>BJKM01000365.1:0-720000 GCA_015082035.1 Chaenogobius annularis
TCACCCTCAGCAGAGGCACATTGTAGTCTCGTGTTGACCCTGGCTGCTGGCTCCAGCGTACCACACGGTGATGGAGTGGTGAGGAGGACTCATGATGGCCGTGTAAATGCACCATCTCTGCACTGGCAGTTGGCTTTCCTCAGCTGCCGCAGAATACATCCTCTGCTGGGCCTTCTTGATGAGGGAGCTGTGGAGGGCTCCCACTTGAGTCCTGGGTGATGGTGGTGCCAGAAGCGGAAGGAGTCACGGTGGTGAGGGGGAGTCTGATGATGAGGGGGGGGCTGGGGGGCTGTGGCTTTCCTGAAGTCCACGATCATCTCCACTGTCTTCTGGGAGTTGAACTCCAGGTTGTTTACCGCTGCACCAGGACACCAGCCGGTCCACCTCCCTCCTGTTAGACAGACTCATCCCCGTCCCGAGATGAGCCCGATGAGGGATGGTGTCAGTTGAATTTTCGGCGTCGTGGCTGGAGGTGCAGCAGTTTGTGTACAGGGAAGAAGAGCAGAGGAGAAAGTACACAGCCCTGTGGAGCTCCTGTGCTGATAGTCCGAGTGTCTGAGACATTCTTCCCCAGCCGCACGCACTGCCTCCGATCCGCCAGGTTGATGGTGTCGTCTACAGACCTGTTGGCTCTGTAGGCGAACTGCAGGGGGTCCAGCAGGGAGGAGGTGAGGGATTTGAGGCGCGGCAAGACCAGGCGTTCAAATGACTTCATGACTACAGACGTCAGCGCCACAGGCCTGTAGGCATTAAGTCCAGTGATCCGGGGCTTCTTGGGGACAGGGACAATGATGGCAGACTTGAAGCAGGCTGGGACATGGCATGACCCCATGGAGGTGTTAAAAATGTCTGCGATAGGGGTTTAACTCTTAAATGTGAAAATGACGATTGTCTTTTTTAACAACTTCAAACTGCTACAGCTAAAAAAGCAGAATTACGACACAAAGCGCTTCAAGAATTGTCTCTTATGGATGCCCATGAAGTCCACTTCTTGCAAGGATCGTCTCTATCGGGTCAGCTCTGTGTCCGTGAAACACCAGCTCCTCCTCCAAAATCTAGTGAGATTTAAATGGTTAAATTAAAAAGCAGATTTTATTATTTTCCTATATCTTGGTTTTGTTAAGCTTGTTTGACAGAGTCTGTCTTTTAAATTGGACATGGACATTTAGTGTCAATATTACGAAAGAAAATATAATATAATTAATAATTATAAAATAAGTATGGAATCAGAATCAGAAAAGGTTTATTGCCATTGTCAATGAACAAAATTCACAAACGTAGGTACTGTTTTGGCATTAGGTGCAACATTCAACGATGGACAATAATAGTATAGTAATAGTACATATAGATATTGCAAAAATATCAATATTGCTGTATTCATTTTTGTATGCCATTTTGCATTTTGCAATTTTTCCAATACCGTGCAGTCCTATTTTCATCCTTGACTCAACTATATTATATATAATGTTATTATTTTATTATAAACTACATATTCTGAGCAATTTACAAACAAAAAGACTGCAACAAAATGTATTTGATAGTTATCATACTTTTACTTCGTCAAGCATTTGTCCATTTGTCTGCGTAACTAACAATTTTACATATCAAAAATACGAAGACTTTATTAAATTCAGAAAAAAACTATAAACAAGTTACAATAATCCTTATAGTTTTTACACAATAAGAGATAGCACTCAATGCATTCGGCATATCTAGACTTAAAAGGGAGAATAAATAAAGCTCGCAGCTGCTGTGGCTGGTTATTGGCTTGTATATCTCTTCTTCACCTGAGAGCTTGTGTGACAGTCCTGGTCCATATTCAAATTCACACATCCAAGATACAATACCACCAGGGAGAAAAAAACAGAATAACTGAATAAATAATGCTCCTCACAAGGCTGTTGACTTGTTTTGTTGCGCCGATGAAACACAAGGGAAGGAAATACATCAAAAATTTTGGTTAAAAAGATTAAAAAATAAGATAAAATATTTAATACGCACATGCCACTTCGTATTACTACGCTTCTTGATTGAATAATTCTTTACATGCATTACTTCTTTAACACCTGCTATCTGAACAGGTGTGACGAGCCTAAAACATGGTTACGAATGGCTGAGGTGTTAATTAAAAAGGTAAAATATTAAAATGTTGCAAAGACATGAGCCTACATTTGTCAGACGGCTGATCCGGGACAGGAGGTGGGCGCTAATTGTCACAGGCTTTCATTTTTTGGGGAGACGTGTCAGAATCCTCACCGGCACTCTCATTTGTGTAAGTTTCCTATGTGTTCACTCAGCTCCTCTGTGTTTTTGACGGGAGCTTAGACCCTTCCCCCACAGAGTCTGCTTTCCATAAATAGCAAAAAGACAACCTTGATCTTGGATGAATAAAAGACTAATTGTTGTTTGTTTATGCACTTTAATTTTTCAAGTTGCATGGATTTTCTGTTTTCTTAATGAATATTTATGATTAAGGAATTTACCAAGATATCATAGTGTTATATGTATTGTTTACTTTTGTCAATAGCTTATAAATTTCACAATCAGACATTTTACCAAGAAAAGTTGTATATTTTGTTTATTTAAGAGCATGAGATGGAGAGGCTGAGGAGGCTTTGTGGTTCTACTACTGCAGTGGAGAAAGGGCTCATAGCTGAGGAGGAGGAAAGAGGGAGGATAACTTGATTGGTTTAGAGGTGGAAGATATATCAAAAACGAATTTTATGCAATTGCAACGACTCACAGTGGTGCAAATCAACAACAGATTGACCATCGGCTATAATCTTCTAGAATAGCTCTAAATTAGAATCAGAATCAGAAAGAGTTTATTGCCATTGTCAATGAACAAAATTCACAAACATAGGAACTTGTCTCGGCCTTAAGGTGCAACATAAAACACTGAGCATAATAAAATTCAATCAAAAAGGGCATGCATTGAGAAACAATTTAAAAATTACTATAAAAAAAAAAGTGACAGTGCAGTGAGTGGTTGAATAGTTGCAGTTAAAGTGACAGGTGTTTTGAGTGTTCATGAGTCCAACGGCAGAGGGAAAGAAACTATTCTTGTGGCGGGAGGGTTCTGGTCCGGATGGACCGTAGCCTCCTGCCTGAGGGAGTGATTCAATAAACCATGTCCAGGGAGAAGGGTCAGCTGTGATCTGACCTGCTCGTCCCAGAGCCCTGGAGACGAACAGGTCCTGCAGAGATGGAAGTCTGCAGCCGATCACCTTCTCAGCAGAACGCACAATGCGCTGTAGTCTCTGTTTGTCCTGGCTGTGGCTCCAGCGTACCACACGGTGATGGAGGAGGTGAGGATGGACTCAATGATGGCCGTGTAAAACTGCACCATCATCTGCACTGGCAGCTTGGCTTTCCTCAGCTGCCGCTTGAGGTCTGGGTGAGGTGGTGCCCAGGAAGCGGAAGGAGTCCACGGTGGTTGATGGGGGAGTCTGTCATGACGAGGGGGGTGGCTTTCCTGAAGTCCACGATCATCTCCACTGTCTTCTGGGCGTTGACTCCAGGTTGTTACCGCTGCACCAGGACACCAGCCGGTCCATCTCCCTCCTGTAGAGGAGATGAGCCCGATGACAGTGGTGTCGTCCGCAAACTTGATCAGTTTACGGAGTTGTGGCTGGAGGTGCAGCAGTTGTGTACAGGGAGAAGAGCAGAGGAGAAAGTACACAGCCCTGTGGAGCTCCTGTGCTGATAGTCTGAGTGTCTGAGACATTCTTCCCCAGCCGCCGCCTGGATTTCTAATAGCCTGTGAACTCCTGTTCCTGAACTGAGAGAGTGGTGGGGGAGGTGGGGGGGACCAGGTTTTGGGTTGGCGGGGTGGCCCCCGTGGGGGAGGGGGTGGTCACATCAAACTGGAGTAGAAGGTGTTGAGTTGCTCAGCCAGTTTTCGATTGTCAGCAGCAGGGGGGGCTCGGGCTTGTGGTTGGTGAGAAGCTGGAGCCCCCTCACACGGAGGCGGGGTTGTTGTCAGAGAACTGCTGCTTCAGACGCGTATTGTAATGTGATCTCGCTCGAGAAACCTCTTTGCTAAATCCATACTTTGCATCTTTGTAGCGCCCCCTGTCTCCAGCCCTGTGCGCTGCCTCCTTCTGCTGCCTTAACTGCCTCAGTTCTGGAGTGAACCAGGGTTTGTCATTGTTGAAAGTGACTTTGGTTTGTGTTGGTATAATGCTGTCCTCACAGAATCGAATGTATGACGTCACAGTGTCCGTGTACTCATCCAAACTGTCTGTGGCAGCTCTGAAAACCTCCCAGTCTGTAATGTCCAAACACGCACGGAGCTCCTCCACTGCCTCATTGGTCACTTCTTAGAGGTCCTCACTGCAGGTTTTGAGAGCTTCAGCCTCTGTCTGTACGTGGGGATCAGGTGGACCATGGCGTGATCTGAAAAGCCGAGAGCAGCGCGAGACACGGCGCGGAAGGCGTTATGACCGTTGTGTAACAGTGATCCAGTGTGTTCTGCTCTCTGGTCGGACTTTAATAAACTGTCTGTACTTCGGTAGTTCGTGGCTGAGATTCAAATCACCCAGGATAATACACAAGGAGTCCGGGAAGGTCCGCTCCACAGTCAGAATCTGGTCCAGTATCTGGTCCGTGTTTACATCCTGGTGGGATGTAAACAACAGCCAGAATGAATGAGGCGAACTCACGTGGCGAGTAGAATGGTTTGCAGTTAATGAAGAGATATTCCAGATCAGGAGAGCAGTGCTTGGAGATCACGGTCACATCTGAAGACCAGGCGTTGTTGAACTAGGCCAACATCAGGCCTAAACCAACAGAACTAGACTAAACTAGGTCTAAAATGCTCTAAAGAAGGACCATCCAGGACGATCTTAAAAATAAATGTCATACAATATTTGGTTCAAATATGTTAAAAGCATAGTATACTACAGACGCTACCACAGACAGAGCTAACTTTGCTATAAGAACAATGCAGCTTTGTCCTTAGGCACAATGTTATGCGCGTTTTTAACGTTCTCTGACCCGCAGCCCGCCCCGCACCATGACATCTACTTTTTCAACCCACTTCGCATCTATTAATAATAGCCCATACTGTGCACTGAAATAAATGTAACACAATGAAATGTATTACAGAAAATGTAGCTGAAAGCCTAAACTGTTGACAACGGATCTGCACCCGACTAATTATGAATGTTTATAAATCATTCAGACTAATAATAAAAATCCAACTGAGTCTTTCTTTTGCCTCTGTGCTGTCTCTCACACAGGAGGAGCAGAGCAGACAGGAGGAAGGCAGACACAGGTAAATCTGCTCACACAGAGAGACTGAACACTCATATCACGGAGAAACAAGCCGATGAGGGCATGAATTTAGACGCATCTAATGCAAAGGTTCACATGTTCTCGGACAAGGCCAACCTGTGGGACAAGCTGCGCTTCATGCACAGCTGTCTGTCCCTACCTTACACTTGTGCACGTTAAGGCCATTCATCAAACAACAAAGCTGGAAAATGCACTGTCCCTAATGATCCTCATTAACGAGCAGACTTCCAAACACAAGAACACGCAGCCCTTATGCCTGTTGCATTCACAAAAAAATCATCAAGTAAAGGGTTTATTTACTGTGCAGCATATGTTTGACTGAGCCATGCTTTCAGCATGAACAAGTGCTCTCTGGCCAAAGCACAGAGCTAACCTAACACCTACCCTTGAACTTTTAACAAAGACAAAGGCCATTTTCCTGATGATTGTGAAATATTACTAAATATTATTATCTAAGTAATTATTTCTGTCAATATTACCCCCCCTTATTGGTTGATAGGCAATAGGATCAGTGTCATTGGGTGTTTTCAAAGGTGCTTATAATAAAATGTACTGTCGCTGTTATCATCATAATGTGATTGGCTGACGACGACAAACAGGTGATGTCAGAAAAGTATGGAACAACAACATTTAAAGATTAGTGCAAATGCTACATAAATGTTTACCTGAAGAAAGAGACGATTTAGTTCCGCAATTATTGGCATGTTTTGTTAATTTAAATTACATACTTTGCTGTAACATGGAAAAGGTAAGGGGAGGTGTGAAGGGGTGAAGTTAGTTTGGATTAAGTAACCACACAAAAAGCTATGGCAGCAGATTTTAAATTATGCATCGCTCTGATGATAATGCTAAGCATTGCTCACAGGCTTGTCAGTTTCTATATTAATAAGTTATGACTCTTTTAACATAGTGTTGCTGAAAAGTGGCAGAATCTTCAAAACAACAGCTGGTTATTTGTGGCACAGTCATTTGACAAATCACCCCTGTGCATTTAATTCAGTGGGAAAAGTGCCGCGTTTGCATTTGAGAAAGTGAGATTGAGAAAGTGCTGTATTCAGTCAAACCTTACCAGATGTCACTCCATTTATCACTATATTTACAAAAGAGTAGAGCAGCTTTCTGGGTGTATAAATACATAGGATCAGATTTGGTCATGTTTTGTGGTGGAAATCTTCAATGTCAGCTGGGGTAGGAATCAGCTCCTATGAGGGTAAAGTGCATTTGACATTGCTCAAAGATACTGTACAACCTGCGCAAACATAGGGAGAATGTACAATAAAGCGAGAACTTCTTGCTGCAATGCAAACTACCAAGTGGAATATACATTATCGCTGTCTTTATATGGTGTATTCTCACAGTGGTGGGAATGTAACATTATAATTAAACAATAATATTACTCTACTTCAGTTAAAAAAAAAAAAAAAAAAAAAAAAACATTTTACAGTGGATACTTTTACTTCACTATATTTGAGAACAGATGTATTTTCTACTCCACTACATTTTTGAAAAGGACTAAAAAGTAAAAAGGTTCTTGGTATGAGGGGTTATTTTTTGGCACATGGTGACGTCCTGTCTGAAGTTCAAGTCCCAGCTTTGAGCAACAAACATATACATATAAATGCCTAGAAACATTGGGAAATATGATTGACAAAAAAATCTTGAAAAGACGCAACCAGCCATTAAGTAAGTAAACTGTTTTTTAAAATGAGTAACATATGTAAAACTAATTAAGATAAGGAAACATTAGGAATGAAAGAAACAACTCAACAGCAGTAATGTACAGCTTCTCTTTTACATGTATCCGTGGTATTTTACGTTGATGTGTTGTGGTCGTCTTATCCTCGCTTCCTCTCGTCTGGCTGCCTGTTGTTTACTCTTCGCTCATGGTTTCCTCTGTGGTTTGATGGAAGGCTTGAGCGCTGCCTCCGGAGCTCCACCAAACCCTCCCAGGAGCAGCGCTGTGTAGTTTACAAGATTTGATAACCAAATTACGTATAACCCTCTTATTATCTGATTTATTCTGTTCATGAAGTGTTGTTTAATCCCGGGTAGTTTTATTATTCTGTAAGTGTTTTTAATTTTTTTCCCCTCCTACACACTTAAATGAGAAATGAGTCTCTTAATGGTTTCTTAATGCTTCTACATGTCTTGTGGGATATTCAGAAAAAAACATAAAACAATCCACAAGTGAGAGTGTAGTATATACAGTAGAAAAGATTTAAAGTGATTATTTCTGTATTACATATTCATCTATCTAGTCTGAGTTGATTTTACCCACATTAGTGTGTAGTTTTTTGAATGTAAGGCTGGTTTTATAAAGGCTTGTTGATAATCTTTGTTTTTGGATGGTTTACATACTGTTTACAGATAATCTCGGATCTTTCCTGACCGATTAATGAAACACAATCTCTCATCTCACTCTACAAATATGGCACTGGAACTATTCTACTTTTCTCTTCATTTTAATACACTTATACAACTTCATGTTTCTTAACCGAACAGTAATTTATGAGGCCAGAAGCAGATGTTTTGTGTGAGTGTGTGTGTGTGTGTGTGTGTGTGTGTGTGTGTGTGTGTGTGTGTGGGGTCCCATATGTTATGAACAGGTGAGAACATGTCAGCAAAATGTTATGTCGACTCTCATTGAACACAGAAGAAACACTTTAACAAGCATTTCCATGTAGTTTAAAGGGTTGTATAGTGAGGAGGTAGAATTGAAAGTGGTCGTTTGATGATTGATAACTATTTGTTTTATTAATAATACTAACAGAATACAGATTTGCTTTCATTTCACACAAACTCATGGGAAACAATATCAATAGTCAATAATTATGTACAATTATAGAAACATGACCAAACAGTGAAAAAAAATATAATAATTGTGTAACTTTCTAAATAATAAAGTGATGTTAATGTGATATAAACAGAGCACATGGCACTTTATGTATGTTTACTTTTTGGAATATAGAATTAAAATGACTTAATTTAACTTAATTTAATATTTTTTGTGTTCTACAGTTACAGTATTATTATATATTGTGGCCTCAATAATCACAAATGAACAATCTTGACTTTCCTTAAATAATATTCTACTTCAATAAAAAATATGCCTTACTGACCACAATCTCTTCTTACGATTAATGGGAAACTTTTCAACACATGCACTCTACTTCAAAAACAAAGCTTTCAATACAGTTACAGTGTCATTGTACCTCAGCATTCCACTTCCTAAAATTCTTCCAAAACAAAAGCCACACTGCTTTACCGGTTCACCCCTCTCCTCTTTCCACATGTAACAAATAGTTTCCCAGTGGACTCTCCCCCGGTGAACACAATCAAATAAACAATACAGCTTCTTTTACTCGAGCCGAGTGCCTATTAGAGAGAGCAAACGACCTGATTGTTGATTTTGTTAGCATGTCTGAGTGCCTCGCTAAATTGCCCACAAGGGTTGCCATCGTAGGAGTAGAGAAGGAGGAGGGAAAGGTTGGAGAAAAGGTAGGGGGAAAAAAAGAAAAACAAAACTCTTGACTTGGAGATGAGAGCATGTGTGAAGGATAGATTAGCCTGGGTTCACTGTGTGATTATAGAGCTATTGTGTCCTGTGGAACATATCATATCAGTGGGAGTCTCCCGCAGCTCCGGCTAAATAAATCTGCAGTAATCCCTGCAGTGAGCCCTGCCGGCTTCACCAGTGCCTACTTACCAGGCCTAATTAAAACTTTCCTTGTCTTGGCTTGAATTTACGTGCCAGCTTGTGCGAATGAGTCTGAGGACTCCTCCCTTATTGCTTTTTCCTGTGAAGCATGAGAAACGGGACAATGGGAAAACTTGCCAGAAACCGTGCTTCAAAACGTGTTTAAATGTTTGTAAGAATGTGAGAATAGTTTTTGAAAGTTTTCATTCCGAATTAGGGCTGTGCAAGTGATGAAAATTATATTGAGATTCAGCCATTTCTAATTGTCAATGATCAGCTTGGATCCATTAGATCTACAGCCAATCTTCTGTCAGTAAAAGCTTGTGGTTTGGAGCAGAGTTCCAATTGGAGAATTTGAGTATTTTGTGCTGTAACGTCTATCTTGTTTATATTCATGAAATCAATATTGAAAGTCATTTTTATTTAGTTTTGAAAATAAAAATGAAATTTAATTTAAAATGGAGCTTGATCAATGATGGGGAAAAAATAAATACAAATCTTTTGCCACACAAAAAAAGGACATGAATATCACGGTATTTTCACTTGAACAGAAGCTTAAACTGTTTTTTTGCAGGAAAGAAACTTCAAACTGCGTCTTCTTTTGGCCACAAAACAAAAAATGATACTATGGAAAAACGTGCAGGGAACACATCAGAATTGTGCGATCTAAATATGCATGCTCTACTTTAGCACAAGGAGCTTCGACATTATCAGTTCACCAATTATTGTCGCCTGGCTAATTATAAAGGCAATTAGAGCTGCTTACATGGCAAGGGGAGAGGGATGTGTGATTTTCTTTTTGGGTGGTGGAAATTGGATCGGAGGAAGAGCGGGCAGTAAGTTTCTTGGGAATAAAGCCGCGCTCACATGGGGGTGCTTGTCACTTAATCATGTGGATTTGTTCAAGGTGACACAGGGATGCACTTGGGATGGTCCCGGTCTGGTTCCTCTTCCTCTGAGGGCAAACAGGGGCCTAATGAATGGAAGTGTCCTGGGGGCAACTGGAGAGCCAGCCCCTCCAAATAGGAATTGTTTGACATCTTTTTACTTTTGGGATGCCCATGGAGACTTACAGAAAAATGGACAGGGTTAGGAAGAGCTGCCTTGCCTCGTCGAGATGTTGCATGGAGGAGTGGCAAGCATCATTAGTTCAGTGGACATTGATAGATTTGTATTGATTGTTTTGGAGCTGTATGTCTCCTTTGAATGGAGCATTTACAATAGAGATCTATCATCATGTCACTATAGGTCTTTTTTGATATTGATGTGAATTTGAAGATGTGTGGTAGTGATTTGAATTAGTTTTTTTATGACCTGTTATTTCTCTTGATGAAAGATGACCATCAGATAAAGGAGAGCACATTTTTCCTTTCATTCTTAAAGCTCTCTCAAAGTCATTGTATTGTCTAAAGGAGAATGAGCCAATGGCAACAAAAAAAATCAATGGTTTACAATTTTGAATACTTTTTATTTTTTCATGACATCAGTTCATGCCACCTCCATATACTGGTAATCAAATGTTAACTCCAGAGGAAATCGGCATAAAATTCTCAAGCAGAGCAGTCCCGGTCCTTACTATTAGCTGGATAACTTTCACGAAACATTAAAGAACCATTTATGTGTGTATAAAAAGTAGACAACAAACCGATGTTGTTTTCTTTTTGTTTTTATTTACACTGTTGTCGTACCAAAATCCTGAATGATGCTTTATATTAGATCAAAGCCCTCCAAAGCATGCTTGTTCTTCCAGTCCAATCAGAGCACATTTCGGTGTGACTCTTTTTTTCCTGGCCCATAGGCTTATTAAACTGGCACTTTTAAGTGTGAAATGTGGTGAAGAGTTGGGAGAGACATTCATACAATCTATGCGGCCAGCACAGAGGTCAGACGTCTGTGCCATAGCCTAGAGTCCAGAGACTAGAGAGACTATCGTGCTACTCAAGCCGTTTTTTCATACACCTTACATTTCTGATCGAACAACTGACTTCACAAAATAAACTCCATCAATGTTCGCAGATGCTTACATTGTAAATGATCATAAATACCACAACATTTAGTTTTTTTTAATCAGGAGCTGAGTCATGGCCATGCACTAACAGCTCAGTAAATTGAGTTGATTCGTGATTATGAAAGCCCTGATGAAATAATAACACATTTATTGCGGCTGCTATGTAAATGAGTCTAGTGTAATCTGCTAAGGCATATTAAATCTAAACACAGCAGACAGCACTTTTATTGCCATCATCGGGCTCTTTATTAATCCTCTCGCTAACTTCTGTAGGCTTTTCTGAGTGAAGAGCGCAGAGAATACAGACCGAATCCCTCCTCTCTGATTGGCTGGTTTAAATAGAGATGGAGCTCAGTGCTACAGCAGCTATATGACAGCTTTTGGTTAGAATATTGCTTTAATTGATAGGATAAACTAGTAATAAAAAGTGCATCAAATATCTTTAACCTTGTAATCTCGAATCAATTATATCTTGTTGTTTGCTTCATTATCTCAGTAGCAGTAATCACTTGGTCAAAAGGCAAAATTGGTTCATGGGGAGGTTGCAATTTGTTTATTTACTATCTTCCATTGCGTAGAACATTTTTGAAACCGTTTGTATCTGTTGCTCCAAGCCAGTCCCATAGCCAGTATTACGCCTGGATAAATGCTTTGCCAGAAAGAATTCCAGCAATCCCATTAATATATGAATGAAATGCACCCAAATAGACCTCACACTACAAGGAGCCACACAGTCTTTACGCACCAACAGACAAGATTGAAGCACTTGGCCAAAAAAGATTTAAAAAGTTGCGAGCGGTTGTGCCTCATTGAAGCGATTGGCCTAATTGGACCAATCGGAAACGCACCCTCTCCGCAATCAATCAGGATGCCTCGGAGGGGTTGGACTCACTTCAACAAGCGGACAGGGGCAGAGATTTTGGCACAAGTCGGACCTTCAGGTGTATATTTTCCTTCTGTGAATAGATGTGGATTGAAGTAATGCCAAAGTAAGACCCTGTCCCTGAGTGAAACCGGAGGCATTTGGAACAGCAGGCTGCAGAGTCGGCAGGTCCAGCTTTAGGCCTGAGGTATGAGCGGTGTAAGAGGGGGGCGGGGAGGGGGCTTGTCATCCTTAATGGAGGAATGTGGGCCTGTCTCGATGGAGCAGGGTATTCCCTTTCAGAGGGAAAAAAGCAGAGGCAGAGAATGGGGGACAGGAGGAGAGGAGGTGAGGGGGGCGGACGCTGTGTGCTCCACTGGCCTAATTTCAGTTCCTAGAAACTAAAGCAACGTTTGTCAAGATAAAGCTGCAGTTTGGACAGAAACACAATCAAAAAACACTAATGTTACAAGGCAGGGTCAGTAAGACGAATCCTGTTCACCTCATTCCACCCTAATTAAGTTTAGTGTAGCCCAAAATAATCAAGATTTCCAATCAAGCAAAAACAAATAAACTATAAAACATGACATAGACTACAGTTAAGAGGTATGTAGTGTAACTCAAGACATTTCTGCATTTCTTTGGTGTAGTGCAGCGATTAGCACTCCCGCTTCACAGCGGGATCGATTCCCAGGTGGCGCTGGGCCTTTTTGTGTGGAGTTTGCATGTTCTCCGTGTGTCAGCGTTTCCTGGTTAAATAAGGTTGAAAAAATTCAGAAAATTATATTAAGTATAAAAGTCAATGGAAGAATGAAATCATACATAACCTTGCTATAAATTAGTCATAAGCACTAATTAAAAAGATGAGTTTTTAATTTAGATTCAAAACTATGCCTTATTTCAAAATGCAGATTCTCTGAAAGGGAGTTACACATTTGGGAGGAATAGAAAGAAAATGAGGCTTCACCATGTTTGCTCCGAAACAGGAACCAGCAAGAGACCAGCACCAGCTAAAGTCAGGGGCAGACAAACATATCCTACTAAAAGTTTTAAAAGTAAGCCTAACATGCTTATGTGTTGTCTCTTGTGTATAAAAGATTTAAAACAATGTACGGATCGACAGCCATGACTTTCTGAGCAGGTACCCCTCACATAACTGGTTAGACTGGCTTCATGTGCACAATTTCTTTTATAATATTTCCCACACAAAATACAGTGGGGAAGGTGAGTCATTTTATTGCTTGGTTGTGGAAAGGATTACTCAGTAAAACACCAGTGCCAGGTGAAACGGAGCAGTGAGAGTGCTTTTGAATCTCCAACATGTGTCCCAGATGTAGGTCCATGTGTTTCTTACAGGCAGGGAAAGTCACCTCTAAATGTGGAGGAGGTGGTCTTTATACAGGGACTCTGGAAATGCGGTTTTACACAAGGTTCTCGGTGTAACGGTGGTTGAGTGAGCAGTGCGGCGTGATACGGTAGGTGTGTGTCGGTGCTTGTACGTATTTGCTGTGGGTGTGTGAAAGAGTGAATCACTGGTATCTGTTGATCCAGTGCACTGTGCCCACTCTGTTCGAACCAACACAGCACACTTAACTGCTTGTTCATGACTAGTTTTTGTGAGTATTAATGATGTATTAATCAATCAATTAAAAATATGACATGAACTTATACAGTATATAGATGATACTCACCTGTAATCCTCTATCAATAACTGAAAAACAAAAAAGTCTGGTTTATATCAGTTATTCTTATCCAAAGTCATATTTCGGTAGAAATCTTTTGCTCTGTAGGAAATGGGTTTGATTACTGTATCTAATTTTCTTTCATAAATACAGATACAGTTGATCCTAGAAGAATAAATATAAATAACAAGTGAAATGAGGTAATGCGAAACTAAAAATAGTAGCTCAACTTTGTCCTCATCATCTGCCTTACTTCAGTAGTGTTTATTTATTTGTCTGTAATCATCAGGATCAACCCGGCGCAGAAACACATTATTTTCTAATCCGAGCGCTGGCCCGTCTTCTCCCTTTAACCCCCACCTCTCTCCCTCCCCGTGCTTTACATCACCAAACGCTTTTAATTTGTCCGGGCGGAGGGGTCCAGGGGGGTTAGTGAGAGGCACTCGCTCAGAGCCGCTTTGAGCTCCTGCCAAACCCTCTCCTCAGCATTGTGCTCCTTACAGCTGGGCTCTTTTCTCCGTCCTACGTCTCCTCCGTGCTTCTTTTTGTTGGTGCTTTTTTGCTACAGGGGGAGTTGGTGCGAAGGAGAAGGGGGTCACTTGTCATGGGGCCAACTTTGGGGGGGGGGGGGGTTCCATTGCTTCACGCACACACACACACACACACACACACATTCAAAGCCATTGGTGTACGGAGACACACACCAGTGGCAATAAACAGCAGGGAGGCAGAGAGGGGCTGAATGTGTGGAGACAGAAGGGGGAGGTGAAGGGGCAACACGGCACACTCGGCCAAGGCACACTCTCAGCTTTTCTCTCTCTGAGCTGAGAGAGCACGGCACAAGTTTGTGGCGTATACTGTATGTCATTTGAGTAAAGACACTTTAGGACTACTTAATATATAAATGAAGCGATTCCGTTTGTCAAAAGAGTTCTGCACTTAAAATAAAACTCCACATGCTCCTTATAAACAATGTATAAAGTCTCGAACCTTCTCTTGTCTCATCTTGCATCTTATAACTAGAGGCAAAGATCATTAATATACAAAAAGAGTCAACTTTAGACTTTAGTT
This sequence comes from Chaenogobius annularis, assembly GCA_015082035.1. Classification (NCBI taxonomy): domain Eukaryota; kingdom Metazoa; phylum Chordata; class Actinopteri; order Gobiiformes; family Gobiidae; genus Chaenogobius; species Chaenogobius annularis. The sequence goes on from BJKM01000365.1 coordinate 14,619, forward strand.
TTTACAAGAACACTTCTGATCCTCATAAACTGTTTTTATGTTTTTATGTGTCTGTTTTAGGAAACTGTTTTTATTGGTTATTGTGATTTAGTTATTTAAAGACTGATTGTTTATTGTGTAGGAAAGCAGCTGGCCGGTTCTCTTTTGTTTATTACTTGTTGGATGTCTACTGTTTTTGATTTATTTTCCTTTGTTTCCTTTCACTGTGGTTGTTGTTATGTGTTTATGAATCAAATTTATTTTTTTGTATATTTAAAAAAATAAAATTACAGAAATAAAGAGATTGGGATTGTGTTGATTGCCTCGACTAACAACAGATAATAGTTGTTAAGAGATTTTAAAATGTAAACTAGGAGTTCTTGTTCAATCAAATGTATTAGGACTCTATAATAAGGCTGGGCAATACTGATCTTTTAAAATCTGGATAACAATATTGAAACGATTGTATGTGAATTCAACAGGAATGTGGGAAAACATGTCTTTGAAAGTTTTAGTTGAAGTTTTATTATCAGACAAATGTGAAATGTCTGTAAGATTAATCACAAAAATAAAGAAATCACTGTATAACCTTTGTTTATCGATCGAGAAATCACTGTATAACCTTTGTTTATCTATCGATCTACCTGTCTACCTCTCTACCTATCATGATTAGTTGTCCCAAGTTTGGATAAATTGGTCCTTGTCTTGACACACTATAAATCTAACCTTAAAACCACAATTATAAGCCATTTTTGCAGTGGTGAAAACTTGAGATTGACAACCTTTTGGCAGTGTACTTGCAATGTTTTGAAGTGTTTTTTTTACCCACATAACTCCACTCTACTGCTCTCCAGGATTTTCACTACATCTGTGTTAAGAACAAGAAAAAAAAAAGGGAAAAAAATCGACTTCTGAAACAAAATAATCCACAAACGACATGATCATTGGATAAAGCCACTGGAGCCGAGGAATAAAGAGGTTGTTGGAATGATAGGAGTGTTGCAGAAGAAAGAGCAGAACAGACGAGGCAGATGAAATGAGAGCGATAGAGGGGAAAAGAGAGAGAGGGATGGAGAGAGAGTTCCAATAAAGACCCAGATCTGATAAGTGCGTCTCTGAGGACTTCCAAATGTCCTTTTATCTGCGGCGAGAAAGCTGATATTAAAAACCAGCACACGGAGATAGCGGCAGTCATTTGCTGCCTTTTTACCAACTTATTACGGCAAATTAGATCCAGAAATACAGCCCCAAACTTGAGACATTGTAGTATGGTTTTGTATTAATAGATGATCATGATTTACAAGAGATACAGGGTAAAATCCCACATCCCAGTTTTATGTAGGCCTTCACCAGAACTTTTATATGTATATTATGTTTTTAAATGCTAATATTTCAACATCTTATTTCATGTGATATAATACTGACATGATATAATACCGTCATTTGATTTCCACATTCATGTTTTTATATGTATGTATGTATGTATGTATGTATGTATGTATGTATGTATATATACTGTACCTATTTGTGTTTTATTCTCTACACTGTCCCAACTTGAACTGGCTCACAAACTAAACTGGGCGATTCGTTGCGACATGCATATTGTATGAGGTTGACACATGTGATGGTAGACTCAGCTGGTCAGGGCTGAGTCAGGCTCGAGTCTGTCAGGTCGGCCCACACGGACGAGGCCAGATGGAGCGGCCCACCAACTGAAATACTTTACGGCTTAGTTAGTCAGCAGGTCAACTCATCACACAGCATTCAGACCATTAATTATGGAAGGATTATTCATACAGTGTTGTGGAAAGGGCTAACGCAACCGTTTCTTAAAACCAGATGAAAGTCGTGGCTGAAAGAGCATCTTGTCCAATTTATCTGGCACTATTAATTTGCTCTGTTTTCATTTGTTGCTATTTTGACAGTTTTGTACTATAGAACGTTGAATTAGAGGAGGGGTGTCCAAACTATTGCCCGGATGTGGTGGCTCAGTCAAACTCTGTTGGCCCTCCCCTCCATATGTTTAAAAATGTGGCCCTTAGTGGAAAAAGGTAGGACACCACTGAAGAGACTGGACATTCAGGTAATTACCTATGGAACCACTATTTTTTTTAAATTTTTTTAATTTAGGACTTAAGAATTTATGGTCAACTCATTGTTCTTCAAGTATTTATCAAGAAATTATAGCCATTTCCCATTATATTTAAGAATTGTTATGTGACTTTTCAATGTTAATCAAATGGGTACTTGTATTGAGTTATTTGGTGAGTTCAGTAGCCAAGATATATCAGGCCTACAATAGTCAAACCAACACTTTTTCCTGACTTTACGGGATTTTTGATTTGCAGCATTTGTTTCACCGTGAGATGATAAAAGAAAAGGCCCAGTGGATATGGCAGACAGATGAGTGTGCTCTGTCATCCCTCACTAATCAAATCTTTAATTAAACATCTTTGCACAAGCTGATACGCAATTCACAACCCTCTGCCAAAGTATAAAAAACATGTTCAATTTGAATAACAAATGAATCCTTTTAGTGGAGTGCTGCAATTTTCTCTTGAACGTGCAGATAATGATCTGACTTTGAAAGGGATGAGACGGAGTTTGGTTAAGGTTACATCGCCATGACGACCTGCGAAGTTGACGGGACGGGTGTGTAACGTTCCCTGTGAAGATCCCGGTTTTATTTGTGTTCCAGCAGCCTGTCAATATGAGTTGAGTTTTATTTTTGGCTCTTGTGAACTACAGATAAGTTGTTGTTGCATATTTTGTCATGAAGAGGAAGTTGTTGGGTAAAAAGTGTTGAATGTAGTATTTATATTTTGTGAACTACAGTCCAGTCCAGTCCAGTGGTTATGGAGTAAATTTCAACATTAACGATATTGCAATTTTTTTTATCATGGCCAAAATTATTTGCGATTAAACGTCATCATAATTATTGAAACTGCAGATATGACAGTGATATTAATAATTATTCTTTTAATATTATGAATAAGGCCCATGTTTGACCAACTATTATATTATTGTACTTTATCAATGAAAACAGCAAAGATCTTGAGGAGAATATCATGGATAAGTTTATTTTTTTTCCTATCACGATTATACAAAATGTACCACGATTATTTTTATTGCAATACATGTTGTCCTATCCCATATTAGCACCACCATTAGCCTAAACAAAACTCGCAAATGTGTAAGGAAACATTTTCACTCACTGTTATTATATATATACATTTTTCATCTACCTACACATTTTGACCAATGTATGCATCTCATTTATATATATCACTGTAACTTAACAGTTTACTTTAGTAAAACAGGCGGTGCGAGCTACATTTGTTCTATGGGTTAGTCGTTTTAGCAGTCTGTCTTTCCCGTCTCTCTAAGCCCAGGAGGAAGCGTGACCGTGTGGTGACTCCGGCAGGCTTACACTTCTCTCTAATCGCCTGGGAAAACAGGAAATTGTGGTCTAGGAAAATGCAATGTTTACACATAGGTAAGATTGAACACAAACCCTTTTTCTCTGGAGGCATTTTGTTGTTTAATTTCTGTTCATAATCACATTTAATGATGTCATCTGAGTTTAGACTTTTTCACTTTGTAATGGCGTTTCCTTTTCAATCTCAATGAGGCTATTAATTCCAACGAAGAATTTAATCAAAATATTAACAAATATGATCAAATATTTGTTCATATAAATATTTCAGCTGGTGGATTGTTGGATTTGTTCTAGTCATTCTAGTCATTTCCCTTTTCTGTCTGTGTAAGTCGAAGATCATCAGTTGCCTTGAGTTTGTATCTATTTGATTGGATATCACAAAAGCTCAAACCCCAATCACTAAACAAGCGTTCACCGAGGTCCTCCATTTTACATTCACTGACACCAAATGTCACACCAGAAAAAACAGTTATAAAATTTGTTCGCTGATACAAGTTGACAGATATTCAGAGAGCCAGGCATTCTGTTGATCGTACGGATGGAAAATTTGAGAGATGCATAAATAACGTATAGTCATTAAAGACAATTTCAATTGTGTTGCTTCACCACTTTTTTCAACATTACGGTACACTCTAACCCTCCCAAATTGCCTGTTCCACCTCTTCATCACCCTCTGTAAGGTTTTTCCACTCCTGAAGAGTCTTGAGCCTCAGACTTGGCTCAGATCCAGTCATGTGCTTGTCTCCCACTCCACCCTTCACTCTCCATTTAATCTGCTTCCTGTCTGCCATCTTCCTTCCAAACTCCTCCTCTCAAACGCATTTAAACACATTTAAACACACAGTTTAGAGTGCTATCATTTCCTGACATACTGTACTTCATGTGTCTCCGCCCCCGTCCCATAGCTAAACCTGAAACTCTACACCGGCCCCTCTTCCTGGTCCCACCATCAATCATATCCAGTCCTCATCTCGCTTTGGCCTCCAGCTCTTACTCCCTATTTCATGGATCAAGGCCCCGCGCATACTTCATGTACCTGTATCACGTGTGCGAGTATTTGCATGAGGGATGAGGTGGAGGGTAACCTGATCTCCGCTCCGTTCTCCTTGAAGGGCCGTGAATAGCAGTCAGGTAGATGCACCTGGAGCCTGAGTCCATTATGGTCCTCTTTAGACCTGCAGTTAAAGTTCACAGGTCTTGGGTGTCTGCAGTGTTGACAGTTGCACATTACAGAGACAAATTGAAGTCCGGGACATGTCTTTAGGCAGTGTAGACAAAACACCGAAGCACAATCTAGAGTGAGCATTTGGGCTAAGCTGTCAGCCGCTGTGGCAGTCTGAATAAATGAGAAAACTGACCTGGAAATATCAAGATGCTGCACAAGATAGCCAAAGATAACGAGCTGCCAACAGAGCTAATAAGAGGTTTAGACCAGTGGTTCTTTAACTTTTTTCACCAAGTACCACCAAGATTTGGCTTTCCGAGTACACCAGATCTAAATTGGGTCGATAACAGGACTATTTTATGGATAAATTAGGGATAAACCAGGTTAGGAATATACCATTGCCACAATAGTTTTAATTAACAAGGAAGAGCAAAAATGTCAAAATAAATATAGTAAAAATGACCAAAACAAAAGAACTGTCTGCGTACCACCTGAAAGGCCTCGCGTACCACAGGTGGTATGTAAGAAATGCTGGTTTAGACCAGAAATCACAACTTCTTACTTTTCAAATGACTTACTCTGTCAGAATTTTTGATACAATGACATAGGGTATCAAATTAAAATATTTTTGTGTCACTGACTGTGGGAAAGGAAACATTATACAGTAAATTAGTGTAATCTGTATTGAGACCCACTTAACCCTCATCCTAAAGCAAACAATCTTTTCACATAGTTTCTTGTCACATTAAAACCTATTAAACCCCTTTACTGATAATAAGCTTTGTTCACAGGTGATTTCTGCTACGTTGCTTAGACATAACATTTTCTTTAAAGATGCACTTGTTGCATCCCCGAAATGAACGACCACATTCATTTTTTCATCTTGATTACTTGTCAACAGTCCTTGGTTCAGTATTACAAGCATTTTTCTGCCATTTTAATGCAAATCAGTCCTTAGTTTGTCTTTTGTTTTTATGTAGGTGAAATAAAATGGCCATTATTCAGGGCTTATATGAAACGTTTTAGCTATTCAAAGAAAATTCTAAGTTTATAACCAATTGTAAATGTTGTTAAACATTGTAATGATCTTGTAATGAGCTTAATAAAAGAAATATTGCATTTTAACTTTTAGGCCGCTACACATTTCTTAATTTCTCTGATGGAATGTCTGCCACCTACTTGTCTCCATGGAGCTGTTATAATTTTAGCTGGAATGTTTCATTGTATTTTATTAAATGTGATAATTTCATTACTGGTGTTTCTATTCCTCAAAAATACCTGGATGCCAAACTGTAGAACATTAAAGGCAAAACAACAACAACTTGACAAGCAAGTGACTGACCCTCCACCAGAAAACTTACGTAAATACCCCTTTAATCCCAGTCATTATCAAAGTTTAAGCCTGGCTTCACATATGTGGTGGTCAGGTGGTCCTAACAGATCTGCGTGTAAATGTAGGGGAGTTTTTTTGCCTTGGCGGCAGGGGAGCAGACAAGGGTTAAGTGGCTGCATGAGTTGGTTTACCGACTCGCCCTGATTTAGTCTGTGGTGGAGGGCAGAGCTATCATTAGGAGCTCAACCAGGCGCACCACCACTACTCTGCACCGAGGAGCTGCAACCACGGCCCCATCATCCAGGATTTCACTGTGGCTCTGCGAGGTTTTGTGGCCCGTAGGCTTTATTCAACAGAACGGTGCAGTGTGAAATGGGAATAAGACTGGGGAATGACATGCAGCAAATTATTATGAAAGAGATGTCATCAGGTGTTTTCAAATCCTGCTATATTCTTCATCGTATTACATCATATTGGGGCTGAATGTGCATTTGGGTGTTTATTGCCAGAGAAAGTTGATGCATTATATTTGATCTGAAATCATATTATTTGTCTGTCATTTTTCTTGTTAAATAAATGTGAATATATGCACTTTACAACTAGCTTCATAACATACTTAAATAAATAAATGTTTCAACTGTAATTTAAATTATTATTGAGTTACATTTTAAACTTTTAGTACAAATATAAATAGTTTAAATGTTAGATGAAGAAATAAATGTACCTAATTTTCCTGAAAACATTTAAATATGAATCATTATACACTACAAAGTAATGATGTTTGTGAGACAGGCCCCTACTCTGACAACGTTCAAATCCAGGCTAAAACAGTTTTGTTTAGCTGTGCATATGACTGAAAGGATTCTATTTGCACTCTTCTCTTTCCTGTCTTTGACTGTTTTGTGATTTCAGCCATGTCTTTGTAATTTTAATTCATTTGTTCCTGTTGTGTGAAGCACTTTGAATTGCCTTGTGTACGAATTGTGCTCTACAAATAAACTTGCCTTGCCTTTTCCCATGTCACACCATGTATGTCACAACAAATTGTTAGATGCATGAACAAATGTTAAAATCTGAAACCATAAATAGCTATTATAAAGCAAAAGCCCCATCGAATGTGTGTAATTGTGACAGACATAATTGACACTGACTTGTCCCCTTCATCTAAAGTCAGCCTATTTATAGACAGTGCCACTTGTGGTTTGAAAATTAGGGGAGTGATTCAGTAGTGTTCGCACATGTAATTAGCCGTTCTGGGTGAGACTGCAGAGGTGGTTGTTTCCTGTGGCTCTCAGTACCTCTCTTTTGTCTTGTGCTTTAGAGTGCCTTCAACCTTTCTGTCGACTATAAACACTAAAAAATAGACGCTAAACCATCATTTGAATGTAAATAGAAGTGTAGCGTATTGTGCACTGGTGAGTAAAAAGCATCTTCCATTAGCGCCACCATCCTTAGGGTTTCTTTTAAATGGCTCTTTTCAGTTTCGTACGCTCGCTCTTCCCCTTTTGGGCTTTGTTAAAACATGACAGAACAACAATGAGAAAATGATCACAATTTTCATCCAGGGCTTTTTCCTCTGCATTTTGTCAACTTAATGTTAGCCTGCATCAAATAATTACCTCAGTGTAGATGGCAAATCTAAAGATGAGCCTTTTTAGGAAACGAATTAGAAACTTTTAAGACCATTTTGTATGCACTGATAGCACTCACACTTTTGTTTGTCTTCTCAGATAAAGAAGCAGCGACACAATATACATTTATTTCAAGCCAATATCGGGAAATCATACGCAGCAATCTCCTGCTTTCCCCAAACTGTTTTTACTTTAACACTAATATACTTTTCCTTTTCACACTTCCAGCATATTTTTGGGCAAATGTTTGACATGTGCAGAGACTACACAGCTGCCTTTGAGCAAAAACGAAAGCAGACCAGAACCAGCCTAAAACCAAAAACAGATTGGCAAATAAAAGAGAGTTTATTTAATAGGACAGTTGCACCGAAAAACACCCATGTCAGAACAATATACAATGTGTTTATCTGTTCGAATATACAGTATGCATTCAGCTGTGATGAAACTCGTAACACTTTATCTTCTCCACAGGAAGACGGGCTGTGGCATTCTACAGCCATTCATTTTACAGTCTTTTCTCTTTTTGTCTGATAAAGAATAGTACTTTCCAGAGCTCATTAATGTATATCTTAAAAGACAGCACTTAACAAACTTAAGAACATAAGTTATGAAGACACAGCACATTTTATTAGTGAGTCTGGGTGATAGTAAAGCTTTTATAAGTATTTATAGGTGCTAATTGCTGCAGAATCATAGTTCTGCTGGTGTATAAAAGATGTATCTGGATCAAGTATGAATTGATTGTCTTTATGTGACACGTCTTGGCCTAAGCATAAAGAAAAGTCCAACTTCACAGAATGGACAAAACACAGTGAGAGAATTTGGCTAAACTGAGACGCCGCGCTGTACTTCAGACCACGAGACCTGATCAGGGAACATCAGTAATGGGTTCAGGCTGTCCCAACAGCTCTAATCACTTCCAGAGGGGCACAGCGCTGTCTCGCACCACAAGGCTTTTTGAAGATCTTTTGGCACACATATTTGGAGCGTCTCGCCTTTCCATGCTTCTGCTGACAAAGAACAGGCTGACCCAACGTTGATGTAATGTTTGTAAATACAGTATACCTTTGTACTTCGAGCAGCTCTGGTTGAGATGCTGCAGATTTTGTTCTTGTACATATTGGGATTTTGTGTTTACACTGGATGCCCTCCCAGCTACAATGACTGGAGGGAGCAATGTGTCTGAAATGTCTTGCTCAAAAGTACAATGACACAAACATTCCTATTTCCTCATCGGATGCAGGGATTTGCGTATTTGCTTTGGCGTGTTGTATTCAGGCAACTCAAAGTACAGTTCTGGCTCAGTGGTGGAAAGTAATGAAGCACTAAAGTAAATGTACTGTACTTCATTGTAATGGAGTAGAAAGTACAGATACCGGCTCTCAAAACTAGTGCAGTAAAAGTAAAACGTATCCACTGCAAAACATTTTAGAACTGGAAAAGAAACGGTTTGAGGGGTTATTTTTATCCGTTCATGGTGATGTTCTGCATAAATGTTTTGAGTTCAGGTGTTGGCTTTGAGCAAATAAAAATAACCAACAAATGCACAAAAATCATAAGACTTCATAAAAATCACCATATTTAACGCTTTAACAGTTCTCGAAATCTGTGCGAAATACTTTTACGTTTTACTCTTAACGTACATATTCAAATAGGAACTTCAAAACTTTGACTTAAATACTTAAATAATCGCTTTTTCATGCATGTATTTCTTTTGCTCTTGTATTTGTACTTTTCTTAAGTAACCAAATTGAGTACTTCTGTCCAGGCTTGACATTGAATACATAACCATATTTGTCTATTTAAAAGGTAAAGTTGTGGGGTATTTTAAATGATTGGCGTTTATTGAACCCTCTTGTGTGTCTAGCGTGCATCCAAACTAAGAGGTTATATTCACAAGCACCTGTCCTGTGTTTTGGGACCACGTTGCCTTGAATTGCAATGTCCTGTTAAAAGTTGTCTGGCCGAAACCAACGCATCCTTTTTATGTCCAAAACAATCATGCTATTTTTGTTGCTACAAGTTAATGTAGTGTGAAAGCCCCACACAGAATGACTGTATTTAGAATCAAATGAAGCTGAAAATACCCAGGTGCTGCACGGACACACAAACACACCACAGACACAGGGTCAATGCAGGCAGCAACAAAGAATGTGCACCTGTGGGAAAGGCTTTTTTTCATCCAAACAGTTGTGTGATCTTCGTTTCATTGAAAGCTCTTTGATTCGGGAATAAGTAGGAGTATTGTGCCCTAGATTAGTTGCTGACTCAAAACATACAGCCTCACTGTATTACAAGAGAAATGTAAAAACCCCTATATGCCCTAACCACATTTATGTCTTCTGTCTTTATTCTCCTAGACTGAAAAAAGAGGTGATATTTACCTTTATTTAACCAGGAAAGTCTCACTGAGATTTAGATTCTATTTTTCAAGGGAGTCCTGGCTCTGGAGAGGAGGAGCCTATTGTACATGTGGTAGGGGGAATATCAGATCGCAGAGGAAACTTGCGCAGACACGGGGAGAACAGCCTTTAACTTTTACTTGAGTATTTTTGGCTCTTCTATCAGTAGTTTTAATTAAGTAAGAAAATTGAGTACTTCTTCCATCGCTGGTTATAGCTGCCCTGGGGGAGACTGATAAAAGCAAGCTGATATCACTTATTTATACAACAGCTAGTTATAAATAAATATTTAAATATAACATTCTTAATTGCCGCACTTGTTCATTTAGACTAGAGTATCACGTAACGCTGACTCCAAGCCCAAACTATTTATTTCATGGTATTTTAGCAGAAAACCAGGGTATATGGATGCCACAAGCGGACAGATTTGGGAGTGAGAGGAGCATGTGTGCTGACAGTTGGTCCCGTCATGTGACCACACTTGGCAAAGCGCTGGGATCTGGGCGTGCTGGTTGGCTGCGTGTCGTCGCCAGGTCACGGCGGATTGGACGACGGTCAATTGCACAGCCACACCCCTCTGTGGTTGCGCTAATCAGTACTTTGCAGATCCATAAGAAAGATGTGTGAAAGATACGCTGCCAGCACAGGTCCGCGGTGGAAACTTTGCTATCCGGATAACCGTGTATCTACTTCCTGTTGTCACTGCCCATTATTACACCCAAACTGTGCTGACTCGATTTGTGGCTAGTAAAACTGTAACACACATTCCGTGATCATTATGGTCAGATCCCAATGACCTTCCACCACCACAACCATCTGACAAATGACACAGAGCCATGATATAATTCTAGCGCGTTCACGAGTCATTACCAGTCTGACATTTGCACAGTTTGTGGTTACGGCCGCGTTGCCTCTCAGCTCAAAACACACAACATGTGCCTGACACTAAATTATTACCTCTAGCTCCAAGACTGGAAACAGTGGTGAGAAGATAGAGCCAGAGTTCAAGGGGCTCCGTGACAACTTGGCAGAGAGCGTATGTGTTTGGATCTCATTTCTGTGCTTTTGTAATTCATTAAGACATACATGTTTTACATTCAGCAAGAGTAGTTGTCTTTACACTGGTGCCATTAATCCAAACATTGTTTCTTGAGAAGATGATATGTAATCAGGTTTTTTGTAAATACACATTAAAAGACAAAAAAAAGCAATTTCACTAAGGCAAATCAGGTAATGAGTATGGCAAATATATGGAAATAAACTTGCCTGCAAAGGCTTTTGAACAAGCCTTTCAAATAATATACTTGTTCTGCTCTTTCGTAGTCTCAAAGCAGCTATACACTGATGCTTGACGATAGTATGTAGCCACAGCTGTCTTGGGACAGCTTAGCGATAAATATCTTAAAAATGATGGTTTTCATACTGTCACATCTCAGATAAGTGGTCTAGTCCAGTTCAAACCAATTTCTCAAAATGGATTTAAACCTGGGAACTACGATTGAGCATTCTTGATGTTAAACATCCCAGTTACACATCTGGAGACGTCCATGTGGTTGTATTGATGCTGCTTGTTACAGTTCAGTCCGATCAGAAACAGCCCGGACAATATTAGCTACTGTATGTGTTTGGACATGTACTTGCTCGTTTTAGATCAGCAGAGATGACAAACTATGGCCCCTCCACAAAGGACAAGCATGTGGTTTTGTTTTTATTCAAATGAAAGTAAATATTACAGAAACTTCATTGTGCTTTAGTGCTGCAGAGATGAACACTCTTCCTCATGTCTGAAAATCAAGGCCTCAACGTAAATGAGTTGTCGCTTATCTATGCCAAAAGTCCGGTTATATGTATGATTTCTGTTTTTTATTAGCGATTATAGCTGCAAAGTTATGGTGCTAATGCTAAATGACTAGCATCCTAAAAGTCTCTCCGCCTGCACAGGTTTAGGGGCAAAGATGATTTGAAGTTGGTTGTTTAGCGCTCTCCGAGTTCTCCACAGATTTGATTCTAGGCTGAGTAACTTTCCCAGCAAAGCAAAAACATCTCAATGGAGACAAGTGGCCGACCTTCTACCAGAAAAGTTATTGGATCTTTAAAGGGATGCGGTTGCCTCTACCAATTACTCACACACCTCATTCAGTATGCACTTCTTGAACCTGTCACCCCATAATGTATTATATTGTTCTTCAAAGAATTGTACCCTACTTCTTAAATGTAGAACAATTCATATTTTGTTATCACAATCCTCAAATTCATAAGGTGTCCGTGCCCATTTCAAGCTCCATCTCTTTCTTTCTCTTTCTCTTTTTTTCTACTCTTCCATCCATTATTCAGTCAAACTCATCCAACACTCTGACATCCTGGGCTTATCTGGCGTGTGAAATGGGCCTCAATGCTCCCGTGATGTGGTCAGACGAGTCGGCAACGCACAGGCAGACGGAGACAAGCCAGAGAATATGGGAGAGGACTATTTCCTGAGAGGAATATTGATCTGATCATCTCCTTCCTTGGTCGGACCTTGGAGGACGAGTGACAAAGACTAGGGGAGAGAGGGAGTGGAGGAGACAGCGCTGAAGACACAGATAAGGGGATGGATGGCGCCGGGGCACTATTTTCTCTGCCAGTCTGACAGTTTGGTGTACACAGGAAATAGATGAATAATATATCCGAAGCATCTCTCAAGTGGTGTGGCTCGCGAGCACTCTATTACGACCACAAGTGAACTCGCTGCAGCTCAGCCTCTAGTCTGCAAATGCCCCATGTAAAATACAAGACCCTCATGTCCACTAGCTTTTAGGCAGTAGTAAAAAGCTGATAGACATTTGCAGAGGTAGTCCCTAATTGAACTATACGTCCATTCTCCATATCCTAATGCTGATGTAATCTGGAAATGGACTCATCAGGAGGAAATGAACAAACCACAAAGATCCTGATCGGTCCAAAGAGGGTGACCAAGAAAGTATCGTTCAACTCCCCTAGAGCTTTTATTTTAGCACAGGTACTTTCTTGGTGTGATAGAAATTACCTTGGAAAGACCTGATCTAAATGGTCCATTTGGATCATGGATAATGTGCCACAGAACGTCTTTTATCCGAGGGGCTGACATAAATGCAATTGTGACCTCTTTATTGAATGTATTGAATAATTTGTATTAGTTGTTTCCATCCAAAACAAATCATCTCATACAACCACAATAATGTACAATCTCACAGTAGCACGTTAGATTGTTATTCACTAGGGGATTTAAATGCAAGAATATATTTATATTGGAGAAAGCCAAATTCTTTGATGTGAAGTGAATACTTTTCTACTAAGTGTTCATTAACTTGATAATAATAATAATAATAACAATAACAATAACAACAATAATAATAATAATACTGCACATGTTTAACAGTATGGACTGGGACAAAGCTGCCTTAAACTAAGCCCCAGGCCAGGATAATTACAGTGCAGGTTGTACAGGCGTCCTCTCCGATATCACTGAACCCACGGCTCCACCTCAGAAGCTGCCCCTCTCCTCTGGCATGCACCGCTCACATGTAAACTATTCATGAGGCTCTCTCCATATTTCATGTGGTGCAAATGGATGTTTGGTGTCACAACAGAAAGAAAGACGAGAAACAAAAGCTGCAGATTGAGAGGGAGACAGAGGACAAAAGTCACTACAGCAAAGAAAGTGGACAGAGGGAAGTAGGCCTACGGAAATAAGCAGCACACTACACTAGAATGTGCTTCTGCTCTTCATGATGGAGTTGCAGATCTATTCCAAGCTTCTCAATTCATCTCTCGGTCCATGCAGTGTCCTTCCACCAATCAGAGAAAACCCATGTTGCAAATCCTATTGCAAACTTTTCTTTTTTTTTAAACACTTCTGAAATTATACAAAGACTTAAAGGACTCATATGGGACAAGGCCATACAGAAAGTTATAAAACCAAGTGTAAAATTCCATTTAAAGACCATTTTATTACGCTTTCTGTGATCATCTGCTTTGCATGTTTTCCCTTACACTGGACTACCCAAAGGGTCTTATTAGGAGTTCTCCATGAGTGCCACGTCCCTTCATTAACACGTGGCCTATCCTTGAGTGTATGCATACCTTCTTTGTTGCTCTGGACTCAGCGACACAGACAGGAGCAAGGAGACAAAGAATAAACTGCAAATTAGTTAAGACAGAAATAAAGAGCCATAGCATAAGAGAGACAGTGAGACAATCAGTGCGACGGGCTAATGAATGTGGATCAGCGGGTGGTTTCTCCTCCACAGGGAGCTGCCCCCAGAACCGACAGGGCCTGCCTGGCTGTAGTAATTGAAAGTAATGATAATTAATATCATTGGCATAATCACCATTGCTTATTACTGGGAGGATGTTTATGGCTTCCTCTGAAAAGGCAGAAATAAGACGCAGTTCGTTCACAAGCAGGAAATCTCATTAACCTTTTAGCAATCATAATCACGTTTAATATTAGGGAGGGAGAGGAGACGGTGTTTTGAAGTCATACTCTGTGATTATGAGAAAAGATTAAAAAAAATAACATGAATACATATTGCAGCGCTTTTCCCCTCTGTTGAACTGAGAATTGATGTTAAATCTTGAAATTAGGTTTGATGTCAGGGATAACACGTTGGGATTAGCACACGGGGGACTCCTTGCATAAATGGAATCTGCGTTTGTAGATAGGACCGGCCTTAACATCTCAACACACATTTGAGAGGCAAATGGAGCTAGTCAAATAAGGATAGAGATAAGCAGCGGACTATGACCAGGAACAAAGTGAAATTGTATTGTGGCTGCATGGTACGGGGTGCCTACAAATGCCATTTCCTCTCTCTTACTACAGAGTTATGTCAAAAATGTGACCCAACCTTTGAGCTCTGTGCATTTTTATGACCACAAACAGGACCACGTTGCTATTAATTTGGATATCTTGATTCTTTTCAATCTAACTTTTTGACGATCTTTTTGACAAACTGTTTTTATTTAGGACTGAGCAACGCCACTATGTTTCTAGGTACAAATACAACATGCTATTGTGTCTTTAAAGGTGTTTCATGGTATCTAAGAAAAAATCTTGCTCTTGTGCATTTCTTAGTTTTTTCTTTTCCTTCTTTTCAATTTCAGAACAAAACAGAAAGCAAAAGACCAAGAACATGACAGACAATAGACATTAAAATAATTATGGCATAATTGTCCAACGTATATGTCCCATTTAGTCCAAAGTCTGTCAAATAAGTCAGTTTTCAAATTGAGTCCAAAGGTCATTTTTTCCATTTTATGAATGCCAGTTATAATTTGTGTTCAGCCTTTGATTGTTAGTTCAGTTTGTGTCCTTCTCTTTTTATATAACCTTCTTCCCTGCTGCCAGAGATATGCTGCAAAAGTATCCATTTATTTAATCCATGGCAGGAGTACTGAGGCCTAGATATAGTTCTGAAGTTAAGTGGGATGCTCACACCAAAAGCAGTGTCTAATCAATCTCAATTATTTGTGAACAGGGGGCCATCAGACAACCTTAAAGGTGCATTTATTTTCCGGAAGAGGGTTTGCTGCCTGCTTGTCTCCATGGAGATGTTAATTCTCTTTGTCTGGCAATAAACTTAGTTACAGATCCGATCAGTGGAAAAACAGCCCTACTCACAGTAAGAATGCATATGTTTCTATGTATTTGAGCAATAAAAACATCAATAATAAAATAAACGCTATAGATTTGTTTTATGCCAGATCATTTTAGCCTTTACAAAAAAAAAATCACATAGAGAAGAAGGTGATGGACTCTCCACCAGAAAAGTCACACAGTGTATCTCTAACTTGAGGATTTTACAGCAGTCAATATTTCTAATTGTTCTGACCTGCACTGAAATGGTTAAAACCTTGGTTAGTCTATGCTACAAGCTCAATAATCGCAAATGTCAGCAAGCATACAAACAGCAAATCAAGCAAGGTCTCCCTTTCCAAATGCAAGCCCTGATTTTAGCCAACTGTGGCCTATTAGCGATGGGACACATGTCGAAGCTAAATTACTCCTAGCACCCCAGGGACAAATGCAAATGAGCAGGACGTGCAGGGTGACTCACCTTCTTTTTATCATGCAAACTCCGCTCTGATAAGCTGGGGATGGAAATTAGAAGGATATATTCTAAGCCTTCGGTTGGAGTGAGTTTGGTTACAAGCAGTTCTCCCCCAAAACATTAAAGTCACTAATAAAATTCAAAGTTATCATTCAGTAAAATCATTGTTCTAGTCGCAAGGCTGAATAAATGATGAGGATTTCAATAAGAAGACTATCAGGTCTAAAACTTATACCAGCATGCACAATATCTGATGACCACAAACAGTAAACGGAATCAGGAAGTCAACTAGTCTTTCCACAATAATTAATTTTCAAACAAACCTTGATTTCATATATGTTGTTTTTATTATTGATCAGTGTTTTATGTTGCACCTCAATGCTGAGACAAGACGAGACAACTTTGTTCGTTAACAATGACAATAAACCTTTTCTGATTCTGATTCTGATTTATTCTTCAATTTGAAAAATACAAAGAGATCATTTGAGCCAATTTTGTGTGTCAAGCAAAAACAAACATGATTAAAAATAACCTAATAACCTGGACTGAAGCAAGCGGTAAATTTGTCTCAGCTAAAATGCAAAATAACCATTTCCAAACCCACAGTAATGGTTATTCTTGCTTATTTTTAAATGAAATATTGGTCCAGGAGCATCTTTGAATAATGAGATATTGAGCTGTATTGACCTGGTGTAATTGCAGCAATAAGTAGCAGCCTCAAGTAGCTCCTGTCTGTCCGTCCTGCTTTTCTTTTTCCACATCTCAATCCTTGTGTGCAAAGCCTGTATCTGTCTCTCATTCTGTGTCTCTCGCTCGCTCACACGCACTCCTCTCTCACTCTCTGCCTGTCGGACCACCCAGACAGTCTGCTCGCGGGACGTCCCAGCTGTTCCCCTGCTGTGGCTTCAGTTTGTGTTACTTTGTTTCCGCGTGGCTAAGACTGAGACCGCCCTGGCTGCAAATCGTCCCCAGCAGATTTCCCTATGCGCTCTTTCCTCCTGGGATGGGTGGTTTTTGTGTCCAGCGCAGGTGTCCTGGCAGGCTGAAAAGAGGTTAGGCTGAGTGGGATGGAGCACTGTAAGGAGGAGGAATAAGATTCATTCAGAGGCGGTTTTCCCCACCTGTGTGCAGGTCCTGACCGCTCCCTCCTGGGCTAAAGGGCCTTTGTGGTGAAGGCTGTTACTCAGTGTGGGGGTGCAGACACACAAGAGACCTGGCATAGCGGCTCGTTCCTTGTCGGCCAAATGACCAAATACTAAATGCTGTGTATGAAGAAGAAGAATGTTGTACATGAGGAAGTACAGCCCATTGAAGACATTTGAGACCCAAACAGAAACATGATGTTATTCAATAAAGGCTCTCTCTCTTTTTTATCATTTCAATTTAGATTTTTACAAAACACAGCAAATACAGACATACAAACTGAAACTGTGCTGCCACAACCCCAATTCCCATCATGCAACCCTCCCAATCTCTTTTCACACTTCACCTTTTCAACCGTACAATATGATAAATCACTGACAAGCTCTATAGCTCACCAACCAGTTTATGTTTGTACTTCTATATATATATTTCAAATCTATGGCATACCTTCTCCTACAGGACATAGAAATGTGTCAGTTTCTTTGTGTGATCAGTGTATGATTTAAGGTACTTTAACGATACTTTAAAACCTTCGTGAGGGAAATTCAGTTTGTGCATTTGACCCATCCTTCAGTCAGGAGCAGTGAGCTGGGATCCATTTCCACATCTCGAGCTCAGCTTGGTCAGGAACACCTAGCTGGAGGATTTTACTTATTGTGTATGTTGTGGTTTTACACTGCCTACACTCTCGACACAAAACTGTCTGAGATACAAAGTTTCTTGAAACATTTTGGAAAGCCATATGAATGAGATTATCTGGGAATATTTATCTTTCTCTGGCTGTAAAGTTTACAAGCCTGGACAAAAGCTTTCATATGGTAGATTATACACAGAGGAACCTTGTGTTTTTCCCAGGGCTTGGGGTTGCCAGGTGAGCGTGGAGAGATCTGCCTCATTAGTGAAACACAACAAGAGCCTCAGGGGCTGAAATACGGGCAAGTCCTCCCTGGTGCTCTCATCTTCACCTGTCTGCAGGGTTTAGCTCGCAGATGGGTCAACTCAGGGCCTCATCAATGATCCCGGTTATGTACCCCGAGGACAGATTACCCCTGAAGGTTTGGGACAGGGGTGGAGCCCATCCTGACAATAGACGGATCAGGAAGTGAGATATCAAAGTACCACCAAAGGGCTTTTTTTTGTCTTTCAAATTCAGCTTAGGTTCAAGTCAGTCTGGAAACATTTGACAACCTCGGGTAGCTGCTGTCTGGATACTTTTAGCCTGAGGTTATAAACATTACTTACAATTACTAAAATGTGTGTAAACGTGGAAAAAATACACACATATTTGTATGGAATATGATGGAAAAGATGACACAATGTTAATAATGTTCACACTGATTTTGCAAAACAATAAGGCAGTCTAATACTTATCTACACAAAAACTATATAGAAAAAAAATAATGAATAGTGAATTATACCTGTGTTGTGTCATAATAATATTCAAATAATATTACAACTACTCTAAGAAGTGAACATTTTCATAACATAACTCATTACTAACTATTACATGTTTTGAAATGGGATTTCCATAGGTGAAGGTGTCCAATTACCCGCAGTGGTGGAGTCTCGATGGAGGTGTTCTTGTGTGCGTAGGGCGCATGAGGGAAGGTGGGGGTTGTCGAAAAATAAATTGTGTTTGTGATCTCCACCAGTCCCACAGCGGAGACGGGAGGAGAGAGGAGAGGGGTACATGGGGGAGGACGCTAACCTGACTTTAATGAGAGTACGAACACAATTCAAATTTCAACAGAGGCATTTGAAACATCAGAGACTTCAGAGTTTGCCTACACCCATAAATACATTTAGCTGGGTAGTAGTCAGTTACATTTACTTTAGTAATCTTTTCAAAGAAATTGTAACGTACTTTTCTGTCGACATACTTTTACTTCTACTTGAGTCATATTTTCATTGTAAAAGAGTAAAAGATTTTGGTTACTGTGAGTACAAAAGCTTCACCCTACAATATTTAAATTATTTGAACATTTGTTTTTCTTGCACCGCTCCTTCAGATATGATTTAGTTTGTCTCATTTTGTGTCTATCCTTTGAAAATCCATTTTGTCCTGAAAATTAAGTAAACTTCAAATTATAAATTAGATATTGTAGATGAGAGCTGCTCTACAGTTACTCTTTCTTGAGTTATAGTTTTCCAAGTACTTTTTTACTCTTGAGTAATTTCTTGGACTACTACTTTGTGCTTTTATTTGAGTAATATATTTTTTAATTGACTTTACTCTTAAAATGCTTGGCTCTCTACCCACCTGTATGTTGCAGGTTGCATTGAAATCTAACCATAGACAAAGTGGGAAAAGAACCGTGTGTTACGGGAGCAATAAATGTTTAAAGTCAAATAGAAAACACAGTTTTTGGAAAAATAAGAGAAGACATTTTGATAAACCAAGCCATAGCTTATATCTAACAGGCTTGTGTTGAATCTATCACTATTTTGTCTTATTTCCACTGCCGGTCCTTTTATAATGTCAAATAGCTTTAAGAGCCAAAATAAAAGAGGTAATTATATTAGCCATGACTTTATGGCTTCCTCCTGCCCCTCCCCCTCCCCCCTCTGACTCACTTGTTGCTGTCCTATAGCATTATGTTCCACAGTAATATTGGCCTGAAACCCCCAACCCAACGCAGAACTCAATAAACATGCTTTTATAGACCCAATGGATGATACAAAGAGATGAAGACTGACATATATGAGCACTTCCATAAAAGGCAACGCGGCTAAACATGTTATTTCAGCTCTCATTCTATTTGGTTCAAAAAGCCTACGTTTATTGAAGGATTTGAGGTTCCACTTTACTGTAAATGTAGCACCAGAATATTTCTCACTGGACAAAATGTGATGTATTCTTTTACACAAGCCTTTTTTAAATGTAGCCTCTGCAGCAGCTCAATGCATTTAAATGTGAAATAGGTTGAAGATTGATACGGAAATTTGGTGGAAGTGATTTTGTTGTTTCCTTTCTTTAACAATTGGGATTGATACCTATAGCGTATACATTTGTTTGTGTGAATAGTTTTTTCCGGTAGAGGTGGTTATGATTGAACAGTTTTGAGTTTGAATGCAACCTTATGGCATTGACATGTATATTTTATATGCTAACTTCAGGATGTTTAAGATCATGTTGATAAGTTTACAGATGTATTGGATAAAGGGGTAAGTCAGAGTAATGAAATAATATAATACTTTATTTTCCTCTAAGGAGCAAATGTTACCTTTGGAACAGATTCTTATGGGTTTATTTCACCACATTCAATCTTTCAACATTAGTTTGGCTTTTGCTGCCCTCCTCCCTGTTGGTGTCCTGGTTGTACTTGGTTATACAAAACCCCAAGCCGCTCTCTTTTTCAAATATATCCCCCACCCCCCTCTTCCGGGCTATCGGACATCAATCTAGCCCGCACCGTCTGCTAAGCCTCACTGGGCAATTAACCACATTGAGAGTGAAAGCTCTAATCAATCCCTGGCCTCCTCCATCACACACTACAGAAACATGCACACGCAGTCGGCAGGGCGACGGCTGTACTGGACACCACGCTCCCTGTCGCTTCAAGGACACACTTTCACATGTGCTACTAACGCACTTACATTTCTCTATTGTTTCATGATTTTGTTTTAAATTTACTGTATTTAAGATGATACTTTCTACTTTCTCATAATGATCCGCCTTTAGCCATTATCCCTTCTTTTGAGATGTGTTGCTGCTATACAATATGCAAATGGGAGGTGAGTTTATTTGTAGAGCACAATAAGAACACAAATTCAAAGTGCTTTACATAACAGGAAAAGATGCATTAAAATCACAATACAAACAGATGAAAACATAAATAATCATCGCAAAATTCACTTTGGGATTTTATTTGCACTCTTTTAATTTATGTTTTTATCTGTTTTGTAATTTTGATAAATTTGTTCCTGTTGTGTGAAGCACTTTGAATTGCCTTGTGTACAAATTTTGCTCTACAAATAAACTTGCCTTGCCTACTTTACAAGAGAAGAGTGCTTATAA
Organism: Chaenogobius annularis; assembly: GCA_015082035.1. Taxonomy (NCBI): domain Eukaryota; kingdom Metazoa; phylum Chordata; class Actinopteri; order Gobiiformes; family Gobiidae; genus Chaenogobius; species Chaenogobius annularis. The sequence goes on from BJKM01000365.1 coordinate 35,800, forward strand.
AATCCTTTCAGTCACATCTAAACAGAACTGATTTTAGTCAGGGTAGACGCCTGTCTCGCTATGTTTTTGAACAAAATCTGGTATAAATTTCAATTTTGCCGATGTAACATTGGATAGAAATAATCATGAGACCACAAAGCGATCCTCAGGGATCTTATGGGGTTCTATCATATTCCCCTCTCGTGTTAGAAATGTGTTAAAAGTCACATACCTAACATCATGCCAGCTACTATTACTTTCTTACTTTAACTTAACATAATTTACACATCTAATTACTGTCGTTGATGTTAAAAATGTCTCCTGCCGGACTCCGTGGCTTAAACATGCGGCCACGGCCTCAAGGGACATACATTAGTTCTAAAGGAAGGAGTAAGATTTTGCTTATCTTGTGTTTACTGAACCCAAGGCCCACAAATGCTGTGATTGGCACAAACAACTGCTGCACTTGAAGATGAATTGATGACTGTAACTAGCATGCAAAAGCACTTATTTTAAAACATTTTTGTTGGTACATTCTCAAAGTGCAAAATCAGACTAAATTTCTCTGTGCTCTGCTCTAAATGTAAACCATGTGAGGAGTGGTGGCTGTAAAATCCCCCTGTGCTGCTTGTCTCATTGATTCATGTGGGCCTAAATGTCAGCACCAGCGGGGCAGAGGACCTCGGTGACCCCCCTCAGAGAGTGGGGCGATGGGGCTAAGGCACGTCTCTAACCGGATCAGCTCAGAATAGCCCCCTCTGCAACAGCCAAAGGACAAGACATCATTGATTACTAAACCAATCATGCATGGGCCTATACACAAAAGCACTTCAATGATTTACAATGTACGTCGCTTAGAAAATAGATGCAACAAATATGAATATCATTACAATAACTAACCATTTGGCCTTAGCTGTACGTTGGCTAATCCTTCTAAGTTTCTCATATATTACAAACAACATGGACTAGAGGGAGAGGGGGGTACATAAATATCATGTCATCCTCCACTTGCTTAGAATTATTGAGTGGTCATACATTGATTTAGTGTCTTTGTTCGAACATTCATGGCTAACTTCGGCGCTTTGATCGCTTGCCACGCTATGCTAAATCTACATCAAACAGCAGAGGAATCGATGGCTCTTCCTCGTTACACAGATGATAATGAAATAAGCATAATAGCGCAGATGCTGGAGATTGATGCTAATCCGACGCCGAGGGGAGATGGTGAAATCCGTTTTTAATATTTCTTAATCATGCCGGCAGATTGGAGCTGTAAATTGCTGGATGTAAATCATGGAGTGAGCAGCAAAGAAGCAAACCGCTCCTGTTGGTATGTTTGATGCTTAAATGCCTGCAATCAGCAGATACACAATATACATTAACCTTATCAGGAGATTGTACCATGTTGTAGCCCTACCTGCTAACTACCACCTGTCGTCCCTGGGCAGGCTGATGTTATTAAATCCTACTGAGGGGAGGAGCCTTTTTTCATGTTTTTAGTGGTAGGGGAAACTGGAATACCAGGAATCGATCACAGGACTTCCTGCTGTGAAGCGAGAGTGCTAACAGCAGACCAGGCAAGTTTCAGTCCAGATGGATCCAGATTTAGTTCTGTCGGGTCCAGATTTAGGCCGATCTGAGGAGGCTTACAAATGACTACAAGAATCAACAAATCTCATGAGAGAAATAGGATGCATTTGCTTGTGAGACATGCTGGAGTTCCTCTGGTTGTACTCAGGCTCAAGTGAAGATAAAAATGCATTTATCTGCATTTCTTTTATGCTGGACATTTTAATTTTTCATACTAAGATTTGCATGTGGACTTTTTAGGTCTACTTTACATTAAATAGTTTTCCACTTTTCCACAATTGATCAAATCCATTCACATTCAGTTTTTTGAATAAAATAGTAACAAAAGAAAAATCTAGAATCATTATCTTAAAAAAAAAAATCAAATGAAACGCTTCCTTTTTGCAAGATTATATGTACGTCTCTAATGAGTTTTTCATCTAAAAAAGGTACTTACCAATATGTTTGTGGTCGACCAGTGAGATACGTAGAAATGCACCCTTCTGTAAACGCCATGCTTGAGGGACAATGTACAGACAACAGCAAAGAAACATTCTTCTGTGAAATGAATGGACGATTCACAGACTTCATTCCAACAGAACAGCTTATATTTGTGTGTAAAACCTGCTCAAATATGGTGCGAACTGCAGCTCTCAAACAGGTGCTGAGGTCATGCAGAGCAACTGTCCCACTCACGATGTTTATAATGATGACACACTGAGCCCACTTCTATTGAGTGGGATGAGGATAAATCAGCAAATTCACAGCCAGGAAAAACAAGATACCAAAATACCAGCAAAATGACGTTATTACAGTGATTCAAATCTATTGGCATATGCTTTTCCACGTTTAATGATACACTTCTATAGAAATGAAATCAAACGTCCCTTTCCATCATGTTTTCTCTTCTTTTCTCCACAGTCTTTGGTCTAATGTTTAACTTCTTTCGCAGGTCTTGTGAATGAGCGTGACGTGTGGGGGATGGGACTCATTTACATCAAACTTTTGGGAAGCCCTTTTGGTTTTCCCTCTCTCTTTTATCTGGCCTGGAATGTGACTTCGACCAAACAATGGCCAATTAGATGACTATTGATGCAAATGACCAAAATGGAAATTTTAGTCATGAGTTGCATAGGTCTAGGTATCTAGGCTTATTCGGAAGAATATTTTTAATATAAAAATTGGTTGTAATTAAAGGCAGAGTATGTAACTTTCTGAATGTGGAAAGTCAACTGCATAATTTTATGGGAAAAGAACATTTAAATCATACACTGGAACAGTCTCTATTCAGAAAGATTTTTTTTTGCTATACTGTTGAATTTTATAGCAAAAGACACAGCATCTCTGTAGAAACAAACAAGCAAAAGAAGACTCCTCCAGGCCAAGCAGGAGTCAATTTTGTGTAGATGCAGCGAGCTCACAGTAAGGACGTTTTTTTGACATGTTTTTTTTTTTATATTCTCAGAGTTTTTTTTTTTATATTCTCAGAGCAATAAATCAGTTTTTGGGCTAAAAAAAAAAAGCCTGCCATGCCTTTAAAGAAAACTACTATAACACTTGGGTATAACGCGCAGGGAGTGATATTGGTTCAACGCCATCAGTATTCATCCCCTCGTTTCTATTCGTAGTTGTCCGCGCCGTGCAGAGAAGTCGCTCGCACCCAGCGCGTTCCGGAGCGCGGTGCGTGGGTTTAAAGTTGCCGCTGGCTGCGTGCGCTGTGATTGGCGGAGCGGCTTCTTTCTTCCACAGCCTCAGTCAGTCACTCAGTAGAGCAGAGCCGCTGGAGAGCTCTGTCGTCGACCGCAGGCTCCAGCAAAAGACGCGACTACTAATCTTTTATTTTCATTTTATTTATTGGTTCAGCGTTGCAGTGTGACCCAGAAACAAGATGTGACTTGCCCGGCTCACGTCGCGTATTCATGTATTTTAAAAGAGCCGGGAGCGAGTGCGCAAAGACGAGTGGAAGCCGAGCTGTTCTGGCGAATGGAACTTATTGTTGTGCATTTGTTTTGACTATGTTATCCCCAAGTGAGTTTGGGTCCAGACCGTCTGCATTTGTCGTCGAGTCCTGATCTTTTTGTGGGATTTACAGCGATTCGTCCACGGAAACCATCGAAGGAGGATTGTTGAAAAAGGTGCACGCGTTTCCTATCGAGCCGGGGATTTAAATCGTCATTTGGTGGTGCTCCGGGAGAGGCGAGAGTCAAAGAAAGAAATTCATGTGGCCATTCTCTCTAGAGCCAAACATTTTGGGGATTCCATAATGAGTAAGGAAAGACCCAAGAGGAATATTATCCAAAAGAAATATGTAAGTACACTCATATCTTTTCTGTCGGAGCTGATGTTCAAGTTTGCTTTGGTCGTTTTGATGAAATTGCATAAACTTTGATCGCGGGCTGTGAAGGTTACCATGAGGCGTTCTGTGCGCTGTTTTGGGGTCACCTTTTCATGTACGCCTTTTGGTACAAGTTACGTCCATGTGCTGACCATTATATCCTTGTATTTAAAGGGACAGCAATGTTTATTCCGTGTCTGTCGTTGTAGTCTTCCAGTAACGACATGTTTGCACTAATGGACCATCGGGTGCTACTACATTTCTGCTCTGGGGTTTGCGCGTGGTTCCAAACGCGCGACGTGCTTCAGAAAAGACACGAAGGCTTTTTCCCCCAAAATCGAGTCCACGTGAAGTGCAGTTGCATACGGCTTTTGTTCGCTCTGCTTTTCCTCCTCTGCGAGACGAGCGAGACGAGCCTGGCAGCCATGGCTCAGCTATTTCGGCTTCCATTTCGTCCCATGCTGAGCCGCGTTTTATTGGGCGCTTTAAACTCCTCCAAAATGTACACGTGAGGCCAGCGCAGAGCCAAACACCGCACAAAGGCACAGTTTACTTTGTGTCTTTGCGCTCGCTTGGCTTGCGGAAAACCCGACATGTTTCGCGGAGTGTTTTGGCTCTTTAATTTTCTCAATGCAAAGTGAGCGAGGAGGCAGAGCTGGAGAGGAGCGAGGAGGAAAAGGGGGTCATGCAATTCAGCACATTCACGTACGGTCTCAACACTTGAAACATCGCGGGGACACGTTTGGGTTTGTTGTTATGCCACTGCCCTTGATATTAAAGCCACAGTGACAGACCAGACGAGCTCCTTTTTTTCCCCCTTTTCTCGAGAACAGTTTGGACTCTCTTCACGTGACCTCTGCAAGCGGACACATATTGGTGCAGCCTGCTCGGGGATAACTCAGATTTATTTTTTTATTTATTTATTTTTGCAATACAGCGGGGGATTAGTTTATAAGCGCCCAGGTCTCGCCAGGATTCATAAAAATATATTAGAGAAGGCACTGCCGGCGGAGTGCTTTTAAAGGGGAAACGTGTTTAGTCGCATTGCAGGGGCTCATGTATGAAGACAAGAAGCAACCATTTTCTCCTCTGCGACTTAGAATGGTGAATTTAACACCACGGAACTGGTCTGTCCTCGAGCTTTGTTAGTTTTTGCATGTGTTAGGTCACTAGTAGATTGATATTTGTCCCGCTTCATGGATGAAACAAACAAAAGAGTCCTAATCTCCCAAAGTGTGCCACGCTCTGCTCCGGGTATCGCACCTCTAAGTTGCGCTCTGCTCTCGTGTTTGTCCTGGTGACTTCACGCCGGCGGGGCTTCTGCCCGTCTGCGTCTGGGCCTTTAAACTCCTGTCTTTGAAGTTTGTTGTTGTGAATTATCATCTTGGCCCTAATAGACGCATTGTTGGGTTTAATTGCACGAGGCGTATCATGTCTGCTCATGCTCTCGAGCCAAAATGTGCACAGCACGCCCCCTCGCCCTCCCACCTTCCCCAAACTACATGCGCTGGAGCGACTCAAAATGAGACTTGCGTTTGTCTTGTACGACTAGACCTGTTTACTTCTGTTTAAGGGGGGATGCCGTTTAGCCTGTAGACTCTCAGAGCAACAGGTTAAGAGCTGTGCTGCTGTTGGAAACCTCTGTGAGAAATAGTCTGTGCAAATTTAGAAACGGTTAAAAAATGGTTTCTGTAAGGAAATGGTTAATTTGTAAAATATTTGTGTTGTAGACACAATGTATACAACAGTCATCATTGTTGTACCTACCTCAAGGAAGTGTTTAAATGTTTGTAATATTTCAATGAATTGCCAAACTGGTAATATGGTGTCTTTTTAATATTTAGGATACACGGTGTGCATCAATAGCACCGCTTGCATCAAAAGTTCCAGTTTAAATGGATCCACAACGTCAGTCTCTGAATATGGACTTGTGTATTGTCAGAAGTGTGTGTGTATGTATGTATGTGTGTGTGAGAGAGTGTGTGCGTATGAGCGCACATGTGTGTCACATCTGTCATGTGCTCAGCAGCTGCACCTCATGTTGAAGGTCGGGCCAGGAGCGAATCTGTCTTTAAAAGTGTCTCCACAACACCCAGAGGCAGCCGTGCTGTTGGCCGAGCCCCCTCTCTGCCTTCAGAGCCGGACTCCTGGCCTCTGCGCAGACCCCTCCCCCTCTATGCCCCCTTCCTTAATTGGCGTAAGACAATTATACATGCTTGGCTTAACCATTTCCCCTGAAACATGAATGCGAGTTGTTACCCCACCTCGCTCGTCTGCAATAAGAAAACATATGATCCGTCCACTTCTGTAGATTTAGGTCAGGTCATTGTTACAAAAAAGTAGGTGATCTCTCATTGTTCATACTCGTTTGATCAAGCTTTGCTTACACTATGTAGATTTAAATAAGATTGTTTTTTTGCAGATCAATTATGTAATTGTCAGTGCGTGGTAGACAGTAAAATGTTTGCTATAGCTAGTGCTAATATGTGCCCCTGTTGTCCTGTCTACAGAAACATGACACATACTGTGCATATTTGTAAATGCGAGCGCAGAGTGCAGCTCAGTGCAGCCCAGTGCAGCCAGGGCCATTTTGTGCAAAGTCTGCTCTTCCTGTAGGCCCCAGCTGGGACTGGGCCTGACTCAAAGGCTGTGTGCATGTGCGTGCACGTTTGTGTGTGTGTGTGTGTGTGTGTGTGTGTGTGGGACAAGCCCAGCTGCTGCAGGGGCCTTTACAAATGTAAAGAGGCTGTCAGTGTTTGTTTCATCAGGCACACAACTGATGACGGCCAAGTTGAAAATCCATTGCAGTGCGAGTGTGAGTGTGGGTGTGTAGAGTGTGCACAAAAAGAGGAAACAAAAATAGTGAGCGGGGGAGAGGCTGCCCCTGTCCCCCCTCTCTGTCCTGGGCCTTCCACATAAAACGTGGGCCTCATGTCGCTCCATGAACACAGGGTCAGGGGCTGTTTTTTCTCCGTGCCTCTGCTGCATGCGCTTCATTTAACCTTATGTTTCAATGCAAATTCCTCTTTCATTTGCACCCTCTGTGTCACGTGTGCAACATGGCGAGCAGCACTTTGCAGTCTCTGTCACTCTGGCTACTGAAGTGTGGTAAAGGTAGGCTGTGTTTTACGGCCTGTTGGTTTTCTGGTTCTCTATGGTTACCTTTCGTTGAAAGTGAGGCCAAATACTTTCTTTTGTATTGTGTGTAATCAAACAGCTCAGAGTCTGTGACGTACAGTAAGGAAATGTCGGGTATCCTGTTTTATAAGTATGCGCCCACAGTGCCGGTGCCCAGACATGTGGCACTGTTTATGCTCTGTGATTTAGATAGTGGGACGTTACACTGCTGTTAACAGTTGTGGAGAGGAAGTTCTAGTTCCCACAAAGGCCCCAGTCACAGAGTTGTATTTCAAAGAATTGACTCTGAAATTCAAAAGCTGCGTCACAAGTATGAAATCGTTTCAAATTTGGTTTTGATACCAAGGAAAAATCTCGAAACCATTGCCTATTGATACCACGATGATAATAAATCATTACCATGTGCTCTTATACTAGTTCTGATATAGATCAAAACCCTTTTAAAAAAGTGTTGATTTATATTTGGGTATACTTTTATACTGTCATTGATGATCAATTATGAAAAAGGTTAACCTCATCCTCATGCATCTGTGTTTATGAGCATACCTCTGCCTACTTATTGTCTGTGCATTATTATGTCACTGTTATGCAACCTCAGCTTTTGTCTTATCAGCTGCTGGCTTGGAGCTGCTGGCACCTGTGCACAGTCAAAGGTCTTTGAGAGCACACCTGCAGTCAGTAGGTGACGGGCCTACGTCTGAGCCCAGCATGAGAGGTGTGCCCAAGGCAGTATCAGCAGCAGTAATGTGGCTATTTACACAAGTACACGGAAATGAACTCACTCTGTTTTAAAGTTAAAACTCTATTACCATTACCTAAGTACCTTGATTTAGTGACACAAACATTTCATACTCTATTTTCGATACCAAGAAAAGGCTTGAACATTTAAAAAAAAACATTATTTTAATGCAATAGAATGTATTTTTAACACAAAACAATTCATCATCCTTCTATTAGTTCTGTTATAGAGTAAGACGATTCTAAAACATATTCAGGAAATGTACTAGTTTTGGCATCAATTAGTATCTGGGTATTGAGTTTTTTCTCCCTAATCCATTCATGATATGTCTGAGTTTGTTTAGTTTTACTTGTGAACTTGTGGACATAAAAAACAAAGAGAAGTAACTAGTAAAGCAAAAATAAACAATTTGCACAATAAGATGACAATGATAATCTCAGTGGCTCTTCTGCATTTTTCCTTCTCAAGTGATGATAATGTTAACTATATGGCCACCTGGCTCCGTGTGGTGATCTGTGTGTGACTCCACTGTGGGACACGGTACAGTTGTATGTGCATTTCTTCATACATTGATTGATTTGGTGCTTGTGCTGGGGTGGAGATGAGGACAGCTGGTCAGGCCCGGGGAGGCCGTACGTGTGTGACACACACACACACACACACACACACACACACACACACACACACACACACACACACACACACACACACACACACACACACACACACACACACACACACACACACACACACACACACACACCACGAGTCTGGCCACGACTGCTTATCTGCTCCCGATCCCTGTGAAGCTGAATCAACTCTTTGCTTTGGCCTTGCAGTTTAGATCAAGCAGTGAGATTGTGAGAACAGTTGAGATGCAAAGATATTGATGCAGCTCACTAAAAGAACAAGACCTTTTGTGAGAATTTCTTTTCTGTTGATTTAGGTACTCAATCTATTATATAATTTTTTTTTGAGTTTGAGTGAAGGTTTTGGCCTTGGATCGACTAAGTGAAGAGTCTATTATGCGTTATACATTTTCAAATGTTTAATCTCTGTCACTTCCTTTTGAGAAAGTTAGATTTTTTTTGTGTGCGTTTTTGAATTGCTGTTCTTCACTTTTTGGCTTGTCATTATTGTTTAATGACCATCACGCACATCTCTCACTCGACCTCCTGACCGCCCGGGCCTGTCCCCTCTTCATCTCCGGCTACATCAGTTTAATAAACACTTCTTACATTTTCATCCCACAGTCAATCCCGTCTGATCCCCTATTGTGACACTGCCGTCTTTACACGTCCGGTGAATTAAGCCTTGAGGGATGAAGCAACAGAGCAGCGCCTCAGCCCATATCGATTCTCTGCTTCTTATTCTCTGCCTGCCTGGAATAATGCAGCTTCCGCTTTCAAACGTATTACAGTAAGACGCACTGGGCAATATAGTAAAGGAGTTAAAGAGCAACTTCTCTGACCAACTGAGAAGATGGATTCAAAATCTGAAATTGTGGTAAAGTGAGTTCTTACTACATTAAAACCGGCCTGTGACTGAAACCAGACTTTAAGTAGGACCAAATGAAGTTTTCACATTAAAATAAAATGACCAAAAACCAAGATATTAAAAAAATAACATTAGCTGTAGTAATTTTTCAAGGTTTTCAGTAAAATAGAAAAAAATCTTTACACTTATCATAGATGACATGCACAAGCAAAGTGTTTTTTGACATTCTGATTGGCCGAAGATGAAGCCAGTGACTCCTATAGACGCAGCATTTTGTCCAAGAAATGACTAAAGCCATTATGTTATGAGGCCGTCATAAAAGCATTAAAAAAAGTAAATCTTCAGACATCAAAGTGGACTTTAACCAGGACTAAACCCAACACTCCTCAATGTTACAGGTTCCATTCTACTGTTATTTCCCTGTTCGTATTTATTCCTAACTTGCATTAAATACCATCTGATTTCAGTCATGTTTTCACTGCTGTTTTTATTTTTATTTTTTTCAATCTAGTAATCTATGAATCATTCTTTCATGATCGAGCAGTTTACTTCGCTCTGCCAACAAGCCACTAGCCACTCTATTCATATCCTCGTTGGCGCAGCGCTGCGTTTGCCGAATGAATTACTTCCCCATTTACTCTCTCACTGGTATATTTTCTCTTGATGATTTAAAAATATTTCACTGTTATTATCCGGCCTTTTTTTTGTCACAGCAGCGGGTTGTGGCTGTTCAGGTTTCATGGTTAGTTGAAGAATGACCTCCCTTCTTTGAAAGTGCTCTCTCGTGCAGTTGGAGCGTTTGGCCTTTTCTAAGCGGGGCCTGATTCAGAGTGGCAGCGTGCGCACCCATCCCCCAACGCAGTCAGTAAAGGAGTGTGACTGGGCAATGCTGCTTTTACGCAACGTCGCCCCAATATGCTTGCTTTTAATATTGTTTTCGCTTTAAAGCTGCACTATGTAATATTTCTGGTGGAGGAGTCCGTCACCGGCTTGTCTCCATGGACATGTTATTTCTTTGCCTGAATGTTCCACAGCATGACCTTAAACTTATTTATTCATCTCCATGGAGCCAAGATGGTGCTCACGGAGCTTGCTCACGGTAAGAACTCGTGTTTTTCAAGGTATAATTGAGTAAATGCAGAATGGATAAGTTTAATGCAGAATGGTGAAATATTCCTGGCAATAGCAATTACTGTACATCTAATAAAGACAAGCAGGTGCCGACCCCTCCAGTCCTCCTAGAAAAGTTGCATAGTGCACCTTTAATGGGTTGACAGCTTCATACTGGACGTACCCAGGTTTGTTATGTTATGGTCAACTGATGCCTCTTGAAAGTTTTTAAAGAAATCTGTTTTCCAGACTAAACATACTCTCTAATCTCTTATGCAGTGAAAACAAAAGCTTCTTAAAACTGGGATACTTGCATAACGTATTTTAGTGACTTATCTGGCTCTTTATTTCAGGTTTGCGACCGATTTCTTTCACATTTACTGTAATCTAGAAGTGGAGAACCCTCTTGGCACCAGAATTAGCCAAGTAGAGGGATTTGATTTGATGAATGCATTTGAATTTACATTACCATTGTATTAGGCTTTTTTTTATTGTAATAGGAACAGGACAGGAGACTGTCCAGATTTGCACAGTTTCAGTATTCACTGTAGTTTCTCTTGCATCACTGGGCATGCAGACAGAAAGCAATTAGACACTTGGAGCTTGCCTAATCTGTTCAATTATGGTAAAACTGGATTTACAGAATTTTGAGTCAACGCTGCTGAAATCTGCCTGCGTCTCCTGCATCACCATGGCTTGGATGTCTCAGCATTAACTGTGGGGGGGATGCTGGTGCTTCTGCCGCCTTGTCGTATGTGCTGTTTCATGACTGGAGCGACGACGAGGAGGAGGGTGTGGGTGGTCTTGGAGGGAGACGTGAGAGCCAGAATAAACACTTTATTTGATTCGTATAGGTCAATACATCGCCACACTAACTGTACATCCATGCCCCCCCCCCATCCTTCACCCGCTACCAGAAATGCATTACTTCCCCCACGTCTTGTCTTGTAATAGAATACCAAGTGGATTTTCTCCCTTGTTCCACTTTATCTGTCTCTCGCCTGCACCCTCGCTCCTCAGTCACTCTATTACTCAACACGGCTACTAAAAGGAGAGGCATCGGAGGCTTTATGTAGGGTAGGGCACGGCAAAGAGAAAAGGAGTTTTTGCCTAAAGGCCATTATGCTTCTGGTGGTACGTTAACACAAAGCTAGCCAAGGTTTAAAATAAATGATATGATACCACCTCAGAATGATCAATTTGACCAAAAGCAAACATTTTCTGGAAGGAAGTGCAGATGTGAGCATGCATTTACTAGTCAAACGCTTTTCTGTAATTACTGGTAATTTTGACAAAGGAAAATGCAGCCGTGACCCTAATTTTGAAAAAGAAGTGAATCACCATGATAAAGAAAATGGCTTTACCTGATAAATATTGCTTCTTAAATGTCGTCGATTGTCAACTTCTGCTGAAAACATTGTTATTGTACATTTGGTGGTTAACCCTAATTCCTCCATTGAAATGGTATTGTGGTTTTCTAAGCTTATAGTACACTGGGGCACAGCCTCTCCAAAATTAGGAAAAGAATAAGCCCACCACTGCAGTGGCTATGTCTCCACAAAAGTTGTACTATTTGTGTTGGTAATCATTGTCTTTTAAGCTCAAAATCTCATAGTTATTTGGCGTGTTGTCAGCTCCCCTTGGTCGTGGTCTCACATGCTTTTAGCCCGTTTTTGTTTTGATTTGCTCTGCCAAAGGAAACTCTGGAATCCTCTCTAGTTTGATCTTACACAGCTGTGGGATTTGAACCCTCTCCTCCACACCTCCCCCTCCTCCCTCACACACACACACACACATGCACACCCCAAAACACTCTAATCTGGCCCGCTGGGGTTGTCATCCTGTGTGTTGGTAATGCTTGCTGTAATGTTCTGACAAAAGTGGAATTTTAAGAGCACGTGTGTTATGTATTATGGCTACACAATACATGGCACATTTAGCAATATCAATATTGGAACCTACAGTTTTAGTTCTTGCTCTAATTTTTCCTGTCCTAATTTTCAGCCTTTTTTAAACACCAAAAGTGCACAGCGAGGATGCTCTTTTCCATAATGAACAATAGAAACCGTATGAATTAACAATCACAGTCATATTGATTGGGCTCTTTTTTGCGTATTGATTTTTTTCGTTTTAGCTAAAGGTGTTTTTCAAGTTGTTCCGCTGAGAGGAGCAGTGGGGGAGACAAAGGTATTGTTCGCCTGTTCTCTATGGACCAAGGCAGGGTTTTACATACAACCCTCCCCCGGCACTGTGGTGTCCTCTGGGCCTCAGAGCAGTGAGCTAAAGTGCAAGGCCCATTGAAGGAAAGGGTGCCAGGTTTTGGGTTGTATATCTGGCTGGTCTCCCCCTGGCCTCCGATCAAACATCCACAAGCCTGAGGGGCCAGGGAAGCAAAGAGCTGCCATAGAAATGCCACCCTATGATTGTTGTCAAGGAACACAAATCCAAAAAGGAGAAAACTGAATTAGTCTTGTAGGAGTAGGGCATCCTCCTTCCTTGGTATAGGATATGCATATGTTATGAAGACTTCAAAAAGTGTCATGCATATGGTGGAAGACAATGTTAGGCTTTCACCAGGTCTCAAGAAACGCAGGTTAAAAATATTTTTAACTAGAGCAAATCAGGGGCTATGGCAGAACTAAATAAAGACAAAAAAATGGTACATTACACTTTTTTAAAAACCATAAATTACAATCCTGTAATTATGGAAATTCTCTGCAGAACTATTGTATGCATTTGAATCGTTTTAGTGAAACATGCACTTTGAGACAGTTGAAATGACTAACTATTGCTAAACCAAAAGGGAAACTTTTGGGACGTAACCATGGTGATGAGAGTAAACCTAGTTTGTTGAATTAGATAGAATGTTTTTGTTGCTGGAAAATGTAAAAGTGCTGTAATCTTTATTTTGTATGATTTTGTTATAAGAAAAGGTTTATTGTGTAATGATAAATGCCCATAAGCTTTGATAGGTTTGGAACATTTCCCAACAGTAAGAAGTTTTGCAAAATTGACTTTATTGAAATGGCATTTTAAGACTGGTTTTTTTTATTACTCATACTATCACAGCATTTGGTCATTTGCACGATTTTGACCATTTCCTACAATTCCAATCTGCTGATTTGAGGAAATTACTAAATTGCCTCATTCATGAAAGACTCCCTTAATTTACCCCTGCAATATTTATGCGTAGTTTAAGAAAAAAACACCAAAAAGAAGGTGAAGACCTTCTTTTTCTCTCACAACAATCCACGTGGGCCCTGACTGTCTGCACGGCTAAACACCAGTGTGGTAGTGATAGAGGAAGCTGATTCATCTATACATAGATGTGTATAAAAATAATTTACAATGTCACAAGCTGCTCCTTATTGTATTTTTGTATTTTCCAAGAAAGACTTTTATTGAACCCTCACTGCCTGCGGTTATACTGACTGTGTACTGTACATTTTCAATACATTTTATGGCCGTATTGTCTGTGTATTTACTTCCTTTCTGCCGGGGGTCCCTTGAAGTCAATTACCACACTAGTCTGTCTCTGGGTCGCTGACTGCTCTTACTCTACCTCCACTGCTCTCGATGCCATTATTCACACTTCCTATTCCCATTCCTTGATTTTCACCCACATTCTCTTAAGACTTTACCTGGTTAAAGTTCAACTTAACAAATCGAAATTGAGCTCTAAAACTTTTGAAAAGCCTAATTTTTAACTGTACAAATTATGGAAACAGGTCCTTAGCAATAGGATAGCAACAAGTACCTGCAATAACATCATAACAACCACCTAATCAAAATGTAAAATAGTTGGCCACTACTCGATCTGTAGTACTTTACCTTAGTACCCCAGAGATCAAAGCTGCAATCTGAACATGGCTTTCTAATTGGCTGGCGTCAGTGTCTCCTGTGCCAGCGCTCATGCCAGGGAATCGACTCCAAGGTGTGTGCCACAAGTCCCTGAGCAGGAAGACTCCCTGTTTATAAGCCCTCCTGGCTTTGTTTCACAAGAACGTCTGGCTGCTGCAGTTTAATCTGCACTGCACAGCGCAGCGCACATAGACACAACATAAACCCAGGCTTTGAGAAGGCTTAAGATGTTGGACACAGCAGACTGTAAAGAAATAAGGTTACTAGTTACTCATAATGTAATGTAATGGGCTTTACTGTTATCGTTTTGTTCTGGGTAATCAAGGATAAGTGGAAGTTTTAATTCAGTACAGAAGTCTACGCTGAGAAATGACTGCTACGTTTTCTGCCAACTTTTCAAACCTTCCTGACTTTGTATGTGATATAAAGCATTGCAGAAATAATTGAGCTACGAAATGTCCATAACTCTTCACTTACACGTTTCCATTTGTATTCTAACTCCAAGGACGCCCAAATTGACTGCATCTTGCTGTACTTGAGCTTCCAATCAACAATAATTATATCTGTAGTTTCAGTTTGAAGTCCATCACCACACATTTCCAAATCTGATTCAAAATGTCATCTTGAATATTTTTCATGACCTTTTGTAAATGGACTTCTTTGAAACCGTCTGGTATCAGTCCCAGCCCGGCACAGTCGTTTCCTGTCAACTGTCAGTGGAGGCTGCAGTTCTGGCTTCCCCTTAACCACCGCACAAACTGGTAATCTTATCTCTCTGACAATCAGCATTAGCTCAGCCTGCCGCTCATTAACCCTTTACTGGACTCTGTTTTTCTTTTGTCCCTGGTGGCGTTGAGGCAGCGGCTCATATCCACGGGAAGCTTCTCCGTTTTGTGGTTTGATCTTTGATCCGTTGAAAGGGGCCAAGCGGAAATTGATTGATGGGCCATATTCTTGCACATGACTTGTCTGTCACTGCCGACGACTATGGCTCTTATCTGCGCCTCGCCTACTGTCAAGTCATAAAGAGGATGTTAAAATTTCAGAACACCCTCACTAGGCGTTCGTAGCTCCTCACGACTGCCATAAAATCTGTCTCCTGCTCCCCCCCCTGCAGTGTGCCTTACCTCCACTCCCCTTTAATTTCACTCAGCTGCAATATCCTACCTCCAGCCTTGATTGTTGTTTTCGGAGAGCCCGGGTGCTGTTGTTGTAACATAATCATTTAGTCTCCCTCCTGTGGATCTGGCGAGCTGCATGCTGAAATCTATCCACTGCTCATTTTTATGGGGAGCAAATTTGCTGTAGCTACTGCCCGCTTGCTGGGTCGCTTTTTTACACTGAATTTATGAGTAAGTACAGGTCCAGGAATTTGTGACAGCTTACACTTGTTCTTTATGCGTTTAACATGCCCGAGATGGTTCATGTGTGAATTTGATTAGCACAGTTGAAATTTGATTTTAAATGTCTCAATACAAAAATTGTGCCTATACGACATGAACTAGTTTTGTCTTGCCATCATCATTTGACACGTTCTTGCTTTTTATCCATGATCCAAGGTTTTTTTTCCAATATATCGAAATTTTATTTGGCTTAAGACTAATCTTATGTTAGTTTGTGAATGTGATATGGATCATAACATTTTCTTTTAAAGGCATTAACAACAAAATGTGCACATCCAATAGACTACCACACCCACTAACAAGATTACTAAGAGATAATTTGTGGTTGTATATTATGCTGAGTATATAGATTTTGGTGCTCTGATGACTATTCTGAAGTTCTAAATTTGTAACAGAACAACAAGAAGCAGGATTATCACTGGCATTGTGTCGCTATTATAGACAGAAAAGGGTTTTAAGAGGTCATATAGAGTATTCTCTTGCCTGGCTGGACTCCTTGACCCTGAAAGACTAAAGGGATTCACTCGCTGCTAAGCTCATAACACGATATCGTGCTAGCGGTCAAGGAGCTAGCGCTTTTTCTTGTTGCACAGACCTTGACCCCTTTTCATCCTTTTTCCTTACAACACAAGCTCACTGTTGGCGTCCAATACCGTAAATCTCATTGATCACTCTGTTCGCCCGTGACACATGCAGGACTAAAGTATGCAGCCCAACAGTTATTGATTCAGTGGACCTCAAGTGGCGAGGGTCTCGTTACATGACAAGGTTCAGATATTTATTGTTCTAGCCGGTTGACACTGTCCTTGTTTGCTGCTACATTCTCAGGTCAAAATGGGAGAGAATCTAGAGCTTGCGTTCCACTGTGCAGCTGTGAGGAATGTGAGGCTTCTCTTCTCCGACATAGACAACGAATGAATGCACATGAAAGCCGTGCAGAGTATGCTTAGTTTAGTTTCGAGTGGCTTTGACTTTTTCTAGCAACTATTTTCAATAGTGCATTGCCAGTCATTGAGCTAAGAGACAAAGATTACAAAGCATTCATTAATTCACCTTTGCATGTCACAAGGGCCTTCACAGCACAGGCATGACATCCAGACATTATTCAGAGAAGATAAAGTTGACAGCCTTCCTGAGGATTCATCACTTGCAGAGGTTAGAAGTGCCGTCTAATATTTCTTGAAATGTATGAGTGCCAGCGGCTTCAATCACTCACTATAATCCAGTGTGCAACTTCCTGACCTGAACATACCCAAAACATTGCAGAAACCAAATTACCTGACTTGACTCCCAAATTCTTTTTGTCCACCTGGAAGCAATAAAGAATGACAGACCCTAGTCTCATAGCCGAGATAGCCGTTGGTTTGTTTTTGATTTGTTCGGAACAATATTGAGCGTGGCTGAAATATTGACGCATATCAGTGACAGACTGGCCAATGCATTCCTTTTCCTCCCTCGCTATTCTCCCCTGGCTTTCCTATCGCCCCTTCACTAGGTGTTATCAATGCAGCTATTGTCAGGGTTGAAGAAGCAGGAGGCCTCGTGGGACCCTGGACAATGAGAACACGCTGCTGCCTCAGTGGACTTCCTGTGTCTTGTATGAGCGATGGTTCGAAGGTCCAAGATAAGACCTTTTGGAAAGCACCTCTCTTCCCTCCTGCATATTCACCTGTTTGGATGCCAGGTGTTTTGGCCCAAAATATCAAACCTATTCAGCTGAGAATTCATGGCCCTGGTCAAAGCCTATTGAATTCAACCCACCGCAGCTGCAGAGTAATGCTACACCTCATGCAAATGGCTGGGAACGCTAATTGGAAATCACCTGAAATCCTTAGCTTTTGTATTTTTAAATTAAGGACAATTCATTACAATCACCTTTTTAAAAGCTGCCATGTATTTAAGATTGGTTCACAAAAAGCAGCATTTTTGTGTATTTCCAAAAGAATTACTCGATCATGTCAAGCTCTTTCAGCAGTAATTTTAAGAGTTTGACCTTGGTTTTTGAAATGCATTTAAGCTTGAGTATCAGGCACCGCAAAGAGTCTGTGAACGAGACAATTTCTGCTAAGTTACGGTGGATCGACAAACGGGGAGGGAAATTCAGTTACATTTGGATTTGAATGAAGACCCTACTGCTATGAACGCAGCTGTCACAAGACCCTCACATGACACTTTTACCACCACTCAT
Source organism: Chaenogobius annularis (assembly GCA_015082035.1). Taxonomy (NCBI): domain Eukaryota; kingdom Metazoa; phylum Chordata; class Actinopteri; order Gobiiformes; family Gobiidae; genus Chaenogobius; species Chaenogobius annularis. The sequence goes on from BJKM01000365.1 coordinate 53,619, forward strand.
TCTTGCACGGTCACGCACTTAAACGGACAAAATGGCTGCTCACGAGCTGTCAGCGCCTCCAGCCTATACAGGGCCTCTTTTGGTTTAAAAAGGGGGGCTTTGAGGTTAAGGGCAGCCCCTGATCTAAATCGTTTGAGGTCTTTCCTTGTGAGAGCAGTATGTTGAAGTTTATGTTGCGCTCATATGGCGATGCAGAAGTAGGTCAGTGAGGACCCAAAGCACGTACAGTGGCTCATATGCTCTGACAGTAGGTAGAAGACTCGTAAGCAGTGGGTTTCTTCCACCAGAACTAGAATGCCCCACTCATCTCTCCGTGTTAGGCAAATGTTTGCGTGTCTGTAAGCCTTCTGTTGAATTTCAGTGGGAGAAATACACTTGTAGACTGGCATGAACCCACCACATTGAAAGGATGCAGATGAGGAAGTACTAGGAACAGGTAGAAGATTTTAAAAGGCTGTTTCCAATTTTTATAATCTGATCATGTCAAAACCGAACAGCTCAAAAGAAATGCGATAAAAATACTAAATCAAATTGTTTTTTCAGCCTTCCAACTTTTTTTAATACCCCCACAATTGCAAAGATATGAACTATAAATTATATTAAACTATTGAATTGTGGCATTTAAGGTGCGTTTGCCTGCCCTCAGTCATTTCATGGCATTGCCCTACAGAATGTTATGACATCAAGTGTAAACAATCTTCAGTAACTAGGGACTCCCAGGGCAGAAAATGGACTATGGTGGATTTTCTCCCAGCCACATGCTCTCATCTCTAAGCATGCAGCTGTTGTTAGGGGATGGCTAAACTGCTCCACCCCTTTGCCCCCCAGGAGCCAATCCACTATCATATTCCTCCCCATCCAGACGTCTGATTGGTGCGTTGTTGGAGCCTGTTGAATAAAATGGGATTGATGGGTAATCTGGGATTGGAGTAGGGGGAAGTGGGATAGTGGTTTAGGATAAAAGTGACGAGGACAGAACAGACGAGGAATACTTTCTCAAATAAATCTAGATTAACCGCTTCAGAGATTATTCACTGTGACCAGCAGTGCAAAAAGCTATCTATTATTGTTGATACAATATGAATAAAAATGAAGGCAATAAACATCTTTGCTTCCCACATTTTGTTTTGGTTTTGGTTCCAACTTTGAACTCTTTGAACAATCTTGCAAGGAGCCATATTTCAAGATACTTTTTGATGCGCATGAAATCTTTTTTGAAATTGTTTCTGTACTTTACCAGGCTCACAGAGGAGAGAGAAGGCCGTGAAAGGGGAAGAAGCCAGGGATGCTCTGTCTCCCCCTGGGTATTGTCATGGCTCTGAATGGCTAATGGGAAGTGAAACCAGAGCTGCAGATTGCTCCATAATGGCTCCTGTCCTTGGCTGTGTATTCAGGATCTGCCTAACAAAACCTAACAATTTTGGAAATGTCTTTAAAAGTGGTTAGTGTGAAGGCTAGGATTTTGACTTGTATGATGTTGATATTATGGAGATTTATAAATCTGTGTCAGGAAGGTTGCATGTTTTGGATTTGGAGTTAATCAAATATCTTTTTCATAAACCGTGATGGTCCCAGAAAAAAAATTATTTGGCTGTGGATCACAATCAATCTGCTGAAGAAGGATTTTAGGATAAAAATACCAGCCAGTGGATACACAAGCTGAGGGTCCAGGTATTGGCACCTAACAACTGCAATGGTTTTGACTTTTGCACTCTATGTATTCCCACTTCATGCATTTTTTTCCACTTTAAGATGCCTAAAGCTCCAAATGAATATAGATGAGTGGTGGAATCAGCACATGGTTAGATCAATGACCTGCCCCCTACAATAAAAACTGCTTCTCACTACCAGCCTCGTCAATACATCATTGATTCGGAAACTCGGGCTACTTGCTGAAAATCTTTCCTTTTCTTTAGGTCAGGAGTCTGGGTCTGGTTCAGTATAAAGATTGTAACCTTTTTGTGACTTTTCCATCAAGTTTTTATTTGATGTAAAACTGTGAAGTATGTTTATAGCTTTGTTTTTGGTACTTTTGTCTTTGTCTATTTTCGACGAAGTTAAAGGCCTATATCATCACTTCAGTAGAAACGAGGACTTGGTAACATTTAAAAAATACCCCAGATTTGCAAACATTGTCATCTTTCTGGAACAGTTCCTCTAAAACGCACACATTTGTTTAAAATTCCCCAAATGTTTTGAGAAATGTTTTGCCTTATCTAATTTTACTAAGCTGTCTTGTCATTTTTGTCCTTCCTGGTATGAGTAGGTTGCCACAAACCACCAACTTTCAGACCCCGAAAAGGAGAAAGTGTGCTGTCTGATCAAGTGCAGTGTTTAAAGGGAGAGATTTCTGGCCAAACCTTAAGGAATTAAAAGCGAGAGTTAACGGTCCGGCAACTCTGAATAAACCCAGAGGATAAACAGGCCCCAAGTTAATTATTCGAAGCAGCAGGAGAGATGACTGGCACGCAAACATGAACAGGGTTTCCCCAGGGATAGTGCAGGGGCCTGCTGCTGACGGGGCCCCCTGGGGTTTGGGCACACAAAGCACTTGGATTGTAGTCTAAACGCGGGGAAGTGAATGCATTTGATCTTTTTTATTGTTTATTTATACACAAAATGAATTTCAGATAACTTTCCGTCAACCAGTGCCTCCTCCACAACTACACTGACAGGAAAAGTGACAATATTTCAAACAAGTTTCACTATGACACTTCTGGCAAAAAAAATCCCCGATCTGTTTACATCGAAAAAGTGACAAATGGGTTAAGTCTGTTGTCATTTTTCCATGAAAGTGCCACATCCACAATCTTTTGAACTCGCCCTAGTTCAAGACGTTTGACTGTAATTTTCTGTAAAAAAAACACGGGCTGTGGCAGTAATGTTGATCTACAATATTGAGATTGGCTTTGATCCCAGTCGTAAATCATATGTCATAAGTAGTCATAACATGGGAAATTTTATATATATATTACGTACATTCAATATATTATGTATGTATGTGTTTTGAGTAGTGCTATGTTGAGACAGTGCTATGTTTGTTTGGGTTCAGTCTCACGATATCTTTTATGGGTACTTCCTGTAATTATTTTTGCATAACATTTGAATAAACATTTTGGTAAAGCAAATGATGTGTTTATTTTATCTGTTTTATCTCCTCTTCCTTCTGCAACAGTATCATACTGGTTTGAGACGTGTGACGGCTTAACAATCATTGTAAAGTTGTGCGGTGCGTGATGCTTTTTTAGGGTTAAGACTGCAATGTTGCTGATCTTGCCATGTCAAGTGATTTTGCTGATCATGTACAGTCTTTCTGTCATGGGGGATGTTACAGTAGGTGCCTGACCCATTCACAAAGGCTCTTGTGCGCTCTCCCAGCTCAGTTCAGACTACACTCAGCATTCCTACACCACTTCTGACAGGATCTCCACCTCCATTCTCTCTGAAGCTCTTGTGGGAAAGCCAAACTGCAAAATGCATAAAATGACCTAAGCTTGCATTTGTTTAGATCTTTTATATTGAGTTTTTTTTTGGTTGTTTTATAAGATTTATATGATAAATCAGTTGTTGTTTTGGCTTATATGTTTCTCGTTCTATTCGGGGTCAGTGAGTTTAGTATGAGATCTGTCTTTGGGAAGTAGAAATTACATCACCTGCACATAACTGAGGCCTGAACGTGTCGTCTTTGCCATTACTTACAAAATCGCTACAGCACAGTAATGTCGTAGTGTCATCTCCAGGGGGCTGAAGGAGCAGGTGTGAGATCAGATGCAGAGGGCTGTTAGAGGCTGAGGCCCGGCCCTTAGATAACGGATGTGTGGGGCAGCAGCACTTCAGACTATGAAACCACTTGTGTGTGTGTTCTCTCCAGTCTATCTTTACTGCTGTAGACCATGACCTTAAATCCCACTACTAGGACAAGTCATTGTTTGGGTTAAAGGTCTTTACTGTAACAGATAAGTTTAGTGTTTGAGTTACCCTTTTCACAATGGGTTAATAGGGTGTAAAAGTTTCTCTATTTGTTCAGAGACAGGTTTCACAAGTCCAAATGCCACATGCTTGAATATTTACTTTTGAACAATGCAAACTTTTTGTACACACACACACACACACACACACACACACACACACACACACACACACACCACACACACACACACACACACACACACACACACACACACACACACACACACACACACGAAAGATAAAAATGTTCCACCCTTTCAATGTGCTTTAAGCATGTCCACTCTTATCACAGACCTGAATAATTGATTGCTTAGTGACCCATTGTCTGAAAGGGTAAAATTTCTGTCATGGAAATCCTTTTTTACTTAGTCTGTTCGGGTGAGATAATTAATCTGTCTTTGTGTGTACTTTTTGAGGACCATGAATGACAAGCCTGCTGGTGACTGATGGAGTTTAAGGAGTGCTTTTTAAGCCATCTTGTGCTGTCCCGAGTGTGCTTTACTCTGATGAACAGTGCTCATCTGCACTTAGTCTGTGGCAGCTGTCCAACTTTAGTGTTAGCTCTATCACCATTAGATCAAGGCAAGTGGTTAAATCACACAATGTCTGATAGGATCAAATAAAGAACAATCCAAAAGTTAAAGTGACTGTGATAATGCTTCTATTAGGATTTACTTTACAACAAAGATATGTATTTTTGTACTTCAGTACACCCTTCTTTGTTCAATCTATTTACAAACAATCAGACTTCTGCAGTGCTGCTTGTTCTGAGAAGGTTGGCCCTCTAGCACTATTTTTTGCATGGATTTTTTGCCTTTCTTTTTCTAGAACTTCTATTTAAAAAAAATTTGTTTTGGCTTTGCATATTGGTGTTTCCCCTCGCTCACGCTGTTTTTATAGAACAATGAAAATGACATCAAAAGTTATTTTGGGGATTTTGACTCAGACCTGGATTCAATCTCTCTTCCTTTGGCCTTGCGTCACTGTTGGCTTTTCTCTGATTGTTTTAACTGGATCCGGTCACCACAGCTCGTCACTGACACCGATTTGACTCAGCTAAGTGATTTCCTGTACTGGAGCACGGGGCTCATTACTGCTCATTCTGATCAACACATCACTCTTTGTTGTGGTTTGAGTCATTTTCTTGAGACGGAAACAAGGAAACCCCTGGAGGTGTTTCCCTGGCACACACCGATGATGTCATTTGGATTGCCATGACGAAGCTAAACAATCACGCTCGTGCACATTTGGTTTACATTATAGCTGGCCATTTGAAACGGTTAGGATTGCGACATTGGTGGGCAGATCTTACACTCTGCACAGATCGGAGACTGCACTGACATTGGTGACATTAAACAGATTGTTATAGTTTGGTCTGTGGTGAATATCTAACACTCATTTGTGGTCAGGAGAGCTCACGTCTCTTGTAGCTGCTCTGAGTCACAGGAAAAAACATTGTGTCAGTCAAAGGGAAAGAAATACAGTGTTGTCAGTCTCACTTTCCCCCGGGCTGAAGGAAAACACTTTAGTCGTCTCCACCGAATAAGAGTTTATTGACGCTGGCAGATTATGGTTTGTGGTGATTTCCCCATCTGAGAGACCAGGATGTAAACCAGGTAGAGGTGTGACGAGACTCAATTCACATAAGAATAAGATTGAGTCAACAAGAACAAGAACAAGACACGATGAGATTTGCACATTATTTATTTTAACAAATGGGGTGGTTCAGTTCACAATTTTAGCCTCACAATTACTGATTTATTTTGTTTAATTTTATATAACACTACTTTTTGAAACATCGGCCTCTCCTGAGGTGTAATTGACCAGCATTAACAATTATTTTCTCCCAGTCAAATGTAAACACACGGGCGGAAAATGTAATTGGAGGAAATTGAAAAAATTAATACAATCTGCCACCGATATAACTTACTATTAATTGTTGAATTGTTCAATAAACTATTTGTTGCATCAACAGTACTTTGACTGAAAATATTTTAAACAAAGTAAGTAACACTTGACTGATTTGATGTATTTCATTAAACGCTCCCTTTGTCTCCTTGTGTCTTGTCGTGGGATTTGTGTCTTATTCCAGCCTTAGAACATGCACACAGTAGATATTACCTGGGGCAGTAATTCCATCGTGTTGGTGCGCTGGGTAAAATACAACTGGCCCTTTTTATTGTCTCTTTACTACATGTTTAAATTCTGCCGGCGCCGACATCAGATTCAAAGTCTTCTCTCACTTAGAGCCGATGTATCTCTGTGTAGACGTGAGTTCATGTGTTTCATCCTCCTCGTGACCTCAGGCTGACCTCCTCCTCGCTCCTTCGGTGGCTGGGGTTTCTCTTTGACATATCAAAGCCCGCCTCGTCTTTCTCACCAATGACACTACACGCACAGGTCCTCTGCTTTGTATTAAGAAGCACTTAAAAATGACTTATTTCAGCGAGCCATTACAGTGGCAGACCTGCAGTTTCTATAAATTACGCTGGTTTATGACCACGCCTTGATGTAGTGTTTTTTTATGACTGGACTGCTCGGCCTTCTGCGTTTCCTCTGCCCTGCCTACCCCAGCCCTAACATATGTTTACCGTTTGTAACATTCGCTTGTTCTTGATGTGCATGTTGATGTAGTGGTATGGGAGGTCACACTCCCAAATGTTTGTGTTACATTTACACAAAGTTAAGTTGAAGTGACATAAACAGCCACATAAAAAAGGCACTTTACATGTAGGGGTACTGTTTTGGACCATGGATTGTCTCGATGGCGTAATTTCTGCTCCTGAAGTGGTTTTTCATTATGATTCCACTGTGACCTGAAATGATCACATTTATCATTTAGCCAAATTAAATAATTGTAGAGAAAGATTCAGTTGTAGTCATCTGGACTGTTTTAGAAAAAACAAAACGTTTCAACTCTCATCCCAGAGTCGAAATTAGATAATCTTCCCTAGTAGTGATTGTTGTAATCACCTAGTTCTTTTGAGCGTGCTTTGATGCTATTGTCCTCCCTACAGCTCGGGACAGCAAGTTCAGTGAAGGAAGTTGTGTGAATTAAAATATGCTTTTGTTTTTGATATAAAAGGATTTTCCAAGAGTAGCTTTTGGGACATTTTAAGCTTTAAGTGAAACATTCTGTCAGTGCTTCTACCCGGGGGAGTTGATGTGAATGGAGATAAATGATCTCTACTGGAGCCAGAGTGTCTTGAAGCCTTTTAGAAATTGGGGACACTGCAGGCCAGCCGTGCTATGCCTTTTACATCAGGATGTCGTATTGTAGTTGCACTTTTGTGGTTTGTACCTATAGCGAGGTGGCAGAGGGGGTTATTTCAAAGTGATTCTTTGGCTTTGAAATGCTAAATATTTGGATGGCTCGTCCAGAAAGGCAAGCTGCACCTAGATAACTGTAAATAATTAAAAGGAGCGGAGGTGTCAGTGGAGATTTTTGACAATACGTCCAGGATGGTTGTGTTTTGTTCTACTCGCTGTTACTCTGACTTTAATTAGCCCGTATGTGGGATTGTTTTAATGGTAAACGCATCACCATTTCTGCCCATAAAATGTAACACATGGTCATTCCCGTTAACTAATCTGCATTTCTTGCCACAGTTAGACGTTAGCTGAATTGCTTAGTGAATTAGTACCCCAAGTGACTCATTGTTGGGGGCTTTGCTCCTTCCAAAACACGTAATCAAAGTGTACATGAAGAAGTGTTACTATCTTACCAGATAGGGTTGTCTAACAATCAATACTGAAACTAGTTATCGAAACTAGATACTCATTTGAGCAAGTGTTGAGACAGAAAACCGAAAAAGACAGAAAAAACATTGCATAAATAGAAAAAATGAGGACCGTTCCTGGATAGTTGAGAACAATGGTTCTCAAAGTGGGGGTCAGGAGATGATTTCAAGATAATCCAAAATTACACTTTCATATTTTTTGCTCTCACTTGTCCCATGACTGACAGTTGTGTTCGTGTTTGGTTTTAGAGCTGCGCTTTCTGGCGTCACATCAAGACCACTTTTGTCTCTTTCCGTCTTAACTGCTGTATCTTCCTCTCTCTGTCTCGCTGCTTGTGGGTCTGACTCGTGCAGGTCCCCACCACAGATGCCTTGGCCCACTCTGCATGTGTGCATGAGCGTTCACGAGTGTTATCTGTGCACCTCCTGTTCACCCTCAGCAGGACCGCCAGCCACCCTCCCACTCAGCACGTCTCCTCTGCAGACTCTTCCATCGCTGCCGTGTCTAGCTGCTCTTTCACTCTTTTAATATACTAATCCAATCATCTCATTCAAAACTGGATAATGAAGATGTAACTATAGGCTTTTTCTGAGCTCATTTTAACATCTCCCTGGAATGAGGCAGTGAATTAGTGCTTTGGATGAGGAGAAGATTGATGGTGAGATTCCCAGATCATTTGCTGGCCACGCCTCATGATGTAATGTCTGCAGCGACAAACCCGCTGTGTGCCAACATGGTGGGGCTGTAAATCACCAGACGCTGGTCCCGCCGTTGATGTATTGTGTGTATAGACTGGCTTTATGCTGTTAACCCCATTGACCTTAATTCGAGCTACACACAAAACATATTTTTGATAATGAAATGTATTGATCTACACATTGTACTTGTAGATGTATACACATTCATAGCTGTACCCAAGTCTATTTGATGAATGGTCAAACCTCTCGATGAGGTTGGTCTGATTTCATATTTCGTACAGCATTTATACATTTTAAGTCAAACTGTATAATTTATTACTGCAAAGGGGCAGAATGCTTCAACATAAACCTTGCTCAAGATCTGGAGAAGGTTTCCCACTGTAGTCATCTGCTGCTTCAAAAAGAATGGGGGAACTGCAATTTTCAGACCGAAAAGAATACCAGAAGGAATACATCATACTCAATTTTGAACCATGCGTATGTTTACTTAGTCCCTTCTCTCACTCTGATGTCGAACCATGACGGACAAACGACTGTCTGGGCAGAAGACTGTAAGCAGTAATATCGACATGGTTCTCGTCAAACTACATGCATGCAGGTGTTCATGGCCGTATGCTTCTGTATGTATTGCATTTTGTATATGCAGTGTTTGATGCTCCTTTACTTCGGTTCGGGCGGCTGTGACACAAACACAATCTAATTAAATCCCAACAAAACTTTGTGGTTTTCGATCACAATGACCATATTGATTTCACACATTGCCTAGTTGATATCCTTGAGTCTTCCTTTCTCAAATAACTGGTTAATCATACACTGCATAGAATGAAGTGCATTTTACATGAACGTAGAAGGAAAAACTGAATTTTTACACATGGCCTTGCATTTTTACACAGTGCTGTATAGATAACGGACAACAGAATACCTTTCGTAATTGCACATATTTGCCCCGTGTAAACCTGTAAATCTCACTTTTGTAACATTGTACATTAACTTAAGCTCCCTCTGCATACATAAAGCTCCTGGCTCCCAGTGGACCGTGTCTGTGCCACTGCTGCTGTACAAACGGAGCCTGTCTACACTCAGCAGTAGCCCTCTTTCTCTTCTCAGTAATGCACTATCGACCTCCTGTTCTCCGCAGACCCTGCCCTCTCCTGTGGCCTTCACCTGTTAAATACACGCACACACAGGGCTGACCACGCTGACCTTTAGCTCTACTGCGAGACTTGATTTCCAATATGGGTTAGTCTTACAGCAGGTCCTCTCCTTCCTGCAGGCAGTGTTAATGTGATTAGGCTTGGAGCTTCCCGCACGCTGTTTCCTTTGTCCATTTCACTCTCAGCTTCACTTTTTCTCTGCTTGTTCTATACTTACTCTATACTAAGTGCTGTTTATAGTATGTCTTGTACCAGGTTTAAAACACAGCAACATGCCAACATTTTTTCAAATCTTTCAGCAGATGGTTCTTTATGTGCAGTGTACGTCTTTGCTGGTTTAGTGTGTGGTATTTTTGCATTCATTTTGACAGTCCTTCCAAATATGATTTAGAAAATATACGATTAAAAAAGTTGTGTTAACGCTGACTAGGTTAGCAAAAAAAAAAAAATCATACCGTCAGACTAATTGATATGTATTGAACTACATTTGGAAAATATCGCTACTGAAAAAAGTAAAAAGACAAGTAGGACAAATTTTGACATTTTTAAATACTTTTAGAATGGTCTATACTTTATCAGCATAAGACCACAATAAACAAAATTTTTGTACTAGAAATTTAAATATGCTAATATTGAAACTGGTCCAGAGTATCGAGCATTTTTGAAGTATTGAAATTGATTGAAATGTTACTAATGTGACAACTCTGACTTTAATTATATATATAAATTTGCATTTATTTCAAATCAGTTGTTCTTACCCACCCACTTCACCAGGCTCATTTACAATACATTTCCTGTTTTAAATTAGGTAATGTTAGCGGAACCAGAGGTACCACACGCAAACCTAATGGAGCGTTGTGCCCCCTTTACGCACAGAACACTCCCCTATAATACTTGGGATATGGCTACCACAATTACTGTTTATTTATGCGTGTCCACTACATACTGAAAAAGAGATTGTTGCAAATGCTTGACGGATTTTTACATGCCACGCTATTTCTCCAAGTCAGCCTTCTTTGACCTTTTGAGAAACCACTACTAAGCTCTTGCACCCAAAAAGGTTGATTTGTAAATTTGCTGAATATTTCTTTTCCCGCCACACAGGAAATACCACCAGCGGTCCTCTGACACTTCATTTTTCAAGGACCTCAAGGCAAAAAAAAAAAAAAAGTTCAAACGGCTCTATTGAATCCAAAGTGGCCGGTACATTCATTCTCACTTTTATTCCCCAATCGTATTAGGTGACGACAGGCCCCCGTGGATACAATTGCAGTTTAAGCACTGTAAAGGACCGCAGGGTTTCCTTTGAAAGCTTTAATAAAAGTCCAATATGAATTTTACTTGACAAATATCCAAAAAGTCTTTGGTTTGGATATTTGTTGCTTGGTTATGCACAGCAAAGGCACAATTTGGTTGTGTCATGGTCTAGAGTTCCTCTAAAGTTGATTATTAAGCAGAGTATTAAGCTTTTCAAGAATAAGATTGTGGGTTTGAGCTTGGGAATTAACCTCAACTGAATCCGCATGTTCTCCCATATTCTGTTGTAATTTCTCTATGGCGTTCATAATAGTTGCTGGGACAAAGTGGTTAAAAATGATGAGACAAAGGTGACTTGAATGCATTGCTAAAATGCCATTCCATTTACAGTTTTGAGGCAAGTTTAAGCGACACAACTGAGTACACACATGTTGACAAATGTAAAAGTAACACTACTGATTCAAATACAGTCTTGGGTAAAACAAATAGCGAAGGCCTGCATTGTGCTCGACTGGACAGTATGGACAGTATGTTGTTGTTTCCTGCCAGAAGCTGTAATGTATAAGGAATAACTCCGGTGTGAAGGGCACTGCATTGGAAAGTGTAATACAGAATAAGCACGCTCCGAAGGCCGAGCACATATTTTGGCCCGAGAGCCGGAGGCAGCTCCGGGGCCAGCCACGTCTGCCTACAGCAATATTTACGAGCGCTTTTTGGCAGGTGAGGGTAATTGAACAAGCATTTGTTATTTGGCAAAAGTGTCTTTGGCTTGTGCCCGGCTGGAGAACGCTGGAGCTGTGGGTTTGACACTCTGCTAATTGGGCCACGTACAAACAGAGGTTGTAATAGCTTTTGAATTGTCAGTGTAATGCTCAATTGCCACCTCTTTTATAGCTTATAAACTGTGACACTGGGGCACAATCTGGGGATGTTCAGAGCCCAGCAGACATTTTATTCACTTACTCACACTTGCAAAAGTTATTTTTTACCGTCACATTTTTCTCTCATTAGATTATCTTTCACTTTGTATAACTGCATTGCAAATACTCAAGTCAAGTTTTCAAAGTTTTGGTAATGCTTTTTCAAATATTTTATTGCTTCTACTACTACTGCCACTGCCGGAAGTGTGTAATGTAAGAACATATGGGCAAATATGGCCATTTTATAGCTTATTAAAAGCAATTCTTTATTTGATTGTCCGTACTTTTGACAACCCTACAATCTATACTAAAACTAGTATCAAAGCAAGATACTCACTTGAACAAGTGTCAATACAAAAAAAATCTTTAACAAGACAAAATGTGACCTTTTGACAGTTTAGAATTATTTTGAGCTTAATCCAAACTGAAATACGATCACAATATTTAATGAAGATGGTACTATTACTTTTGTGTAGAATGTCTGGTGTCTAAAACCTTGACCTAAAACAATGAGCAATTTTGCGTATTACTTACAAGAACTTGGTAGATCTGTTGTTCCTCGATATTGAAAAACCTCGTTTTACCTCGTTTTACCTCGTTTTACCTCGTTTCACCTCGTTTCACATTTCATCCTAAACCAACTTGACAGTTCCAAAAAGAAAAATACATTTGTTTAAATTGAAACACGTCATAATTTTACCCTGTAATTCTGACGTCTTTGCCGCGTTTCAGCTCTGATTTAAACTAGGACAAAAGCCAAATTTACAGTCATTGTAAGCTGCTTGCAATTATGCTGTTGTATTTCCTTCGCCTCTCTCCCACTCTCCCCCTCTTGTACGCCCACCCCTCCCCTTTTTCTCAATCCAAAGAAATAAAACCGTCAAAGGCTTCTTGCTGTGCTAATATAGGAAAGCGATTGTGCACGTTTGCTAACAGAACACCAGCTTAAATTAAATGGCACGTTTAATGGGGGTTCTGTAAATCACAAGTCATGTAAAAAAAAAAGACAAGCTTTGGTTTGAATGGCAAGTTGGGCACAATTAAAGCTACTTAGACTGATGGCACCTTATTTGTAGGAAAAGGTGCTAGACACGAATGGAAAGACAGTTTTTATGGTTTCAGCTCGGCCCGTGGTGAAGGACTCTTCTGACTCAGCATGGAGAAAATTCGCACACCCTCACTGTGTAACTGTGTAACTGTGTAACTGTGTAATTTGAGCCATCTGGGAAAGAAATGAAGCCTCCTCGGGTGTTGTATTGTTGGTACTTTTAATTCAGTAGTCGATAACTTCAAGCATTAAACCGTTAACTTAATCGGTCTGCTTTTCTTCACTTTCGAGCCATAATTTTGTACGACTTAACAAATTATGTTGTTAGAATTAAAAAGAATTTGGACCACGGCCAAAAAGATGAGTGACATTTGGGATTGAATTGTGAATGTATTCAATCTTTATTTTTTTATTATTATTATTTTATTTTTTGGAAGTTTTTGTGTCTTGTTCGTGTACTTTGGGAGAAATATATGGTTGGCGCATTAGCCTCTTGCTAATTCCACGCTCCATTTAGTCGATTAATGGATGCAATAGGCATGCCTTTAGTCGACCAAGACTTTAGTCGAATACAGCCCTTGAACGAAATGGAACGTGAAATCCAGAATTACTGAAATATATTTTTGCCTATATTAATGTTGTCATGGTACTAACATCTCACTTTTTTCCCCACCTTTTTTTTTTTTAACATCCTGTAATTTTCAAAAACAAATAGTATTTTCTTTTATACTCGTACTAGTTCAAGATAAAGCTCAAGATCATTCAAAAACTGTTTTGTACAGTTTTTGGGATTCTTTTAGTATCAAGTATCGGGTACTTTTGACTACCCTAGTCTGTGTATTCAAATATAATATTGTGTGAATAATATAGGGTCACATTTCAGAGTTACAATAACATGAAGGCAAGTTTACAGTGCAGAATTTAAAGTACATTTGTATTTCTTGAATTCTTCCTGGTTAAAGTTTTCTGAATAAAATAAGATGGAGTTGGTCCCAGATTAGTGAATGCGTATTGCTGCTTTAAAATGCTGTGGGTTGTGCAGTGAAAGGCCCCTTATATCCCTGCCTATGTGCTTTACGGCCACAGGAGAAATGGGGACATGTGGACAGAGTGTCACTGTGCTGTGGTGAACCTGTGCCAAGAGCAGCAGCTGAGCCACACACAGAGCTCGCCGCTCCTCGTGCACACTGCAGTCTTCTCGTGCGCGCTGACGCCTCGTGCACATCTGCTGCCCGCACTCGTCCCGCCGCGCACCGCTGTTGTGCATCTGTGTATCGCAGTAGCTTCAGCCCGAGCCCCTCGTAAAGCCCTGCGTTGTTCTGGCTGTGACAGGTGCATCGCTCCGAGTCTGGAAACGGCTGTGATCCTTATTAAAACCACGTGAATTCATTGGTGGCTGCAGAAGAGATGTGTACTTATTGATAGTGCTGTTTTTAAATGGCAAAAGGAAAGTCAAAGTGCTCATGAGATTGACATTTTGACCATGACTAACTTGAGATTTCCTCTTCCGCACTCAGGTGGAGAGTCAATTATTACTCCTTTTTCAAGTATTTTCAAACAAAATTGGGTTCAAGTTGAGTTTAGGGAAGTCGTCTTGTTTTATTCCAATAGAAATGCGCTTATATCCAACAAAGTGCTCAATGTCTGCGGTCAATTTATTTAACAATGGGCGATATGCCAAAAAATTTACAGTCTGATCACGATTTAGATTTTCACGACTTATAAACTCAATATGTTTATCAGTGCTTCTGAACGTTCACGCTTCATTGAAATTGGTTAAATCTACCCTTCTCACTCAGAGCATTGTTGAAGCCAATCCAAAGGAGGTGTGGGCGGGAAAATGTGCCTTTTGTTCTAGCATAGAGCTGGTAAAATCGCAGTATTGTCACATTATCATCCTATTGCCAGGCCCTAATTGATTTTTACTATTAATAAACATTTATCCTCCAATAAAAGACCCAAAACCTTAACCCTGTCTGCTGTACTTGAACCGCAGCCCACACAGCAACACTGAAAGAGTAGCAACAACTGACATGTTTTACAAATGCCTCTGTCTGAATGAACAGGTGCAGAGAATTCCTGGCTCTTATCTATGGAAAAGTCACGGTCAGTTGATAACTTGGTAGCAGCGACTCACGACTCATTACATTGTTATTTTCGTCAAAATTCTGACCAGAAAACTGAAGCTGCATCTTGCTGTTTGTTCTTGATTTTTCAATTGCAGATTTGCCACAAAATAGGTCACAGTCAGACACAAAGTAAAATGTCAAGTCTGAAACACTCCCACTGGGAAAAACGCCGCCCCAGGCTTTCAAAACCTTTCAAATCAAATCATAAAAATGCACTTTATCACTCGAACTGGTATATCGGATAAGGCGTTTTGGGCTGTTGTAGTCCTCTGCCAGTCTCGCTCTCTTCCCCTCATAGCTTCACTCTTCCTTACGTTCCGTCACTGGCAGGTTAATAAAATAAACATACATCTACTAGTGGCAGTGGCGGCCATGTCAGATTCCGTTAGCTGTCATTGGGCCCTGTATGTGTGTGTTATTTGATGTGTGCACCAGTCTATTTCCAACACCGACTGTCACTTTTGGCCCCTGCCTGTCAGTCAAAGCCCCCTATCTGCTGCGCTGGTCCCGCCGTGTCAAGTGCCTCATATCAGGCAGCAATTAGCCTAGCACGCTAGCTACCACAGCACTGGATATTGGATTTCCATAGTGATATGTGCGGTTAGCGTAGCAGATATGATTGGAGCCATTGGACTGTGACACATTGAAGATGTCTTTATAATTATAATGTCAGTAAACTAAAAAGTGCAGCTGCTTTATGAAAGACACTTAAGACTCCTGCATGTTTGAGAATGTGGGTTGTCGTCAATTATGTTGTGGGCCAGCTGTACCAGTAGTTATTCTTAGTGTGACGTTAAGCACATAAAAAACCCAATGTAGATTATTACCAACGTTAGCATACCGAACGTTTGAGAGAAAAAAGTTTCAAAAGCAAAGTTATATATTTGAGGGAAATTATCCTTTGAGTAGGGGCGATAGTGACAAAAAATATTTTTGTTTGCATTATGTCTGTTCTTTTCAGATCATATTATCATATTGCATCAGGAAATCCAGCACAAATCATGAATGGGCCACAAAATGAACCAGAGAAGTATAACAATATAACTGTTAAACGTTACACTAGACATTTTTGTTCATTTAATGTGTTCTATTATCATCTCTTTTTGCTGTCATTTTCAGTAGTTTTAATTAATGACAATATACTAGATTCTAACTTTCTCCAAAATGGGGCTGCACAGTATATCGCAAAAGTATCAGCATTGCAATATTGGCTGACAAAAACATTTTATACAACAACAACAAACTTAATACATCGCAATAATGCCAATTTTGATTTGCTCCAAACAGGTAGCTTCACCAGCAGGTCCATGTTTGGTCCTGTTTTGAGCCCAGTTTAATTTTGATGTAGACTTGATGTTGTTTATCCCTGGCCATTTCCATGTTTAGTTTAGACAATGTGGTCTTTGTGCAAGTGTGAACTCACCCTTTGTCAAAATAAAAATATAACGGAGACAAATTCGAGGCTGAGTTTAACTTTGTGAATACACTAACGTATGAACAAATTAGTTTAAATACAACTGAAACGACTGTGCCCAAAAGTATTTTCAAATATCGCAATGATATCGATGTTACAGACATGTATCATATAACAATCATTTTCATTATCGCACAGCACCTCTTTCCACCTCTACCTTTTGGAGGTGGGGTTTAAATAAATAAATATAAAAACGTGTGTATGTGTATATAAAATTAGTTTGAGGGACTTTTTGAAGCAAGAATTCAAGCATTTACACCTGTACTTGAATGACCAGCCGCTTGAAGTCTTGAACGGAGTATCTTGACCATTGTGAGTCCGTGCCAGTGCTTTGCTTCGCCAAACACCACTTTCCACTGTTCCACTGTTTCTGTCGCCGATGACGATTACTCCAAGCCCATAGTTACTCATAGAGAGCTTAACTACTGATAGAAGTTGAAGAGTAGCAGCATCAGTGTGTGGGCTCTTGTCCTCTAAAGACTCTGTGCTATAGGCCAAGCACAACACAGCTGCCCACCCACTCCCATCTCCGCATGTGTGTGTCTTTGAAGTTTGTCCCAGTCCGGTAGAGTGGTAGCGGGTCAGTATAGAGAGGAGGATTAACAAGGGCCCTGATATAAACCGATGAAAGCACGGAGGGATGAATGGTCTTTATGAAGTGTTGGATGAGAGGGAGAGAGAGAACGAAGGGGCCAGGTGATCAAGGCCACAAGACTCTGGTTGTAAAGAGACACATTGATGGAGAGCCTGGATATAAGCTTTTGATTAAAGATGGGATCACACTGCACTGATGATTGCGATGGACCAAGTGCTTTATGGCTCAGGAGCAGTGAATGAGATTTGGCCCGGGAGGTGTTTTTGACAGTAGAGACTCATTTAAGCATTGTCTATTTTCAAATATTAATCTGGCTAAACTCCACGATCAGCAGCTTTTATTCGTTTTAAGACTAAGAATGGGCAATATTGACAAAAATTAATATTTCAGTAGTTTTTTTTTTTCTTCTTTTCATGCACCTGTAAATGTCATGGTTGAGGTTCTAGTCTAAAAAATTTACCACTAAAGGGCAGAAAAATCAATTTATACCCTTCTTTAGAAGATTACACAAGATGATTTTATGTCTTTTTGGGGTCATGGTGATAGCTTTAATTTAGACTATATACTCTATATTCTAATTCAGCCAATCTCCAAACAACAATATTATACATTTTTCTATAGCTCTCCCACCTCCCACCTCCCACAAATAACTGCATTCATTGCGATTTTAATCATGGCAACTATTCAATATGTGATTTCGATTAGATCGTTATTCATCTTTCAGCCCTACAATTGTGCTATAATGAATCCAAAGTCCGCTTTGAACTCAGAATTGGTTATGTTCTGCCAAAAACTGAAGGTCCTTGCTTTTGTGCTTTTATAGTTGTCATAATTGTCAAATAAAAACCTCAAAGTCAAATTTTTTCAGACTGAAATACTTACACACTCACGTCCAGCCTTGCCCTGTTTGCGAGCATCAGCGCTGCGCAGCATTAAGCAGACAGTGATTGATCTATCGTATGATTGTTTATTTTGCCCTGTTGTCAGTGATGGATGAAGATTTGCGGCCATTTGAAAAGTGTGCATGCAATATGGCATGTTCCGTGAAGGGGGAGTGTTCAAACTTCCCCCTGGAGGAGAAATGGCGACAGGCCCCCGGGACGACTTTTCATCACACCTTCACCTCTGCGTAAATGAAATGCCTCGCTCATCTGGCAGCTGGGGCAATTATTGTTTTCATAAATGTGATTGATATGTTCCCTTGTGGCGTTTGTCGGTCTTGTCTCGAGCGTGTGTAAATCCTATAGGTGATGTTTTCAAAAAGCCACACACTAATCAAAATTCTCTATTGTATAACCTGGTTTTCCTTTGGCTGTAAATGTGTCACATGCGTTCTTTGATATCGGTTGGGCCTTGTCCTCTCCAGATGCAAGCTTTTGCAATTCCTTCCTTCCTGCTTCTTCCTTTCAAAGCTCCCGTCTACAGATAACACCCCAGGAGCAGAGCGGCAAGACATTTCTAACACCCTCTTTAGTTACCTCCACCCCAGAGGCCAAAAAGGAACCAGAGACCATGAATAGAAAGAGGAACTTGAGACACAATACATACCTGTCCTTTCCTCCCCTCCTTGTCGCTCCTCACAAGTCCCCCGTGACTCCCCCCGGACGCCCCATTTCCCTCTTCTTTTCCCCTCTCTGCTTGGAATAAAACCGGCTGAGTCCTGCGATCGCTTTCACACGGACAGATGGCTCGATCGTGGGCTCGGGCTCAAAACCAAACCCAAAATCCTCCCCAATTTTGCCCGTACTAATATATTTCGCTTTATGTTTAGTCAGAACAGATGCCTTGTTCGCCTGCCAGCGCTTATGGAAGCCAGGCTTTCCCCTTATTTCTTGTTTATCTCGTTCAAAATCCCTCTGCTTTCACATGCCAGGACATTTTTCAGTCTCCAAAAAACAAAAGGTATTATTTTGTGCCTTTTTTAAAAGTGTTGACTACTTTGCCACATTGGTTCTTGACATTGATATTTTGTTGGAAAACATTTTGGGAATCTAGTAATTACCCAATTTTCCAAGCACACTCCTTACAAACTCTTAAAACATTTTGTTGTATTTGGTTAAAAATTGATGCAACTTGACAAATTCACACGCAAAGAAGCCTATGACAAGGTACTCATTTCACAGATGCAGATTTAGAGGTGGACAATAGTGGACAATATACTTTTTTGGGTATCCTAATAACGATATTCAGTCAAAACATTTCCATAAACGTGTTAGTCCAGGTTTAATTATCAGTCAAAAATGCAGGAATATCACCTTTTATACCCTTATTTGAAAGTTAACATCACTTTTTAATTTTATATTTTTATTGGGCTTAATGTGTAGCATTTTTGACTATTAATGATGTACTCTATATTCAAAACAATACCAAAGATATGATCTAAATTTCGATATATTGCCCAGTTCTAGTTCTATTACATGATTCTGTGAGTTCATCCAATCAGAGCATAAAAGGGGGTTCTTTCCTGCTGTGTGCGTCAGTATTTCAGTTTTGTATTGTTGTGACAGATCATAGAAGACAAGCTGTGGTTCAGGAACATCAGCCAAACCTGCAGGAATCTAAACCAGAGCAGAGATACTCGATATGTCTGTAGGTCAGGGAATACAAGGTTCCCATTTCACCTTTTTCAGTTTTAAATTCGAACCATGTGACCAGAAGCTTTTGTGCAGAGCGGATTTGCTTCCTTTAGGGATCTGAAAGGAACCTTTTTCTCTCTCCCCGGCCCAGGCCTTCCACTGCACTTTGTCATGTAAAGAGGCCCTTATCTGCCGCTGGTTGGGGGTAAAGAGGCTGCACTAGAAATAAGCAGCCGAGTCCCTGGGGCCGGCACAGATCAGCGCATGGCAAAGAAGGGGCTGTGATTGACGGGCGCTTTTGAGCTGCGCAGCAAAGGTGACGCCCATTGATGTGTCCAGCCGGGGACCACTCTCTGACCCCTGTCCCGTCCACCTGCTTGACCTCGACCCGTGACCTTTCAATGGAGTCTGTGGTGTGGCGATTTGATTCTATTCAATCTCAATGATTTAGAAATGCCATGATTAGAGAAGCCCCAATACTATTATGTCCAAAATAGAGGTGGGCAATATATCGAAATTCAGATACATTTGTGATTGTTGTTTTGAAGAGGCGCAACATTTCAATATAGATATTGTTTTTAGTCAAAGAAAAATAATGCTACCAAAAGAGCTGATTTCAATACAATAGGGGGGAAGCTTTGTAAACTTTCAATTAAGTGTATAAGATGATATTTATGTGCTTTTGTGATTCATTTACAGCATTTCACATTTTATTATCCTCATAGCATAATTTTAAATGGTTTTTCGGGAAAATAGAAACAACACTTTAAACTTAAAGATGACTTGCAGACTGGATGGTGTTTTTTTTTTAGCTGTAAAAATCTTTCTGGCACGTCTGGAGAGTAGAATGGGACAAAAATCAAATTATGGCCAAAAATTACTTGGGAAGGTATGCTATGGTGACTTGCAAATTGTCTGATATAAGCCTGAGACAAAGAAAGACATGTTTTTTCTATTGGATTGACATAATATCGTCTGAGATTTGTTATCGAGACACTCTCAAAAATATAGAGATATTCATTTGTCACTATCACCTACACCTAGTCCATAGTTTTCTATTTCATCATTTAAAATCATGATTCGGCTTTGAATTAGCTCAACTTAGAGAATTTCTGCTCAAACCATGCAGAGAAAATGTTTACCCAGCATGTTAATACCACTGAATGCAACGGTTGCTTTTTTACATTTTAAGAGCATGTTTTACAAGTAGTGATTTCCAATGCAATATTTATTAACGTAGGACTTTTCATTTGGCATCGTCCCGTCGTGATTGGTGCCCGGCTCAGGTAGCAGCACTTTAGTCCACATCCACAAAGATTGCAATAATTTCCGGCCCGGTCTGGCTCTCTGCTCGCCTCTTCGAACGCTACATTTGTTTTCCTGTATCTCATAAATGGCCACCCAACAATGACAATTTAATGGACACAACTCTCGCTGAGAAGTGCAGCGATTTCACAAAGCCTGATTTAATTTCCCTCATCCGAGTCTAAATTGGGCCAAGGTGTCAGGGTAAATAAACAGAATGCATGTTGGCTGCAGTAGCGGAGAGGCTTGCTGCGAATAAGAGGCTGTGCTGTAAAGGTTGCT
Organism: Chaenogobius annularis; assembly: GCA_015082035.1. NCBI lineage: Eukaryota > Metazoa > Chordata > Actinopteri > Gobiiformes > Gobiidae > Chaenogobius > Chaenogobius annularis. Next base: position 74,767 of record BJKM01000365.1, read on the forward strand.
TTTTCCAATCCCCCGTAAATGGTTGTAAATTTATAACGTTGTGCTTGTCTCGCACTTTGCCGGCGCCAGCTTAGCCTTTTGAACGCTGTAAGTGGAGAGGATTTAGGCTGTTCTTAAAGGTATGTACAAAATGTGTGGCGTTTCAGTGTTAATCTTACCGGATGGTTTACAGTTTGTGTAAGATTTGTGCATGCGTAACCGTGTTACCTGAGGGAGATGTACTGTAAATAGCTGAGAGTGTTATTTGAGGATTTCCACACCACATAAACTCAAATCTAAAAATATGGTTCCTTGAAATCTATTTATTTGCTGCAGTAGAAGTTCTAAAGTAGTTATTTTTAAACTTAATATTCAGCAATGTCTAGTGTAAAATGTGAATCATTATGGAAGTGGTCAAAGGATGTGAAAGAGACTGTAACTATGGCTACCACTGTAAGAGAGCATTCAACTATCAACTAATCAGACAAGCCAATCATTCACATAGTTATATCTGTCTCACAAAGGTCTATTTTATTTCATTAGTATTGTCGTGTTCTCTGTAAACCTGAATAGACCGCTTACGTCAGCTTCCTCTCTGTTGATTCAAACTTATTTCCATAAACAAAATATGACTCAACTTGGAAGCCAATAGGGTAATTATTTTGTTAACTTAGACAATTAGCCTGTCACGACTCACTGTGTAGAAGTGTGGCCAATAATTGTGTTGTTTTTAAAATTGGCTGATTGTAGCTTTTCTGTGCTGGCTTTTTTTGTCACATGAATATGTATTTTAGTAGCTTCATGTGCACTTCAAGAGCACCATTTTCAGATGATGCAGACGGTGAGGCAGAGACTGTTTGAAACACTTTCTGGAGTTTGTGATTTGAGATGTGAAGGCGAGGTTCATTTTGCTTTTGACTCATGCAAATTACTTCATTAATCCATCCAAATCCTCTATAATTGGTAACCCACACACGCAGTCTTAGTGCTGACTAAACATCCCACTGCAAGTCACTGCAAGACTATGTAATGTTTACGAGCGATGATTTGGCTTGAGTCTATGGATGCGATGTGTCCAGTGTTGTCATGAGCTTGTTAGTGAGATGGTCGGCCTGGAGAGGCTCGACCTTACACGCTCTCTATAAACTGCTCTTCAGTCACCAGTCCCAGTCCTGCTGCTGGAAATTGGGTCGTCTTGCTGAGGGAAAAAAAAAAACTCTTTATTTATTTGGGGCACTGGATTATTTTCTGTCCATATTACATCCATGGTCATTTTTTGCTGGTTAGTTTTGCAATATGATACGGTATATAAAGTAAAAGACTAAAAATTGTCGATCTGTATGTTCAAAATGGCTTTTATTAGTTCTAAGGATGGTACGCTGCATTTCCCCTTAGGGATGAATAAAAGTAATTGTGATTCTGATACTGGGAATTATTGTAATATCTGAATATATTTTTTGACTGGGGCTGCAAATAACGCTTATTTTAGTAGTTGAAAACAATTATTTATTTTGTTCATTGAGACTTTTAAAATTGTAATTCAATTGGATAGTTTATTCTTTTTACACATTTATGATTTAACAATGTCACTGTCTTGGTGTTTTTATAGACCAGATAACGATGATCAAAATATGACAAGGAGGACTTTTGTATAGTCGACTTGTCACAATTAGTGGATTTGATTGTTGCAACTTTAGTTTGGGCACAATCATTTCAGTTATATTCAAATAAAGTACAATAAAGAACAGTACATTTCTGTCAGATGGCGGACCTTGGTGTTATCGTTATGTATTTAGTTTGTTGCAATATCGATTATTGCATCAGACAATTTTGCAATAGTGATTCTTTTGCTGTACTGTATTTCGTGCAGCCCTAATTGGTTCTTTACATTTGATTTGTAATTAATTAAGTCTGATTGCAAGTGATTTTATACGTCATGGCCTGGAATGCTGATTTATGAGATGATCATAAACTCAAGCCATGCAAAATGTCATCATGTGATTTGAAATGTTGATCACTGTGCCATATTCTAATGCACCACAAATAGAAGCCCGTAAGCTCATCCACACACATGTTGAATATGTGGCGCAAATTAGCTTTGACTCCAGGGCCAACAGAGGGCATCCCGGGACACTGGCTCACCAAGTCGGCTCTGCTGCCTCGTGGTCCCACCAGCCGTATGCCAAGCTCACCGCTAATATTGCCACCAGCTGCACAGGCCGGGCTAATGCCAACCAGCGCTAAACCCGGCACCCGGCCCAGACCTGCCACACTGGAGCAACTGTGTGACCGTTTAAAACCACACATCCTTTCAGCCAACCACAGGGCATTAAGTCGTTTGGTTGAGCTAAACTTAAAATCCTATGAACGGAGTAATCTTTGGAAAGTTGCTTGCATTAATGTCAAACTTTTCCATTCAGATTTATTTCTTGGATTCCCTCAAACGCCAACCAGTTATACATGGATTTGTCCAGACTGTCTCTTCATTGTGTGATCGATCGGCAGTAAATTATCATCAGCCATGGGTTCCAGTATCAATATCGACAGATTTTCACCAATTTTGCTATCAACCAATATTTGTCACCAATAATTTTTGGACAAATTGAACAAAACCACAGCTAAAAATATGTATGTTATACAATCCTGCCACAAATTACATCCCAGGAAAATACACAATTTTTACCAAACTAAAAAGAGAATTTCTGATCTTCAATTTAAGATAGATATGTGAGCCTTGCAATGGATTTTTAAATCTAAATATTGATATGTTATCGGCCACAGTGGCAAGCCAAATATCTGCTATCAATATTATCTCAAACAATCCATACTGGTCCATCCTAGTTAATTAGTGCCTTTTGAATTGAATTGAAAATTGGCCAGTGTCAAAATCAAGATAATGCTGGCCAAATTGTGTCTACTAGATTATTCCTGATCATTCTATTACCTGAAATCACAACATGCATTTGTAAAGCCGCCAGATAAACAAAGTGGCGCTTCTGTTTTGATCCACACAGTAGCACTCGCTGTCACCTCTATGTAAACCTCCTGCTCTGTTTGTCTTTGCTCGTAATCACTTCCACATGTTTCTGTGGAGAGCCACGTTTCACACTATTATTATAACCGTCATCATAAAAATGTGCTGCTACTTTGTTGCTTGTTACTTCACAGTCCATTGCACTGCTGCAAATAAGACCGCAGACATCTCGCAGAGCCAAATTTATCAGGAAGAAAAAGGAGAAAGGTACAAGAGAGGCTCAGAAAACACTCAAAATCCAACTCGCCCAAGAGGGATATACCAAAATAACTGCATGGTTTAGGGGTTTCTATTAGCCTTCATTGGCATTCATTCTGTGGTTTGCTGTGTAAAAATGTGGTGTGCCCAGAAATACTAGCACAGTTCTCACATTTATCATGACTAGTGCCCAATGCCGTGGTTGTTATTGAGTAGAGATGTTACGATACCAAATGTGAGTGTTATGATTATTGAGAAAAACGGCACATTATTATTATTATTATTATTATTATTATTATTATTATTATTATTGACACTACAAAATAAGTTGAAATCCTTCATTTTCATTCAATCTTAATACATTACTGCCATATAAAAAGCACTATAGATTTAAGTGTGCTTTTTTTATAGTACAGATTAAACTGAAATTATGTAATTTCACTTCAATAATAGTCACAATTATTAGTTTAGTTCTTATGACTATATTGTGACTAGAATAACCACAATTATCGATTAAACAAATACTCTTGACACGCCTATTCATGACATTTTCCATTCCATTTTGGATTTATGTCTCTGGGAACATGTAACAGACCTATAGATGCACAAGTTTATAAATATTTACAAATCAAGGCAACAAATTTGTTAATCTGAATTCTTTCCATGCTTTTGCCCAGAAGAAATGAAGCTACATGGATTGTCGAAACGTCTTCACTCTTAAAACTCTTAAAACAAATTAAGTTTTCGTAACATTAAACGAATAATGTTTAGCATCCATGCTGTTCATTTGGGTTATTCTAATAGGTCATCAAATAGTGCACTGGCTTATGGATGTTAAAGAATGATTTTCTTGTCACGATTTGTTCCTTTAACTCAATATATTTGTACGTTTTGCTTTTAAATGGCAAACACATTTACATTTCCTTTTTAAGTAGCTCATGTTAATGCCGACAGTTTCGAGTTCAAACCCTGAGGCGATGAGTCACCACATTGTTTTGTGTGAATGCTCTTTATAGCAAGTGTGTGATTTTGGCTTCTTCCTGTCTGATTGTTTACACTTTTACCTTGGTGGATCCAGATGTAATCCTGCAGCCCAACTATTCAAGGCTAACAGGGCTCGTTTCTTAAGCCGCCCTCAGGCACCAGCTTCAAACAGGGCTGCCCATACAAATGTCCTGATCCACTGTGGGGCAGAGTGATAAATCCACAGACCGGGAGGCCTCTGCTGCTCTGTGCTCCTATGGCCAGTGTAGCCCACAGGGTCTTCCTGTCAGACGAGGTTCAGGGTTAATGAGGTTACTGCTTCCTGGTTCGGTCTTCCTGTCCTCTCTCCGGTTTGGGCTCAGTGGCACGACATGTCTGTGTTCTACTGAAAGTGGAAATGTACTAGGCTGCAAGATGAATCGGAATCAGAATTGCAGTGTTGTAATTGAGTCTTTTGTCAAAGCTCCTGGAAGCCTTTTAAAATGTTACATTTGTACAGAATCCTACTATTAAAACCAATAAATACCAATTTATTCATAAAGCATTTTAAAACAACACGGTTGGGCAAAGTGTTGCACACATCATTTTTAAACCAATAAAAGAAAGCTTAAATCTATGTAGTGTAGTGATGCTAAAATCACAAATCTAATTGCAATCCAATACTTTTTAGTTCCAGTTTGCACAGAGTAGGAACTAGGGACTGGGGCCACACTTTGGGAACTTTTTTTATCGCCTGTTCAGGGTCAGGCACTTTCCAGTCAGACCAGGAATCTTTTGGTGACATGTACATGTACAACAAATAAAATTTATTTTTGTAACGCCCACAATCACAGCAGCAGTTGCCTCGAGGGGCTATGTATTTATGTTTCATTCTCAGACTTCTCAGACAGGCTAAATAGTAACACAAAATTTGAATTGCTGTGAATATTTGTGTTTTATTTTAAATTCCATTGATAATTTGAACTTTTTGTTCATCACATTTTAATAGCAGGTTTACAGTGCTCAAAATCAGCAGGATGAAGCGGAAAAAGACATTTGTTTTCCTAATCCACTTAATGAAATAATTAAATGTGCCGCAGTACATGAGCTAAAGCAAGTTAGACCCACTTTAAGTTACTGTTTTCAAAAATTATGATTTTTGGAACATCAGTCTACATGACCAGGCTTTATTTTGCACCTTATTCTTGCTGTGAATCCTATAGAAATATGACATTGCAGTTGGCTTAACAATCCCTTTAGTTTTAATGGCACATTTGTCAACTTTTACTTTCACTTGAATCTGCCTTTATGTGTGCTAGAAAATCTATAGCCACATTTGGGGAAATGTATTACTTCTGTCATATGAGATGTACTCAGAGCTGTTTATTCCCTCTTCTCAGTTCGTGAAAAGCTGCTGTTGTCAAGTTACTTTTATGACCTTGAGTTTATTAAATCGCACCACTGTGTGTAAAAACTGTATTGTAAAGAAGCATAAATAAGACTTTTGTTCACCTCCTGTATCCCTGTTTGATATGACCGCATGGCTGCCTCTGTCAGCTTTTATTAATGTTACTGTAAGGAGATTATAGGCATGTGAAATGGTCAGCAAGCTCTTTATTAAGCGCCAATCTGTTAAGAAGTTATAAATGGGACGTAGCAACAAGTTAACAACCGTAATGCTGAACTGTAATTTGAACCTTTTTCTACGATGGCACAGGCCTACACCAAACCGTAATGCTAAAAACGAAACTGAGCACACAAGACTTTTTGTATTTTGTAGGGAGGAGAGCTGAACAATTTTGGAAAGTGGAAATATGATTGAGATTTTTCTGAAAAGCGTTGCGAGATTTCTGTTTTAAGCGTGGTGTATTGATCAAAGTTCACATTTTAAACACGTCCAGGGGAGTTAAACATTTGGGAGAAGACATATACGAACTACTAAACATTACAAGAAAATAGTGGTATATATCAAAATGTAGATATTATTGTGATGATGTTTTGATGATTTATATATACACAATTTGAATATTGAGTATATCGTTTATTGTAAAAAATGCTACAAAAAAGCTTAATGAAAATAGTTTTGGTGATATTTCGGAAATGTTGTGATTTATTTTAGAGACATTTCACATTTGTCTGATCATTAAACCTGAACTAGGGTAATACATTTGATTTATATATATATATATGTTTAAGAACAATATGTGAAGAATTCTATTTTGTGGCAAGGGATTACGTATGGATGACCTTCTGAGCCATGCTGCATATTATTAGTTTGAGGTCAAATGTCCAGGCAGGGGTCAGTTAGTCTGTCAGTGTGGGTGGGCATCACAGTCCATTTCCAAACCTGTTATCATGCCTCGGTCTCTCTCTGTCTCTACGCTCATCTTGGAAGCACTACTTTTCCCAGTCAAAATAAACAGCGTATGTGTTTAAAGCTCCCCTTTTTACCAGGCTGATGCCGTGTTACGCTCGACAGGCTTGAGTAGCGGTGGCGGTCTGTCACTCGCGCACGCACAGATGCTCTCAGACAGCGGTACGCATGAGTGTGCAAATGCAGAGCGCCGCTATGAGTGACGGAGGAGACGCGGGCACAACGGGCTGTGTGTGTGTGCGCGTTTTAAGTGTGTAGGGCTCAGTGGGAGGCGATGAACTCCACACATCGTTCTGGACTGTTTATCAGCTTCAGAGAGGTGCAAAAGACACAAAGCAAGGTGGCGTTTTGCTTTTTTTTTTTTTATTGCTAAGCTGGTCAGTTTCTTTTGTAACCATTTGGCAAACATGTGGGGCTTTTAATTATGAAGGAAGTTTGTATTGTCTGCTTTGTTATTACAGATGCCAACGGTATTGTTGACATTTAAAACTTTGAGACGTTGGTCATGGTAAGCGGTGACAAACTATTTCCTGGGAGGGATGTAGTGATATGAGAAAATCTTACATTTTCATTCCATTGTCTTCCATTGACAAAATAAAGTTAATGTAACAAAAATGGCCACATGAAGAAAAAAATAAAAGAACATAACATTTAGATGTATTTAAATATATATTGAATTAAAAAGACTTCCCCTAAAGTAGTCACAATTATTGTTAAAGATTATTTTCCGACCTGAAAAATCACAATTATCGATTAATGATTAAATTCAACAATCATAACATCCCTAATTCCTAGTAATGATCAATGACAATTTTCTGATATATAGATATATATATATACATATATACATACATACACACATACACACATACACACATACACACATACACACATACACAAAGATGGGGCTTTAAGAAGGTTGATAAACATGGACAAAACTGACTTATTTTGAAGATCATGTACGAAATGAACCCCTTTACATTGCACTATTGACCTATTGTTACAAATGAGCGCTATTTGTACTGTGCAGTGTTACTTTTAAAAGGGAAACAAATTACAATTTCTCTTTCACCTACGGCCAACTGCAAGTCCCGACTTGCAGCTTTGTTTGGGTCAACTCGAGCACATGTTTGTAATGATGTATTACGACAGTCTTGCTTCAAAATGAAGATTTCACATTGCCATTTCTATTAAAAAGCTTAACTATGCATTTTACATTAGCACAGGGGCACATTTAGTCACTGGTGCATTCCTGGTCTGCTTGTGGAAAAGCAGCTGGGTTCAAGGGAGGCCCTGTGCCCCATCTGCCCCCCCCCTCAAACATGCGCGCACACACGAATGCACACATGTTAGGTTTACATGCTTCTTGGGGACACTACATTGACATACATTAATTTCCTGGAAACCAATCATAACTTTAGACATAGTTACTATTTGCCTAAACCCAACCAAGTGCTGTACCTGGTTTTATCGACTTGAAAACATGAAAAACGGAACTAGTTCATTTTAAACTCTTTGCAGCTGTCAACATGCATCGCTCATTTACCTAAGGCCTTTTGAGCAGCCAAAATATTCACTGTAATGAGTTTATAATAATTTATAAATGCGTTTCACAACTCTAACAAACATTGGCATGCTAACCGAGCATTTCCTGCTTCACAGAGAATAAAACGCTCTATAATTTGATGCAAAGAGCGCACAATGGACTAATTTTGGGAGAAAATATATATTACTTTAATCTAAACATTAAACTATGTATCTGAATTTTTATTAGATTAACAAGATGATTTAAAGAATGTATGTCATACGGACCTGAATGTTGTCCCCATGAGGAAGGCAGGTCCCCATTATGTGATACAGATTGTAGTCCCCTCAAGTGATGAATACACCCGCTCTTGGCCACATTCCGATGGCCTGAGCTTGTGGTGTAATGAAGCGATTATAGTGGGCCTCACGTCCTTAGCCACCCCGGCACCTCGTTGCCATCCTGGTTCTTTCTCTATAGGCACTCGGAGCTGAGCTAAGCATCCGGTCTTCAGAACTGTATGGGACGTGGGGACCTGGATGTAGTTAGGATTGGAATGTCAACCCAATGAGCAGATACTTTGTACTTGCGCTGGTTCACTGAGTTTTGGGAACTACTTGAGTAGTAAGTATGGTCACAGCAGACAGCGGTAATTAAAAACCGCTGTAACACATTTCCAACTGTCAGAGCCACAGATTCCTAATAGATTGTGACATCTTCAATATATTACCTTTCATTTTATCCCCGCAAACCTCTTCTATTGTCTGTTTTAATAATGTATCACTCCAATATGGCCTCAACAAATCTCAAAATTGAAGGTTAACAACAAAGACAATTACATTTTTGAATACGCATTTTACAAACTGTAACAACTAAATAGCATGCATTAAATTTAGATTTGACCTGTACAGACGGACGTAATGAATCCACAAGGTGGTGTCATTCACTGGAACAGAACCACTATCATGGCTTTTGAACACAGTTAAGATTTAAGAGTTTTTCACAATTTATCCAGGTTAATTACCCCTTTAGCAAATCCCAAATAATCCAATGGAATTCTAAATTTCACACAAACACAAGTGTTTGGTTGTGACCCTACTAAGGTCATGGTTTGTTTTGTGGGAATAACTGTTACTGCTACAATCTGACCTGCTTTTGAACCCTTCATATCCGTGCGCAGTCATCTGGGGCCCATGTGTTCCTGAAAAAAAAAATCCCTCCAAGATAATCTTGACTACTGGATAAAATAACCCGGCTTTGCTAGAATAACATTTCTGTCTCCCATCGATCCATGCCTTTTCTGTCTCATAGTCCATCCTCTGAGGGGAAAACCTCGATGAGAATAATGCATTTTAGGCACTTTTTGTGAAGCAGATTGGAGTTGGCGTGTGGCCCACATTCCTCCAGCGTGACATCCACTCTGTCGGCAGCAGCGCGGCTCTAGGGATATTTTTAGCTCAGCGAGTGTGAATGCATGCGTACTTGTAAATCCATGAAGAAGAACAAGAAATGTACATTACTGCTTTGATTTTCTCTGGTAATCTTATTTTGTCACTATTCAGTAATGTGCGTCAGACACGTTTTTATATAAGTTTATTAAAAAGAATGGTGCATCAATGTACAAACTACACACTTCTGCTCTATTTAAGATAGAAATCCTTTGTTTGTTTAGTGACCAAACTCTTACAATTCATAATACAGAGAGAAATATTGTCTCTTTTTTTGGTCTTTTTCCACAAGAAGACTTTCAAGGACTGACGACATTTGATACCAAATGTTGTACATCCTGTGCTTTTCTCTTGCTGCGCTGCACCTCTCAAGGCCCAACAAACCCACTTCTTCATCAGCTGCTGGGTATTAAATGTGCATGCTTTGGAAGACATGGTTATGAGGTCGAAGCAGCCTCATTTTTCATACGGGCTAAAGAGCGGATAGAGAGAATCCTATTGAGCCTCTTGACATATTCTCAACCTCAACATCTGTGCAATTCCTAAAAGACTGGGAATGATCTGGGAATGTGCTTTTTTTTTTCTTTTCTTTTTTTTTAAAGTGCAGCGTGTGTGATTTTGGGCAAATTTATGTGGAGGTAATTTTTGGGGGCATAGTTTTCAAAGATGTTTTATAGGTTCAAAATCTGATCTCCATAACAGGTACAAGGCATCCTGTAACTAATCACTTTGTTTCTAGCTGTGTTTAATCCGTGGCCCACTTTGATGTGTATAAATCCATATTCCTGTCAGTGTCCAACCGGTATAATATAGAATGACACTTTAGTATTCAGATACAAGGTGTAACTACTGTCCTGTGATTGCTGCCCTATTTTTACAGCTCATAGAACGTAAAGTAACTCTCGAGTTTTTCCTACATTTTAAAACATTGTTGCTACAGAAAAGGGAGAATATGTGTGGCACGCTGCCAGTTTCTGTGAACAAATCAGAGAAACGGCTATGAACTTTAAGGTCAGCATTTGAAAGGAGTAAAATTTCCTTCCTTCGCAGCTGTGTTTGTCTCCGTCAGATGGAGATGTGGATGGCATGGAGGCTGCCTGTGTGAGCGTTTGTAACCCTGAGATCCACTGTGTGTCAGAGTACATTTGGCCTGGTGCCACCCGGCTCCAGAACAGTGCCAGTGAGCTGCCTGGGTAATTGGTACTTACCTGGCAGGCTGGATTAGATGACATTAACTACAGCAGAAAATGGCATAATTGAATAGCGGCACTACCTTTTCCTCTTCTGTGTGTGTGTGTGTGTGTGTGTGTGTGTGTGTGTGTGTGAGCATGTGCACTCGTGTGACAGTGTAATGAGGGACTGCTGGCTGCACACAAAACGCAGCCTATCAGCCCGTGTCACCCGCTACAGTGCTGCACCCAACAGGCCTCTCTTCTATGGGCTGTGTGTCACCCATCAGCTCCATCATGACGACACCCGCCTTTTAATCCCAGCCCCCTCCCCCCTCCTCCTGCAGCACCACGAGGCCGCGTCCCAGAGGCCCGCTGCAGACGTGGGAATTCAAAAGAATAGTCTGCACCAGGTATTTTTATCTGGGGAAACAAAAACACTCAAAAGCAGGATAAACAACCACTCTACTGCCTTGTCAAATGTGTCAAAATATGTTAAGACATGTCAAATGTATGAGTGAATGAGGCCGGTTCTTGATTTGTTAAGTGCTCCATGTTTTAGGCTCCTGCATATTAAGTGGGTGTTTTGTTTATTTCGTCTGTTGTGACCTACCTGTTGTAGTCAGTAAATCTGGCATTATTGTATCGTCATTTTTATTAAGAATCAGAATGGAAAAAGCTGTATTGTTAGTGTCAGTGAACAAAATCACAAACTAGTAAAGTGCTTTGGCATGATGGTGCAACCAAAGACAATGGGTACTAAGAGTAAAACAAAAAAGTGAAATATGAAATAAGATTAAGCTAAAGCCATTCATAAAAAACAAAAAAGGTATTAAAAATAAAAATAAACTTGTGTAAAAATGAATATCACAATTGTTATCTGGGCTTACAAAATTACTTTTATAACAAAGACTGTGGCATTATTTAATCAATATGTCAATAGATAATACTATTATCTATAAAATGTATAATAATTTTTATAGATAATACTCTTTATTTGTAAATATTCTCTCTAAAAGCCTTCAGCCGCCATATTTCAACATTTATTTGGTTGATTATGTCTTAATGTACAATAGAAAACGTTTGACTAATCGAAAAATGTATAGCTGACCCGTCGACTTCTAAAATAATAGCTAGTTACAGCCCTACAAAAATTACAGTATGGATTAACGAACGGTACACAATTAAGTATTACTGATGTTAGTTATTACAGTTACAAGTGTTCATGAGTCCAAAACCCAGAGGGGAAGAAACTGTTCATGTGGCGAGGGGTTTTTGTCTAAATTGCTATATAGTCAACTTTTTGAATAGATTTGAGATACGGCTATGAGAGTAATATTGTTCTGTTAGACTACCATGTAATTATTTCCCTGTGAGCTTTCTAAATGGGAGTTTGCTGATGTCACTGCCTGTGTGCCGGCTGCGTCGCTCAGCCAACTCCACCGATCTGTGCCGAGGGTGATGAGACCGCGCCCCCACACTCACTCTCAGACGGAACGGGAGATGACTCTGCACTGTCAGAAATGTTCCTTTTACATCGTTAGAATACATTAGCTTCTTTTTTTCTGTTTTCTCATAGCGTTCGCCCCGTGGCTTGACTAGAGAAAAAGCTATTTCCACCTCTATTATTTATTAATTCCTCTTTGTTGCTGCTTGCGTCCTAATCTCATTTCCTGTAGTCATTAGTTCAACATCAAACAACGCTGTCTAAGCAAGTGTTAGAGAAGCAATGGGGAAAAGAAGTGTATTTATTGTAGTTGGACACTTGCTAAACAGTCTTTTAACAATGCTCAGTGAGAGGAAATTATTGTCTATTAAGTCTTAGTTTCCAATCAAATCAAAGCTAGAAACAACGACTCAGTAGAACAATGTCTGTTTAGATTGGCAGATTACTCTATAAAGATGGCCACCATCTTGGAAGAGGATGCATTGTTTACGTGTGTGTGACTTTTGCTGACCTCTTAGACAATAACATCTTTTGTCTCAGTTAAGCTGGGAGAGATTAGCGACACATGAACTCGCGCTCCCATGATGCTTTTTTCATTTGCTTCCACGCCATTCATCACCATAACACCATGCTATCATGGTATTGTGCTGTGGAGCAGTCGTTCAATTATTGTTATGCTAATGCCCTGGCCTGTGTGTAGCTGCAAGCTAATGTTGTGTTATGCTAATACTGTCACGCTATTGTCACCATATTGGGTCCAATAGAGGGAAAGGATGCAAGGAAACAATATGAGGAGATTCTCCATAATTTAGGTCATTATTGTTTAATCAAGTTTCCAGACAACTTTTTTTTAATTTTTTTTTTTATCTACTTCATGCTAGCCAATTAACTTGCTTCTTTAGGGTGTAAACAACTGTCATTTTTTTTGACGCTTCTGTTTTGCGCTGTGTCTACAGAACTGTGTAATATGTTTTGTCTGTTTGCAGTACCAACCATTTTGCCTCTCTTGTCTTTGTTTAGGACGACAGTGATGGGATCCCGTGGTCAGAGGAGCGGGTCATGCGCAAGGTGCTTTACCTCTCACTAAAGGAGTTCAGGAGTTCACAGAAACGGCAGCTGGACGGAGATGGAACCACAACCTCCAATGGTGAGTCCAGTCCGGATTCACTTTGTGTAGTCTATATCATCCGAACATCCACCCTTGCCTTTACCCCTCCCTCACTACATACCCCCACAGGGTTTCCAAGCTTCAGCCACAGAACCAGGCAGCCAAGAGCATTTGTGAAAGTGGCACATCTCCAAAGACACAAACGTGCCCCTTCTTATCTTTCATGAACAAATAGAAGTTCCACAGAGCGCGGATGGCTTTGGATATGAAAATGAGTCACTGAAAGTCAGGTCTTAACTCTTAAAAACTCGCCCAATTATACAAGAACGCCGCGGCCCTGGCAACACTAACCCCACACTATTTAGTGGACGATGCAGTCCACTCATTCAGAAAGTGGTTTGGACACTTTCTATTTGCGGCTGATCCTGCGACTCTGATAGCTGGTCAAAAAAAAAGTTAGCTGAATTCTGGTACAATGGATTTCTAGCAGCTTTCATTCAATTGAACAGTGTTAATTTAATGACCTGTTGCTGTCTGCTGTGACCATACTTACCAAGTTTGTTTCTACCATTGCTATATTATTCAGTGTTCTTGTGTATCTTGATATTCTGTCATATTCCTGAACTTGTTTGCTTTGGATTTAGTTTATACAGTAGGCCTAATAGAAAAAGAGCTGACTATGGCCACTTTTTGTTTACTGTAGTTGCAGTTTGGGATGTGCTTAACACTTATGCCTTCTTCCGCCTTTTTATGTTTAACAGAAGTTGACAGTTGTGTTAGTGCTACAGTGGCAATTGAACCATGAAAACTTTTTGTACTATATTTTTGTAGCATGAAGAAATAAGTTGTTTGATTGTGTGATGCGGTTCTGCTCACCATTTTAACACAGTAGCCTGTTTACACGCACAATCTCAATTGCGTATCTTTTACACCCAAATACTAAATAAATATATTACTAAAAATACTAACTAACTAAACTGGCTAATCTAAACTTGCAAATTAGCCTAAGAAGCACTTGAAAATGCTTAGGAAATCCACTGCTTTCCAATCCACTGAAGTAGGCAGGTGTCTTTATCTTTACCATTAATAACATGGCGAGTGTTGGTGTTAGGAAAATGAACTCCAACCACCACAATGTAAGCGTATGTTTGACTTCGGATCGCTGAGGGGAAAAAAGGCTTGGATTTGAACTTCACTCATGTCTTAGAAGCTATTCTCAGCTGACAGTAACCAGACACCAAAAGAAAGGAAACCGGTGGGGGAAAAATATCAAAGTTCATGCGCAGCCAAGGAAGCCAACAGTCAGACATGAGGAAAGTCTTTTTGATTCCTTATCCTTTCTACCTAGTGTTTTCATTATTATATTACAATTTTCGGTCTCTATTCATTGCCCCCTCCTTCTAGTGTAGCCCTGCGTCTGTCTGCCATCTCATTGCTGCCACTACACCGCTCCTCGGGGCCTTTTAAGCCTCCGCGGGTAGCTGACCTTATCGCCTGAATAAAAATGACTCATTAGAAAAGCGTCGTCAGCCTGTCGCACCAGGGGTAACGACAGCAGCCCGCGATCGCACAAAAGGGAGCCGGGCCTGAATAGACGGGCCCCGCTGGTTTAGAGCACCGTGGGTTAGCCCAGGCAGTTCTTTCAGCCCCAGTGGCAGTGTGGAGATGTTGTGGTGAAACTGTCGGCCATTTTGGAGGATCAGACCCAGCGTGCTCGACATCCTGAATGGGTAGCTCCTGCTGTTTTAGAGGGCCGCGGGTTAGACAGAGTGGGCTCGTGTGGAGGCCCAAACATGCGCCGCAGTTTGTACAGGCAACCAGCCATTTTGGGCAACCACCGAAGGAGTGCACCACGTAATGTACAGGTACAGCACCTTTAAGTTAAACTCTTTGCAGCGCTCCACAGTTATTGCTCTAATTTACTGCATTACTAGCTATTTATTAACATTGATGATAAGTTCTTTTCACAACTTTCAGAGCAGGTATTGTCGTCCTGGTAAAGCTAACAACAACTTGCATGCTAACAACGCATTTCCTGGTTTTAGGGACAATAACATTTTCTATAACTAGATGCTTGCAACACACTGCTGTCTCATTTTTACCGTAAGAGCTGCTTTTTACAGTATCTGTACTGGGGCAAAACAGAATGTACTTTTATTACAAGCCCCTTGAATGAAGTGGTGAGTTTCTTTGTTGCTGTCTATATTGTCATTTTTGTGATATTTTCTGGAGCAACACTTATTATGACATACCTATCCTTCACCCTATAAGCTGTCTCTGAACTTAACTTATTAGTTTTACATCTTCGATACCATATTTATTCAGTTTCTCCATAAGCTGATGCCTGGCGCTACCCTGTTCTAGTGTAAATGTATATACCGTATTTTCCGGACCTTTAGCCGCTCCCCTATATAAGCCGCATTTGCTCTATTTTTAAAAAAACGATAATAAAACAATACATAGGCCGCACCTTTTGTATAGGCCGCAGAACTCTTTCCTTGACTTTTGGCATCGCATGAGCTCGTCCCGCTGTCCCCCCTCCAGCGTGCTCTCCCCTCCAGCCCTCCAGCGTCTCACCGTACATTCATTGATGTTAAGCTTGCGTGCAGCCGCGCGGCTTCCTAGCAAGATCGATGGCCTTCAGCTTAAAACTTGCTTCGTACGAACTTCTTCGTTTGGGTTCCATAATGATGCGGCAAGAATTTGAAAATAATTTATAGTTGGTAATTTGTCGTCCGTGTTCTATTTGCTAGCTGAATAAAAAAGCAACATCTGCTTCTTTGCTTAACTTTTCTGTAGTTTTGATTCCAATTCCGGTTAGTTCGCCCCTAGCGGTGAAAGAAAAAAACCACAGAAAAGCCGCAGCCTCTAAATAAGCCGCATGGCTCAAAACATCTGACAAAAGTAGCGGCTTATAGCCCGCAAAATACGGTAGCTTAATCCCACACTTTATTGATCCATTCTTTTCCTCAGTCACAGGGCATTTCCCGCTTTACCCTGCTGCAAACGCCATTCTCCTTGCACATTCATTGTCAACTTTTATAGCAATTTAGACTCATTTAGCCGTAATTATCCATGAATGGCTCCATTGCCGATACACGGTACTATCACTTTATAGCTAGTACGATATAAATGGGTCACAGTAACACATTTGCTATGGCCTCATAAAATCAGCCTTTACATCCCATTGCCTGTCTCCCTGTGTTGCCGTTCTTTTGGAGGTGTGGTGTTGTCAGTCAGATGTGTGGCTCCCATCGACCATAACCTACAATCACGCCATCTCTCTGCTGCCGCTTTAACGGGGGGCGCTGGCAGCTGCCCATCTCTTCGCTTCCTGCTCTCTCACTCACTGCATTATTAAACAAATGATATTAGGCTATAACTGCTTCTCTCTTCAGTCCTTATTTTGTTCGTCCGTGCGCTCTTTTTGCCCGTCTCTCTCTCTCTCTCTTGCTGATGCTGGTTTTCATTACACATCAATAGTTGCCTGTCTCGCCCCTCTCTCAGGCTTCTCCATTATGTTCTGCTTTCACCCATTTCTCTCCGCTCGGTCCTCTTGTCTATCCATCTCTGTCTCAGTCTTCATCTTCCTTCTTTGTCCTTCCTGCCTGTCACCTTGTTGTCTCCACTGCTCTTTCGTTTCCCCGTTTCCAAATGCGGTTCCATCCAATCATCAAACGTCAACTCCTTAAACAGACATGATTTCTGAAGTTTCCTAGTGTTATTAGATTGCTTTTACATTCTGTTTTACAGATACAAATTCCAGGTTGGCTTCAGTGGATCCATATTGAGAGATGTTTTACATTCAAAACTGATGCCTAATAGCAAAAACACTGCTTTCAATGAATTTCTCAGAATAAAGTGACATTATAATTAGCAAGCAAGCAAACAAAATGTATTTGTTACGAAGTCTATTACTTACAAAGTATAATCAATAAACTGCAGTAAAATCACAAAGAAATGTATAAATAAAATCATAATTTAACCAAGATGTGCACACATGGCATGAACCAATCATAAGGGGACTTCAAAATCTTCGACTTACTGGTGCACTATATAGCTTTTCTGGTGGTGCTTCTGCTCATTTACATAAACATATATTCCACAATATGGCCTTTATAGTTGTCTCACATTTCTAAAAGGTTTGGTGTTTGGTATTGTCGCTAAGAAAGTGAGCGTATTTGCCTCTCCACAAATCGGACCTGTAACTTGGAATCAGCTGCTCCACTGAGATAGGCAGTTTTAATGCCATACGGTGGAACATTCCAATCAAAGCAATGAAACCTGGATGGAGAGAAGGTAGCAAATGTTATTGTGCACCTTTCAAATGCAGTTGTTATATTCACAGTTTATAGCCAGCACCTTACCCCTGCAGTAACCTGCACCTCTTACGCAGCTTCCTTTTATTTCTGGAGAGCTGCTGATGGAGGAACTGGCCTTTTGCCAAAAAAACTAGAATAGGGCTCTGGGTTCATGCTAATTTCAAATATACCTCTTTTAGTGCCTCTTTTGTTACATGATTAGGCACTCTATTTTCTAATTGTATCTGAGAATTATTCATAGGTGTTAAATGCATAGTGTTTGAATGAAATTACGTTTTGCTTGGTTATGGTAACAAAAGTTCCCAAAAGTAGCAAACGTTACTAACCCACTCGAGGGTAATGTACTGTTTCAAAAAATGTATAGAAAGGAATATTTCTTAATTTTGGGGGTAATTTTACCAACCATTAGCATTACTTGGATACTTAAAACATATCTTGAACGTATTAGTTTAGGTTTAACACATTGCTGTTAAATTGGCAAGCAAGACTAAAACAAGACAAAACCAGAGAGGACTAAACCAGGCCTTCACCGAGGACTAAACCAGGCCTTCACCGAGGACCAAACCAGGCCTTCACCGAGGACCAAACCAGGCCTTCACCGAGGACCAAACCAGGCCTTCACCGAGGACCAAACCAGGCCTTCACCGAGGACCAAACCAGGCCTTCACCGAGGACCAAACCAGGCTTCACCGAGGACTAATATAACACATCATATTATATTATTTTCGGGACCCTCCAAAAATTTGTGTAGATGTAATTTTACAAAGTAGAGATCCAAGGAAATGCCTAAGCAGAGATAAAAGGAGAAAAAGCTATTGTACCATCCAAGAGGGATATTGCATCTACTTTGCTTGTCCTTGTGAGCTCCGCTTTTCACAGCAGCACAGCCATTACAATAAAATCTGGTGTTGTTCCCTTTGATGCTGTAGATTTATGGCCTTGGATCACACAAAGCAGATGCCATGTTTCTGAACTGCACATTGTCGTATGCCTTTGTTCTGGCCTGTGGTGAGAGTCACGCAGCGTTTAGGGTCTGTCTATGGTTGGTGCGATTGAACATTTTTGGTAGAAGGGATTTCCTAAAACCACGCATCCTTTTAATAGCACTCCTGTTTTAGTCGCATGCAGACAGAGGATCAAGGGCTTGTGTTAGAAAACCCAAAACCGGGAGACAATCTTGGCAAGCTTGTGTGATACACGAAACAATTCCACAAATTGCCAGCCACATACTTTTTCCTTTAGTTTGATCTTTGCTTTACAAGTTGTTTGTGTCTAGTTTGGGAGATAGAGTTTAGAAATTTAGAAATCCATTGTTATTGTTAAAAGTGCACTCTATCACTTTTCTGGTGGCGGTTGAGCTTGCTTGGCATTTCTGTAGATCTGTTATTGCTTTGGCTGGAATGTTCCACAGTGTTTACACATTAGAAATAAATATCATTTATTTAATTACAGATGTTTTTATTGCCCAAAAAGCCATTCATTAAAGCTGGGGTGCCTGATTTTTCCGCAAAAGGAGGAAGTAGGTATTTAAATCTGTGTAACTCGTCCCTCACTCTCTTAAACCTTTTGGCACATCATTGATATCCACATGCGTTACTTTTAGGCGCATGCACGCATTTAGGACGGCTTTTTTCAGACAGCTTCGGCTCTTACTTCCAGCTTGACAAGCAATAAAATGCAGCAATAATCCATGAATTTTTGGGGAAGAACACAAAATTAACCGATTTACAAAAAGTTAGATTTGACCTGTAAGTTGGCATCACCTGCTTGCCTCCATGGAGATTTGATAGCATACTGTGGAACATTTCAGTCAAAGCAATTACTTCTAAATGGAGACAAACCTGTGGCGGACTCAGTGCAGGAGGTTTACTCTGGACAATGGCTTATTAGTGTATGCAGCCCATCAACATCTGTTCTCTCCTACCGTGCATGCATTTGCTCATCGAGAGAAACCTGAAAGTGCTAACCCCAACAGTAAACATTTCCTCTTCGTACAAAGTAGGTTTACGCTAAGATGCTGGCCTATGAGCTCCAGACAAATTTATTTACAATACAGTGCTTTTGTCTGCCATCTGGCTAATGTAGCACTGTGATTTGGGGGAAATTAGAATGATGCCGTCTCTATGTTGTAATCCCTTTTAGCTCCTCTCCCTCGCCATCATTTCCTCTCCGCCGGACGATGCGTTACACCACTTTTCACTTTAGGCTTTAGCGCAATCAGCCTGTATAAGCGCTGGCGAGGCATTGGCTGATTGTCTTCCTTAAGGCCTGACTACTCCTCTATAGTTCACTTATCACGACGCCCCTTGCTAATAGGCTCCTCTCAGCCCACTCATACGCCATGTTCCGCTATGTACCTTTGTTCACTCCCCCCCCCCCCCCCCCCCCCCCCCCTACTCCCCCCCCCCGCCCCGCTCCTCCGAGTCTCCGAGGTGAGCACGGCGAAGCGATGAGGTTAGTTAAGCATGCATAAATCTGGTTAGAATCCCCCACAGGGACTGAACAACATTTATAGCGCCCCCTTGTCGTCGACGCTGCTCTTCGAGGTTTTCCAGGTTTGAAGCACAAATCCCCAGATCGTTCCCTGGCACGGCACGCACTCGCCCATCCCCAGCCGTCTGCTTTCCCATGATTCCCAGCTCTGCCCCTCATACGGCCACTCATGTGCGACCAGCATATGTCAGACTAGTCTTGGGAGGACAGGGGAAAGCAGAAAGGCAGGCAGCGGAGTGTTGTGACGAGGAGAGGAGGAGCGCTATAATTTGGCCCGTTTGTTTGAGTTCTTGGGGGACATCACGCGTCAGTCAATTTCTGAGCACAATTAAACATAATGAGCTTCTGTGTATTTGCGCCGCTGTAAATCACCTTTCAAAATATCAGGTTGTCTGTTTGTCTTTTGCACTGGGTAATTGTTGTCTTTTTACTGACGGGGCTTCTTCTTGTAAGCAAGAGAATATGGATTTTGAGGAGCCACTGTTCAAAGACTTGGGCATAGTTAGAAATACAAAAGAAGGGTGCATAAACAAAAGTATGGCTGAACGATTCTGTT
The DNA here is from genome assembly GCA_015082035.1 of Chaenogobius annularis. NCBI lineage: Eukaryota > Metazoa > Chordata > Actinopteri > Gobiiformes > Gobiidae > Chaenogobius > Chaenogobius annularis. Next base: position 95,383 of record BJKM01000365.1, read on the forward strand.
CAACATTCAAATTGGAATACGTCCAGGAGCCAACTAGTTTTAACAAAATAAGATGGGGTAATTTGTTGTTGTTGTTGTACATTATGTACAGTTGTATAATTGCATTCTTTCCGATTTGCTAATTGCCAGCATTAAAATATAATTTTAGATTTCATTGCAATATATCTTGCAGTCCTACAAAAATATAATCAAAATTCTAAGCTCGCTGCCAAGGTCCAAGCTCTTATTTTGCAACAGGGAAGATGCCTCGTGTCCAGACTCATCCCAACCTTAAATATGTTCAGTAAATTATCATTTTTGAGCTACAAAAACGATTGTGAAGTTCTCTTTCTTTGCCGTCATTCATTTTATGTAAATTCCAGTTGACGTGGGTGGTAAAACTTCAAAGTGTGACAGCCATCAATACCCGCTGAGTAAAGTTATGAAATGAAGGCAGTTTCGTGCAAAGCGGGACATTGTAGCGCTGTGATTCACTGCGTCCTATAGACTCCGCGGCTCTGCAAAGCTAACATCAAGTGTTGCCAGCAGTGCTGTGGCCTTACTCACTCGGCCAATGTTGTTAACTCTGTGACCGCAATAATGTGTGGTTGATGACTGTACCTCGCTTTCAGGTACCAACCTGCCTCGTGTGTGATGAGCCTCCAGCACGTGTCCATGCAATCTCACTGTGGGCTCATGCACTCAAAGTATATGTGTGAATTATTTCAATTTTTATGATGATTTCAAAGACTATCATTAATGACCACACAAGGAATCATTTGAATCTGAATTAAAAATAAAAATGCATTAAAAAAAGACATAAAAATGTCATGTCATTCAGAATCAGAAAATGGAAATAAAAGACATCAACATCAAGTTTTAGTGGCATGATTATTTTAGAAAAAACTCTATTTAATGATTAGTCACAATTACTGGGATCACGACCAAGTGAAATAATTATTATAAATTACAATATTGTGTGTGAATATTGTGTGTGAAGCAGCTGGGATGAGAATCAGCACCTCCAAATCAGGGGCCATGGTTCTCAACCGGAAAAAGGTGGCTTGCCCTCTCCGGGTGGGTGGGGAGACCTTGCCCCAAGTGGAGGAGTCCAAGTATCTCGGGGTCTTGTTCACGAGTGGGGGACGGATGGAGCGTGAGATTGAGAGGCGGATCGGTGCAGCGTCCGCAGTGATGCGGTCGCTGCATCGGACTGTTGTGGTGAAGAAGGAGCTGAGTCGAAAGACAAAGCTCTCGTTTTACCGGTCAATCTACGTTCCTACCCTCACCTATGGTCATGAGCTTTGGATTTGTAGTAGTGACCGAAAGGACAAGATCACGGATACAAGCGGTCGAAATGAGTTTCCTCCGCAGGGTGGCTGGGCGCTCCCTTAGAGATGGGGTGAGGAGCTCAGTCAACATGGGGGGAGCTGGGAGTAGAGCCACTGCTCCTCCACGTCAAAGAGGAGCCAGCTGAGGTGGCTCGGGCATCTGTTCCGGATGCCTCCTGGGCGCCTCCCTGGGAGGTGTTTCGGGAAAAAAGCCCCGGGAAGACCGGGGACACGCTGGAGGGGACTATGTCTCTTGGCTAGCCTGGGAACGCCTCAAGATCCCCCTGGAGGAGTTGGAGGAATTGTCTGGGGAGAGGGAAATCTGGAAGTCCCTGCTTAGACTGCTGCCCCCGCGACCCGGCCCCGGAAGAAGTGGAAGAACATGGATGGATGGCTGGACAATGTTGTCTAAAGTTTGTGAGCAGCTTTATGCAATTGAACTGTCTGAATGACAAAATTGAGTAATGTGACAAAAGTACTTTATAGTTAGATGTATTTACTTTGAAGTATAGAGTTAACTTCTAAATAGTCATAAATCGTGTAATCCCTCATTTGTCTGTGTTCCATTGTAGAAAAAGATTCAGTTGTAGTCATCTGGAAAATTTTTTTTTAAACAAAACTCGTCCTAAAGTCATTCTCAATCCGTGGATCTAGTCTGAGATCTTGGATATTTAGCATCCTCTGAGCTGTGTAGAGCTGCAGCGATTACTCGAATAAATCGAATAATTTGATTACAAAAAAAGCTTCGATTATTATTATATTTGCTTCGATGATTCGTTGAATTTACATATTTAATAAAAAACACGTGAATCTGTGTCGCGCGGAGCGCACGGAACGACTTGTGGGGCTTTTGTTTCACACGGAGCTTGTGCTGCTCTGACGAAGGCGCAACAGGAAGAGAGCGTTTTAAACTCACAAGTGCGACTCGGAAGAGTTTTGATGAGTGAAAGAGCCATGGATCTATTATAATAATCCCGAGCTGCGACTCTAAACCCCGTATCTAGCTCCGCCCACCCCAGCCCCGCACCTTCGACACGCCACCGCGGACCCCCGCGCTCCCCCACTCAACAACTCTGCTTCCCAGTCACAGTCGTACTTTTAAACAGCCAATGCACATGGAAACAGCACGAGGACCGCGGTTATGTTAGAATAATCTGTTGTGAACAGAAAGTCCGAGACGCGGAGGCCAAAGTCACACGGAGCCAAAAACGGCAAAATGCGCAAAATGCTGAAAACGCCAGGACCACTGGTCCCACCCAACATAACGTTTAACAAATGTCTTATTTTAAGTGATATGACAGAGCTACTGTAACTGTTTACAATCTATGACAAGTTAATAAAGTCCTTAAATATATTCTTTATATACAAACAGAACAGTTTGTCCCCAAAACAGCAACATTTCACTTTCAGTCCAAATTTATATGAAATTAAGAATAAAATGTGTTATTTTAAGCAGAAATTCCTTATTTTGTATTTGTTTATTACTATGAGCTAAAACGTTTATCTAAAAAAAATATTTAATATGTGTTTAAATGGTTTACGGAATGTACAAAAAAAATTAACCGATTAATCGAAGAAAAGAATCGATAGATTACTCGATTACTAAAATAATCGATAGCTGCAGCCCTAGAGCTGTGTAAACCCTGCCCATCTGAATCTTTTTCTAATATAGTCATGATTATATTTCTTTTAGTTCTTACAATTCTAGTGTGTGCGTCCGTGCGTGCATGTGTATCCCGGTTATCAATTAAACTAATAATCTTGACATTCCTACTAACAGAGAATATGTTTATTACCGGTAACTGCTACGGTTTCTGTGAGTTGTAGAAAAGACTTTGAGGGCTAGTTTATAAGGCTGAATGAATCGACTCAAGATCCAAACATTTGTGTTAACTTGGAAAATAAAATCCAGAGATGGTAAAAGTCCCGAGCTTGGCCCAGAATTCAGACTTCATAGATTTGAAAATGTTGTGTCTTAAGTGACACATGACCGCATTCATTTCTTGTTTAAGCTGCAGTTTTTTTAATTTTTATTTAAGCAGTTTTGTCTTTTATTAGCCTAAATGTTTGAAATTCATTTGCATTTGTTTTTTATTAGAAACAATAAGCTGAACCATCAAGATGGATCAATACATTTCCCAGTGCTATAATCACGCCTAGTCGACTTGTTCATACGTTACACCTTTCAAATTTCATAGACTTCCACAGCAATGCCTACATTTCCAGAGCACAGTTTAACGCTGGCCTAATGACATGTTTTTGCACTTCTTTTACCTGTTGCCTCATTGCCTCCATCCTGTCTCCTTCTCTGTCATTTGATCAGTTGCTCCTGTCTCTGTTTTGATCTTTCTCACACGACGCGATGCCCGGACATGTTTAGCAGAAGCCTCGTTTCCAAGTGCGTATCACTCAAGTCGCCACTCACCCTAACCCTTGGCTTCACGCTCGTTATTATCTTCATTTATTTTAGCTTGACAGGTGCTATTAGTGTTGTCGTTTGTGGAGCGGCTGAGTGACACATTCGTCTGAAGCATCAGTTTTGTGGAATTTGGCTGGGCGTGCTGAGAAGACAGTAATGATTAGTCAGTGAGAAAGTGAGGAAGGAAAAGTACATGACTTATTGGAGTTTCAAAATGCTCAATTTAAAAAAAAATGTTTTGGGGTGTGCTACAATGTTCAAAATGAATGCTTTTTTTGGCTGGCAAATTAACATTGGTTTGTGTACAGAAAAACATTTGGTTGTTTTGCACATTTTAGCTCATAAACCCGAGTGTGGCTTGTTACTAAACATGAGAGCAGTGATGGAATTTTGTTTCCTGGTAAAATTACAACAAACATGGAAGGGACTCAACAGTATGGTAGCAATTAGAGGTGAGCGATATTGACACAAATTAATATCTCTAACTTTTTGGCGTATTCTGATAACTATAGTCAGAGCAATATTATGTCAATCCAACAGAAATGTGTTTTGTGATTCATTTAACAGACATTTCACATTTGTCTGTTAATTAAATGCTTAAAGTTCAGAAATATCAGTTTATACCCTTAACATATATATTTTTTAAATATTCAGCTCTTTTTGTTGCATTTTTCCATTCAATTCCTGTGTATGTATGTGTATATATATTACACATTATACACAAACACATGTACTGCTCTACAAGCAGGTCCATATACATCTGATTGATTGTGACAAGGGCTGTCAAGATTATTAAATTAATCGATAATCGGGATTATTTGGTTCAAGATATCCTAAAAGCTAAAAAATTATAATTGTGGGACTTGAAGGCAGCTAAAATCAGTAAGACAGTCCATGCTAATAAAGGACTTTTAATTATAAAACCATGAAGTTTCTTTTTACAATAATTGCTACGCAGAAATATATCGTGTCATCCCTTATTGGCACAAAAAGAGCATCTTACATCAAAAGTTGGCTAAACTACATGTGGTTCACCTTTCTGTCCCACGTGTTAAAGCAATAAAGGTATATTATAGCTACTTGGCCCAGAACCGTTTGGAAATGCTGTGGCCCACATTTGTTTTGTAGAATGAACATGTATAATTAAACAACCTGCCATACCAGACATTAGTCAGACCCTGATGCTCTTCAAAAGGGGTCAAACTGAGTGAAATGGAATAATTTATAGCCCGTCTCATGTGTTTTGATTGCTGCATTGCTGACTAACCAACATAACCAACATCTCATCTTTACTTTGTTAAGTATGCGCTGATTTGAGTGTAAAAAATAACTAAAAGTATAAATACAAATCCCTCTTATTCAATAAAGTTTGCTTATTCACACTTGTCATTGGAATTGCCAGAAGTAGCTGCAAGGAACACAGGCTCGGTGATATCTATTTAATTTGGTTGTCTGCCTTAATTACCATTGACTTCCGTGCCTCCTGTTTGACCTAATTTGAATTCTGGGGGCACGTTGTTGCTTTTGATTTACGGATGTGTCTGGGGGCTTATTTTGTTTGTCTAGGAGTTGCTTGCTAAATATTTAATCAGGGCGCTGTCAGTTAGGCTCCCTGAGAATGTCAAGTCCAGTAATATCTGTTCACTTTCTCCTAGCCCAGGGCACTTTTTCTTTCCGCACGCTTACATCACATTCATCTGCTCACAACACCAGTTGCATTCAACATGTTAAACTGGGGGCAGCAAGTTTATATTTATAAATGGTGTGGGAGAACTGGTTGTCATGTGTTTCTAACCACACAAAAGTATCTTGTATTATTTGCTTTTTAAACGCACTGTTAAGTTTAAGTAATGAAAAAAATACGTGTAGTTAAAGGAGCACACTAACTTTTCTCCCACCTGCTTGTCTCCTTGGAGATGATAATGCTTTACCTGGAATGCTCCACAGTATTGCATTAAACTTATCCATCTTGCCTTTATCCAATAACAGGTGTTTTAATGCAGCTTTTTATTTTTTGGTTCATTCTTTTGGCTACGTCATTTCTTTTTTGCTCTCTGGGACATCGTAGCCAATGAAATGACCTTTATCCGGTACTTTGTATTGAACTATGGCAGAAGCATAATACTTTAACTTTTTGTTCATTGTAAAACACATTCTTGATCAAAAATGACTGTGAAACAGAGACATTGACTCAGTCAGTTAAAATACAACTTCGTGCAAACAAATGATGAGAAAACACCATTGTAACGAGGTTAAAAGCTCATTCAAGTTGATTTAGAATATGTCACCTTTTTAAAATGTCTAAAGATGAAGGATTAGAATATTTACTACTGTATGCACATTGTCACTTCTGCATTACATGTAAAACTACTTCTGTTTTTGCTTGTGTGTATCCGTGTCTGCAGTTCCATATGTGTAGATTTATTTTTCTGTGTGCTTTTTGTTCAAATATCTTTTTTTCTTCTTTTTTTAACTGACATTAAATTAACAATATTCTCACATATTATTTTTCAACCACAGTGGCAGACTATCAGTGTTCCAGGCTGCTGAATTTTAACACTTTGAAAATCTTCTCTTTCAGGTTCTTTAGCCAATGGGCAGCTGAACGGCTCGGTGTCTAAGGGCAGCCACAAAGAAGATGGCTTGTTGCGCTCAAAAGGGTTGGATGGGAGCGGCGGCTACGAGGACGGTCCGGCTAAAAAGAGGTGAGACTTCGCACCGTGGCTACTTTACAAATGATTTTTTTTTTTTTATTGTCACTGCTTTGTTGCCAATGGGGATAGCTGTGAATGTGCAAGGCTGGGTGACCAAATCTTTTTTGTAAATTGAATGTGTGATGGGAAAAAAATAATGCTATATAATTCAGTCAGAGCAGGCTCGTCTTCATGCGTGTAAAGATACAGAGTGTACCAGTAGTTCCTTTCTAACTACAGTGATTTCTGATCATTCCTAACTTAATTAACCTTGCCAGCAATGTCAGTTCTTATAGTAGCGTTATTTAATGATTATGTATTCTTGATTCAGTGCAACTTGTCTTGTTTGGAACAGGGTTTGTAGGAGAAATTTAAACCTGCCAATCTGTTTCTTACACTTTTTGACAGTAAAGTGCGCTAGTGGTCGTCAGTTTGTTGTTTTATTCGTACTCGACCGTTCAAAATGAATTCTGCCTCTTTCTGCTTTGAAAGTTGAACACGACTCCGATCGAACGAATGTGAACGAGCCATGAACGAGCCATGAATGAGCCTGCGATTTCTTTCATATTATTGAATTGCGCGCTAATTCATGCCACTTTCTAAATTCCCTAAAATACATACAATTACTTTGATTTGACCAAAATTATACCTTCTCTTCTGTCACATTCTCAAAGTGTTCAACCCTTTATTCGGTGTGTTAAGGCTGAGTTAAGAATAAAGGTGCTGGAAAAAACTTGTAGGTGCTTGAAAAGTGCCTGAATTTTGTGTTTGAAAAGGTGTACAAACCACTGATGGAACAAATCATTGTATTTTGTTTACTATTTGGCCTCACAGCTGACACTCAAGACTCAACAAAAACATTTGGATGTGTGAGACAGATGTCTGAAACCTCCTCTAATGCCTCTGAAGTGATTACTGTAAACACAAGTTGCTTTATTTAAGGATTTAATAGGATTCCCGTCTCATCTCTTAACTCAAACGTTGTTTTTTTTTGGTTTCTAATTATCCATTTTAAGTAATGTTGCCTTGTATATTCAATTGAATAATTAAATGAGCAAAATTATGATTGCAGAATAGCGGTTTTGCACTAGCTAAATTAAGGCAGGCTGTTTTTCATAATATATTTATTCACAGTGAAAAGGGGATTTATTGAACAGAGATTTCTCACTTAAGACAGAAACACTGATCTTTTGTTGACAACTGTTCTTGTAAACTGGAAGAAAGCATCTTTGGAAATGCTAATACCTCTAATGCATTCAGTATGAAAACACTTCTGAAATCACAAGCTGTAAAATATAACTGTTCAACATTTGGGAGCTGAAGAAATGAGACGTTTGGAGCGCTTCCGTACAGTTTTGTCTTCTCCCATCATTGTGCAGCTAGGTGGCAGGTGTGTGAGCGTGGGCGCATATGCATGGCTGCCTATGTTTTTGTCCCTCGCACATTGACAGGGCATCAAAGCAGCAGTGTAAGGAGCTAGGGGGCGGGGTCTAAAATTGGGAGGTGTGGGGAGGGGCGGACAGCAGCAGATGTCCCTTCATAATGATCGGCTCCATTCAGTGCTGTGTCGCGGCACCTGCCCCTGCACCGCTAACTGTCATCTGATACTGTAGCCTCCAAATCCCTGCAAGACCTTCCTTAAATACTTAGGAGATAAGAGGGGAAAACGTCTTTGGAGGCCTGGTGGAAAACCAATCCAGTACAGCTCAAGAAAACTGGAGCATAATTATAATATCATTTGGACTAAACCTATGTAACGACTGCTTTAGCAAAATCCAGAGTCAATTATTAGACTTTAAAGCCCATATGGCAGATTAGATGCCTCATTTCACAAAAAATATAGTGAGCATGATTATATTCAAGATTTTACAAAACATTTTGCTTATTTTTTCCACAGATTGACAATTTTGGTGACGTTTATAACGTTACTTCCTGGACCATATTGTAAACAAGGGCAAAACCCTTATAATTACACAATAGTTATGATTTGACACCTTTAAATTATTGTTTAAACTGTTGATTTTGTGTAAATTGTGCCTGCTGCTCTATTTTTATTCGTCCAAACCAGTTATGCCACACATCCACCACTTTGCATTGATGGGTATACTTGCAAATGTGGATTTTTGACAAAATATTTGTTCACAATCGGATTAGGCTTGAATTTAGGAACGGATAATTTGGTTAAGGTTAGGGCTTTGGTTTAGGCTTGCTAACCCGGTCTTGTCAGCGTTTTGGGAGGAAAATGATCCGTCCCTGCATTTTCTGTGGTTATTTAGGCCATAGACCGGGGGATTCTGTGTTAGAACTCAGCTCTACCTCCTGTAATTTTCATTAATTGAATTAATTACAACATTTTTCTTGACAAACTGCAATGTAACTGATGTAAAATGTTGATCACTGTTTATCACAGTTCTATCCCATCAAACAAACTCTTTAAGTAGAAAAACATCATATGTACTTGAAGCTGTCTCCACTCTTATAAGAAGCCTTTTAGAAACTGAAGTATTCGAAGAACTACTTTCCCCCTGTTGTCCCAGTGCTCTGAGTTGAGTGCAGTTGACCAAAGGGGCAGCCCACTCTGCACATCGGTGGTACTCACAGCGACGGGACGGACTGAAGAGCGACTATCTGATGCAAATGAAACACAAGCCTTTGCCAGCTCTGGGCTTGGCACTGCCTTCTGCCCTTTTTAAACATCTTGTCTATGAAGGTTGACTCCTACTGCCCTGGCATCAAGAGCTATCACTTCTGCGAAAACTGGATCAATTGAGACTATGCCAGTGGCTTTTTTAATCTGGCATATCTAAAAAGAGTATAGTCCACATCTCTGGCATCAGAAAGGGGGAAATTCAGAGCCCAAAAAGATGATGGCAAATATAAAGAGGAAAAGTCCAAGACAGAAGGACAGGTGCAAATGATTTTCTGGCATAAAGCGCTGCCCTGTTAGAAGTCTTTGAGATTTGCTCTGTGTTTGCCTTCCCATGCTCTTTAGACTGGCAGAGACTGGCATCATCTCTCCCTCAACATGCCAGCTCATTGTAGGCCCATCCCACAGAGGTGACCATATTTCCCCTCTCAGAAGTGCCTTTTGCCAAAGCCCTCACCACAAAGCACTCTCATCTCTGCTGCCATGGTTTACTGACCCAGATCTAAAACACACTCACTCCACTCACTCTCAGGCTGCTAAAACTGGGATTTTTTTCCTGCAGTTTGGTCCAGTTTTTTTGTGAAGTTTAAAAACTATACTATAAGCCCGTTTTATCACTGCATTTTTACTTGTAAGCAGCCTTTATAGGCCCCCAGACAGTTGTAATAGCTGTAATAGTGACCTTTACCTAAGACTATATTGTTGACTAGTTTAACATTAGTAGTCATGCAACCTCTTTTAACATACCTTGCATGGGTTGTATACATTTCCTGGAACAGCTGCATTGATTGCTCTTAAAGAACACACATTGTGCTTTTGTAAGACAACCATGGATTTCATAATGTAATTTTAAATGACAAAAATGATCTAAACTGGTTTGCTGACTTTTAGAATACATTCTGAGTTTCATAGCAATGGCTTCTTGTATGCAGGAGAATAAGGAAACATGCATGATCACTCTAAATACAGCTTAAATTGTGTAACTGAGAAGGGCAAATAATTTTAAATAAAAAATCAATGTAGCACAATATGTCTTCTAAGTGCTTTATAAAATGTATAAATATCCCCAGCAAAATATAATCTTTAATCTAGTTTTCTTCTCACACATTGCCGTACAGTAGGTATCACACAGTCACTCACTCAGTTACTCACTGTGGACCAAAAAAGAAAGATTTCAAATTTCATATTAGGGTCTTTTTGTGGTGGCTTTGAATAAACATGCCCGCCCGTGTGGTTTTGTGTTCTAAAGATTATCAACACGTGTAATTCTGACGGTTACTTAAAGGTTTTGGAACGATGACACAGTGTGGCAGGAAACCTGCTGATACAGTTGTCTGATTCTGAGAGTTCCCTACATTGACTCAGCCTGTAGTGCTTCAAATGTGGAGTGAATTAAAAGTGAGAAAAGGCACAGATCAAGAGTAGAGTGGCCCTTAAACAAACTTCATTTCTTCTTCGTGATTTATTTGTGGGTCCCTTTGCTCCCTGCTCCTTTCTTTACCAAACCCTCTCTTGGCTCCGTGTACTTGCTCTCTCTCACTCACACACACTCAGCTGCTGTGGTGTGTTTTGTTTTGACTTAATGAATGCCAAGTGTGTGTGTGTGTGTGTGTGTGTGTGCACACACACGCACACACACACACACACACACACACACACAGACATGCGCTTGTCTTGCCTAGCGCAACCAATGCCTCTTGTCAGTAATGCATAATCACCATTTCCATTTCGGGGGGATTACATGCATGTGGGCAGACCTGCTCGCACACACTCGCACCATGTGTTAATGGAGGGACATAATGTGCCTATTGATTTTACTGTGAATGGTATTGTTCAACAGCCAAGTCTAGTACAGCAGCTAGTTGTATTGCTAACACTGTATAGTCACAAGGGCACCAGGGCTATCGTAATACCACAGGGACAACTGGCAAATGGTGTCATTTCTTTGGGTTGTTCATCTCTTATTATAAATGTAGCAGTTAGTAACCACATTTCATCTTTTTTCATACATATTCTCTCTATGTACTTTATTTAGTGTATATGTATTTATTTAACATGTTTTTTGTCTTAGGGTAAAATGAAATACCTGAACCTTAGCTGCCCGGTCAGACTGAGAACATAAAAAACTCAAACCTCAAAGGATGATGCCGATATTAATCACAGGACGGTCTTGCTAAGAGGTGGTGACATTAAATTCTATGTGGCATTTTTGGGACCCAAACCCCAAGAGTGTGTCCGAGAGTGCCCGATCATATCGGACCTCGCAGGCTAAGGGTTGAGCTTTACTTAGGTGGGAGCCATATATTCAATGTTCCTCAGTGGGCTGGCAGTGGCTCTATTGCTGTTGTGTCGTTGGGTAGGACACTTCGCACACCTTGCCTCCAGTGTTGAAGTCCAGTGTTGTTTATGAGCGTGGATGTGGGACAACGGGTGGAAATGAACCCATGGCTACAACATCCAGCATGTTTACAGCATGTATTTCCTGTATGTTCATTAACAAGCACTATCCCGACCAAATAATATCCTTCTATATTCTGCATTTACTTTTATAAATGCATACTAACAGGCAAATAAACTCCATGTAACGGTTTTGAGATGTCCTGTTCTAAACTTGCACACTACCTTAATACACAGCATTTTTAAATTCTGTCGTCACAATGCCTCCAAGAGTGTTTATTTTTCTTCATTCTTTCTGTCGGCGCCTCACCCAAGTATGTCAACATGTCAAAAGAATCTCCTCCAGCCTCTCCTCCCATTGTCACGGCCTTCTCTAAAACGCCATGTTAAACGTGTATTAACCACGCAGTCGTTCAGTGTCACTCAGTGTAAGGCAGGGCACATTCTTGCTCTCATAATCGGTGCCAAGCTCAAGGGAAGGCCCAGCGATTGTGGCACAGATTAAGTGTTATGACTGCCTGGCCTGGTTTGAACTATGCTACTTACGCCATGATACGACACAAGCTGAATACTTTGAGGGATTATCTATGCGTGGCTCTTTTTATATGTGAAAGTCCTTTTTTGTAAGCAAATATGCACCACTTGTCAGAAACGATCTATGATTATTTCAGAAGAGTTTAACCTATTTTACCTGGTAAAAGACGCAAAAAGAAATGTCATGATGTGCTTTTGGTGCTTTAAAAGCTTTGCTGAAGAATACCAAGAAAGTGCATCTCCATTGTTGCAGTGTACAATGCACTGACCCAGCGCACAGGTCAGCTTTGTCATCACAACTCGAGAATCTTCTACAAATTGGAAACTGGCTGGTGACAGATTGACCAGCGAAGAGAACTGACACTTATTTACAAGATGACAGAGGAGGTGTGTACACATGTACTTCAAATCATGTTCATGTACTTCAAATAGTTTTGCATGGCCCTTGTTCTAATGAGACACTCCCCAATACAGACCTCATCTAGCCCTGGTTTCTGTTGTGAAGTGGCAATGGTATAAACATCCTTCATCATATTTCAGTATTTATAGGCTTCAGATAGGGCTGCAAGATGAATCAAAATTGAATTAAAAACTATGCAATTTGCAAATCACAAAGGTTGCAATTATTGAAGTACCATAATTTGCTCCACAAAGGACAAAATATCTCATTTGGCATTATAAACTCCTAACTTTTTTGTTGAGATTTGTACAAATGTGTTCCAAAATCCTTGTAATTGTTTCAGTCCTTAACATGTGAACATTGAACAAAATCCTATTATTAAAACATAAATGGCAAATTTAATTGCAGTTAATATGCATGTCACAAAAATGTCAATTACTGTTGATATTTCCCCCTAATTGTTCAGCCCTGGAAGGGATTCATTTAGCAGAAGACTGGCAGAGGCGTGAGTGCTTCACTGGGTCAAAAACTGTAGTAAAGCCAGCCAAGTGCTCTTCCAGGATGAACAGATACATAAAAAAAACCCCAAAAAACTTTCCTTGTTGTAAGGAGGATTTTTCGAGAGGCAGAGAAATCCGAGGCACACAAAGTAAATTTAAAAGTCCTTTATTTTGTGGAGAGTCAGTCAAATTTTGTTTTGATATGTTAAATGCGATGCCATCATCACTCAAAACTCATACGCCTTTGGAAACATTTTAAAGAATGCTAAGACCAGTTCTGCAACAACTCAAAGTCAAATTCTTGTCTCTATTTCCTCCTAGTTTTCATCTATTCAAATTACTCTAAGCTGCCCTGTGTTCATTAATTACTTGCTGTGATTGCCCTACTGCTGGCCACACAATCTCTTATGTTTATTGACCCGACCGCACTGTGGTCAGCAAGGCCAAAGGTCGTAGGATTTGACTTAGTGCGTGTTGTTAAAAGGGAGTTGGGGGAGGGAGACAAATAGCCCCGAGCGGTGGACCTTGACTGCTAACAAAACCTTGGCTTAACTGCGGTCTTTTATCATTTCTCACCGGCCAAGAGGGAAAAAAAAGTGCAACACAAAGTTCAATAGATTTGCACTCTCGATTTGGCGCTGTATTTTGTGGAAATCCATACGCAGTGTTAGTATTTATGAAGCGACAAAGGGCACAATGGCTGACTTCCTTGTGACCTAATATAGCATTTATATATTCAGAGATGCCGCCTATTTTTATCTATTGTCAAGATGTCTTTTCTCCACACATCTGCCTATCTGGCCAATCGTCTCTCCCCTCAACGCTTCATTCAGGAAAAGGGAAAAAGGTTGTGAGAATAAACCAAGGTTACATTTAAATATGCACATAGTCCTTGCGGTATCTTTCATCAGAAATATATTGTGAATAGTAGCTGTCACTAGAGGCCAAAACATGTATATAAAGCATTAGCAAGTCCCTGAATTCCACTTAGCATTCATTTATCACTATGTCAAGAATATGCAGCACTAGCTCAGGTACAGTGTGTAATAAATGGCCGACTTGTTGGAAATGGCCTGGAAAATAGCCTTTAAGCGCAGCATGGATTGTATTCACTATAGTACACTCTGGGGTCCGTATTGGGGCCGTTTGTATTTGTAAAGGGGTCACAGAGGGTTAGTAGCATCCCTCTCTGTAATGTCCGGAGACAGAAAAGCAATAAACACATTTGAGTAGACCACGCATTCACTTAACTCTTTACTCTTAACTGTTAGCGAGAAGCACACCTGGCAACCCCTTGTCCGAAAAATCACCAAAACATTGTTCAAAGTGCTTTCATTTTTTTGAACTTTTAACCTCGCTTTTGCTAAACGATTTCAATATCAAGCCAGCGGTTTGTTAGCATTTTTTATTAGCATGTGTTGAGTGGAAGCGTTTAGCAGCGTTGGCTCAACATGTGGGATCTATTACAAGCAATTTCTTTGTTTTCAACATTACATTTTGTCAACTCCAAAGAGCTTTTAACGGGAATGTAGAGAAAATAAACTCAATTATCGGGTGATGGATTGGCTGCCAGACCCCCACAGATAACTCTAAACAGACGATTGCAATCAACTTTAGTATGGACATGTTTTTGGATATACTTTTTAATTTCCCATTCAGTGCCTTCGTTGGGTGTCGTCCTTTACACAGACAATCAGTGTTCGACGCACAATGAGCCAGCTGCGGCTAGGTATGCTTTCATCCAGATCGTGTTGCCATCTGGAGCCAATTAATCCAAGCCCGTAGGAACTGACTCCGGATCAGTTGGTCGGCACACACAATAACCTTTACTGTGGGAGGGAACACTGAGTCTGACATGAGCTCAGCCTGAAGCCAGGCAGCATCACACCTTTGGAAGCATCGTGGAAGAATTTACCCAATTCATTTAAGATGTGGTGAAATATGAAATTGAGGTGTCAAAGAAATCTAAAATGGGGTTGTCAAAGAAATCAAGTGATATTTAAACTAGTATTGAAGTTACACTACCAATTTCAACAAGTATAGATACTGAAACAAACTTTTCTTAATAGTTTTAAAATGGTTTTCATCTATGCCAGAACTGGTATTAATAAACTATTTTGTGTTGAAAATTACATTCTCACAGAAATTCTATTTGGCTTTTAAAAAAGTATCTTGGATGTAGGGCTCCTGCAATGGAGACAACTGAAGGAAACCTGTGGAATGTACATTTGGCTGCAGCAGAAAAGGCAAAAGGCTGTCCAAAGTTATTTCAGTCCTATCCTTGATAGATACATAGGGGAATGCCGTCTAACTTTATTTTCTGGATTTTTCTTTGAGCTGCTCTTTTTGATATTGTCTTACACTCTCAGGTTTAGTTCTATTTTTTATATATGTGTATTAATACATCAATGTGTGTATATATGGTATGTGTGTGTGTATATATATATGTGTGTGTGTTTATATATATATATGAGTGTGTGTGTGTATATGTGTGTGTGTGTGTGTGTGTGTGTGTATGTGTGTGTGTATTATATATCTATATATGTGTGTGTATATATACACACACTACTGTTGTGATTTTGGGTGTTACAAATTGAATTGAGTTGTAAAATGAATTGAGTTGTAAATTTGAATATAGTGACAGTGATATAAAAGTAGTTGAATCGGAAGTCATTTAGTGTATTTTGCTTTCACAATATTAAGAATTGGAGGATTCAGAAGCTCTAACAAATCAACTCGCTGACTTGGTATCTTAAGTTGCACCTGCCAGACGTGTCCAAATATCAGATTACTGTGGTACAGCAAAGGTCTGAAACCAAACCACACCGCGGCTGCCTTCTTAGGTCACTCGTGAAAAGCCGGTCAGAGTCTATAAGAGACGTGATGTACATTTGACCTGAGGTACTGGTTCTGCTTGTCTCAACTAGTTTCTATATGGTGATTGCAGGCTCAGCTGTGCCTTGGTTATATTTTTTCCTGCATCTTCTATAAAAGTGTGAAAATCCCTTTAATGAATCTGCTCTCCATAACAATCTATTATTCATACATTGTTTACCCTTTTCCATTTTGTACACTCCAAATTCATGCGTGTTTTAATAAAGCACACAAATATGCTGAACTGACACTTTGTTTAATAAATCAGGAGCACGTACTTTCTCTTTTCCTTAATTGGAACAGCAGGCATTTTCTGTTGCATACATTAGGTGTTCTATGCACAAAAGTTACATGTGGTCTAAGTAAGTTATACATGTTTATGTGTCAGATCCTTTAGCGTTAGAGAGTATTTTAGGGACTTTAAAGTACCCAAATTCAAGCCAAAACAAAATGCTCTCAACTTTAGCTAAAACAGGACCAATGTTAACAAAGACAATTTTGGTGTTTCAATTAATGTGGGGGAAAGCATCACGATTTAACAATTCTTCACGATTAATGACCAAACAACAGTGAAATAAAAAAAAAAAAATCCCATTTCTGAATGACAAAGTTAAGTTAATGTGATATAAACTGCAAGACACATAACATTGAATTGAAATGATTTAATTTGACTTCTAAAATTGTCACGTTATCATTTTTTGTTTTTACAATTATCGATTTACCTAATAATCTTGACATCGTGAGACAGGGCCCCAGTTGTTCCTACTTTTTATCTTTGTAACTTAAATGAAGATGACCACACGGAAAAATCCTGCCATCCCAGCAGTTCCCATGGAAACTGTGAAGGAGTTGAAGAGCCTGAATACTGATGGAAGTAACACCATAAATTCAGTTTGAAGCACAGACCAGCTACAATCCGCTGTGTCATGGTTCTTTGACTACAATCTGACACGCCGGCTGTGTATTTTGTTAATATATATACGCATTCACATATAGAAGCGTGCACCATATTTCACTATCTTTTTCCCATTCTGTCGCCTTTTCGCGCTCGGGCTGGCTGATAGACGTGTCAGAATTTCTCACTCGCAGATAATCAATGCTGGAGCGGCTACAGTGGCATGTGTAATATTAGACATTGGAACAGCCTTTGAAGCCGGAGCAGCGCGGGGGGGAGAGGAAGGCTTGGATGAAAGGTGGATTAGAAAAGGATGAATGAGGACATCCTGCTGTAATCTACCACTTTTTCTGCTCGCACATTTGGATCACAGTTTCCCCTTTCTTTTTTTTCCCCATCCTCTGTTCTTCCATCAGGGTCTAATTTTAACAGCCATAAGCTCCACTTTGCTGGCAACATGGCTCCAGACCAATAAGTATTGTATAGCTCATCACGCCTGGGAACATGAAGTACCCAGCCTTTCACGCAGAGGGCTAAATTAGGCTCAGGTTACCACTCGGGCCTTAGCACTGTGGCACTTACACAAAACTGTCTAGTCACTAAAAACTGTTCCCATGCTGCGGCTGCCTCTCTCTTCAGACTGAAATAAAGTGTTTATACTCACTGTATTATCACAATTAGCGATCACTGTAATGAGTAAGATGTTGTATTGCAGTAATAATAAAAACACCATTACACAGGCAAAACAAGGGGGGCAATATTGATACAAATGAATATGTTGATATTCTTGGAGTATCTTGATAACGATATTCAGACGATACTGTGTCCATCCAACAGAAATGTGTTAAAACATATATTCAAATGTATTAGTTGAGGTTTATATGTCAGACAAATGTGAACTGTCTGTTAAATTAATCACAAAAGTGCAGAAATATCACCGTATGCCTTTTTATCTGAAAGCTTATGAAAAAATGTGTACCGTTTTTATTTTAATAGTCTCTCTTTATATCTTTAGAGTGTAAAAAAAAAAAAAGCTACAGTCGACATTCAAATCTTAAAAACAACATTCACAGTATGATCACTTTTTTCTCTAATTGTGATAGGTAACGTGGTTATAGCTTGTTTTTCTAATTGCGTTATAGTTGCTGTAGCTGGTCACATTTTCGTTCCTCCTCTCTTCTATATAAAACAGATCGACGTAGCGTTGGCACATTTGCAAATCCTTTGGGACAATGCCTGATTTCAAAGGAAAGCGGTTAAATTTGTGGTGTTTCTGTGATTGTTTTTTCATGGTGCAATTTTCTGCAGCTCTGAAGAAGTGTCACAGCTGTAATTTTATTTTTGACATCTATTTTTAAACAACAGTGGTTTTTACTGTTTAAAAATATTGCCTGATTATTTTTGAATACACAATTTTCATCTAAAATTGCCACAATATAGACATGGAAACCAGTGTTGTGTGGATTTTATTCCTTTTACACATTTTAAAAGTGAATACAGTATTTTTATTTTCTTCACACACAATTTATTTTTCAGGCTATTACATTATCTTTAGCGCTGGGTTAAAAACCCCTAATGCGTTCAGCACTCTGTCTAGACAGGAAGTGGCATTATGAAGTCGACTCTTTTATACCAGTTCTATAGGCCTATACTTCCTTTTATATTTGTCACCTCGTCTCCCCCATTAGCCATTCATCATAGCTCCTATTTATTCACTGTAACATGGACTGAAATGCATTTAACTTGCCCAAAACTGCTTTGTGAACATTCAAATAACACACTTTGCGGTCCTTGGTGGATTAGGTTTTAAGATGGATTTAAAATGGGCTAATTTTGTTATGGTCATTAGCAAAACATGTCCACACAAAAAGGCTGTCTTCTTTATGTAATTTTGAGTACATTTATATGATTGCCGTCACAAATACATAAGCTAAAAGCCAAAAGAAAAAAAAAATGTAAAGAAAAAAGTTGAAAAGTACCATTGTGCTTTATTTAGTTAGTTCCTTTTTGAATGTTTTGCTCATATCTTAGAAATAAAGATTTGTTAAATTCAAGCAGTGACAGAAACCAGAACGTTAAAAGTCACTGAAGTCCAGTTGGCGGCCATGTTTGTACAGGTGCTCAGAATAACAGAAAGCAGACGACGTTGTTGGATCTTGGACCATACTTTTACGTCCAAACTTTGAGGACTGCTGTGGGAAAAACCTTAATACATTTGATTCCAACCAGATTTAAAGTCTCCCTCTATCAAATACTGAGGTCTGCTTATGATCTGATGATCCATTTTAAACCTCCTCCATCTTTGACTGTGGATAGTAACGATTCATTCACGTGACCAAGGCGTCCTTTGTAATCTTCTGTACTATTCTTTATTTTCCTCTCTCTCTCGCACTCCTCCGTGTCTTCAGCTCCTTCTCTCCCCAGTCATTCCATCTCACTTTGTGGCCTCATACGTCTTCATCGCGCCCTCTGTCAGACTATGGTGCTGTGGTCTGCATCTCTATAACTGCCCTAGCCCTTCTGGGTTTTAAAATGCACTCGGAGAAGACCCATCAGGTGCCAGGAAATGGATGTATGTTTCAAAATATCCAGTCGAAATGTGCTTGAGTTTACAGTCTGTGATACTAAACAATGAGGAATGGCCAAAGTCATATTTACCACTTGGTTTCATACATTGAGAGCTTTGAAAATGAAATTGGTTTTATTTATTCACTGCATGTCTTCTGTTTCTACCCATCTTGTTTTATTCCAGCTCCTAAACAATCCCCTGTACTTGCCTTTTTACCCTAGTTTGTCTTTTCAAGGATGTACTGAATGAACATCTGTATTTCTGCGTCGGCATCGCATTGCAAGCTGCGATATCTCTGGTTAGTGTTGAGGAAATAATTAATTATGATGTAAAGCTTGGATTTGATTGAACTGGCCTGGTAATCATCTCTGTTGTATTTCGCTTTCACACAAAAATCGTGACGAGATGCATTTTTGGCATTGCTGTTTATACTTGTTTTTTGGCTCATATTATATAAACTTAATACTGAACTAGGAAATTCTCTTCTTGCAACAGATATATGTACTATGGCGACTAATTGAATGTGAATTGCAATGAATGCATTGAGTTTAAGAAGTTCTATACCCATAACTAAGAGCTGGTTGTGTAGACAAACTAAAGCGTTCTAAAAATGGTAAATGTCATTAATCGTATGCTGTATTTAGAGTCTGCTGTAAACGTAGGCCCCGTGTGAATTATTCTCACACTTACCTGAGTGTGATTGAGTCTATGTTCTCCATATTGAGCTTGGAGCCATGTTACGGCAGAAAATTGACACGTTTTGACATTAACACTGCTCTATGATTGAAGTGTAATCACGCCTCTGCACCAAATGCATTGTGGGTGTTCTCCAGACATGATCCCATCTTGGCCCTGCTTCAGCGGGCACCACGGCAAATTGACAAATAATACCAGGATATCACATTTCTTTTGCTGCAATCCCTCAACATTTACGGCTCTCACACTCACGCCGCCGCACTAATCGATTAAGGCCACTGCGGGTCAGGTGACCGTCTAGTGCTTTTTATGGCTGCTGTTTGTAAGATGGTATTGTATCTTAAATGTCTGACTGATGTGGACTTGAGACATGACAAGGAAGTATGATTTCCAGACCACTACACTGACAAAATTATTTAGTTGTTGGAAACTTGAAAATGTTGCAAAAATGAACTCTTTATTTCAATTACTTGTTTTTGAAGGCAGAGTAAGACCATTTGTGAAATGGTCCAGTCACAGGATAAATATAATTCAAAACTAGATGTAAATTAAGATGTAAATTCACGCCATTAACCACCTCTTTTCTCTTTCAGGCCGAGGCTTCACGCGCAGAGGAAGT
Source organism: Chaenogobius annularis (assembly GCA_015082035.1). NCBI lineage: Eukaryota > Metazoa > Chordata > Actinopteri > Gobiiformes > Gobiidae > Chaenogobius > Chaenogobius annularis. The sequence continues at coordinate 115,936 of BJKM01000365.1, forward strand.
TTGCGCAGTCGCAGCCCAACTCCCCCAGCACCACTCCGGTCAAAGTGTCGGACTCCAGCCTGAACGCTGGACTGTCCTCGTCCCTCTCGTCTCTCTCCTCGTCCATCCAGGACCTGTCCCGCCGCAAACCTAAGACCGAGGACTTCCTCACTTTCCTCTGTCTCCGAGGTAAGACATGGCGTGTAGTTATTGTGTATATATATTCATCTGTAGCCTGCTACTATACATAGACAGGGTTGTTGGTGTTAATTGGCTGTTTGTAGAGGTTTCTGATGCTTTGGTTTTTTGGAAAATGCTATATACGTAGCATTAACATTATGCTCTTGTCACATACAACAAGAAACGCTGAACCACAAATTACTTAACAATACATCTTGTAATAGTGTCAAATTGATTAAAACTAATCGCTTATTCTTTGGTTTGCACTAGACTCTCATTTCTTTGTCCTATCAGTGTGATGTGACCTAAACACACAAAAACATCTGATTTCTTTTAGTCTTTTGGTAACTGAAGACGAGATGAATGCTACCAAACAATAACCTCGTTAAATTTAAGTCTATACTTTTTCCTCCTTCTGCTCCGGCTCCTCGCAGCTCCTCCTCGTAGCGCTTGCTCTTACTACAAATAACTGTGTACTTGCCCAGGGCTAAGATTATCCTGCGTTTCATCAGCTTACACATCTCGCCCTCATACCTTTCAACAACTCCCCATCTCTTTAACACTCTGCCTATCACCCGCTGCAGCTGCTCGGGTCCAATCTGCTCCCATTGCTCCACAGACACTACGCAGGTTTTTACCGATCTGTCGCACCTTCCATATCAAATGAACTGCAAACGCTTCCGGTTCAGTAATTAACGGCTTAGCGTGACACGTTGCGCTCGCATTGTTAAAGTTTGTTATGATGGTGTGAACAAGACTAGAAATTTGTGGTACACAAATATTACTGCAGTTTTGATTTGGCGCTCGTTCAGAAAATGAAAGAAATTGTCCCTTTTGATACACAGAAATTTTTTTCGAAGTATAGCATCGCTGGCTTTGTGTTTCAACAACATATTTGTAGAAGCAAATTTTGCTTATATATTGTTTTAATAGAAGTAATGATAATGATATTCATAATAATACATGTAAAACAGTAAAACTACAACGACTAAAATGCCACAATTATCACTCTATCCCCTTATCTGAATGATTATGCCCATTTTATTTTTGCAGCTTTATTAATTAATTCAAATACATTTTTTATGACTAAGATAAGAATAAGATACTCCTTATTTTAATTTTCGAAGCAATAGTTACAATATTAATGTTAATTCTAAATAATGCCCATCTCTACTCGCGATTGCCTTCAATGTGATATTTTCAGTTAATTTCCAACTAATATAAATATTGATACTTTTCAGTGACATCACACTGGGGAAACTCTAATCAATCCGAGCGTTGTCTTATTGAGTTTAGGTGTTTGAGCTTCAACAAAAATGGTTGGATAGCACTAGCCTGTTAATATTTAAAAGGAAATGGTCCGATCGTCTTTTCCAACTAAGTCTGTGCTTTATGGTCAGATTGTGTTAAAACAGAGCTTCAGAGAACAGTGCCTCCAGTGATCTGTAACCAGAACATTTGTTGAACTCGCTTATCATTTCTGTACCGTTTTTATGTGTGCACTTCACTTTTCCACTTGCTTTTTCCTCTATGCTATTACAACCTTCACTTTATTTACAGCACTGGTTTAGTACTGCTTGTGTATAAATGCATAAATGTATCTTCTGTCCACGCTGTGAGGATGACATTTTCCTGGGCCCGCTGCTGTTGCTCCGTTTCGCCCTTGGCCTCTTGCCAATATGACCCATTTGTGGAGACCTAAAACAGGACAGAGGCAGAGGAGAAGGTCAGAGCAACCCTGGAGGTTGTCGGTTCAAAATACCCCACCCGCACCGCACTGTTGTTGGCAGCTCATCTGGCGCCCGGACCCTCCCATCGTGTGTCTACAGATGAAGGATATTTGAGGACATCAGTGTCGGCCCTGGATAATCTTTTCAAAAGGACTGGAGTCTTTTGATACTGTCAGAAGCCGTATCCGCTTTAATGCTCTGGTCTATAGCTCGTCTCTGAACTAAGCTTACCACAAACATTAAAAGCAGCGGCCACAGCAAACTACTTTCCCTGGATTTTTCTAACAAGCTGAAGATATTAAAGAAATTAATCAACTGAGAAAGCTGATAAGGAATCTAGGGATATGAGCCTGCGTAGTTCTATTCATCAAAAGTGTGACTGAAAGTATGAAGTTATTGCTTTTTATTCTTGTGGGGCGTTGTTAATGTAGTTGGCTCTTCTGCCCTTTTAACAGGAAGGTTGTGGATGCACTCTACAGACTTATTTATTTTTTTAATCTGAAGTTTCCTTCAGTATAATTGGTGCTTCTTCCAAATATATGCCAAGCGAAGTCAATTTTCTAAATTTAAAGATAATTTGACTATTGCCTGGTGGTTTCAATAGTTTCAATGAGTCAAAAGTTCAGCAAGTGCAAACAAGTCTACACCCCCACTCACCTCTCTGTTTGCTAACCTTATCTGGTAAACAGTTCTCGCTTTACTCAAAAATATTTCAAAACCCTTTTTACAATAGTGAGACAGATCTCATTTATCACACTCTTGGCTGTAAAGATCATGACAAAATTTCCATCATGCTGTTTATTGCTTTTCATTCCACGCTTGTAATTGCCACATTTCTTACAATTAAATTGGCTCACAGGGGTTTTGCTGCAGTTCTATCCAAGGAAAAGTTATTTTTAATTCCCAATCTCTGCGGGGGGTTGAGTTGCCAGATAATTCTGATGTAACGTGGTAGCAAGCCAGCGGATGGAGAAGTTCTAAACAAGATTTGAGTTGTCTGTATTGAATGATGAGGACCATGCTCTCTCACCACCCACACTCCTGTCTGTGTGTCTAACTGCACATCTCCAGCGCGGACACACTGACACACAGACTGTGGTGTGGTCTGAATGCTGTTTATGTGAGGTCCAGCACTGCACTGGGCTTGTTTATATCCATAGAGAAAGCCATTTGGGCAACAGCCAGACTGTCTGCCTCTGGAAACATACAAACGTGTAGGGCAGGAGGGCGCAGAACTGAGCCCGGCTGACAGTAGAAATGGATCATCACCATAGCAATTTGTTCACAACGTTTGGTCAAACCCAATTCAATCTCTTTATCCAGGATTGGGTCTACCACAAAATATGTTACGTTTTTAGTGTGATTCTTTGGAGCAGGAGCAACTTATTCTTTCATTAAGATTTTAATAGTTGTGGCCATTGCTTGAACACATTAAATAACACACATTATGCAAAATTACCTTTTTGAGATCTTTACCAGGTTATAATACTGCTTCGTCATCAAAAACTGACCTGAAGTTGTAGTTAGTTCCATACACGCTAGTTTGAGGAATCCTGTTTAGTCCTCTCCCCTCTGAACCTCAAAAACAGTGTTATGATGTCGTAGGTAGAGCTCAGAGTTATTTTGAAAGAGCCTGTATCAATTTTTGCCATGTAATAAAGTAAAAAATGTTTTGCCCAAGTACAGATATTTTGTAAAAGCATATGTTCGGGGGAAGCTGAGACCACAGCTCTTTCTCTGTATCTAATTATACGGTTTTATTCTCCGCAAAGCAGGAATTGCGCCGTTAGCATGCTAATGTTTGTTAGCGTGCTAATGTTTGTTAGCATGCTAATGTTTGTTAGCTTTACCGTGATGACAATACTTGACCTGGCCTGGAGAGTTGTGAAAAGCACTTTTGAATTCATTGTCTTGAATATTTAGGATGCTGGGAATGCATTATGTAAGTGAACAATACGTGTGGACAGCTGCAAAGAGTTTAAAATGAACTAGTTCTGTTTTACAAATTTTAAAACTGTAAACATCAAGTACAGCGCCTTTAAGTCCATAAATCATCGACACACGTTCTGAGCATATGTGCCAACAAACCGCGTTCATTACGACTGCGTAGCTGCATTAGCATGTGCGGGCAAAGCTAGGTTTTGTTAATTTCAATTACTGATGTGGGAAATGGTCATCAAAAAAGGTAAATATCTATACAAATAATGCATAATATTTGTCCTTTTAAGTCCCAATTTGGGTGATTTTTCTGTATGAATAATACATTGGGTTTGTTTTGTACCACCTTTTAAAAGCATCTCAAATTGCTTTAAAACAAATGAATCAACTTGAAAAGCATGAATCCTGATATGAAGCTTTCGCTCTGTCGCAGCAGTGTACAGTGCGTAAAGATATGGAGCGATTAGGAGTAAATGAATAACCGTCTGTACTCACGCTCTTCGAAATGACAGCTTGATGTAATTTCCCAGAGAGCAGCTCCTGATGCCAGTGTGTTGTGCCACTTTGGCATTGACCTTCAACCTGTGACGTTGCCAACTCCAGCAGGCTGCAGGTTCACAGAGTGCAGCGCTCTGAGCTTACGTAACCCAGAGTCGACCCACTGAACCAGACTGTGTTCGTCCCAAGAATTACACACACAAGAGTAGTACATTCGCAGCTGAATACGCCACATCGGATTGCAGAGATTTTTGTTGCCAGATTGATGGAACTTGGTCCTTTTATGAAAGGTTAATTGATACAAAGTCTATATTTATCAAAGTAAAACATGCAAGAGTGGGCAATTGTGTGTCACTTTAGGCCCAAAATAACTGGGATTTCTATGCAATTTACTTTCAAATGGCAAAAGTTTTCCCACCACACTTCTGGTCCTACCTGTGCTCATTGTTCCAGTCCCACTGTAAGAAGTAAAGCATTACTTTAGAGTGTGACATGAATTTGTGTTTGCTGGTTTCACGCTAAGGCTGCATGATTTCAGACCTGTCCATTTTCAAATCAGGTTTCAGTTCTCATTTAATAGTGCACATTCTTAACACTTCCACACCAGAGAAATGTGTGTTGCTTTTGTTTCAAACCTTTTGATGGTGGTTTCGTGAGGCTTAACAAAAGGCATGGTTTGACTATGGGGAGCGAGGCTTAATTGCGACGTACAGTAAGTGCACCGCTGCTTTGACCGTTCCTCAAGGACAACACATTTTCTGTTGTTGTAATGCACTGTTGGGATTTGATTAAGGCCTAAACCACTCGCGACTCTCAAAACAGACGATATTGTGCAGACAATACGAGCTAATTCTTCATCCTCCTCCTCCGACAGCCCAGCTTGTTTTCGTCAGGTTAATTCTTCTACACACATGGCTACGTCAGTACAAGTTTCCAATCCTTTTTGTCTCCTTGTCTTTTCCGCTCAAGTGGCTGATGCGGCGTTTTGGCAGAGCTTGTTTGTAGTAGATAGCTTTATTTCTCAATGTCAAAACAACTTCCATTTGTCTCTCTTGACCTTCCCTGTAAACTTCACACCCACTTACTGCTCCAAGTCTGTACGTCTACAAGTCCCCACGGCGGTTCAACTCTCCTGATTGACTATTTAAATCGTCCTCATCGTCCTCATTGTTTCAGTTCCTGTTGAGAAGACAAAAGGGAAAAAGGAACAGTAGTCTGAGAATAGCGGGTTTGTAATTATGCCCCCTCCCAGCCCTGAGCCCGGTTGAAAATGACAATCCTAATAGACTCTTTCAGGCTTAATCATGATTTTTCTGTGGTTGGAATGAGGAGGAATTGGGGGATTGGACTTGAGCTCTTCCTTCAGCGCTGTAGGGGGAACCAGTGAGAGAGATGGACTTACGGTTAGGATCAGCAATGCACCAGGAGACATTTGAACCGGTTCTCTCATCGAGTTAATGGGAGTAGATCTAAACTTCATTCTGTAGTTTATACTTTTGTTAACGGTTAACATTTTATTATTATACTTAAACATTTTTGAAAAGGCTGCAAGTGAATAAATTAAACCTCATTTAACAGCATTTACGTGTGATTACAAACGGATCCAACCATTTATTTTTGTTTCTTAAAAGCAGCAAAATACTGATGAAATGCCACTCAAGCATTCATTATATTTTGAATCATAAAAAGTCTGTTTAAATCCTCATTTGACTCATGTCACTTGATGCTTAGATATTTATGAAGCCCGAGAATCACATGCTGGTGTCTCTAATTTGTTTCCGTTTGACCACTGCACCTCTCATTTGGCCGTCCGCTCCAGTCGCCCCTGTGGCCTGTTTGTCATTGGCCTCCTGACCCTTGTTGAGGGCAGTAAATTACAGTCGTTCTACTAATGAAGTCATTAGGAGCTGATGGGGCCAGAGAGTCTACCCTGTGTTTGTTTGGTCTTTGAGTAGGGTGTTAGTAAAGACAAATGATACAATGGCTTGTTCAACGGATGTGAAACTCAAAGCTCTAACTTCTCCAACTATGTACAGCTTCTCATCATAAACGGTATATTTGTACAAATCCAGATGTGTAACGCAGTCATAATAAATATTTGATGCAAGTTTAACAAGGTAATAATGCACACAGGAAAGAATGACCTGTGCGGACTGAAGATGGGGTTCTATGAATGCTTAGAGCTGATTTGGATTGAAAGGAGTCGAACAGCGTTGGTTCTAAGAAAACGGCAAAGCGAACTCGACTGTTATATTGGTGTAATCTTGGCGTTCGTCTTTCACTCACATTTAAAAGGCCATTATCCTAAGCTCCGAGCCCTTCAGACCTCTTGTGGTCTCAAAATCCCAGCACGAGTACAGGTACAGTCTGTGTGCAGAATCTGCTGATCTACTCGTTTTGTCTCTGAGGAGGTAATTAGGACGTGGCAGTGCTGTTGAAAGAAAAGTGTGATCCAAGCCAAAACACTATCTAACGTTACATTATAGTTTCACATTATCACTTTGGTGGAGATGAAAGCTAACTGTGTAAAAAGCCAGAAAAACTTTCCTGGTCATCGTCATGGTTTGCCTGCAAAAAAAAAAAAAAGGGTCTTAAAACGCTACAGATTAGAGACAGTGCGGTTAGTACTATTTTCCATTCATGTACTTTTTAAATATGATTATTTAAATGATGGAAGTTAAATGCATGTCTTTCTCTCACTCCTGATTGTGTATTTTCGTTATCCTCGACAGTTACGCAGTAGTGCAGTAATGCCAGTACAAACTCCATGGTGCCAGTCACTTCTGTACTTTTTGTCTGTGTGCGAGGCCCAGCTGTTTGCACGCTGATTTACGAGTGCAACATTATCAGATTTAATAACAGGGCTTTGGGCTTTATGACCTTTTTATGAGTGCGAGTGTGCGTCTCCATCCTGCTAACCGAGCTGACATTACAGGCTATCCGCTGCCAAACAACATTTAGCTTCTTACGGCACACATTAAACCAGATTTTGTTCCAAAGTGAGCGATTGAGTGTGACAGAAGAGGAAAAGAGAGAGGGATGTCAGATTTTTTTTCGTCTGAAATTGACAGTAATCCTGTTTGGAGAAGTGAAGAAGACAGATTTGGGATAAACCACCAGAGAGAAGGAAAGCGAGTATTTTGGATTCTAAAATAACTTCTTTATAGTGTTAAGACATTTGAGCTCTTGTACAGTGTATAAATCTTTATAAAAATGTCAACAATAAGCTCAGAGTAAGGAAGAGCTGTTACCAACTCCCTGGATTTAGTCGTGCCTTTCTTTTGCTCACGAAAACAATCAGGTTTTACTTCCTGGAGCTTCACCGTAAAACTTTCAGGACAGAACCATAGATGAAAAATCAATTGAGGTTCAGCTAAACTGAGACACTCGGGTAACAAAAGCTGTGTAGACTGTTGATTGCCCTTATTTTCTGTTCTTTAATTATACACTTTAACAATAGCACTGCGGTGTTGTTTACAAAGCTCAACAATTTTCGTTTTTCAGACGCACTTCCCCAAGCAGTCTGAGTTTTTGTTTAGTACTTTGATGTTCAGTCAAAAGCAACTTTCTCTATTGTACTGTCCTCCATTTATGTATACTTTTACTATCCCTTTTTTGGTGACAAGAATAATTGCATGGTTCAGACCTCATCAAAGACCTTGTAGTATTTGTTGTGTTGTCTGAAGTCGTTCTAGGTTAGCAGTATTAGTAGTAGTTGTGGCAGGATATGCAGTATAGTGGTATTAGTGGCGGTAATGGTAGCAGGCGTAGTTTGCTCTTTTACTCAGTGGTGGAAAGTAACTATATAGTACAAAAGTTAAAGTACTGTACTTAAGTATAGTTTTTAGGTATCTGTGCTTTACTACAGTTGTATAGTACCTGGTACATTTTACTGGGGAGTATGGATACTTTTTCTTTACTACATTTGAAAAAGGTTTTTTTTTCTTCTTTTTTTTTTCTGATTGTCATCCAACTCTTGGCTTTAAAGAAACAAAAATAGGCTAAAAACCAGGACATTTTCTATGATCAAAAATTCTTTAACAGTAAAAAGCAAAAGTAGATCTTGATAAAGTACATTTTAAAGGTGTACTTCAGGAGATTTAAAAAATTTGATACTTTTACTTGAGTATTTTTTGTGCTTGTATCAGCACTTTTACTAACTTGAGTACTTTTTGGACCACTGTTTTTTTCTTCAGTTCAGATGTACCTCCACTACGTGCCATGTATTACTACAAAAACATAAATATTGTACATGTTTAGCCATATACAAGCAATCTCTCTGGAGTTTCCAAACTAAATAAGTCATTGTTGAATGTTTTCAGGTCTTACATCTGACGTTTTCTCTCTCCATTATTCATGTGTGTGCTCAGGCTCTTCGGCTCTGCCCAGTAACATGGCCTACTTCGGCAGCTCTCAGGAGGAGGACGACCTGGAGGAAGAGGAGCAGGAGGAAGAGGAGGAGCTGAGGAGCGGGTTGCAGTCTGACAACGCCTCCGCCTCCTCCTCCTGTCACTCCACACCACGTAAGGGCCGGCTACCAGGGAGACAGCCCCTCAATGGACATGGTAAGGACCAAATCGGTTATTAAAGGACAGGGATTTTGCTAAATTTACTTTTTTGAGCTTTTAACCAACAAGCATTGTAGTAGTAATTGTTGATTGTGTTCTTTTCTCAACGTGTGAAGGCATTTTGAAATGGTGCGTAAAGAGACAAACTGTCTGTCCTTAGCCAATGATGTTGTGGTTTGTTGTGGTTCACTTTCTTCTAGCTGAAATTTGGGAAAGCTTCTACTGATTCAAAGAGCAAATGATGTATGCTTTATGACATTCAACAATGAAATCCATGACATCAAACACAAAATTACCTCATTTGACAGTACCATAAAGCCCAGTATAGTGGAAAAAATAAAAGAAAGGACTAATATACAAGAATGCAATCTCAATTAGTGAATGGGAATATTAAGAGAATTGGGTTAATTGAGTATTCAGGTAAATAATAATGTAAGAACTAAAAAATAACAATCGTCAACATTTTAGAAGCAAAATTTTATTCGGTGTATATAGTCCAAAAAATACATCTAAATGTAAGTTAATGTGACTGTTTATGTCACATTAACTTTATTTTGTCACAAACTTGAAGAATAGTAATGTGTTAGACAATGGGAATTAAAGAAAATTAAAGATTTCACTGTTGCTTGGTCATGATCTTATGATCAATAATTGCTAAATGGGGTTTATCTCACAATAATTGTGACACTAAAATTGGATATTGGACATCCCTAGCAAAGATGAAGTGTCTTCCCTTGTCCCGCTTGTCAGTTGAGAGGCATGACTGGAGTCACATGGGACATACGATCTGCACAGACTCTTCCACCCCAATTAACACTTTGCTCGCTAAGCCCCAGCAAGGTGTTGATGCCCTGCAACAGCTGGCCCGGGCCCTCACGTTACAACACAATGGCAGCGTATGTTCACCCCTGGGGCAAATGTGCACATCCGGCTGCACACACTCACACCTCTGTGCGCTGCATTTAGGAGATTACATGGATGCGGCTGACCGTGACAGAACTGAGGCCAAACGCTCCAGAGAAAGTTACTCAAAGGTGCATTACATACAATATTACAGACACCGAAACATCATCTTCATGGAGACGAGCAGATGCCGGACCCTCCACCAGAAAAATAACATCTAACATGTGAATACCACCATTCTGAGCAGCCATCAATCTAAAGGCCTTTGCACTTAGGAGACTGTTTCCAGCAGTGATTTTCCCTCTTGAAACCGTGGCTACATTTTGTAGTTCCTCCTCCCTGCAGTTTGTACAAAATTGCAGATAGAAAGGTTCAAAAGGTGAGCGTTTTGTCATCCTCTGGAGTGAAATGTGGAGGAGGTAAGAAAGGGAAGATAGAAATAACCTCTAGTCTATAGGTTGGGGTTTATGTGATGTATACTGGTTTTATTGATACCGCATTCTCTTCCGAAATAATTTTTGTTAATTACAATCTGATTTTTGATCGGAATTTATTATCTGTTTAAATTGGTTTATTTTGTGTGCATTGGTTTGGTTGATTTATTTCTGTTTAGAAGCAAAGAGGGAAAATAAATAAAAGGCCAGGTCAACCCAGGCAAGCAGTGATTGACCAAAAAAATCTAAATTAATATGTGTCACAACTATATTTACATTTTTCCGAGGGGAAAAGTGCTGCCTGCTCAAGCTTGGCTGGAGGTCACTGGGGCTTTTAGTGGCCCCTACAGGCCACTGAGCAGTACTGCAGGCAGGAATCTTGGTTGATCATCTCCTGCGCTGCGCATTCTCTTATCTTGAACAGAAGCCCGTTGGTGTTCCACTCTTTAACATGTGCTTTTACAACCTGAGCTCGTTTTAAAGGTCTGCGCATGCGCTCTGAGGACAACACAGCCTCAATCCGTGCTGAACAAACCTGTGTGGGAATGTTGGATGTTTGCACATTATACTTGACTGAGCATGTGCAGAGGAGAAGTCAATCAACAGCAGCACCAAGTTTCAACAAGGGCTCAAAAACTAGCTTTTAGAAACAAGCCTTTGTCTGTAGCTAAGGCTCGGTTTACTGTACATTTATGATGATCAGACATGAGTTTGTGAAGTCATGTGAGACTAGCACTTTTATTATAGTAAGGAAGTTGAGCTCGGTAAGCTTTACCTTTCATATGTGAGACGTTGCATTCAAGACCAAGTCATGCATGCATTTCCCCCCCTTCCTTTTTCACTTTTGTGTGCAAATGTTCTAAAGCTACGTTCACACTGCCGGTCAAATCTGTTTTGTTGCCCAAATGTGACCTGTATCCGATTTATGTTCAGGACCGTGTGAACAGCGCAAAACTTTTAGAATGCGACTTCAATTTGAATGCTCAGGTCCTGTTCATCCAACCTGAACGTCATCAATTGGCAACATATCTGGGATAAACGTCACAATTCTGAGTCAAAGCGCCAGAAAACAACAGAGAAAGTAGAGTAAAATGGCAGATGAAAGGGCTGAAAACTGTCAATGCAAGAAGTTTGTGAACTAATCAATACACGGGACAATTCATTCAAAAATAGAGGGTTTGTAGCGTAATCGGGCAACATTTGAGGAGATTGCGAAGAAGTTGCCCGAGCGAGGGATTAAGCGCTTCTGACTGCGATGACAGCGGAAATAAAAAGCCTTCAAGCCAAATTTAAAGAAAATAATGACATCAATAAAAGGAGTGTACGTGGCATGGCGCGGCCGGGTAACGTGCCTTTTTTTTAACTTCCATAAACACAGTGCGCTACGTGTGACGTTGTGTTCTTTTGTGCGCATGCGGGCCACATCGAGCTGCATTCCGTTCACACCAGACAAAAACGGCAGTTGCATTTTTTTCCCCAAAATCTTTTTTTTCTTTTTTTTTTTAATCTGAATTGGGCCTCATAACCTGCAGTGTGTGAACGTAGCCCAAGTCTGCTTGCCCATCCATAAAAGTCACTGCACACTACTGTTGCATACATTTGTAAGATTTCTGCTATAAGCCCACACTCTTACAGGGTCCATAAAACAATACATTTTAGGTAGAAGTAAGTGCCACCTTTGCCCCTGAACTACAACTTCTATATCTTTTTATTGTGAGGCATTGGTCATTCATATAGCACTTATCAACTTTAATGCGCAGCAACTCTTTCTTTTAAAAGCATGTACACATTAATATCTCAACCATTCAACAGCCTCTCCCAGTTTATCTAGTTTACCAACAGTGTTTGCGTAGCAGCTTGGCGCCCGAGCTGTGATACGCTGAGTAAAGAGATAAGCAGAAGAAGTAGATAGACATGTACGGGACAAAAGAGACGATGCCATGAGGACGTGCTGTTTACTCCGGGTCTGCGGCAAACGGCCATCGCTTACGACCAAGCGCGCACCTTTCTGCGGGGTTAAGATCAGTGTCTAATTTAAATATGCAGCTTGGGACGGTTCCAGTGCAAGGTTAACACAGGCTCTTAGAGATGAGGGGAAAGGGGAGCGAGGGAAACGTTTGAGTTGTGGAGGTGAGGAGATTTGCTGTAGGCCATTCATCAGTGCTCCGCCGCTCCTCTGGTCGGGCCGGCTGCCATGTTGACATAGTTAAATTTAACAGCTTTTATTGGGGTTTTGCTTTGCTCACTTCTCAATGTCGCTGCTTTTTTTTTCAGAGACCACACGTTGTTATGGTTGAACAGAAAGTGTAATCATGTGGAAAAATGCACGGTCAAAAGAAAATAAAGTGCAAATTCTGCTAGACGTGTCGTGTTTGCAAAAAAAAATGACAACAAAACATGAAGCGTTGCAAAAATATATGTAGAAGACCGGAATGAACGCCTTGTACAAGCTTGTTAACAAATATAGTTCCTAAAAGCTACGAATGTGTCACTGATTCGATGTTAAAGGTGGTGTCTACATTTAAAAGTGCTGCGTGTGTTTCTTGTGCTCCAATACAACCCGCCCCCTGTTGAAATGAAGGGCCATAAAACCCAAACTGAAAAAGCCATTGAAAGTATGTGGTAATTGCTTTGCTGCTGTTTCACTCACTTAGCATCATCCCAGGGGTTCTGGAGCTCGTGACACTTTACACCACTTTATTGACATGCGCTGAACAAAGAGGGCTTCATGCACACCTTAAATCATGCACCTTTCACTGATTAGGCACTGTACGTGGGCCAAAACTTGTCACTCCAATGTTTGTGTGGGCTGTTCAACTCGGGTCTTGTGGTTCACTGCCATGGTTTCGTGAAGTATTTTATTCTGCAGTATTATGTTTATATAATGAGATTAGCAACGTGCACCTTACCTGAAAGAATAACTATAAAAAGAAATTATACCCAATTTGTTGTTTTAATCATACATACCTTATCCCAATGTTGTCCTTTTTCCGTGCAGTGTTCCACAGCCATGCAAAGGGAACCCGGGAGAGTCCGAGGCCCAAAGCAGGGTCCCATGGCCGGGATTCATCCGCTCCACAACTGCCACCTCCTCCCCCACCGCCACCGCCGCTGCTAAGGGAGCGCAGCGAACGGGCCGAGGCCAGGGAACACGCCCGGGAACAGGCCTTGGCTCGGGCCAGTGCCTCCAACGGGCTGCCACCACGACGGGCTGCAGATGAGATACGCAAGCAGGTAAAGGACGCTGAAAAGAGGAGTTTATGAGCAGTGTGGGCAACCTACTGGCTTTTTATTTCCGTTCACAGCCTTAATCTAAATAATAATTCTCGCAGTCAAAGTTGCTTTACAATTTTGTGCATTATTCATTCACGTTCTACTCTGGGTGGAGTGTTACTATCGCTATAATACTGTCACTACCAATCGCTCATGCACACACCACATTCATACTAGGCTTGGTGGGTGAAGTGTCTTGCCTAAGGGCACGACAGTTTGGACTAGAGCCACTTCTGTCCCACTCGTAAGTAGAAGAAGTAGACAAAAGGTTTTCTGTTAGCTTTACTTTCAATTGAGCGACGTACATCCTGTTATTACTGCTACTTCTGCCGTTACATTGACTACTACTTGTATCTAACAGTTCCGTGATAAAAGATTCTGATTTACTCAAGTCTTTCTGAGCAGTAGTGGTTTAGAAATATTCCACATAGCTCTTTGTATTAATTGGTCATTGGCAGATTTAAGCGTGGCGTTGGTGCTCTGAGCCATTGTTCATTACTAGACTGCAGCGAAGGCTTTGACAGTGCTGCTCTTTCTCCATAATGTCTGTGACTTCTTCACTTCTTCCCGTTTGCCACATCCTCTGCGCAGCTCTTAGTGGCTCCTCGTTACGCTCGTGTCCTGTTGCCTCTGTTGCCTCTGTGCATTGTGCCTGGGAGAGTAATGATTGTGTTTTGGCCTGCCGAGACTGCAGCTATATTTAGTTGAGCCGTGAAAGCCTGTCTCTCTCCTCCTCTCTCCCTGGCATTTAGCAGGTTTCAAGGAACCCCTTTGAAAGTGCGAGGTGGAGATGGCTAGTGGTATAACTTCAGTGGAAAGAGACTCGTATTGGCTAATCAAAAGCGTTGTGTTTTTCAAAGCTGCGTGTGTGAATGCCTTCTTCTCTTTTGCAGTTGTTGTCGTAATGTGGCGGCGGTGCAGCAGAGTCAGGCACGTGCGCCAGCGTTTCAAAGTGCTTTGGATTGTCCACTAAATCTAGCAATGAATCTCAATGAGAGCCACCGCTGCCAAGAGAAACTTGAGGCTTTTTCTTCTTTTTCCATTCACAGTTGGCACACGGCACGACTCTTTTTATTCCTCCTCAGCCTGGCGTCATTACACCTGTACATCTGCAGCTCTGTCTTTTTCACTCAATTTCCCTTCATGCTTCACTCTCTCCCTCTCTTCTTCTTGTGTCAGACAGACAGATCCTGCCCTTGACAACATGGCTCCAGTCATTTGGAAGGATTAGAGCTCTTTCCATCCTCGCTCTCTGTCCAATTAGCATGAACAATATGTGCGTTAGGTAGACACACACACGACCAACTGTGAAAATACAGGCTAAGCCTTAGAAAGGTTAAGTGATTATGTAGTTGTAAAACCAACAAAAGGTTGTGTGAGGAATACCGAAAGGGTAAATGCATTATCATAATTTAATTTGCTGTGATTCTCGTCACCTTAATTAAATTTTGGCTTGTATCGGCAAAGAATCCTGCATCCTTAGATAACTTTTCATTAAACCTTAAAAAAATAAACCTTAAGCAACACAAGTGCATTATAGCACACCGAGTTGGGAATTATAGATGATATAGCACTAGCGTTTCATGTTTTTTACAAATCCTAAAAACAAGTCAGATTTTTCATATTTTATGCTTCTTTTAGCAAGTTCAATTGTGAATCTAAAACTGGGCAAGGCTGCGCTGACCTTTCTCTGCTTTATGGGAGTCAACCTGCTCAAGGCTGTACTCTCCATAATCAGTTGGAGGAGAGGAGTGAAGGCTTAAACCAGATTTATGCCTCAGCACTGAGGGGCCGCATTGTAAATGACCCTCCTGACTCTTCTGAAGGAACTGCTCTTACACCAGTGCTGACTGAGATAGAAACTTTTACACGGTCACAGTTGTGTCCAGAGAAAACACAAAACACACTTTATCAAATCAAAACAAAGGAGTACCTCTAAAGAACATTTTAGACACGTTTACAACAATGTGTGGTCAGTGCTTCTGCTCAATTTGGCCTAGTACTTTTATAAAACCCATTTGGTTTGTCCTTTCTGTATTGTTGGTGAAATCCAAGTTAGCAGAGCCAATCCCATTTTCCCCTGTGTAGTTTGAATAGTTAAACCTCATCTTTTATCCTCTTGCTAATCTTCTTTCTGCTGCAGATGTTGTTGTTAAAGTCTTCCTGCCAGACCTCAGCTGGGCTATAGCAACACATGATGTCATTAGGACCCTCCCACCTCTTCCTCAGCCCCCTCCTTCCCTCTCCCTCCTCACGTGTGACCGAAATCCACTCCAGAACGTCTCCGCTGTCTGCCAGTGTGCTCTAGTTTTTCCCTTTCCACATTGTCCTCCTTTTCCCTCACTATTGTTATTATGCCGTCAGTTCAAACTCATAACTGACTGTCAGATGCGTGTTTCGTGTTCCGTTTCGTTCTTGTTCTTGCACCACCACTTTTTCTTTGCTTCCCATTTACTTATCTCTCTTCCTGTCCTATATTCCACCATAACAAATAACTCAAGAGTCAGAGGGGGACACGCACTGACTGTTTCAATCTCCAGTGAACAACAGAGCCCTCTTGTGGCCGATGTAGGGACGGCAGCAGCTCAAATATCGAGCCATGTCAGCAAACTGTCCAGCCAAATATAGCAGTTAGTTATCTGGTCCATTGCTCCTTCAGTTTCCACTACAGCAGCACTTACATTTACGTCTCTCTGTATTGATCGAAACGTAGGAATTTGTCTTTTACGGCAGATGATGAAATGTTTTGTTTAGTTTGTGTGTCCTCTAGTTCTAATTCTTTTTCAAGTTCATAACCCAAGTTTCTCTATATTTTAAAGCCCTTTTAAAACATTTTTTTTATTCACATCTGCATAAAAGTGCACTATGTGACCTTTCTTGAGATGAGTCTGCTACACGTTTGTCTCCATGGAGATCTTATTGCTTTACCAAGTTGTGTTCCACCGTATGGCATTTGCCTGATCTACTTTTCAGTTATTCCATTACAGACATTTTATAATAAAAATATAAAAAATACAGTGTAAAAGCAAGTATTCTTACTGTGAGTGGGGTCAACTCTCCACAGATTTGAACTGTAACCTTTTTAGTCTTGATGGACATTTAAGCATTTAATTCCAGGCCAATCAATAACATCTCCATCTCCCTCCACCAGAAAAGTTATACAGCGCACCTTTAAGTGATTGTGCTGTATATTCTATTCATCAACTGTTTTCTCTTTATTGGCCCCCTGTGTTTTTCCATTGTGAACAGAAGTGTGCTGGATTAAGAAGGTGGCAATGATTGACGGTGGTGGGGTTAGGTTTCTGTCCCCCCTTATCTTTTAATGGGCTGTTCTTTGTGTGAGTGTCCCACCACCTGAGCGGAACACAATACAATACATTTAGACACACACACACACACACACACACATACACAGGCTCTGTACGTGACACGAGAGGCCTTCAAAGGTCCAACCTGTCAATGGCCCTGCCGTCACCTCACTGCTGTGGCGCCCGGGATGTGATTGATAACTTCATCGAGTCTGTCTGTCTGTCTGCATCTCCTCCTCAGCACGTTGTACTTCCTGCTGCTCTGGACTTACACAAAGAGAAAGAGCACTCTGCATATTCAATGTAATATGCGATTGAACCATTGTATTATAAACTCACATTCTTTGCTCTATATAACCACCTGAGCTGCTGTTTTGTGGATGTTCTGACCTAGTTGTCTGTTGATTGCAGTTTTTGTTTGTGCCAACAGTTGAGCTTGATTGCTCTTCCTGCTTTTAACAGATTTTAATAAGAATATTATTATTTTGCTTTCATAATTACAATTATGTTTGTAGTACTGCACTTAAAGAACGGACATTGGTTTCATGGTGACAATTGTAAAACGCTTTACAAATTTGATGCATTAGAATGGCCAAATGTGTCTTGCTTCCACAATCTCCATCCCAACCACTAGCCTGCTAAAACATTATTCTGTGTCAAGCACTTATAACAAATCCATCTCTGAGAATAGAGTTACTCTGTTTAGCTTTATTTATTTTTTTACCTAATAACTACACCTTAAATAATATTGCTGTTTTTGTTATATATATATATATATATATATATATATATAGATATATATATATATATATATTACTTAAGATACAAGAATGATAAAGACATAACACAGCAGAGACTCGTTTGACCCTGAATTTTGAAGTGCTGGAAAAGTCGCAGACAGAGCCAGCCCTGGAACCAGACACCACTGTATGAGTCTCTGATCTTCAACTGGGCCTCTGCCTCTGTCTGCTCCATAAGCCCACTCACGGGCCTTTTATTTATAGAACACAAATGTAATTATAGCCCCTAACCAACCCCAAAGCAAATAAAGGCCTGTTTTTATGTGCCCGGATGAGATTTAATTCCACTGACCCCACCTCCCTCATACTGTCCAGCCATCTGCCAGCACCAACCACAGGACAGGCCCAACATGCTGCTTCATGGATACACACAGGCTTGATGTCTTCCAACCCAATGTTTATCTTTGGATGTAGTGGTTTTGGTTTTTCTTTATCGGTTTATTTCACTTGGAGGGTTTAGAAAGGCAATACGTTTTAGCATTTAAGTCTGCATGTTAAAAAATACAATACATTTTAACTATATTTAATAACATTTATTTTATGTTGCCCACACCACTCCTTTGAACCTATTAGACTGTGCAAGCACTGAATGTTGATCACACTTTGAAATACATTTTTCATTTTTGCAGGTCACTAAACTTAACGGGCTGACACGGACCGGAGCAGCACAAGTTGGTGGTGGTGGTGCCAAAAAGAGCCGTGACTTCCGACTGCCGTCTAAAACTGTGAAGAAGTACACAGCCACCGTGTCCAAGGGCCACGTCACCTACACCAAAGCCAAACAGAGAGAACTGGGCAAGAAAACCAAACTCAGCCACAGCAGCAAACACAGCAGCGCCTCAACGGCATCGTCAGCGAACAATCACAATCAGCACAGCCAGCCAGCAGCCAGCCCCACGCTGGCCCACTCAGGAAAAGCAGCCGCACCAGCCCCTCTCAGTAATGCAAAAACACGAAAACAGGTGCTATTATCAAACGGGCTGCACAACGCCAGTACCCGCCTCAACGGTCGACTGAACGGCCAGCGGCACAACATGCTGTCCAAGGAGGACAGCCAAAAACTGTCTCAGCAGAGCCAGGTGGAATGTGCTGGACGAGAGGGGCTACGAAACTCCAAGCGGCGCCTGGAAGTGGTCCTACACGCTATTGAGACCGGACCCAAGTCCCCCATCATAGAGGGCAAAAAGGTCAAGCTTCAGGCCACGCCTCTGGAGACGCGCAGCAGCAGTAAAAAGGTGGTCCATCAGGAGAAAGCTGTCACGCCCACTGTTGCCCCCACCACACCGCTCACTAATGGACATATAAAAGAAGCAGCTCCTTCGCAAAGCTCCCCTGACCCCCCTGAATCTTCCAAACCTCCACCAATAAAACCTACACTTCCTCCTAAACAGAGTACACCTAATAAACAGAGCCCATCCACAAAACACACCCCTCCCACTACACCGGCAACCAATACAGAGGTGCTCAACCAGCGGCCCAAGCGGGCCTCCGCCGGTAAGCTCATGCTCATACGCCAAGCCCAGCAGCAGCTGAGCCGGTCCTACAACCGGAACTACAGCTCATCTTTACCCTCCAGTCACAATCAGCCCCAGAACCTCAGCACTACCTCAGACCCCCAATGCCCCTCCAGTGCCCCCGCCTCCTCCTCCCCGCTGCTCATGAATGGCCCACTAAAGGCGACAGGACCACGGCCAGATCGGGACAAGGAGTGGGATCGTGAGAAGGAGCTGACACGGCAGAAGGAGCGTGAGCAGGAGAAGGAGTGGGACAGGCAGCGGAGCAGAGCGGATGGCTGGTCAGAGCTGGGACAGGCCCCCATTTTCAGACCGGCCCAACGCGAGTTTCAGGACCCGCTGGTGTACCTGGATGCGGTTCGGGGACAGGCCGAGGGGGCCGGGATGTGCCGCATAGTGCCCCCTCCTGACTGGAGACCTGAGTGTAAACTGAGCGAGGAGATGCGTTTTGTCACCCAGGTGCAGAGGGTCCACATGCTGGGACGCCGTTGGGGTCCCAATGTCCAACGCCTGGCATGCATTCGCAAACACCTCAAATCTCAGGGCATCACTATGGAGGAGCCACCTGTCATAGGTGAGCCAGACTCTCACTCTCGTCTGCGGCTAAACATTTCAGAATGCATGTTCATAGTTCTATTCTTTTGTCTTTGTGTATTTATTAGTATGTTTACTTAGAATAGCAGCATGAATTTAAGTTGAAAATAGGAATGATTGAAACAGATTTTGTTTTGACCTATAAATGATAGATCCACAGTCAAAAGTGCTCTGTGTTTTATTCTGTAGGTGGATGTGAAGTGGACTTGGCTCGATTTTTCCAGCTTATCAATGACATGGGCGGCATGCAGCAAGTGATGGACCTAAAGAAATGGACCAAGCTGGCCGACCTGTTGCGTATCCCTAAGTCGGCACAGGACCGCCTGGCTAAGCTGCAGGAGGCCTACCTCCAATACCTGCTGTCCTACGACTCTCTGAGTGCAGAGGAGCGCCTCCAGCTGCAGGCTGAGGTGGTGCAGGAGAAGAAGGGGCTGGAGTCGCGCAAAGGCCCTCTGGAGGGCTTCTCGGACTCCTCTGCTCCCAGCGCTCTGGCTCTGCCCCGCTATGAGCCCAAGAACGGGCTGGTGGGTGGCCTGGTGGGTGGGGCAGCACACCCTCGCACCAACGGAGTGTATCACCCTCTGAAGGAGCTGGAGGCTCAGGTCAAAGTGGGCCGGCGCCGGCTCTTCACTCAGGAAAAACAAGGCAAAGAAGACAAGCAGCACGGGGACGAGCGGGCGGAGGAGCCGGAGGGGGTCGTCAGTGATCAGCACAAATGTATCAACAAGGTAAGACTACTTAATAACATATGTGGCATAATGTCTTTTGTGTATGTCA
Organism: Chaenogobius annularis; assembly: GCA_015082035.1. Taxonomy (NCBI): domain Eukaryota; kingdom Metazoa; phylum Chordata; class Actinopteri; order Gobiiformes; family Gobiidae; genus Chaenogobius; species Chaenogobius annularis. The sequence continues at coordinate 136,432 of BJKM01000365.1, forward strand.
AGCCTTTGTATGTGCTGGGTTGCTCGGCTGTATGAGCCGTCCGCCTGCGAGCAGCTGTGTGTTCTATAATGTAGGTCAGGGAATATGCGCCGTGAGTTGGTACGTTCCCTTTAACAGGTCCTTTTTGTTTTGTAAGCCCCTGTCCAGCCTCCTTCTGGATAACAAATTAGTCCTCTCACACTCATACAAACTCAACCTTGATCCCATTTATTTACCCTTTTTGGAAACTAAATCTGCTGCCCTGTGTGGTATTGTCCAGCCCGTGAAAAGCCCTGACTAGCTGAGAGAGTTTGCCTTTTCTAAATACAGCACACCAGAAGGTTTTATTTCACTTGTCTACTGATGCTAGCGAGTACTGTGTGTAATTGGTTCTAATTACAAAAGGAAAGGGTCAGAAAAGTGCCACTACTGGCTTTTGAGAAAATAGAATTGTTTTGTCACTATCCATCTTTAATATTTAAAAGAGAAATAATAACACAGAGGGGGCACAGAGATTTATGGTCTCTTTCAAACGCACAAAAGAATCCTGTAGATGATCCTATATATATATTTGAGTGTAATGCCCTGTGTCTACATACCTTTGAGGACTATCAAGAGAATATCTATTGTTGCAGGGGAAATCTGTGTCGTTGACTAACTTCTTCAGAATAGCCCGGAACACTATGACCATGTGCTTTAACAAGGAGCCAGGAGCTGCTGATGTTGAGGTTAGTGGCCCAAGCTTTCCATTCTACATAACATTTACATTTAATATGTACACATAATGTACATTTAGCAGTACAATGACCTATGTTAGACTCCTGTCCACTCATCTCACATGGGTATTGTCTCCTGCAGCAAGAGTACTGGAGGATAGTCGAACAAAGGGACAGTCATGTGGCAGTGCATTGTGGGAAGGTGGACACCAGTACACACGGGAGTGGTTTTCCCACTGGAAAGTCAGAGCCATTTTCCAAGTAAGCATTCTGTACTTTTTGTAATATCTGCCTGAGGTGAAGAGGTATTCAAATATGTGACTGTTTCATCTTAGACATGGATGGAACCTCACTGTTCTCCCTAATAATTCGGGATCCATTCTGAGACATCTTGGTGCTGTGCCAGGTAAGACTGTTACGCCACACGTGATTTAAGTTTCTACTGCTGTTGGAATCTTTTAGATGATTCTGTTGTTCTTGGTCCCTAGGGGTGACCATTCCCTGGCTAAACATTGGCATGGTTTTTTCTACCTCATGCTGGTCTCAAGACCAAAACCGCCTTCCATATATTGATTACTTACACACTGGTGCTGATTGCATTTGGTAAGTGAGAACTACTTATTTTTAGGCTACTTATAATTTAGGCTGCATCTAACACATCTTGTTTTCCCAGGTATTCTATCCCTGCTGAGGAAAAGGCAAAGCTGGACAAAGTGGTCCATACACTGCTTAAGGCCAATGGCACTCCCGGATTAGAAATGCTGGAGAAGAATATAATGGTCAGTGCCTCAATGCAGTTGTGACTTTTATATTTATGTGTATACTTGTATTTATAATTGGTAATTGTGATGAACACACATGTTTGGTCGCAGATCTCTCCAGAGGTGCTTTGCCGTGAAGGCATCAAGGTTTACCGTACGGTCCAGAGGAGCGGTCAGTTTGTAGTCTGCTTCCCTGGTGCTTTTGTCTCTAAAATGTGCTGCGGATACAGCGTGTCAGAGACGGTCTACTTTGCGACGCCACACTGGATGAACCTGGGCTACCAGGCTGCAAAGGTCAGACCTCATTACTAAATGTTAGTGCTTCAACCATGTGGCTGGTGCAGTCCAAACTATAATGGAAGAAGCTGCAGATGAAAGGACCACAGCATTATCCCTTAATCAACTGAGCTGAAGCTTAAGAAGTAATTGCAGCGGACTCCCAAGAGGGGGAGTTCAGATGTTTGGTGGTCATGGAACAGCCTTTGGACCTCATTATGGCCTTAATAGAGGAGAGGAAATTTTACCCTGCTGTCATTATGTGCATTACTGATGTACTTTTGTCGACGGTCGTAATGTCCACATATTGATAACCAGAGCATTTGTTTGTCACCCAGGGTAATGTGGCCGTCATACAGTGTACTCTGCAGGCTCGTAAAAGCCAGAAAATAAGACTGTTTTTAAGTAAATAAATAAAAAACAGACATTTTGATTGAATTCCACAATCATTGTAACGCTATCTTTCCTGCGTGGACTCCCACTTTTGAGGATAGTGAGGTTTGGACACTGGTTGTTGACATAATTTAACCTTTTACTGTGGTGAAGACCCTTAATTAATGACAATATAAAAGAGGAAGCACATATTTTTTAAAAAGTATTCTTTTGTGGACAGGACCTGAAGTGCCGTCGTATAGCCAAACCTTTCTCCATGGAGAAGCTACTGTATCAGATCGCCACAGCGGAATCCAAGAGGGACAATGGCCTTCTCCTATCCACCATCTCCGCCCTTCTCAAAGACCTCAGGTACAGCACTCTTGTTCATACTATTCATAACATGAGACTGTGGATAGAAGATGCACTCAGATCAGCTTATATTAAGAGTGCCATTCATGTCATACAGGAATATAGAGATGCGCCAACGGCAGGAACTCTACCAGGCAGGTCTACTGTCGTCAGCTCGCTACGGCACCCATGACAGCAGCCTGGGGCCCAGCGAGGCCCGCAAGAAACCCCGCGGCAAGTGGCTAGCACTGGAGTCCTCGGAGAGACGCTGCCAGATCTGCCAGCATCTCTGCTACCTGTCGATGGTGAGTTCATATGAGGCTGTTTTAAAACATTCTAAACATTGTTTTTTAGTTCATCTAGCAGTGTACTACATTCTTACTTTCCTCTTAGTGTCCTTAAAATAGCCTGAGGTTTGATTTACCATGGATGTGTGTTTGTTGTGTCCAGGTGGTCCAGGAAACTGAGAATGTGGTCTTCTGCCTGGAGTGTGCTCTGCGTTATGTGGAGAAGTACAAGTCCTGCAGAGGCCTTAAGATGATGTACCGATATGATGAGGTAAACTCAGCATGCACTTCCTCCTTTATCCACAAGAGGGTGACAAGTGCTTATAGTATTCACGTTTGGCATTGTAGGATTTCCTAAACAGTCTTTGATAAAACATGGCCTGTTGCTAGAATCCGGTTGAACTTTGGAGTAAGTTATGAGTTGAAAAAATAAATTGAGTAGCTTAAGGTTCTCATGTTGCTTGAAGCTGGATATAAACGTTCTCTGTCGACACTGAATCCGCATCCTCCACCCTTTTCTCTACCGTTCCTGTGAAGGAGCCGCCACATTGAGTGTTGTCCAAAACGGAGGAGTAAGTGCCTTCAGCCTGATGTTCCACATTTGTTTAGAAGAGAATAATCGGAATTCAGCACTTTTTGAAGCACTGATATTAGCCTGGAATATAGGGTGTTTAACTTGTGTTATCAGCATTATTTGTGAATATATTAATATATCTTCTTATCTTGATTTGTATTGCATTTGCGTTATTTTTTATTTAGTGGGGACAGTGCAGATCAACAGCGTACTGGGACACTGGCGGCAAAGTGGGTTAAGTGTATTGCCCAAGGACACAACAACAGTGTGCACTGCCACCCCACTGTGGCACCTGGCATTCCAGTGGTTTCCCATCCAAGTACTAACCAGGCCCATCTCTGCTCAGCTTCTGAGAGCTGATGAGATCGGACATTGACACATTTAGGCTATACTTTCTCAGCAGAAGAAAAAAGAAGGAAAAAAAGTTGTTGTTTTTTGTAAATAAGTTCACACAAACATTGAACTAGCAGAAACTTCTGTTACTGCCCCAGTTTAGCGGTGAAGAGTATAAACAAAAATTAAACTTAAATTATTTACGGTATTTTGCGATATTGAAGATAATTAAATCATAAAACTATACATTCTTTCAATAGGATGAATATATATGTAAATGCTATTCAAGTATGATTCTAATGTGTGAAATGCATGTACTTGTATTGTGCAAATCATGCAAATGTTTCCAATTCCAAACCAGATCTTACCCTGGTCCAGAGCAGGTTAGCGGTGTGGAACCGTTACTGTGGTGATTTACACTCAACTAAACCAAACTTGTGACAGAAAACTTTGCTCCAACTAAACCTGAATTTAGCCCAAACTAAACCTTATTCTAGCAACAAGCGTCTGTCACTTTGACAACAGACCCCCACCACATGCTTTACCATTATGCGTTTGGAATGTAACTTTCTCTTTTTGTCTTCCCCATAGGAGCAAATCAACAGTCTGGTGAACCAGGTGTGTGGCCGGGCTATGTTGAAAAGTGGTGGTGCTAATCTAGTGGTCACTGGAGTGGGAGTGGGTGACCCCTGTAACGGCTTGAGTCCTGCCAAAGCGTCACCGGCCAAGCGTGGACCCCGGAAGCGTGCCACTGTGGAGGTGTCCTTGGCCCGCCTGTCGTCCAGCCACCTGCCCAAAGCAGCAGCTGTGTCCTGAGAGCTACCACCTCCACCCTTTGTTTGTGGCAGAATACAGGATCATTATCAATCATCACACAATTAAAACCTGTTGTTTTGAGGCTTCTATGTCATTATCCCTCCCTTCCATGAGACACCCTTGTCCTTTTAGTCTGACAGCTTTGTTTGTAGAAAAAATTTAAAGCAAGATGTCTTTTTGCACTAGTGTGAAAGAAGTTTTATTCTTGATGTTTTTAGATTTTCCCAAACCCTAAAATTAGTTATATTAGCATCACAAGCATTAATAAGTTCACAGGAAGACCTCAGGTGGACGTCAATCCCACTGAAAAGGGTTCCATTGGAGCCCTTGTTCTTGCATCGCAGCCCTCCCTCCTGGCGTCTCCTTCTCATCACTTTACTGTGAAAATGGGACTACAGAAAAGGAGGCCTTTAATTCCACTTGTTTCTGAAAGTGACATTACGTAGTTACCCAAGGTTTCTTTTTGTTCTCCTTTGAGGAAGAAAAGTCCTTTATTGCTTTTATTTGTCCTTGATGCTCCATGTTTAAAAGTGGAGGCTTGTTGACGCAAGGTAAAAACTTGAAAGACAGACTGTTGGTTTTATTGTTTGGCTATTGTTTTTTTCTATTTTGTATTTTTAGCTTTTGCTAGTTTTGTTTTTTGCAAAATATTTTCTGTGTATTTTTGTTTCTGTTGAGTGGAGGATGTGAAGGGGGCCGAGGTGGAGTTCACCTTACTTCCTGTTTGTGTGGAGGGACCCTCCTTCGCTTGTGAGTGAAACTGTGCCTGATGTGTAGCGAGGAGATCCATACTTAATGGTGCTGTTGGTTATAATTACTGTATAACAACACAAGTTAAAATCTGGGAGTAGGCGCCTGCTAGCGGCTAATCGTAGTGGAACGGCTGGCGTGCTCCCGTCCCACAGGGCAGAAAGGCTTTCAGGCGTTTCTGATTCTAGATGTGCAATCGTGTTAACATTCCATTCTTCCAGTCCTCTTGTTTCATCTGTACCAGTAAACATGAATTATTATATTATTATATTATTTGGTGTTTTTTGCCTTTGATCTGATGTGTTATCTCGCGTAGAGCCACTAGACAAGAGTGTAAAATGTGAAATATCAAATCCATTTTTTTCTTGTTTTCGCTTCTTGTTTTTGTTTTTAACATTGTTTCCCTTCTCCAGATTTATTATGAGTGATTTTAGAACAAGGAAAAGTCCAACACAAACAAAACATGTACATAATCCTGTAAATGTCTTTAAATACTTGAGCCTTTTCCTGGGGTAAGAAAGAACAGAAGGAGAGTTTTGAAGAGAGTGCTTGATGAAGAAAAAGCCTTACATTTCCCTTTCTTCATCCGTGTGAGTTAAAGCTTACAGGGTTGCTCTGGTAAACGTGTATAAAAAATTTAAGTGCTGCTTATATCACTAAGAAAGAAGAAATTAAGTAGCCGATGACTGCCCCCATTCTAGTTTTATTTGTTTAGCTTTACTTTTTTAAAGAAAAGGGAAAAAGTGATGAAGAGTTGAGAAAAAAAGGATTTTACATTTTCATTACTGAAAATTCCACACAAATGTAGTAGCTACTCATGTTGCACTGAGCTTGCCAGTGGTGACTGTCAAGGAAATCCTATAATCCCGTTTGTTGGTTGTTGTCCCTTGCAGAAGACTGAACTGTTTTAGGTCTATTTAATGATAAACCAAGTCGGGTGTTTTCAGCATAAAAAAGTGGTCGTCAAGTTTTTATCGCCTTACAATATATTTTATTCTGATGGATCCTTTTGTTTGTTCTGATCACGTTTCTGTTTCTTCCATTTTCTACAATATCAACTACTCACAGTGGGGTCTCTGGTGACTTTATTTATTAGTGCCGGCTCTCGGCCTTTCCCTCCACTTGGAACGACTCATGTTGGTTATATTTGACAGTTTTTTACTTTTGGAGTTTGTACTTAAGGTTTAATAAAAACTGACTGACAATTCACTGTCACTCTTCTGCTACTTCTTGTGTGTTTTTGATTAACATTTCATCTCAATTACTGCTGAAAGAAACCACGCACCACTCCACTTTAAAAGTAATTTACTCTCAGTAAAACACTATTGCTTTTCATTATTTTTCAATCCAAAAACATCAAATCGAATGATTCATATTCACTGATAAAATTTCTCCCAAACAGAAAAGTTGTTCTTTCAGCACACAGATCCAAACATCCTCCACACGCCATTCTTCAGTATTTAGATTATTTTTAAAAACATTTACTATCAAGTTTAAAGACTGTAGGGAGGAAACTGAGGTCAGGGGTCATTGTCACATCACACATGGGAGAGGATCGGCCTTGTTCACATCCAGTGCAAAGCATAGTCTCAACAGTGTGGTCTGTTTGGTAAAGGGGAGCTTGATCCCTGTGTGTGGATGGAGAGAATGGCAGAAAGTCATGTCAGTCTGTACTTGTCACTCTTGATCAGGACACGGTTAACTACATGATTTGGTGAACAGAACTTCCTCTTTCAAGTATGAAAAATGTACAAATGGCTTTGAGGTTATTAACCAATGTACTTTTGCTGGATGAATGGCACCTAAAACTCAACTAAATGTTGGCCCCACAAAAACAGTATAATTTAACTGTCCTGATGGTCATGTGGCCGTAAGTGCAACCTTAGGGTGTATGCATGTGTTGTGTGGCGTGTGTGGTGTGTGTGTGCATGGTGGTGTGTGTCGCATTGCATGCATGTGTGTGTGCATGTGTGGTATGCATGGTGGTGTGTATGTATGCATATGTGTGTATGGATGTGTATACATGCATGTGTGTATGCATGCATGCATGTGTGTATGCATGCGTGCAAAGGCATGTGTGTATGCATGTTGCATGTGTATGCATGTGTGTGTGTGTGTGTGTGTGTGTGTGTGTGTGTGTGTATCGTGTGTGGGTGTGTGTGTGTGTGTGCATGTGTGTATGCATGTGTGTTGCATGCATATGTGTGTATGGATGTGTATGCATGCATATGTGTGTGTGTATGCATGCATGTGTGTATGCATGCGTGCAAAGGCATGTATGTATGCATGTATGGATGTGTGTATGCATGCGTGTATGTATGTATGCATGTTATGGATGTGTGTATGCATGCGTGTATGTATGTATGCATGTATGGATGTGTGTATGGATGTGTGTATGCATGCGTGTATGTATGTATGCATGTGTGTATGGAACTGGATGTATGGATGTAGTGTGTGCATTTGGCAGCCGTTTTGTCCATTATAAATCTCAAACTTTCGGCCTGCTGCCTGTACAGTCTTTACTACTGCTGCTCTGGTCGTCATGGTGATCGTCCCGGTCCATCAGTGACGTATCGGGGAGCACCTCTTCATCGTCCAGAGTCACCACCACAGGGGGTCTCCTGCTGCCCCCGTCTTGCTCTTCTTCATCCTCCTCGTCCTCCTCGCCCGCCTCCGTGTCCTGACTGGCCGAGTCGGTGCAGGTGGAGGAGAGCGAGCAAAGCTTGTGACGCAGCTCCGCTTGTGTGGGCACCTGCAGGCTGATCTCTGTGGTGAAGGACTCCACGTCAGGACCTGGGCAAATGCACAAGATTTATCTCAACAGATTCCACGACTGCAGTGAATGTGCTCTAACAGCATAAACGGTGTGATTTAAACAGTGATCATAAACACGGCAAACAGTAAATAGTGTCAATACAAATTGTAATTGAGGAGCTCAAGGCACTGATAAATAAAAGGAAGAATAAAGTGGAATACAATGGTTATATATAACCAAATGTCTTCATGGTTAAAGGAGACAAAATGTGTGGCCATTGGACAAGAAATCACAACACTGCATCATTCCCTTACATTTTGGCCTCTTGTGTACCTACAGTATAAAACTACTGAGTTGTAATTAAAGTAATGGAGAAAACTGAGTAAGTCAAATCCATAATCTCCTTGTTTAGAAGAAGCCAGTTAAGAGTGGGTACATGGAGTAAACCGGTATACTTTTGTGCCATCCTGATCTAAAAGGACTATTGTCCCATTATTGTCCTACGACATAATCGGTCCTATTATTGTTCGATTTCATAGGACAATTTCAGACCTTTTTCCTGTATTCTGGTGCATTTTAATGTGGTCCAGCCGGCTAAAGTATGACTAAAATGTTGAGGTTATAATGCCATAAAATGATGAGATTAAACTGTGCCAGGAGAAAGTGACTAAAGCCTGTTATTAATACATTAGTATACTTAATTACTCAATACAATATTGGCTATGAAAAATAGTTAGGGTCAAATTGTGTTCATAACAAAATAGATGTACCTAGAACATAATTTGTTGAATACCAAGTTAAATACCATAATGAACTATGTGCCACTCGAGGGTCACAATGTATTTGTTAATACTAACAACTAAGTATTGTTATGAGACAATTAAATCACCACTTTACATGGATGGACTCATCATAAGACAACACAAAGGTCAAGTACAAACTGACCAAACATCAGCAGGCAATGCTAAAAATATGACAGTGACATCATTTATTGTAAACAAATAAGTTAAAATGAACATTCTCTCTTTAACTAAAAATGTAAACGTAATAGTTATTTTTACTCATTTAAAGGTAATTGGCATTAACAATTAACACTGATAAAACTACACAGTTCAAAAATGCTAATTCAGAAGAATCAGAAGAATCAAAAGGGGTTTATTTCCAATTAACAAAATTCACAAACACAGGAACTTGTCTCGGCGTTAAGGTGCAACATAAAACACTGATCAATAATAAAAACAACATATATGAAATCAAAAGGGCATGCTTTAAGAAGCAATTAAAATGACTATAGTCTAAAATATAAATAGGCATTACTGTGTACACAAGAATTGCAGTTGAATTACAGTTGTCGTTCTGTTCATTCCCACAGAGAATGAACAGAACGAGAAGTGAAGATCCACACCTGTCGTGTGCACCTGCCTCTTTTATATTATAATATGTATTTTATATTATAACATATGCAATTATAATAGGCCTGGTAATTTTTCACAATTGACTAATTTATTATATTTTATAACAAAGCCTAATGGTGCTTTTAAAATAAATTGAATTGTTTTATTGCTCTATTAAAAGTCGATCAGAATATAAAGCTGACATGAGATGTTTGTTCTGGTCAGAACATCACACACTGGACTCTGACTTTCTTCTGCGTGAAACAATGCTGCAATTTGATTGGCTGATGGGCGTTACATGCAAAAACCTTTACGTTCCTCTTGTCAGGCAGCGCTGCACTTATTTCTTATGAAGTCAGAGTAAAACAGACATCACGGTGATGCACAGACAACAGGGGTCCAGCTCCTGTGTGCACATAGGTATGTGCAGGGCCCCCATACCACGCGCTAGCCTCAGAGAGCTATCGGCTAAACTGACATGACAGACTCAATGTACTTTCAAACAGCAGCACTAACAGTCTCTTTGTAAAATGAGTCTTCAACAATACCTGGAGATGTGGTTGAGATTGCAGTTTATTTTCATCTTCAAGTCTTTTCTTCTTTTGTTTTTTGCGCACGAGGATTTATTGTTTTGACATGATGACAGTTTCATTGGTTTATGGCTTGTTTTCATTCTGCTCGCGCACAGAATTGACCAATCAGCGCAGGTCAGGTGTCTTAGTTGCCAGTGTGTCATTACAAATAAATGCTGTTTGTGCGCTAAATGTTACCGCTGTGTGCGCAGCCGTGCTAGCACACTACTACGCTTCACTTGCGCAGCAACAGAGCTACTATGCTAATGACTTGTGCTTCGCATAAGTCAGGTTGCCAGATTGGGGCCCCTTAACGCCTTGGGCCCAAGCAGCTGCTTAGTTCCTTATAGTGGGCCCTGAGCACATGGTATCATCTGTGGCGACTGTGTGGTTGTTTACCTGCGACAGGTGAGGCAGCGCTGTTGTTCTTCTCCCCCCGAGTGCAGAAACACTCCAGAGCCTCGTGGTCGACATGTCCATCAGGTCCATCCTGCTCCAGCATGTCCACGTTCACCTCCATGGACGACATGCTTCCTATTGCTCTGATGTCCAACAGTACAACACAGTATTAACATCACAGGACAACAGTGTGCTGCAACAAGAGTCTGAGTCCAGGAGGAGCTGTGTCGGCAGAAGCGCATGGAGCATGTTGCATTGTGGCCATTACTACATTTACTACAGTAGCATTTAGTGTTCATAGAGATACTTCAACTGTGAGAAACGTATGATTACTCGACTCAGTCTTTGTCTTACCATCAGCAGGGCTAAAAATATGAACAATATATTTACGTAGTACTTAAAATAGTAACCCAGACAGTCATTTCCAAAAACATTCCCAATGCAAAGTCTCAAAAGGCTGTTCATTCAAACAGGGAAAAAAAGACTAAAAAACCGGGGCAAGTCCAACTATTACAGCTCAGAGTGCAAATGACAGTTTGACCACACATTTCACTCAAACATAATTGACATGATTAGATTTAAAATTGTGTAAAAGTGCTGCCTATTATTTGTTTGACAGTTTGACAATGATGTTTATAACATTACTTCCCGATTGAGAGACAACGCAGCAGAGGAGTAGATAAAGGTAATTCTATAGCAGTTACCTAGCAACCATACTGTAAACAAAATCCAAAACCCATATATATTACACAATAGTTCTGATTTGACAATAATAATACTTTTTTTTTTGTGAAGCTTTGTTTAAACTGAGTTGGATGGAATGTCACTTATTGATGACATAGACAGGATTCCGTTTTAGAACTCAGGTCTACGTCCTGTTATTTTCAACGTTAATGTTTCGATTTTTCTTCAAAAACTGCAATTTTACATATGGTAAATATTCATCATAGTTTTACATAAGTGCAACATCACCAAACAAAATGTGAATGCAAAAACATGAAAACCTGTCCCATGCACTTTGAGCTATAGTGTTTATTACAATGTTATTAGTGTGTTATTAGGGTGCTAATCATGAGTCCTGGAATCACAGCCTTGCAGTCACAATGTGCCGCATGCGTCACAAGCCAGTGCACTGTGGGAATAATGGAGCGGGGGAGCGGGGGAGCAGGGCAAGAGGGGCGAGGCACGGGACAGGACGAAGCAAGATGATTGGTGGGCAGAGAGCAGTGAGGAGGGATGCCATTGGCTACCATACCTCAAGGAAATGAGGAGAGCAGAGAAGGGCAGCATAAAAAGGGTAGAAGAGCAGTAGAGAAAAGAAAAAACACAGAAAAGACACAATATGGGAGGGTTACTTCCCATCAACACGACACAAATATGTCAGAACTTTTGTCCATAAGTTGAACATATTATTTAGCCAAAGACATGTAATAATATCAAAGATTATACGTTATGCGCATCACAGTACAAACCTTTCTACACTTGTATATACTGCATCAACATGTTGTTTTCACACGTAAATAAACGTCAATGCCAGCAGCACCAGGCGGCGCTCATTTTAGACCTGAAACCGCTGATGACTCCTCAGTGTGCAAGTTGTGTCGTCTGTGCAGCACATACTCAGAACGAAGCATTCACCTTGCTGACTTGAATGAAAAGATCTCTCCACTACATGATACAAATGGTATTTCATATATGTTGTTTTTATTATTGATCAGTGTTTTATGTTGCACTTTAACGCTGAGACAAGTTCCTATGTTTGTGAATTTAGTTAATTGGCAATGAACCCCTTCTGATTCTGATTCTGACTCTGTATTGAACGTTGTAGATGTGCCCTGTCTTCCAGTTTTCCTTTAGCCGTCCTTGACCTTGTCTAAAAGCTCCCCTGTTGTGAGCGTTCACTGGAGGAAGAGGACAAATCCCTCTAGACAGGTTTTCTAAACACAAAATGGCCTCTTCTCTGACTTTGTCTTACTTCCTTTTTATATAATATTGTGATTTATCGTGTTGCTCTTGATCCATTATAGGGCTGAGCGAAATGGACAAAAATGTATCTTGCTATAAAACTTTTCCCCCAAGCCAGGGCAGCTGATTTGATGTAGAAGTATCAGTCTGCGGAGAAGCAGCTGGTTTTAGACCGAGAGCAGCAGTGACATGGACAGGCTCCAGCTGGAGGGAGGTAAAGCGAGAGATGATAAAAACAACCCAGCAGCGAGGCTCTACTATTAACATACCATTAAATTATCTTGATATTTTCCATATGGCCAAATTTGTATCCTGCTCAAATATATCGGTATATCACCCAGCCTTAATACTTCAAAAATTATTTTTGGTTAGTATTGGTTACAGTTAATGGAACTCAAAATCCAAAATAAAAAACAATGCAACTCATGGAAATGCACATTTGTGCAGAGACGGCTGCAGTGTGAAGAACATCATTTGAAGTCTAATTCTAAACGCACTTTGCATTAGATGGAGGTGGATAATGAGCTGTGAATGCTGCAGATCTCCTCTGGCGACTCTTAGAAACACCACACGGATAAAATAAGTCCCTCTATAAATCTCTGCCCGTCTCCTCCACTAATAAGCCGTTTCCAGAGGATTAAGGCAGGAGGAGAAATATGGTGTGTGCAGTAAGGCCGATCCCCGTGGTTTGTGTATCTCCTGCTCTCTCGTTGAACTATTTTTCTTGCCTCTACACTGCAGTGTGCTTCTAAAATAGAGAAGGCCTTTGTGACTAAACTGTGTACCTCACCTCTCCTCTCTGCGATCTGCAAGTAGCCTGTGGACAGATACTGCTCCATGTCCTGCTGGAACGCCTCCTCGAAGAACTTCTGCCGCTCTTTGAGTTTAACCTGAGTGGGCGGGACTCCACCTGGCTCCGCCCCTGGGACCCTCTGTGCATGGTCGGCCTCCAGTTCCACTGCAAACACATTGTACATATTTGAAATATTACATTTTCATTAAAGTAAGATTTTGTAAGTTCTATACTTTATCGTCCCTGTAGGGAAATGTGTCCTAGGCATTTGACCCACATCATTCAATGTTGCTGGGGAAACCTGTCAGGAGTTGTAGACTAGCACCTGCTAGATTATAAAATCATTTCTTAATATACATGTAATAATTGTTTTGATGGTGGAGGAGTCATTTCACAGCAGATTCATTTATTTGCAATTTTGTTTTCATATTTTGATTTAATGAATCTAGGCCTACATAATCTTGAGAACAAGCTCTAGCTTCAAGGCAATGAAAATAGACATTCTTTTCCAGAAATCACGTCAGAAACATAGTGTGTGAAATATTCCCGACTACACAAAATGAACACCCCAAAGTATTGAAATGCTCTCTTTTTATTTCGATTTTACACAACTTGCCAAATTATTTACCAACTTGTAAAATCACAGAAATATGCATAAAGACATACTGAGCATCAGTACTTAAAAAGAACTTAATCACATCCATCACTTTTACATCCTTTCTTTTAGTGCTACACTCAGACCACTCCAGCACCGCTCCCCATCTCACTCTCCACTAAGCCCCTTAAAATCAATACTCTTCTCTCTGTCTTCCCTCCACTGCCGTCTCAGACTTCAAGGTCCAGATAAGAGAGTAAACCCTGGGGGGCGCTCCCGAGCAGACACGCGCACACACACAGAAACACACAGAAACAGGTGAACAGTAAGGTCCCGTTGCACATGGCCCCCTTGAGAATCGGAAAACACCAGCGCTCTCTCTGTCATCTTCTCCAGCCTGGTCAATCCATCTCCTTTATCGGATTGGCTGTCTCTCACCCGTCAGGCTGTTTCCACCGGTTGGACCTGGCTGTCCTGGCTGTGTGTATGTATGTTCTGCTGTTAGACGAAAGCCTGAGGGAGCAATGTTCATGATGTTAAGCTTTGTGCGAGGATGGGAACAGGAAGAAGCGGGGGGCAGAGGTTTAGCTGTAATGATAGCTATAGCTCACGCTGTAATACTATAGCTCCTTTCTTCTGAACTTGTGACTCTGTAGTGCGACTGATGCTGGATGAGAATATGAACTCTTATTATAGAGCTACTTTGGATTTGTATCTTTCCTAAACTACATTAATCAAAATGAATCCTTGAGTAAACTATGTCGGGTTCTACAATATACTGTATATACTCCTGCGATATAAAGATACGTTTGTGGTCTGGCCTCAAGTGGCTCTTGTTTTAAATATACATTTGTCACAATACTAACATTTTAAACTTTTGATACTATGAAAAAGGTTTGATACTTGATACTCATCCACACTAACGCTAAATCTTCAAAACCATATTCCAATAACTTAAGCACCCCACCACTGCGCAGCTAAAGTATCTTGTTCTAGTATCATCAAAGCGTATCGATTTGACAATACACAGAACGTTTTAGACAGTTTGAATGTGCTGCTGCGCTTATCTGCTCTAGACAACATCTTTGCCACCAACTTCACACCTTTGCTTCTTTCTGCCATTAAAATTTAGAGTGTGAGGTTGGATCGGCACGCACATGTTTATCGTCCACGCTCCAAACTACAATGAGACGAAAAGAGGTTGAACTCCAATAAAATCACATATTCACCATCATTTACATTTCACTTTAAGGCTTCCAACATGAAAGCACCTGGCATAGTCTCTCAAGCGTGTCCTTTCTCATAGCTACTGCCCTTCTTCACCATCCTCCTCATCCTCACACGTGCAGCTGTAGCTAAAGGGGCTATTTTTAGTATTTGCACATATTCAGCCGGAAGGATTAAGCAAGTACATATGGTAGCCAAGTACAACAAATGTTGCCCTTTACAAGACACTAGACAGCAGTGTGCAAATACAATCCTGTTTCTCCTCCGGGTCAAATTGTGTTCAGAATAAAGAGCAATGGAAAACTGTTCGTATGAGCAAATGTTGACAGAATATGTCCAAATCGTCACGTATTTCAATTCACAAAAACAAATAATGACAACGTGTACAAAATCCTCAATTTGCAGTTACATCCGCTGATGATTCACACACTTTCACATTAAGTTAGTCACAACATGACGCACGTTGTCAAATGAAATCACGACACACTACATTTAATTACACATGGAAGGAAAATGACTCGAACAGAACGTCACGACTGCAGACTCAAACAAAAGCGGCTCTTTTCATTTGAACAACAACAAAAAAAGCCCATTGTTTAGAATCAATGTGTTAAAAGTGTTTTTAATGTGTGCCCAAACCCCAGGTGAAATCTAACCCGCTGTAAACACTGTGGGATCATTTTGTCCTGGCTATTAAGAGTGGACGGATCAATACCGGGCCAGACATTCTCCACCAATTTTTCACAGCTATTTTCAACACCACAGACACACGCGCCTATAGAATAACGTAGACTACTGTATGTTATGCACCTGCAGACATATTTATAGCAAAGGACACGATCAAGCACAATTTACTCACTCTCATGTTGCAATTTAGTACTTTATCTAATTCACTCTCATTTTATGTAAAGAGCTTTTTGAAGCGTTGAGGAGCTGCAGCTGAGGAGCTAAAGGGGAGATTTTATAAAGCCTGGTTCACGCAGGAGGAAATCACAGTCAAACGCACTAGGCTCTTCTGTATGGGTTAAATTATTAGGTATTCATGGAAAATATGCAACAGGTACAAGCAAAAAACCTTCGTATAGTCCTATAGTTTTGTTCAGAAGTAAATACTTTCTGTTTATGGTTATTCTATCTATATATTCATTTATTTATGTATTTATTTAATTGTGATGTTAAGTGTGTGGTAATACAGTGCAACATCGTGTTCTCGGGATAGACTTGACATTTCCATTGTAATGTTGAAATGCAGTACCAAATACTAACCAGGGCTCTCACGATATGAAATGTTAATGTTACGATTGTTACGGTGGGAAAAAACACCACGATTTAACGATTATTTATGATTACTGAGATCCAAACAACAGTGAAATACTTAATTTTCTATCATTCTCATTGTCAGGGGGACTGTTAGTCAACTTTAAAAAAAATCTAACTATCTGAATTATGAAAAATAGGTGGATGCAAAAGGTATTTACAATAAGATGCCATTTGTTGGACTAAAGAGTGATTTAGAAAGACTTAATTTTGCTGCTAAAACGATCACAAATTACAGTGTTTTTTTGGTTTTGTTTTTTACCTAATTGACCAACAAAAGAAGCACAAACAAAACCAACATAAAATGGAACATCTTGAATGTTTCTTTCTACTACAACTACTCAAATCAGGATACTTTCTACTGCATTAGTAAAATATAATTCAGCTCTTCGATGGACTTGTCGTACCAGCTGAGGTTTCGTGCTCCGTTGCCTTCAGTGTCTGCAGGACGTGGAGTGGAGGCTTATGTGAGTTCTTCTCTGCAGGCTTCAAGGGCGCGTTCACATGTTGTCACGCTATACTTTATCATTATGCCTTCAATCAGAAAACACTTCACACCCAAACTCATTACGTGTTGTTACAGACACTTTGCGTCACTCCCATCACTAAATATCTGATATAAATCTCCCTGGTTTGTGCCGTCACTTTAAATTAGCCGTCTCGTCTTCTGATGGATTTGTTTTCTTATGAAGATCTAACATTTCAGACACTGACAGTGAAGACAGCCTCTTCCTCCTCTTCCTCATCCTAAGCCCTGCTCACTCACCCGTGGTATTTTTAGATTCAGTCTGCCTCGCCGCTTCTCTCGACTGCTCAGGTTTCTGCCGACATAAATATACAGGCAAAAAAAGCGTACATTTTGTCACATTTTAACATAATGTGGGTTACATAATAAGTGCTTGATATACAAACTCAGCAGGCACGGGAGAAAACTTGTAAACAGCGCAATGTGAAGTTTGTTGTATGTTTATGTTCAGGTGGGAAATGTTTTCTGCTGGCTTTGTACATAAACTGAAACTTGCATCAACACAGTGCAATGCATCTTCACTGAGAAGCCCCCAACCTTCTCCGCAGCAGACAATGACATTCAGCATTAAGTTTTGACAATGAAAAGTTTAACACAACTGTGCTTCTTCAGTGCATGCATTGAAAGTGCAAAATATGAGTAAATAAGTTTCATGTTTTTTTTGTTTTACTTCAGTCAAATGGCAGTTTTTGACAGTTTAAACATTCATAACAAAATCATCGGCTTCCAGTCGGTGCAGATATTGGGGCACTCTAGATCTATCAAATTGCCAGAAACAGTTATTAATCCTTTGAATGTTACATTTGTTTTCATTAGCGACTATAATCACTATTGCAGCAAGTGGCATTTTTGTTAGGTGTCTTGCAAAAAAACAATTGTGTACATTGGATGGGCTTTGAACATTGTTTAAATGTAATTAATTACAATTTAGTGATTTATTTTTGTTTTTTTCAAGAATTCTGTTTTTGTTTTATTTAGTGAATCAAAATCAGCTCAATAGTGAGGGCTAACGCTTTAGTGAAGGTTTGCTGAATTGTATTTGGTGCAGTTTGTGTAGGACATGAGCACTCCCACATGAAGCTCCTCTGAGTGAAACTGTAACCATTTTCCAATTTGAGTGGGCTCTAAACACACATTAACCCATTTTGTAAACTACACTCGTAACCAGGCAACTAGGATTGACCAGCCTAGAACAAAGAGAAAACACTTCACTTGTCACTTAACTTCCATCTTCATCAGTCTTGTGCAAGTCTTTTACACATTATGACCGCCGGGCAGGAAAAGTCAAAACTGAAAAATCCTCCTTCTGAACATTCAAAGCTCTTTCTCTGGACCTCCTGCTCTGCAACTCAACTCTGTCTGTCAAAGTACTGACTTCTCCTCCTCTGCATGTGTCCAAACCATGTCAATCTTACACTAGCTTTCTCTGATGCACACGTTCCTATAAACTGTTGATCCTCATCACTCGTATAGAAAAGTCTACAACATTTTCCCTTCTCCTCTGACTCCTGTCAACCACAATCACCAAACCTACAACCACAAAGCACAGTTTCAACTGCTCACTCGCAATCTTCTTGTATCATGGGATGTTGCTGTAACGTGTCTTGACAGCTGATTTACACAGGTTTTGAGGCTGTCTTCCCACTGGTAGGGACAGCAGGACAGCGCCATTTGCAGTCCAATTTCATCAGGACAGTATCCGAGGTCGTGCACATGAGCAAAACAAAACAAAGCAGAACAGGAACAACTCAAATCTACAATTTCTAATCATTGTAAAAGAGAGAACCACATTCTGGATTGGGATGGAGCAAATATCATCGGGACAGAAGACAACAAACAAAACGGACATCGTTGCTGGATTAAGGAGGCAATTGACAAACAGAAACATGTCCACGGGACTATTAACCGAGACCAGGGGGTCTTTCTACTCTCACAAACCTGGGATACTGTCCTGAAGAAGTTGGACTGCAGATGGTGCTGTTGTCCTGCCTCTACCGGTTGCAAGACAGCGTAACATCACATGACAACAACATCACATGACTCTGAGGAAGATTGTGAGTGAGTAAACAAACAAACAAACCTCATTGAACTATAACAAAGCACAGATTGTTGACATACACAAAATATATCACACAACCACATTCATGCGTCACTGAATGGATAATTCCTTACATAAACCACTGAACACGGACATAAATATAGCTTGTGCATCATAAACACATTGTAACACGTGAGGTGAAGGGTTGTTAGCTGCAGCTTGACCCTCCACAGCGCAGTGAGGGATGGAGCGATGAAATGTTGGAGAGTTGAAGGTCACTTGTGAAGAGAGTGGCAGGAGGCCGTCCGAGGCAGACCATGTGTGCGCGGTGTGTGAAGCATCCAGCTGACTGATGCTCACATGACATTGTACATCACAGTTAGAGAAGGTCACACACTCCACCCAACATTTACTGTACGGCTGCAGTCACACACAGACAGCTGATTAGTGCGGATTGTAAATAACTGCATTCGAAAATATTATTTTGTATACTATATTATATTTATAGTAGTTGAATCTACACTATCCCGAATGTCATTGGTCATGTTTGACAATGTCTCAGAATCTGATCCTGAAAGCAAAGCAGGACCTCTTTGAGATGGCAACATGGGCGATACAACTTTTGTGATGTTATCTTGCTTTTACGTGCTTACTTGCTTTTCTTTCTTTCAATTACAGGTGTTCTATTTAAAAAATATACCTTGGAAATAGGGGTGGGTGATATTAGCAAACATTTATATCTCAATATTTCGATCACGATATCAGACAAATGTGAAATGTCTGTCAAATTAATCACTAAAGTGCAGAAATATCTCCTTATACCCTTATTGGAAAGTTCACAACATAACTTTTTTCATTTGTATTTTTAAACAGCGCTTTTTAAGCATCCCCCCATTTGTAATGTCCAAAATCACAACAGCATTTGCCTCGATGGGCGATAATGCAAACGGCATATATTCCATTTGCTGAAAAAAAAAATTACATATACATATATACATATACAGTATATACATACATATATATATATATATATATATAAATATACATACATATATATATATAATTTTAATATCAAGCAACATATATACATATAAATATATATATGTTGCTTGATATTAAAATTAGACATTTCTTCAAAACAACTTTCACAATATTATCTAAATTGTGATGTATTGCCCAGCTCTTCTTGAAAAGCATATTCGGCCTAGTGGCACCATCTGTTAGTAAACATAGAGATAGATGTTTAATGCCACACTGTAAAACATTTTAGGCAACGCAATAATATTTCCATGGAGACAAGCAGCTGGGGCCCTTCCTCCCAAAAAAGTTATGCAGTGCATCTTTAAAAAGAAGTTACGAGTGGAATAATCAGAGTTGACATATTCAGTCTTATTCAGGTATCACCTTTGATCGTCCTTGAGGTCACCACGGCAACTCATTTGCATTCAGGCCGTGGCTCATCTATTCATTTACATATTGATTTGACCAAGGTTGTACACCAGATGCCCAACCATGCTTTTATCATTACTATTTCGGACCGTTCTAAACGTCAACTCAAATGCATCCATTCAGTGTAGCTCGAGGAAAACTTAAAACAGCAAAAGAAGCAATACACACTAAATACTACACCAACAGTATATTAATTGTTGGAAATAAGCAGAGGAGATAAGAAGTTATGGCTTATATTCTTTACTGCCCCTGCAATAAAGCTGTAAATGGAGAGCCAGCGTTGCTTTAAAGCACCTGCTGCAGCTGCATCTTCAGCGTGTTTGCGTGTCTAAACATTGTGAGTGAATAGCCTAAAGCTGCCGGGTCGTGAGCTGATACATAATTATATTTTTAGCTAGGTTTGTGCTTCCCTCTGCCAGCTGAGCTCAAAACATTTCCGTGTCTCCGAGGCATTTGGCCTTTGCAATGCTTATATTCAAGTGTACATCGCAAAGTCACGGCAGACAGACGCAGGTTCTCACGAGCATCTGGATGGAAATGTCAAATAAGAATATGCAGGTCAGAGGACACAGGGCTTTGTATGGGTTTTGACTGTGATGTATCTCGGGATGCTGTTTGACAAGAGCAGAGCGCACAGTGTCAAAAGTAATACATGAAGAAAAAGTCTCCAAGCGCCTGTGCATCTTGTCCAACGTTCCATTTCGCACAATCTGTTCAGGAGCGTTTTCGACACGTTTGCCAACAGCTGCCCACAGGAACAAGCCTCAGTTCTGCATAAAGTTTGACTGACATCTTCTGCCTGGCAACTTGGAAATGTATCAAGCGCTAGCTTAAGTGGGACAAGTATAAAAGCCCACCAAGTCTTTAAAATGTTTTGAGGACATTTTGAATTTAGCAAAGCACAAAGAGCTTGTTTGTTATCGTTGAATTTTTGTATTTATTATTTTTTGGTAAAATATGCCAAGAAGTAACAATGAGAGTTTAATGGTATTGTCAGGTTTGGATTTTATTTGGAAATGATTTGGTTTGAATTGAGGAATCTTTATGGATTTTTGCATGTTGGACCAAAGTGTGACATCCAGCTACACGGGAAAATCAGAGGCAGCTAGTTTCTGCTGTCACTGTAGCATTTACCCTTGAACTATCATCTGTTCAGCTTTGTATCTGCGCTTCATGAACAGATGCACGACAGGGTCATGCCTTTAAGAAAGAGTGTGTGCTCTTTCTGCTTTCAGTCTAAATATAGACCATCAATTCCAAAAGATCTATGCATTTGGGCCACAAAACTCCTGCCATGGATCCAATAAATGGATGACTTTGGAGTATACTTCTGGCTGCAGGGGAGAAATTACATTTGGACTGACAATTTTGATAGACCTTGGGCCAGACTCCATAATTAGCACTATTTTATAACATATGTTAAGGGGCTTCCTCTCTGTGTCTTATTTCTGCTCTGTTCTGTTTTCTTTTCTGTTCTGTTATTTTGAGTTATTTAAAAGAATGAAATGAAATGAAATGAATAAATAAATGAATTTGGCTTGAAGGAATCATTCATCATTGCTTTAGATGGATAGAGACATGTGGAAATGGTTAAACCAGTAAAAACTTTGTGACAGCATGAGGAGGCGAGAATACTTTATAAGGAGGTTAATTGCTTGCCTAGTTGGGAGCTTTCCTCGTGCTGATAAGCCAAAAGAACAGCTTAATCATCATCATTGCGCGTTAGTCAGTCATTTGCAAATCTTGTGAACTTCACTTGGGAGAAGACACACATCCAGCCTTGAAAACCTGATCAAAAAACTGAAGGATATTTGCGGCCAAAGCATTAGTCTCAGGGATAAAATGGGACTAGTTTGGGCTCCTACATTCACATGAGCTTTGATGCATTATGTAGGAATCCTCTGTTTTCTGCTCTCAGCACAAAATCGCCTTACATCATCACACTGGTGCATAACCTCAGCCCCAAATAGATTCTCCTTTTACAAAACACGGCAGAGGAAAACAGATGAGGGAGACAGAGAAACGTGCATTGAGGCTTAACAGGAAAAACCTCAACAATGGAAGCCTCATACCTTCAGTAGCCCCTCTAACCTGGCTCACGGCAGATTGATCTGGTCTCACTCTGAATGGATTCCTTCACATGAACCAATCTGGGTAGGCTTTCACCAAAAGCTGTCAGGACGTTACAAAAAATACTTCACGCTGTTTGATTGAAGCATCACAACAGCGGGAGGTGAAGAAAAATCTAAATTGTGTTCAATCCAGTGTTCAGAAAAGCACAGTCTTCTTTCTCCTCCACAAGCAAGTTTTTGAAAGATCAAATAATCCATGCTTCTCCTAAAATAGGCCATAAATACGGTCGCCCGCGCCGCCATGTTTGTTTTGGTACGGGTTGTTTTGACTTCCACCCAAACCACAGTGCTGCTCACGCTCTCTCCTTCCCTATCTTTCTCTCTCTTTTTCTCCCTCTTTTTTTATTTTTAAACGGTATAGTGTAAAACACATACTTTGAAGACGTACAACTACAGTGGGTGGCAATAAGTGCACCTTTTCAGCTGGCTGCCAACAGCCCTTAAAAACGACAACAACGACGACAATGACGACAACAACGACGACGACGACGACACAGTGCTGCTCTGTGATTGGTTACAGTTCTGCCTGCGGGCCCTAAATGCCATGTGATTGGCCGTTTGCCACAGGTGTGGACAGCAAACGAATCAGCGGGAGCAAAACAAGATAGATTCTCAAGAGAATTCATCTCGCTGGCGAGGTTGTAGCTCTTCACCTTTACTGCTCAGAATGCAAAATGCCTGAAAAGTGGCACATTTAAAGCACTTAAGCAAACTATAGGAGTGTAAGGACTTGCGTAAAGAGGGTAAACACAAGGTGCTCCGATAGCATTAATAAAATCAGAAGTATCCAATTTTATATTGTAAAAGCTGACACAAAGTTTTGTTTCCTGAAATAAATTGGCTTCAGTTTTCAGTGTTTCAAGTTTTTATGACATTGGAGTGATATTTATTTCACAAGTACACTTCGAAACTATCTCACAGTTACACAGCAGACAATCCAAGTGTGCCTCCAGTCAAGCGCATGCATATTATGGCTGTGAAATCACTCAATTTTCTTGTTAAAAAGTCACACAGAGCCAAGAAATCTTTTAACAGCAGTCTAGGTCCACAGATGTGCTTACAACAAATGTCTGAGTCAAAGATACAATGTTTAAACACATTTCTTCTTGCTTTAAGAGAGCCGGAGATAAATTATTGGTTGTTATGAAGGCCTATTCTTACATATTTTCCAGTGTTGTCATGCAATTGAAATTTCAAACTTGACTACGATACTATGGAAAAGGATAGATACTGATTTCGACACCACAATGAAATAAACAATACTCAGAATGTAATGATCAACAAAAAAAAGAGCCATGAATGTCATATCACCCTGTGGTCTTATACTAGCTCTGATCGCCTGAAAAGACTATTTTAAAGCTGTAATGTACTATTTCAGTATCAATACTTTAAAGTTTTTCAACATTTGTATTTTTTATACTAGTTTTAGTATCTGTGTTTGATTTTTTGACAACCCCATTTTCTAGTTTACAAGTCTTAACCTGCCTCACAAAGTCCATACCACGCTGCCTTTGATCAATATTTCATATGTAAGAGCTTAGCTGAATGTTGGATCAGCGTGCCGTACATGTGAAGGTGTCTGACTGAACAAGCGGCAACACTGCAGGCAGGTCACACATGTGCAATACACCTCTTCCATTATTTAGTCATCATTTATTTAAGCGGGGAAAGAAGAGACTTTAGCATCAGCTGCAGTCAGTGGTGGGAGAAGTACTGCTTTGTTACAGTTCTGACAGATACAGGGGCAAACATGTACTCAAATCAAATTAAAAGTATCACATTTAAAAATATTTAAGTAGACATAAGTACACATATAAAAATTTACTTTTACAGTAAGAAGTGCAAATATTTAACATAGATTGAAGTAGTATTAAAGAGTGAAATTATAAAGACGTTATCAAAAGCGATTGAATAATTTGCACTTTCATGCCGAGACAAGTTCCTATGTTTGTGAATTTTGTTCATTGACAATGGCAATAAACCCTTTCTGATTCTGATTCTGATTCTGATCAAATAAACAAAGTCATTTCAAAGATAAACCAGTTGCACAATGGATTATCTCCAACCGAAAATACAAAAGTATCACAGCAAAGTTTTCGAAAGATAAAGTTGATGCCATTAACGGAACATATCTTCATAAAGGCCAGAGAGCATGCCTAGTAAGAGATGTAGTTCGTTCACCAAGGGCTTTATTTAGCGTCCTGGTTTCCTACTTGCACGGCTCACTGACTGGGGATGCTTCCAGCGAGCGGCGGCAGCACAAATGGAACTGTATGTGGGTTAAAAGGAAGTGGAGTGAGATAATGGGATGATTGTATGGATGTATGTCATTGCAGCGTGTTTTCAAACCACAAATACTACGACGCTCTTATGAGGTAGTGTGACATGGCTTTGGAAATATGGTCCAAACTGAAGTGCAGTGCTAGCATAAATCTGGATAAACAGACTACACTTATTGTTTGAGTGAGTCAAATTCAGGCTTTCTTCTACCAAATATAGACTCTTAAAAATAACATGTTGGTGCTGATATGTTGCTTGAGTACCTTCTTTTTACAAGCTTTACATTACAATAGCAAAGGTTAACATTTCTATTATCAAAGCAGTCCTGTTGAACATGAAAGTGTTTTTTCTTCAGCTGTACAGTAGCCATCAGCAGCATCTCTTTGCTCAGTGTGGCGTCTCGTCAGATTGTCTCGCATTTTCTGCCCGGCCCGTTTTGTCAGTGCGCCGAGTGTGGCCTCCTCTTAGCCTCTGCATCAATTGTTAAAGGATCATCTTTTCCAGCGGAGACAATGAAGCAGGGAGCGTTCGGAGGCGCAAGCCCAAATCTCAAAAACATTGGAGAAGCCACATGCAAAGTGTACAGAGAGCTCATTCGCCAAACTGTAACAACGTCTTTAAATCATATGCCATCAATACAAATGTGAATTTTCATCAAAGAATGTTTTTACAAGCTTCGGTTTAAATATTATTACACCTCGCGATGTAGCCACGGCTGCCTTGGGGACAGACGGACAGAAGTGTGACTGCTGACTGTGTTATCCTTCAGTTG
Source organism: Chaenogobius annularis (assembly GCA_015082035.1). NCBI lineage: Eukaryota > Metazoa > Chordata > Actinopteri > Gobiiformes > Gobiidae > Chaenogobius > Chaenogobius annularis. The sequence goes on from BJKM01000365.1 coordinate 161,861, forward strand.
TCTAGTTATGGTCCATTGCAAAAGAAGGTTGAATTATGTCAATTGGAACAAAGTTACATCCAACTATAACCATTTACATAGAAACACTTGTGTACAGGTTGTATAGGTCAACATACTGATACTCCTATGAATGTTATATAATTTATAGTAATGAAAATGCAACAACAAAATGTTGAAAACAAACAATTATATTTCTACACTTAATAACTTAGTAACACTTAGTAATTTCAGACTTGATACTTAAAGATGGGCGATCTGGCAACAAATCAATATCACAATTTTCTTAGAGCCAGGTCACCATTTTGATTTGACCGTGATTCATGTACACTCACTTTATTGATATTGCCTGAAAGTTGTAAACAAAGTGTGATTTTTCTTCAGAAAGTTTACACTTCACTGTAATTGGTTAAATCCACCTGTCACTAATTTTAAGGATAGATCTGCATGAAACAGAAAATGTGTGAATAATCTTATGGTGATTTTACCAAAAAGGAGATTGTCCACGAGATCCGATCACAATTAGAAATATCACCTAGCCTTACTTAGACCTCGACTAACACATTTACAGACTTGTTTTAACACATTTATGTTAGAATTTCATAATATACACTTAATATCAGGAAACTCCAAGAAAATTATTGAGATAATTATTTTTGTCAATACTGCCCCCTGCTTTATACAGAGAAGTGCAATGACAGCAGCAGGGACCAAACCACTAACCTTCTCATTAACGGGTGAACGTCTCTATCAACTGAGCAACTGCCGCTTGTTGAGCCCGTCTACTCACTTATCTACAGAAAAGTATTTCTAGCATTTAATTGGGCCATAAAAAGAGTTTGGAGAGGTTTTATTTCTTGTTTTTCTGTAGAAAAGGGTTCTTGGCCCAGTGACACAACGATACCTGCATCCATCTGTTGTTTGGTCCAAGTATCTACTAATTGGGTGCACACAGTCACCTGGCACACAGCACGAAATACCTTCCTCATAGAAACCAGCTTTCTGAAGACTTTGGTGCAGCTCTGAAACACAACTCAAAAATACAGACCACTAGCTTCCCTAAAGGAGAGAGTTTGAGACACATCCAACGCTAAAAGCATAATCTAAAAAAAGACGACGTGCGCGAGTAATATTCTTTTACTGTGGATAGTAATAGGGACCGAATTGTGGCGTGTGCTCCGTGACCGCAGCCCTAAAAAGAAGTCCTTCAGGGTTTTCTCCGTCTCTGTGTGACCTGACTCCTTACATAAGCCAAAGGAGACTCAGAGGGAAAGTGCAGGCAATTGGAAGGCTTCAAACAAAGACTAAAAATAGCATGAAGAGGGCCGACTTCCACCATGGACCTATTTGACTGTGATAAAGGTGGAAACCCGACACTGGCTGGAGTTCTTAATAATGAAATACTGCAGTGGTAAGTCATGTGTTGAAGCCTTGAGTCAGAAGACAATGTGCACTACATATTTTGTGATTTCTGCCATGTCTTTGTGATTTTAATGCATTTTTTTCCAGTTGTGTGAAGCACTTTGAATTGCTTTGTGTACGAATTGTGCTCTACAAATAAACTTGCCTTGCCTTACACTTTTCAACACAGATGCAAGAAAAAGAAACATTTGGAAACTATAAAGTAGAAACATTAACAATCTGAGTTAGCTGAGTTCCAAAATCCATTTGTTTTTTCTGTTTTTTAAATGTCCAACTACTAATTTTGATTGTACTCGTGTTATTTTCCTTTAAGTTTCTCTCTAGTGTCAACCCTCCTTTCTGCCTTTGAGCCTCTGCAGTTCTAAACGCACGGTTATGCTGATGCTGCTTACGTCTACACAGAGCTCAACAAAAGCAGAACAATGCTTTATAAACTGTAAATGCAGCAACAAAGTCCGGATTAAAAAACGTATTTATATGGATCCGCTAATTTTCCACTCGTTACCGTACATAAACTGTAATGTACCGCCCATTGTTTTTCAGGCTTGACAACTGGAACGCAGAAACTCTGAGAAACCGTCTCTCCAGGGTCCGAGTTCCGACCTCAGAGGACGACTGGAACGCAGCATAACTCTAAAAGCAGAGGCTGTGAGTCGACTCTGTGGATAGAATTCGGAGAACCCTAATTGGAGTTTCTTTGTTTCAGACCGCTTCACTGTCTGTACAGTACAAGCCCGACTGTCTTCCCCCTGGGGAGTGAAAGGCGAGGAGAGACAGAGCACCTGCTGGAGTGCATCACACAAGATCGGAAAAAGCAATTTACAAACCATCTGTGAAGCAATCTCAGAATAAAATATCTCATCCATCAGGTTAATTTAGCTCTTTACATGAATATAGTGTTATATAATGATTGAGCAGTGCATCTCCTGAGTGAAATATACTGGAAGACAGTCTGTCATCTTTAGTCCCCTGCCTCGACATCATCCCTGGGCGAGTTTAAGTGGGCGATGGAAGTCATCTGACAGCTTAAATTCACTTCACCCTGAAAACAAAACGACTGCCATAAATCCCGTGGTACAATTATGCGGCTGTCACCATTGTCCTGTTAATTATGATCATTATCTTCTTTGTGGATGTGTCCAAGAGCGCCAGCATCATCAGGATCATTTCTCATTGGGATAAACAGCAGGCATTACTGATTTCAAAAGGTTTTACAACTTCATCTGAAGTCAAAATACTGTGGAAGGAGGATTTGAAGGAGCATTGTGAATCAGGAAAATGTTAAGAGGCTGCGTTCACGTGACATTCTTCAATGCCGTTCGTTTCTAATTGATGCTGATTTGTTGACCTGGTTTATGGAAATGAGTCAAACCATATGAAACAAATTGTGTAATAGTGTCAGAAGTTTTAATCACGAAAACATACAAAATATAAGTAAGGCTAATTAAAAAAACAAAACAAATTATGCATGTACAATTCTTTTAAATGATGACAACAAAATTAAGGATTTAAGTTAATTAAAATATTTTAATTAATAAATATGTATTGCAGGATAGGTATTTTACATTAGACTCAATCAATTTCATGTAATTTAATGACTACACAGAAGATTCTTTATTTCACCCAAAGCAATGAAAGTAATTATGTAAAGTTTTACATTCAAACTATTTCCCTGAAGGTGTTGCGATATACTTTCTAGGCATATTCTAGGCAATATTTCTTACAGTGCAATACTGGCAGATTTGTGGAGCCAAAATATTGATTCGCTTCAACATTGTAAGTTTTGCTAATTGCAAAAAAAAACGTGAATGCAATCTCCTCTGGAACATAAGCAGCAGACTGAGCCATGATGTAAGGTTCATACTGTATGTTTTACAATAACTAGTTGAGATTCGACCAATCATATACAGTAGGGCAAAATGAACTCAGACCACATTCATCTGCCCCATACGGTGCTCAAATCACAAGTCCTTACATTACGTATAAACTGTAATGAGATTTTATTGCTTTGAATCTTCGTCATTAATTTTAAATGCATTGGAAGTCCATTCCCAGTGCAGCCTGACTTTTTCCTTCTTTCTACTGTCTCTGATATGCGTGCACTCGGTGAACCACCAGCGCAGCCAATTAGTCTGCTCCCCGAACCAGCACTGGTCCACAGCCTTTAGTATTCCTATTCATTGTCGATACTTGTAGGTAATCTCAGTCATTCTTATGCTGAAGCTGTTACTCATGACCATTCAAGTTCACTGCATGCCTTCTCCATGTGTTTCTTCCTTCCTCTAGTTTTACCAGAACTGAAAATTAATGCGCACAAAGACACTGGGGTCCTGCCAGCGACACCTGTTCAACCAGGTGGGCTCAGCTTGACAACCAGAGGATAAAATGGGAATGGAAAATAAACAGGGTGATGAAGGGGTAAAATGTACTGACAGATGAGAAGTGTGGAAACATTTATTAAGTGGCAGAAATTTGAATTTGTACCAAAAACAGAAGAAGACAGTTTCTCCATCGGCCCATTTTGGCAACAAAGACAAAGAAACATGAACATATTGATATATGTTTATTTATTGCCCTTTGCAGAACTTTATGCAACTGCAAGTGTGAACGAGTTATGCAACAACGGGGTCACTGTTCCCACTTTACACCTGCAACTGTTCCTTTAGCTGGAGAGCCAGTGAAACCGAGTCACACACACACACACACACACACACACAAACAACAGACATTTGGCCTTCACTTTGGCCGTCTGCACTTCCCGTTATCTATTTCTGCTCTTGTTTGTGAACCTCCCCAACATCCACAGAAAAATTCTGCAAGTGACCTCGCACAATGTATTCAGAATATGTGTTGTATACTGTGTATTATTGTTATGCTTATGCTGAAACTGTATTTCATTTTCCTAGAGTTCAAGTTCCCCAGCAGGCACCGCACGGCTGCCCTGGTGACTGATGCTTTTATTCATGTCTCTCATCAAATCACGTTCCTATGTTGTGAATTTTCACTGTCAATGGCAATAAATATATCCTGATCCTGATTCCTGATTTACAAAGAGCACCACAAGCTTTAGTGTCACATATACACTTTATACCCATGCGATTCTTCTTTGAAGTGTGCTCAGTAATTGAAATGTGAAGATTTGCTTTAACTATTTTCTAATTTAATTTATAATTGTGTGCTTCAAGTTTTCCCACTTTGCCACAGGTCACCGTAGAAAAAGAGGTTTAAAACTAATAATAAATAATTGGCTGTTACACTCTATACCACAGTATAAGATCTACTGTTTCCTTCGAGCGCATTGTGAAAACATATTTTTGCTACCAATTACTTTGTGTTTTTAAATCAGTCATTGCCAAAACAAAACTGTTGAACACATGTGGAACACAGAATAAGACACATGGAGATACCACACAAACATTTAATATAGTTCTATTCATGTAGTCCTTTGTGAATGTCCCTGTTGGTCCAAAGTGTGTCAAATTTGCCCATTTTCAAATTGATTCCGAATGTAATTTCCTCCATTTCCCGAATGTCAATCATATTGTCGGTCCAGTCCTCAATTATTGGTAGAATTTTTGTCATCCTTTTCTTTGTAAATAGCCTTTTTCCCTGCTCCCAGAAGTATATGTTCCAGAGGGATCCATTCACAGTGTCCGTGGCAGGAGTTTGGAGGCCCAGATACATAGTTTTGAAGTCAAGTGGGAGGGCAATGCCAGAGATGATTTGCAGTGTTCCATTGATCTCGGTCCAATATTTCTGAGCAACAGAACAGTCCCAGAGCACATTGTAATAGTTTGCCCCCGGGCAACCCCAATTTCTCCAGCAACTAGTATTTCCCTGTGAACAGTGAGCACTTTGACAAGGTATAATCCCTCATTCGTCCAGAAGTGTTCCAATGTAGAAAAAGATTCAGTTTACGTTTCGACTCTCATCCAAGAGTCATTCTCAATCTGTGAAACAAGTCTGAGAACTCAGGTTTATATCTTACTCTGTGAAAGCCCTGCCCACAGGGCGGGACCTCCTGATAATGGGCCATTGAAACTTAACTGGGATGAATCTCAAACCTCCATTACGATTTAAGGAAGGATTCTCTTTTTTAACAAAGATGGCCTCCTTAACTCCTCTTTCAAACCATCTTTTCTCCTGCTCAGAATCTCCACCTCACGGTCTTCCACAGAGTGGGGTGAGGGGTCCTGAGCTCGCGTGTCTTCTGTGTTGATATAGCCTCTTGTGAAGTATCGTTTTTCTAAAACAGAGTACAGATGACAATTGAATCTTTTTCTACAATTTGACAAGGTTGGTATAAAAAACGTGATACGTATTGCCCGGTGGGCGAGTGGTTAAGGCACAGCACACATATGCCAGGCTCCAGATGCAGCCGGCCCCAGATGTTGTGGGTTTGATTCCTGATTCCAACATTTGCTTCATGTCCTCCCTTCTCTCTCTCATCCCCCATTTCACACCACTTTCCTGTTGGTGAAGCCTACGGGCACAAATCTAAAATAAAAAAAATAAAAAATAAAAAACGAGATACAGAATTCTTTCCAAACACGTGATTTCGTGGTCCCCCATTGTGAAGTACCTATATTTTCAAATGTTTCATCTGTCAAATTATTTGATTAAAATTGGTAAAATGGTTGTCCAGATATTATTTATTTAATTTAGATATTATCTCATTTAGACTTGAAAATTCTAAATGATATGCCTTAATGAAGATTTCAGTCAGAGGGTTATAATGGTCATAGCTTTGTTTAATGTATTGGTTATATTATTGGTTACTCCTTATTAGTAGCTACCTATAAAAGTATGCAATAGCTTTTATAGGTAGGTATAAAAACTATTATATAAATTCAAAACCTTAACCTTATATAAAAGGTTGATACCTTTTGTAATCCAGATTAAATCTCAGGTCAGTGCAGTCCCTGACAAAATTAAAACGATGGATTCAAAAAGTGAAGTAGCCATATAAACAAATTTTAAATTGTACAAATTAAAGTTTGGCGTTTGGTTATGAGTAAATTGAGATTGATATAATCCATTCCTTCACTTTGACATTCTGTCATGGTTCAGGCCAGACTCATCCTCAGAGACAATTAGCAGGCGTATTCAGAGGCTGACCCCTCCTCAGTCAAATCAAAGAGAGCGTGACCTCCATTTAAATGGTTCTTCTGCCTCTGTGTTTACATGCTTTACACCAGTGTTTGATTCCACTAATGAGCCCGTTAACGCCATCTTGTCATCATTTATGCATGCATATACACAGAGATGTTTGCTGAACACACAATCCTGGGAATAGACCCAGATTTGACAAACAGTGTCACTTACTGCTTTAAGGCTAATTCAAGTTCAAGTTTGTATGTTTGTTTACCTATTGCTGCAAGAACAAGAATATAGTTCATTTTGGCTCTGCGATTCATACTTCAACAGAAGCACTGCAGCTGAACTCCTATAGACCCCGCCCCCCATGATCCCATCAACTGTTTCCACGCTGTTGCTATGGAGATTATTATCACAGACAGCTCAGTTGATATCATGAAGCCAATCAGAGTCTAGTTGACGGACAGCCCTGCTGAACAAAGTTCTGCTCAGATGATGTGTCAAGAACAAGCTGCGAGAAGGTTGTGAGAACAAAATCACGTAATTTTCAACACATCTGCCATTTACAATGTAACACAAGCAAAAGTTTAATCCTTTCAAATTATTATATTTTACATTATATATATTTCAATATTAAGGAAAAGTCTGTGCTCTTTTTTATACAATAGAATGTATAGCTTTTATTAAGGCTTATAAATCAGAGCCTTCAAGGGAGAATTATATGAACGCATTGCTAATCTTGACAGCGACTATGAAATATATTAAAAACAAATGGGAAAGAGAAAGTAGCCTTGTTTTGATGGCTGAAGAATGGGAAAATGTGTGTACATCCCAGTGGAGGACCACAAGATCCCATGTCTGGAGGGATGCAATGTCAAAACCCCATGAAATGCTGCCTGTTGGAGAAACTGTGGAGGCCAGGAGGCACACCACTATCATGTGTTCTGGGATGGTCCTGTTACTTGGAAATATTGAACTGAAATTAACAATGCACTGCAGAATGTTTTTGACATTGCATACCTCTGGACTTTAGAACTATATACTTGGGCCTCAAAACTCCTGCTGGACACAATAAATGGATACCTTTGGAACATACATTTGGCGGTAGGAAAAAAAGCCATCATAAAGAAATAGCTGACACAAACTTGTCCTGTCTTGTTTATAACGTGTCATATTTGTCATATGGGACACAATACTCTATACTCTGTGCATCCTCATTATTTGTAAACTAGTACAAATAATCTTAGGGGTGACATCGTGCCATTAAATCTGACGCAAATAACAGCTATTTAAACCGCAGTTAAACAATTGCAAACTTTGGCCAAGATATTGTCAAGCATCTATGTAGTTTATATCATGCATCATATTTATCATATGGAACACAATACTTTGCTACTGACTCACATAGTAATGGTAAAGTACCTAATTAGGAAATAGACATAATTGACAGGGAGACTTTTAATTTAATTCAAGTGTGCTGTGATTATTTTTCTTTTGGGGCTTATTGCTGCCTGTGTTGCACTCTGATCGTGTTCTGTGCTGTTCTGTGTTTTATCTTACACATTCTTGAAAAAAAAGGAGAAAAAAATAATGCATCGGTAAATTTCAACAGCCACTTTAGCTTGATTTTATATTAACATGTGGTTATTTTGGTCAGTGGTGGAAAGTAACAAGTACAAAAGTAAAAGTTCTGTAACAAAATTAGTAAATTTAACAATGGATACTTTTACTGCACTACATTTGAAGGTATTTGTACTTTCTATTCCACTACACTTTTGAACTGGACTGAAAAGTAGAAGGCAGGGGACTAAAGATGACTTGTATCTGTACTTTTAATTTGAGTACCAAATTCTTGAGTACTTCTTTCCTCATGACTTATGGTTGAGATAAAGCTCAAGACCTGTCTAAACCTATTGAAATTGTTCTTTTTGTACAATTAAAGTCTATCCAACTTTATTCAAAGCGAAAATCAAGTTCCAATGATAGTAAATTTAAAGCGAATCTGACAGCACCAAAAGGCCTAAAAAAAAAGTCTCAAACTGCAAATTACCAATCAAGCGCAATTTCACAAAATGATCTAGTAAAACCCCCTTTAGCACTTATAAAGCTCATAAAACACTAGACAAGACAGTTTTCATTTGAGACTTAAACATTTGCTTGCCACTTCTTTGTAGAGGAACTGTGCGTGTCTTCAGCCCTGAGAGACGGCGCGCGCACAATATTTGAATAGTCCAGACCCCACTCATTAAAGCAGCACAAAAGACTAATCACATCTGAGGAGCTTTGATTTACATGCAATTAAAGTTTCATGTGGATAAACCAGGCTAAAGGAGAGAAGGACGGGCGAATGGAAAGGGGAGCAGATGTAGCCGGGCGCCGGTCTGTGGAAAGGAGGAGGAGGTGGCGGGGGAGTGGGAGGGCGGAGGAGGCAGCAGAAGTGATGACACAGCACATCCATCTCGGTGGCAGGTGCCGGCTGGTGCTGCTTTACAGAGAGGACAGAAACGAGGAGCGCGAGCAGGAGTGGGGTGCGGCGGAGCGATAACACACTCCTGAGCAAACATTTACAAAGCACTTCACACTGCTCTGCCAAAAATATGACTGCTTTATAAAAAGACGGTTCAATGCTGCTCCTAAAAAAGGGACTTGCGCTATTTTTAGCGTTTTCAGTGCGATTCAGTAACTTGTAAGCAACTCATAATGTTAATCAGCGTTTATAGAATGGCATAAATTGCAATTTGACCATAACAATGACGCTTGAGATTGCAAAGACAAGAGAACAACAGGCCCAGAGTTAAACACGGCATTGTTTCAGTTCAGCGGTAAAGGCTCAGTTCACTGGACCACCACCACTGGAGAACCTTGAAAGCAAAGAGTTCACTAAGATAAATTCATTTGGAATAGGGCAGTGCAATTAGTCATTTTTTAATTAAGGGCAACATTCAGTCATTTCTAATCATCAGTGCTATACTTTGAGCATTTTAATCGAGGTTTACAACCAAGTTTGTGCTTTGGAAGAGAATTCAGACTTTGAAGGATTAAATTGGACTATTTTTTGTAGTAAATGGCAATGATTAAATGTATGTATTGCTATTATTAAAGAGTAAATACTGAATGAAAACCAAAGCGTTTAATAAGACAATATCACAATATTACTAAGCCATTGTATGATTTGGAAAGAGCTAAAAATGTTTCTTTCTACAACAAAATGCTTTAATGAGTTTTAGAATGAAAAACATATAAGATTATGGTGGGGCTACGAGTTCCTGTATTTAAGATAATAGTATGTGTGGTTGATGGACAGCTTAAGTTATGTAAACTTATGGTGAGTAAATCTGCAATCATAGCCTGCAGCTACTTGATATTTCTTCCACAGAGCGCTGTTGTGAGAAGGTATAATGTGATAAATGTGTTCTGACAAGGAACAAACCAGTCAAGTCTGAAACATGCAAACCACAACTATAAGACACAAGCGTCGTGAAAACCATTACATGGCCAGAAAATAAAATCAGAAATAATAATCAGATAACAGATTTGTTTTTCTTTACATATCCAAGAGAAATCTGATCATCAGCAACACCTGGTGACATGTGCCAGTTAATTAGAGTACGGTAACTGTTTTTTAAAATGACTAATTTTGCCCTTTTTTTTTACATAATTTATCTCGTCAACACCTACATGTGTGTGAAGAATCAGAAAGAAATCTGATTTGATGTAAACACAGATATAACCTTATGTTGGCTTACTAAAAGGACAGCTAAATGTTATGAGCGGGTAAAGAATAAATATAAGTACCGGTAATGTGCTAGATAACAGTGCTTAATTAATCTTTGTTAGTATCATGTTTTATGCCGTTTTATTTTATATTCTATTTTACAGCTATTTAGACACAAACTATATTTCTCCATCCATACATTAATCAATGTTATGTTATTAGACATTGTATTAATAAGCATGCTTCATAAATACTCTAATAGATATATATATATAGCCAGTATACCAATTACCAGTAGTCAGTGATTAATATGTGGTCCCTAAACTAAAGTGTTACCATAAACAGTTAAAGTGATAATGATGATTAAAAACTGCCTATCCAGCAACTAGGGATGTCACAATTTCAAATTTTAGTCTAATGATTATTGTGAGAAAAAACATAATATATAAAGAATATAAAGAATAGTTGCGATTATTAACATCAGGACCAAAACAACAATTCAATTCTAAACTTTCTTTCCTTCTTGTTTTCGTAACACATTAACGCTCTTCAATATGTGACCTGCTTTATGAAATTCCAACTTTCTGAATGGTCAATTTTATATAAACTTTAAATTTAGGTTTACTTTTCGGAGGAAAGGACTTCATTTGGCTTCTAAAATGTACAATTTATTTTAATTGAAGGCAAGGCAAGTTATTTTTAGAGCACAAGTCGCACACAAGCCTTCACACAACAGCAGGAAAAAGTGCATTAAAATCATAAAAGATATAAAGCAAATAAAAGCATTTTATGCATATGCACAGCTAAACAACATTGTTTTTAGCTTAGTTTTGAACATTGCCAGAAACGCAGATTCCCCGTGTTTAGTCCTGATTCTGGGCACCAGCAGGAGGCCGGTCCCTGAAGTCCGAGATGGTTCATATGGCCCGAACATGTCCGAGATGTACTTGTATACAAGCAGAGCTGATTCTAGTCAGGACATGAGTAGCAGCATTCTGGATGTACTGCAGCTGTTTTACAACTCGTTTGGAGAGGCAAAAATGGCAGATTAGAGATGGGCCGATAATTACTCAGTACTGCGGCATCAGAACTGCTCTTCTTTAGGAGAGGCTTTATGACCGCAGTTTTCAAAGCCCCTGGGAATTTTTAGTCTTTACAATTATATTGTAAACTAAATCATCAATTAACCAAAAATCTCGAACATCCCTACCAGCAACACACAACCTATTCAGACAATATGTTGATTATATGAAATCTATACCTCATCACAATGATATTACCTCCACCACATGAGGTCAGTATAGATCAATCTTACTCAGAGACATGCAGAGGTTTAATAGTCCAATGTTCATCAAAACATTTAAAGTGATGCCATAATAAAGACCTCCAGGTTAGTATACACTATATTCTCGTACAATACTTAAATTCTATGTGATCTCTATGTCTGTGATTGAACAAAATGCTGACTGAAAAAAGCATTAAGTTATCTAAAACAGGAAAACAACACAGCCAGTGAGCCGGTGAATTGCATTCTGATGGAAATAGCTGGGGATGGTGCAATAATAATGGATGTAATAAAAGCAGTCTCATTTGCCCAGATGTGATCCTCTCCTCCTCAATAAAAGTGTATGTGTGTTCCCACTGAGCCCCCGTGAGTCAAAATGAGTCATATCATCTTATCAATCACCCACTTACAGTACAGCCGTCCTCTCGCAAAGATCTGTGTGGCGCGGGAGAGCGGTATGCAGTCCCACACAGTAAATATTCACAACACTGCCATCAGATGTAACCTGTATGATCCACCCACAAACAACAAAACAGGAATCTGACAAAGATGACAAAAAAAGACTTGCACTTATGACTGTTTTACTTGTCAACCAGAGCATTTTTGTCTGGAGTATAAGAGTTTGATGGTAAACTCTGTTGTCCCGTCTCAACAATACATTTTCTACGCAGTGTTGGGAAGTAGCTAACTATTCAGAATACTAATTTAGAGTAACTGTATTCTAGTACATTTACTCATTCATTTGGTGGTGGTCAAAATAAGTGACTTCCCTAAAAAATCAAATAAATACACTGCGGTACTTGATCGTGTGAGCGCATCTGCAATTTTTTCCTTCTTTAATTAATGATATTTTTGCATAACAAACAGTGAAACCAACATAAAGCGGTTTTTAGTATATCAAGTTTTACGCTATAATATAATGCAGCTCAAATGTGATGAAAGATGGCACCAGGAAAGCGGCAGCTGGTTAATTGTGTGTGCATTTTTATTATTCAGTGTGGATGAATTCATGTTTTTGTTACATTGCTGTAACTGCTGCAACAAAATCATTTCCTGAAAAAGATGAATAAAACATCTATTTAGTTACCCATGTAAAAGTATTCTAAGTATTCAGAACACAGAACTCTGGCGTGTATCAGAATATGTTACAAAATAAATGTGAATGCAGCTATTTTGTATTGTGTAACTAAATACATTTTCATAGTGTTCTTCACAACACTGTAGGCTAGAATGATGGAAAAAAAATTGCCATAGAGATTAAAATGTGAGTATATTATTTGAATGGAAAAAGTCCTCAAAATGTCTTAATATATAAAACAGGAAGCTGAAACCTATGCATGCAGAACTCGAATCATGTTAAGACGGCACTGTAACAACTCGTGATGGTCAAATGTGTTGAGTCAGTCTCGCCAGCGGTACCACTTGTCAATCAAATGTGTACACCACAGTTTCCATAGATCCTCTGCTGGCGGCGTTCCAGGGAATATGTAAACACCATCACCCATGCAAGCACCCACTCACCCCCACATCACAAGCAGCATGAGGCCACGCAAAGGATTGTCACTTTCACATTTTCAGCAGCATTGTCAAAGTTCCACGGATACAGCAAGCCAAACAACAACGGTGTAATAATGGTGTACTTACAAGAGTTCCTTTGGCTGCCATCGGTTGCTCCAGGAGAGGTGGACATCCCAGCAAAGGAAGCTTTTATTTACCCCCGAACAGCCGCACAAAAAGGGAGGGACAGCTGTAGACAAGGCTTGGTGGTGTACTACGCTACCAAACTCCACAATCACCACAGCAGCAGCGCCAGCAGACCTCCACCGCGCATCCTTTTGCTCTGCGCACATGCAACCTCCTCCTCCGTGTGGGTGAGGGACGGCGGCGGCTCACTGGGACATGGCTGTGCAGAACCAGGAGGCGCTATGTTGCAGGGAGAGGAGACTATAAACAGCCCGTCCGTATGTAGTGTAGCTCGAATCCGCAAGTGCAAGTGTGGAGCCTGTTAAGGATGACAGGGGAGAGAGGAGCGAAGCATTGAGGGAGGGGAGGGGCAGTGTGGGAGAGAGAGAGAGAGAGAGAGAGAGAGAAGGAAGGAAATGGGTGCACATGGTATGAGCAGATTGGCCTGAAGCTACAGCAATACTACATATGCACATACTTCTCATGACTCAATATGAAGTGGCGACATTTAAAAGGAAATGTTGTGTCAGGCGGGCAAACAGCTCAGACAGGACAAAGGGAAAACGCACAGTAATGTTTGGCAGCCTGAGGGAGGGGTATGATAATGGCCTCATTAGCATGACGCTGTGAGGAGAGGCACACTACCACCTTGGCCTGTCTCCTCTAGTGTCCTTCACTAACTCCTCCCTTTGTTTCCTTTCCACAGACATTCACACTACACAGAACGACTCAAAGTCAGCAGTTCTCTTTCAGCAGTCTTGTTTCTTTAAAGCGCAAATGACTAGAATACTCATTTCACGCTGTTAAAAAGGACACATTAGGATTTTTTCCAGGTATTGAACTATAATATAAGTGGATCATAATTTTACATTGCTTTCATTGTAAACAGAAATATTGGTCTAAAAGAGCTGAATAATAGATGAGAAGCACTGCCTCTTCAAAGTGGAATTTCATCATTGCTATTTATGTTTTTATTTTTGAAGTGTCTACTTGATATATTAGAACCTTATATGTACAACTTGGAAACTTAATTTTCAAATAATCACGCTAACTACAGGGATATGGGCGGGGATAAGGGGTAGGGGGTAGGTGAAAACAGGAATTTTCAGCCTCAGTTGCAGGAGGATTACACAAACATGCAAAAATCAATCCAAACACAACTTTGAGTAAATTAATGATGAGGAAACACTGTTGCAACAAGGTTTAAAGTGCATTAAAGTTGATTTTGCATAATATTTCCCCTTTAATGAGGGATTACACCAAAATATTTCCCCTTTAACGTAATTGTATTTCAAGTTTTTCTTAAAATATGACATGTTTTTCACTAGTTTGACTATTTTGGTTAAGTTAACTTCCTGGTTGGACATTTTACCTTGCAACCATACTGTAAAGAAGGGCCAAAGCCTTACTAATTTACACAATAGTTATGATTTAACAATATGCATTAGAAAAAAAATATTTTCTAATATGGCTGAAAAAATATTCCTACATCTTAAATTTGGCACAGCTTGGTATGTTGCAGAGTGATGAAAAACTTCCCCCTTTAACTTTGAAATGAGCAAATGCTGGCAAAAGTCCCCAAGATATCATCTGTAAACAGGAAACTGAAACCCATAAATAGACAGAGGGCCTTTTTAGAACTCAGCACTACTTCCTGTCACTTTTTTTTTTTTTTTTCACAAACTGAAACTTACCACATGACACATTATAAACATTCAACAAATGAACTACGCAACCAACCAAACAAATAAATAAGAAGAAACATGAAAACCTGTCATGAGGACTTCTCTCATTGTTTTTTATCTGAGCTAGCTGATGCAAAGCTTATGCCAACGTATAAAGCCACATGCCATAGTCACTCATGTTACTCACAGGTGGTCACCATGGGCACGATACACACTGGGCACTTTGGTACCAGGACAGAGTCACTTCAGATATTGCAGGAAAGAAAACTCAGATCATTTTGCTATCAGGACTAAGAATACCCAAAAACAGAATGCTATTGTGAAACATTTAATTGCTTCCCCTTATAATGGATGTGTGCCAATGCTTATTAGTCCATTTTGTCCAAGAGAAGTAATTTCCGAGAGAATGCCTCCGACAAAAATTATGGCTATCAAAACTGCCACGTTTCTGAGTCATAGAAACACTATTCCTACCATTACAAAAATAGCCTTGGGAAGAGGAAGTTTAAGCGCAGCATTTTCTGTCAACAAGTGTGGCTGGATGGACAAACAAGGAGAACAAAACTGTCCAAAAGGTGTGAGTCATTTGAAAACCTTTAAGCTGCAGTGCATCTTCGCATCTGGGCCTGTCCTTGTGATAAATAGCAGCTCTTTGTGTCTTGGAGGGACATTGTCAGAATAAATAAGATGCAAGAGCAGCAGCAGCAGCACAATCAACAGGGTTTGGATTCATCTGCACACAGCGGGGCAGCGATGGTAATATCATAAGCTCCTTAATTAGCTCCGGGTGAGTTAAAGTGTGACGAAGCACAGCTGAAGAGGTGACAAGTTCAGCCAGTGGACTTGTGGACTGTATTCAGCATTCCTCTGAAATGTGCACAGCCTGCAAACTATTGTGAAACACAATGTCACTATAACTATGATATTGGATTGTCTAACTCTTAAAACATGCGGCAACAAGCTACAAAATAATAATAATAATAATAATAATAATAATATAGTGAAAAGTATTACATTTCTGTTGCTGAGACGTGAGAGGCATAGTATATTTAACGATGCTATTTTGAATCTTACAAAATCAATATGTCTGATTGTTCTCAGAAGTATTTAATAGACTGTGAAAAGAGAGTGAAAAACATTGCATTTACTTAAACTGAATACAAAACAGCGCTGCTATGTAATTTGATGCTTCATAAAGATTAAATTGCAACTTGGAAACAGAAACAAAAGAAATGTGTGGAACAGAATTCAACCGCTGAGAGCAGAACACCGCCAAGGCACTCGCCGCAATTGTAAAGACCATGTCTTTCTTTCCCAAACCTCCCACTCGCCCTCATCCACTTGATCTGCTCCACTGCATTAGAATGTCATATAAATCATAATTAATTTATAATTTATATCATTTATATCAGATTCATCGTGTGTTACAGCTTCCTGTTTTAAGCAACATTTTGAGGACTTTTCAGCATTCAAACAATAGGATACTGAGTATTACATTTTTAAGTGCCAATGATACATCTTTTTCATCATTCTGTAACACTAAGGGCCAATAAACAATAATGTGGTGGCTGCGTGACCCTCACCTCACAGCAAGCAGGTTCCATTGAAAGCCGTTCTGTCTGGAGTTAACATGTTTCTCCCCATGTTAGGGTGAGGTTCCTTCGGGCACTCCGGTTTCCCTAACAACCCAAACATGCACAATAAAACAAATCCTCCAGCTCAGGTCATGACCAAGCCGAGGTCAAGATCTGGAGATGTGTCCTCAGGTGCTGCACTGCGGTCACACTGCTCCAGAAGAGTTTCATTGAAGGATGGGTCAAATGCAGAGCACACATTTCTGAGTTCATTCAACATTATTCAGCTCACATACTTGGTGCAATATTGTGCAAACAGTAAAAAAAACCCAATCCTAATACACTTTCTCAGCTCCATAGTCTCCTGTGTCTTGATAACCTTATGAGCGTTTGTTAGATATTTTTCCACTCCACAAAACACTACCAAGACTAAAGAACAAACAGACAGACTCCAGCCCTGACAAAAGTGCTCTGTTCTGGGAGACGGGACAGACAGATGGGAACAAGAAAGAAACAAAAATACAGTTGCCTTGGAAACTGACATTCTGCAGTAAACTTTTTATGTAATCTATGCAGAGTTATGCCAGACACTGCGGGCTATTGGTAAACTTTTCAAACAAGTGTGAAAATAGGAACAATTGTTTTTCATGTGGTCACATATTGAGTGAAAGAACAGCGAGCTCTGGGTGGTCTTCTCCAGGTGCAAATGTGATTTATGTCTCTACACGCTGCACTTTGTTTGCCCTTCACAAATCTATGACTAAGTAACTTGATTTGATCGTGATGTCCATAGATCTGTGACATAGCCTCTGTCAATGCTAAGATACACGATGATTATATTTACATCATCTGTTTCCCAGGCCGTTTCACCATTCACAAAAGCCATTTAGTAGGACTCGGTAGACAAGGAAACTGTACATTTAACAAATCAAACAATGCCATTATTTTACTTGGAGAAGGTAATAATTAGTATGTAACAGTTGCTTAAAAGACCACTCTTTATCTTTAAAGTGTATAATCTGTATAATTCATGGCCTTCTATATAAGTAGTTTATTAATAATATGTTTTTGCAGCTGCTTGTGTGCGTGACACAGTGGACACTATTTAAAAACTGCTTATAATTGAATATAATGAATACATGTAGTCTACCCTTAACTAATTTCATCTGCAGCACAACACCGTTGCTATTCAAAATGCACTGCGTCATTTCTCATTTGAAACTCATTCATGAGTCGATGTGTGAATGTTGTTTAACTTCAGGTGTCGTCCCTCTTTGTGTTCGAGTGTGGGCAAAGTGACTCCACATCCAAAGTCTTTGCTGTGATCTGATGAAGGCCAACTCACATAAAAGTGGGAAGTGGTTGCTAGGCGACTCTCCACCTCAGGCCCTTCCCTTTATGTTGCCTTTTCCCAATTGGCTCAGACTTCATTTATCACCACTGTCTTAGGCTGCTTCAAAGTATCCTATATCTTAATGGTATTTGGGTTGAGTATTACAGTGATGTAGGACGTACTCTTAAAACCAGCACCTAAGGGGTCCAAGTAAAGGGGGCTCCAACACTGCAAGAAATGTGTAACATAATCTAGATAGAAAAAGCCATAAGGAATGTACAAAACAAAAGCAGACAATAATAAGAGACATTTGTAGTAGATCTAAATGAGTATTACGTAATTATATTAGAGAGGAGACTTTCTGTTGCTTCTCTCTATAGGAGCTTGCTACTGCTATTCTTATCATTTTGAAATATTTAAAAGCATTCAAATGTCTTAAACTACTTATTTTCAGGCTTTAATAATAAGTTCAACATAATCACAAATTTATTTACTCATTTTAACAACTTTATTTTCATATTACAATGAGTTAAGTTTCTTATTTTGACCATATTTTGCTCAAATCCATTGTTGAATTGGGCAATTTGTGCTGCCTAGTGGTCGAGGGGTTGAGGCGGCAGCACACTTGCCAGCAGTTTTGTGAGTTCAAATCCCAGCTCTGACAATTTACTACATGTCCTCCCTTCTCTCTCATCCCCATTTCACACTCAGCTGTCTTGTCTAATAAAGCCCTCAGGCCAAAAATCCTTACAAAAGAAAGGAATAGGGTGTCAATTAAACAGGAAAGTGCAAAAGTCAAACTGACAGCTCTATATTTCCACATTAAACACTTTCTGATGCAATAAGCATTGTGCCATTTTACAAAGTTAGGATCACAATTCTTTACAAGATTTATGAAATCAAACTTTCTAAATGAAAAAGTTGCCTAAATTATATTGTCACATTTTTTATCCACTAAAAAAAAATAAAAAAATATTTAGGCATAGAGATTTAAGAGAAATAACTAATTGTTATTATCTATTAGCCGAATAATCCTGACATCCCTAGTGTGCAGAGAGCCCATGGATATGCCCTATGTTTCAACTACTGCCCTCTGGTGGCAAATGATGACAAATTACTTTGAGATAGCATTGTTTGTCAAACTATGAACAGTATTGGCAGCATGATCCAACAATTCAATCTGAGCAAATCAGCAAATCACACTGAAAAGTCTCTTTACATCACCACGATTTTAGGCTCTGGAGGAGCATGTAATTCATCAAAAAATGATGGTATTTAACTTTGCTCAATTTGCACTCGAGTTCTCAAACAAATCTATTTTTGAACTCAGCAACATAAAAGGTAAATCAACATCAGATATGTTTTTGATAAATCTATGATCTCTTTTCGTTAACCTCTCTCTTTATGCACATGGTTGAACCGCTTTGTAAAAGTCAGACAATAGTGCACAGATGTGGAGTGAATACCAAACAAGAACTCAATGGCTTTTGCCTGCTTGACATTCAGACACAGTAACCCTTGCTCTGTCAAAAGGGGAATCGACAATAGTCTTACGACTATATGCAAATGTATGATTTGTTTTACAACTTAATCAATAATGTAATGTATATTAGAGACAACCAAATATACTGTATGTGGACTATACAATATGAATGTAAAACAGTGAAATAATGGGCTCCAGGTCACTTCCTGACGGCTTCCCATTACTGCAAACTGCACATATATTGAATACAGTTATTTTATGTTATCATTCCTGTAGACTGAGCATTAAAGCAGTCAAGAGTCTCAGCAAGAAGGGATAAAATAAGTCTTCACATTATTACAAGATAATTTTTTGGAAGAAAAAAATAATTACTTGATGGATTCCAAGTCTGAGAAGATAGACCAAACAATGGCGAGAGGGTTTTCTTTGACGTTACTGCCACAGCAACAGTGCTTCATGGACCACTGTAATTAATGCATGTATTTGTATTGTCAAAACTTCAATTATAACTTAGATTATACTTTACAAAGCCACATTTGTTACTCAGTCTTTAGAAACTCACCCAAACAATCCATTCACAATATTTTATGGGGCAATAATAGTTGCTCAATGTTTGGTGTTCTGTTGCCATCTGGTGGTTGTATGTGCAAGTGTAAAATGCTCAATAATAATAATCAAAAATATTTTTTGTGGTCTAACATTAAAAGTAACAAAGGTTCATCTGTTTTACTAAGATCAACAAAAACAATAAAAAATACTTACTTACTGGTGGTAACCAATATCTCTGGACCAGTATCGAGAGAAAATAGTAAAAAGAAAAGGAATATATATATATATATATATATGCACAGTGGCAGAGCGGTTAGAGCTCTCCGGGTTCTCCGGCTTCCTCCCACCGCCCAAAGACTTGCATGTGTTAGGTAAATTGGCAACTGTAAATTGGCCCTAGTGAATGCGTGTGAGAGTGAATGATTGTCTGTGTGTCTATGTTTCTGTGAGAACCCTGCGACGAATTGGCCACTGTCCAGGGTGTACCCCGTCTAAGGCCCCAAGGCACTGAGATAGGCCCCCGGCCAGTCACCCGCGGCCCCTAACGGGAACAAGCGGTAGAAAATTAATGATTGAATGAATGAATGAATATATATATATATATATATATATATATATCCTGAGGATGTGAGACAGCCCCCGCTACTCTGGCATTGTTCAAATCTAAGCTAAAAACTGTTTTGTTTGGCTGTGCATATGACTGAAATAATTTTCTTTGCACTCTTCTCTTTTATGTCTTGAACTATTTGACAGATAGCCTGAAAATGGCACGTTTCAATTTCTTTAAATTAAGGTTTTGTGATTTCTGTCTTTTCTTTATGATTTTAATGCATTTTTTCCTGTTGTGTGAAGCACTTTGAATTGTTTTGTGTACGAATTGTGCTCTACAAATAAACTTGCCTTGCCTATATATATATATATATATATATATATATATATATATATATATATATATATATATATATATATATATATATATATATATATATATATATATATATACACACACACACACACACACACACACACGCACACATACATTTATATACATACATATATACATATATATATATATATATTTTTAAAATTTATATATATATATACATTTTTATTATAATTATACATTTGTATCTAATTCCACATTCTATTTTTTAATTCAACCTATTTTTAGATTATTTTTACTCAGTCATAACCTATTGAATAAAATGATAAAGAATTTGATTCCCAATCCCAGATGAGGGCAGTAGAGCTTCAGAAAAGCTTCATCACACATTCTCATTCCAGCTTTTTATTTCCTTTTTCACATAAAATCCATTAAAAAAAAATAAAAAAAAGACATGCAACTTTCGATTGAAATGATTGAATCATTAAAATCAACAACAAAATGATAATTGATTGATAACACTATAAATACATTTTTACAGTTGTTAAAGATTGTTATTGCAAAAGTCAATATGTTTTCATAATAAATAAAGAATGCAGAAATGTAATCTAATTTAATGATAAAATTCAAATATGTACAATGCTGTTCATTAAACAACACAAATGAACTTGGAGCAAGTCAAGTTCATTACCTCATCAATACTAATGCTGAGGGCATATACAGTATACTTTATAGTAAATCCTCCATGTCTAAAATTAAACTTTCACAACTGACATGTAATGTTTGCTCAAAGCTTGTGAATAAAACATGAACAGCTTCAGTCCAATGGGCTGTGTGAATCCTAATAAGACAACATGGAGTAGAGGCGGCTTGTCTGTTTGCGTGACCCAGAAACATGCCCCTGACTCAGATCCACAGTGAAGTGTAGCCCACATGCGCCACAGAGCGAGTGTGGGGCCCCTCTGAGCGCAAACACAACCATCCATACACTCATTTGTGGTTTAAAGGTGCACTATGTAACTCTTCTGCTTGTCTCCATGAAGATGTTATTTGCCTTCATGGAGACGTTCACTGCAAGTAACAGGTCAGATCTGTGGAGAGGCGCCCGTGCTCACAGTAAGAATACAGGACTTTAAGGTTTTCTTTTTTGAGCCAAAGAGATACATTTAATTCCATACTGTGGAACATTGCATCTAACATCTTTACAGAGCGAAGAAGGTTGCTGGCTCTATTTTATTAGATCTGTGAGTTCAGGGTAAAAGCCTTATCCATTTTTACCGTGGCTCCTGTGGATCAATACACAAAACATAACTTGTGTGTCCACATCCACTGCGCCCCCTGAACAAGCATTGTCACGAACAACAGGAGTAAATGTATCATCATCCAGCTGTATCTAAACACAATCAGTGATGCTGCTGTCAGTGTGAATCTCATGGACCATATTTATCCAATTCATCACTAATTGTTCTGGAATTAGCTCAGCTTTCCCCACTATCATTTGCAGCACAACAATGCCTGCCCATATGGGACTGTGTTTTGCACAATGAGAGGGGATTGATGTGAGGTCTGATGCAGATTTGAAGTGCTCAGAGATTTGATATCATGCAGGCCTTTGGGAAGCAGCGTTGGCAGCTGCTGTGTGGATCTGAGCCAGTCTGGAGCAGGGCCAGAGCATCAGGAGTAAATATAGATGCAACACATTCAGGGAGGCCTGCATTAGACAACAATATTGATCTGAGCCATTTCTGATGAGACACATAGATGTAGAAGTTCCCAATTTGAACCAGAAATGTTTTAGTTCATTAAAAACAAAATAAAACAAAACTAAAAATACTAATCTGATCCTTTTCTCCACATTATGGTTGAATATATAACTATTTGGCCTTTTAAAAACTCATTCCAAAAGAATCCACCAAAAACCCACTATGACACCAACAAGCCAATACCATACAAAACCACTTGTTTCGGTTTTGTCCAAAGTAGGTTTGCAAGACGAATCACTTATAGTTAAGAATGATTTACCTGGCAAGAAAATTATACTTATTTTTTACTTTTATTTTATTTATACAGGGAAAACCTAATGAGAAAATGTATCTTTTTCATGGGTACCCTGTTAAAACACAACACAAAATAGACAACAAACATAGGATACTAAAAGACAATTAAAACATTCAATAAAATTAACCAACACATAAAAACACATTTATACATACAACGTGAGATAAAATTATATAAAACAAGTGCATCAGCACTGCGGGTGGTCCTTGACCAGTGCTTTAAAATCATTAAAAGGCATAAAATGATTTAATTTAAAAAGTCTCTGGGTTTTGTTTCACAGGGAGGGAGGGAAGTTGTTGAAAGCTTTTTTTCCTGTCTCTGTGTTAAAACGATGGGTCTGTAAGTTAAAAATGTCCTGAGACCTCAAACTGTGAATACCTGATCTGATGTGCAATAAACTTGATAAATAATCAGGCAAAATGCCAACTAGACCTTTAAACACAAACAAAAGGCAGTGCTGTTCTCCTCGTGATTGCCATTCTACTTTAGAATATAATTCACAGTGGTGAGTTCTGTCTCCTTCTCCTGTAATGAACCTTAGAGCTGAATGATAAACCGAGTTCAGAGGTTTTAACACTGTTGCTGTTGAATGCATATATATATAATGTCACCATAATCTAAAACTGAGAGAAATGTAGCCTGGATTAACTGTTTTCTACAATGAAGAGGAAAACATTCTTTAGTTCTAAAGAAGAATGACAATCTGGCTTTAAGATTATGTGTCAGCTCTTGTACGCGTTTGTTGAAGGAGAGTTTATCATCGATCCAGATGCCCAAGTATTTGTAATGGGGTACTTGTTCAATCATACAGTTGTGTTGGATGGAGTGAAAATCTTCTTGAATATTTTGAATCACCTGGGCACAAGAAGGTTCATTCATGCATACATAATTGCATCATCTGCATACAAGTGGATGTGTGGATGTGTTTTAGATTATGCCCAATTGAGTTTATATAAATTGTAAATAACAGTGGTCCAAGGACAGAGCCTTGAGGAACACCTTTATTAAGGTAAGAAAATTCAGATTGAAAGCCATCAGCAGAAACAGTATGAGCTCTATTTGTGAGGCAAACCATTTTTTTGAATTGGTATCGAACCCAATAGCATCCAGACTCTCCAACAGAATACAGTGATCTACTGAAACAAAGGCCTTTGACAAATCAACAAAAACAGCAGCACATTCCTCATGGCTGTCCAATGCAAGCACAATATCATTTATAACTTTGGTAGCAGCTGTGATGGTGCTATGTCCTGGTCTAAATCCAGACTGGTAGCTATTTAAAATGGAATATTTGGTTAAGAACGCACGCACCTGGTTACTTATGAGCTTCTCTAAGAGTTTTGCTAGGCAGAATAGTTTTGAGATTGGACGGAAATTATTCAAATCATTTTTCTGGCCTCCTTTGTGCAAAGGGAGAACAATACTTTCAGTTTCAATTGTGAGACTAAAAACATGAGTTAAACAATGTACTATTAGTGGGGCTGATAACAAAAGTAACCTAGGTTCGAGGGTGTCAGCTCCAGTGGACTTTTTTGGATCTATAGAGAGCAACATATTTAATACTTCATACTGTGTAAAGGGCTTAAGGGAAAATACTTGATCATCATGTCCATTTTCATAACATAAGTATGATAGTAAATGAACGTTTCACTTTTCAAATCCTACTCCATTGCATTATCAGAAATCCTTACAACGCCACTATTGTTTTTTTTTTGCCCAGCTTTCACTTCTGTGGCTCTGATTCTCCTCGTGCCTTCGCTCTCATGACCCATCTCATCTCATCACTCTCTGTCCGTCTGTCCCGGGGCGAGGGGAAAGCACTGCCTCTGTTCTGTGCAAAGACGTCTGTAGTCATCTTTTCCATTTGCCCATCAGCCGACACTATCCCGCGCACTTATCCTGCACTGATAGTGGAGACTGAGATCTGGGACTGGGGTGAGGCAGCAGGCAGTGGGCGTAGCAGGCTGATACCACGCTTGAGCACCCAGCTTCAAGTTATGTTCTATGTTACTTTTCCATTGGATACACTACCTGCTTGTCTCCATGGAAATGTTATGGCTTTGTCAGAAATGTTGCATAGTATGGCTTTAATCTTATCTATCATTCATTGATAACTTGGAAAACAGAAATGTGTTAAACATGTCTTCAAACACATTAATTGAGGTTTAATTATCAGACAAATGTGAAATGTCTACCCAACAAAATTAATCACCAAAAAATTAATATAACTTTATACCCATTTTTGAAAGTTTACAACAAAACCTTTTTATTTTTTGTTTTAATCAGGTGTATTTGTTGCATTTTTAATAAATTATATACTCAGCATTCTAATGTTGCACATTTTCAAAACAACATTCACAACATTTTGATATATTTCCAATTTTGTTGTGAGCAGGATCGCCTCTCCACAGACCTGACCTGTAGCCTGGCCAGATGGCGTCACGTGCTTTGACTCCATGTAGATAAATGTGCTTAATCTCATACAGAGGAACATTCCTGGAAAAGTACTATAATTTCCATGGAGACAAGCTGGCGGTGTTCTTTGTTCATACCATTTCTCAACCTAGAAATACTTTGCCATCATTTATAGAAAGTATTTTACCAAAAAGTACAGGTGTGTTAGTGTGGCCTCTGTCTGAGACTTGAGACTGTGAGGGTGAGTCCTTGAATGAACTGATGAGCAGTGACAGGGCCGTGGGCTGAACTCTGACCTGACGCCTATCTTCACACTGACATATACACGTAAACACACACACACACGCACAGACACACACACAGACACACGCACACACACGCACACACACAGACACACACACGGTCCGCTCAGGGGCAGAAAGAGGAGCAAGGGTGAAGTCTGTGCAGCTAAAACACCATCTTCCAAAACTGAACAGTGACTAAACTCTTAGAAACCAGGTTTAGATTTGATTCACTGTATTTCAAAAACACAAAATGTAAACGCTTAGGCAATTAAACAATTAACAAACAGCTCCAGGATTTTGAAAGATTTATATTCATCGTGTTTAGGAGGAAAATAATGCAGGGGAAAAAGGCTGGACAGATGCAATTTGTTTATTCAATTAGTGTTAGTTTATATTATAACTTACTTACCACGCAGAGAGGAGAGAGTAATGAATCTAATAATAGCCATTTCATACAATTTCTACCCTCAGAACATGCTTATTAGCTGCACTGCCGCTCGACTAAGCTCCTCCTATACAGAGGTTATGTAGGTCACATGTTTATAATTAGACGACAGAAGCCCATGCATGGAGACACATTCACTGCACACACTCCATTTACCAGGATTAATATTCATAAGTGGTCCGTATTTGGAGCAGAGATTTTGTTACATAAATCAGAACGATAACAGGGAATTACTGTCCACTTACTGAGTAAAATAGACATGGGCGAGAAAGCAAGAATGGGCATCGCCGTCTCAGGAACAGAAGCAGATTTAAATACAAACAAAATCTACAACCAACTCTAAAAAGTACTATTACCACCAGCAAAGTACTTCTACAGGAGAATGTTAGAGTCGTGTGTGGGTCTGATACTAGCTAGGTTCACACACGCATCAAAATCTGATGATTATCTGATTTCTGGACCTTTAAGATATTTAAATTACATGCAAACCGCAAAATGTGATGTGCGTAATCAGAGGGATAATGATCAGAAAGAAATCAGTAATCAATTTCATTAGCTTTTAACTCCAAAAAGTAGGCAACTTTTATTTATTTTACTTCAGTTTTTTCTATTTAAAGAACAAACAGAACAAACAGAACAAGACCAAAGAGTGAAACAACAAAGTCAAAAGGAAATAGAATATTAAATGTCTTGTCATTCATTCGTCCATCTGTCCTTGTGTCTGTATCTACATTTTTGTAAGTGTCCAAAGTGAATTATATCCAGTCCTTCACAGTCGGCTCTGTCCTCGTCATCCATTTTCTTGATTTTGCTGCAGCCAAAAGTACATTCCACAGGTATCCATCAATCGTTTTCATTGTTTGAGTTTTACATCTGAGTTGTATTGTTTTAAAGTCAAATGGATTTTCTAACAGAATTCTTTG
This sequence comes from Chaenogobius annularis, assembly GCA_015082035.1. Taxonomy (NCBI): domain Eukaryota; kingdom Metazoa; phylum Chordata; class Actinopteri; order Gobiiformes; family Gobiidae; genus Chaenogobius; species Chaenogobius annularis. The sequence goes on from BJKM01000365.1 coordinate 188,692, forward strand.
CAAACATTGAGACTTTGTGCTTCTCCGTTGGGATGTGCATATATGTTCTTGATGTATATTATTTACTTTTGCTGTACCTAAAGAATTGCTAATAAATGTAATAAATGTATAGTTTTGAGATTATTCCCCCGGAGAGTTCTGATTTACATGCTTTAATACAAAGGGCTTCAAACACTATAATCATTTGAATAAAAATCTTGTGAAGATACAAAGTAAGAGTAAAACTATTCATCAGGTCAGATTAGAAACAGAACTCAAAGCTTTTTCTCTTCCCACGTAATAACATCCTTTTGTTGCTGATTCAGACTCTGAGGAGGAAGGCCTCGTCTCCCAGGTGTGCAGCCTAAAAAGCCCCATGTTCTTTTCACTCTGACAGTCGGCTGTGTGCCCAGAAGGAACGAGCTGTCACTGCAGGAGCTGGGACAGTGTCGGCTAAGCATTAAACACTGCACCGAGAATCACACGAGGCAGCCACATCCATCCATAAAGAGTCACGCTCCCTGTGGGTTCCTGTTCCTGTTTGCCTGGTAATTGGATGGATTTATTCAAGTTTTAGAACAAAATCTTTCAAGAACTACAGATAAATTTGAGCATGAACTAAGACTGCTGACTTCATAAAAAGCATGACTGTTTTTTTTAATGGCAGTTATGAGAAATCTCCATTAGATAAAACATATTTTATCTGCAAAGGCGGCAATAGTGAAGACCAGAGGCAGTGGCGATGTAGTGCTCAAATGTGAATCTAAAAGTCATTAAAGAAGTTTCTCTCTCCTCTATCTCCTGTGTTTTTTTTAAACGCTCTCCGCCTGTCACTCCAGAACTTCAATCAGACTAATCATTTCCACAGTTAATTACCTCTGTCCCCCACAGAGTTGCACTGGCAGCCTCCGAATTCAAATGTGCTGTTCTACACCTGTGGCGAATGTGGCAGATGCGATGTGTACACAGCTGTTTGGGAAGGATTATTTTTGAGGATAGATGTTTACTATAATATTGCTTAGAATTTATCAATACTATTTATGAATACTATTGCTTAGTATTTATCATACCTATTTACCTTATCACTATGACTGGCATGCGAGAGGGTGGCAATATACAGAAATTCACATAATATAAAAAGATATTTTAAGTTTGAATATAGAGTAAATCATTGATAGTGAAAAAATGCTATTAAAAGAGCTGATTCAAAATAAAAAAGAGAAAAATGTTTCGTAGTAAACTTTCAAACACGGGTATAAGGTGATATTTCGGCACTTTTAAAAAAATCATTTTTTGGATTAATTAACTTTAAAAGGCATGTTTTAACAAATTTCTGTTGGGCTGACGTGATATCATCTGAATATTGTTATTGGGATGCTCAAAAATATTGAGATTTTCATTTTTGTCAATATCACCCATGCCTACTAGGAATATGTATGAACTGTATAACCACGAGTATGGCTCTAAAATGGTAACAATTCCCTTATTATTAAATCCTTATTTAAATCATTTTAGGATATCTTAGTTTGAAGCAAAAATTCTGCCGTATCAAGATTTCTGTCTTAAGTCAATAATTGGATTTTGACAATCACGCTTTTGCCTTTCATTTTCAGAGCTTTTGAATAATTCATGACAGAAAATGGCAGTGGATCGATACTAAGTTAACTTTTAGCTCAACCCTTGCAACAAATCAAGAAACATATTATACTTGCCTGTAGTGGATAGTCCACATCCATGCTGTGGCACAAAGGCCAAACAAAGTTAATTTATTTTACAGAAAGTTTGGAGTTTTGACTTTTGCACTTGTGGACGTAGTGTTTGGCGTCTCCCTGGGGCAGTGCACATAATAACGTTCACTGCTCACTGAGGCAGGAGAAAGGCACAGTGGTGCAGATGTGGACGTGTTCAAACGGACCTCTGCTGCATGCTCCGTGGATGCAGAGGAACACAGGCCAGTTTGAGCAGACGTTTACATGTGTAGGCACGCATGTGCACAATAACCTCCTACACTTATCCTGCTAGACATCTTATTTCTTATCTATAGTTTACTCAAGGGGTTTTTGGTATTTCCAATCATATGTACTGTCAAATGTCATTTAAATCTTTCTTCGTTGTGCCGTACTATAAACAGTAGTTAGACTGTTCTAGTGTATATTTTTGACAAGAAATAATGTTTTCTATAATCAAAGGGGTGACCACAAAAAACACAGTCATCATTAGTCGCCTCCAAATGCAATGTAATAATTTCACTAGGTTTAAAATGACCACTGACTGAAAATGGATATGCTTGGACAGAAACATTTGACCAACAAGGGCCACTAGAATTGGTGCCAAAACTGAATTATGTAAATATATCAAACTACCTTATTAATTCAACATAAAAACCTCCCACCACCTACTGTTATTTTATTCTTGATATTTGCACAGCCTTATTGAGACAAATCTAATATATTTCATTTATTTGAAGTTAATAATGAGTCAATATAGGTCATGAGAACCACTAATTACAGCTCCTAATGAGGCACTAAGATGAAAGAGAAAATGCAGTTCTCGTTTTAGTGACTTGAGGCTCAATGGTAATCTGAGACTGCAGAAAAAAGTCTACAAGCTTCACCAAGAACTCTGAAACTCCTCAAAGCTGTTTTACTCAATATATAATCAGGCCTCAACAGCCCCATAGTAATCAATGGCTTAATGAGACACTCTCGTCAATCTCTTAGCTGGTCATATCTCCTCTACTTTTGTGTGTTGGTATATTTGTTTGTGTCCATGCAGGGATAACCAACATACGGTATCTTTTGTCCTTCACTGAAAAACAATATACACCACACCACAACACAGGAGTCTACAAACCAATGCATCATCACGAGGCCAGCAATGTGTCCCCTTTTCCACAGAGAGCATTAGACTCTTGGGCTTAGGGCAAAACTAAATATAGGGCACGTGAAGAGGAAATGTGAAAACTGAATCAAACGTAAGCTAATATAAGAGGCATGTGAGATAATCAGCTGTTTGTGGGTAGGGCATTTAAAATTATACAACCTTATAATATGAAATGAAAAAACATGGTGTTACTGTATGGCACAAAAACACCATACAATGTCCTCTGGTGATGAGTGCCCTGTGTGTCCTGTGCTGGATGTGCAGCCATTGCTTCATTACACAACCATCTCTGCTCCTCACAGAATTTACAAACACACCCATTTTGTCTAAACTCAGATAGAACTCAGAGAGAGCTCAGCTCCTCACGGCTTTTGGTGAGAAATGAGAAACACTTTTGGCATCATCATTAGGCCTGAGTGCTTCGTCTGTACAGAATATCTGTACCAAATTATAATACTAAAAAGGTTCCTTGAAAAGCATACATATATGCATGCATGTGAGTGGGGTCTCCTCTCCACAGATCTGACATGTAACTTGACTTTGTGGTGTCACCCATTTGTCTCCAAGGTGATAAGCTTAATGCCATACAGTTAAAAAACAATAAGATCTCCATGGAGACAATCAGGTGACATACTCTCTACCACAAAAGTTTCATAGTGGACCTTTAACTATCCAGTGTTTATCTAAGGATGTGTGTTAGAAGCATTTGCCACTCCTGATGCCATTTACCTATGTGTACCAGCGCCCCTTCGACGAGCCTTAACTCATGAAAGGAACTCCAGAATGAGCACTGACAATCATATAGCTCAGGTACTTCTGATACAGCCTAGGAAATCTTTGGTGATGTGGTAACATAGAGACGTAAATGTACATATTTATGTACACTTTCAAAGGTTATCATTTCTATTGCCTTAGTGTTCAAACGCCTTTAGCCGTAATCAATTCCTACTGCGGAGAGTGGAGGCAGCTTTCTGCCAGGTTAATTACCATATAATTAACCATAGTCATATTTAGTATTTTAAAGAATAATTGTGTCATTCTAAAGTAGTTCAGTAAGTTACAGAAGTATTTTTTCAAGAAAATAATTTATTAAGCTTATGTCGCATTACATTGAATCTGCTTTTCTCCCACCAATGGATTTGGTCATGTATAAATGCTTTCTGGGATCAAGAAAGGCAGAAAAACAAACATTATCACAAACTGTGCAGTAGCTCCGGCTGCTTTGAAAATAGCATGTCTAATTAGTTAGCTTCACTCACTATTTGTTTCTACATCAGCACACAGCGGTTTTCCACTGCTATCATGCTAAACCAATCATACTGATTATTCACTGAAATCTAGGCCATGTCTAATCAACAGACAGCCCACTAGGATTGGATCATTGTTGAACTATGTGCTGCTGCTGTGGCGGCACATGTAAAGTGCAGATATTCATCTCTGTCAAAGGCACATCAGTCGATCAGTGTCCGGGACAACCACAGTCCTGCTGCTAGCTCCCTGCTCTTTTCCGTCAGTTTCCACTCAGCCTGATAACGTAAATCATGTTCCCCCTCGCCTCGGTCGATCAGCTCCACTGTCAAAAACATGTCTCTCTCCAGGATCATTGAAGCGAGCAGAAGGTTTGACACCTGCCTGTCTCGGGGTAACCTCGGGGAGGATCGGGACACTCCCCAGCGAGGACCCCTTTTAACCTCTCGGCTCTTTGCTTCCTCGTCCTCCTTTTTTACCAATGTGACATTAATGTCCTCTGATGAAGTGGATATAGTAGAAGAACTCTTATTGGCTAAATCCAAACTGTCACTGGAGAAGGACGTCTGTGATTGGTTACAGTCCTTTTGGTAGGCCAATTTCCTGTTACTTCTGTCCAGTCTGTTGAGAGACAAACATGGAGGCCACCTGATGGACAGACACCTGGTGACTGCGAGCCATAGGTCCTGAGGCCTGAACAAACCTGTTCTCTGAGGCTGTCTCTCACAAGCGTCCTCCGCCTGTGGATGTAAACACTGTGCTGCTGGCTCTGACTGCACCAATTCTGGGATTGGCGCTCTTCTGGAGCTCTGTGGTGGTTGGGTTTGTACTCCACTCTGTGACTGTGCTTGTTGGTCCTCTTCAAAGCTGAAAGAGCAGTTAAACCCCTGACTCCTCTTCATCCGACTTGCTGACAGCACGTCAGAACTGGAAGATGTTTCCTCGGCTGATGAAGTTGATCCATGTTGTGAAGAGTCCTTTGAGTCCTCATCATCTGATTGCTGCTTCTTCTCCGAGTCAGTAGAGCTGCTTGCCCTTTGGCCTTTGTTCATAATTCTAACTTCACACAAGTATTTAAATCACAGCAGCAGCAATGACACACCTAAACAGCACCAGAAGAACTCTCCGTGAGCTTGGCCCTTCCATAGTGTGTGCTCCGAGTGGCACAGAGGCTGCAGCGCTGGGCAGTGATGACGCTGTGATGCCATGCAAACATGCACAGATAAACAAACCCTGTGTGGCGATGTGTTCACGCTCCAGTCGAGTCAGCGGTGACTTGCCTCAAAGGGAAGTGATGTCACAATGCATGATGTCATAGCTCGCCACAGACCGGAGTCTGCCAGAGCAGTGCAATAGCTCAGATGGGCAGATGCCCTACCTCCAAATTTGACCTAGATGTGCATTAGAGGGGCCTTAATGTGAGCAAATGTCTTATTTTGCTTCTATGGTTGTTTCATTTATACTATTGAAATCAAGAGTTCTATATTAAAACAACTGAATAACAATTATTTTCTTTGGATGCCGGCCCCTTATTTTTTATATTTCTTTAATTATGTTATGTTCACGCCGGTTTAGTTTTTGATGTTGTTTTATAGTCTAAAAAAAAATTTAAATGAAAAAAAAATAATAAAACCATTTCAAATAATATATGACCACCAGACTTTAGTAGTCATAACATTTTTGTGTACAAAATTCCACAGCGTACAAGAGCTGCACCTACTGGCACACTGTGGTCATTTGTATCTAGATAAACAGTGTCAACAGGTGTCAAAATTACTAAACTGCATAGTTTAGTAATTTAGCACTGAGATCATTCGGGCAGTATATCCAGAGGTACTAGGCAATACTCATTGTCTAGTACCTCACAATACAATACGTATCCTGAATCCAAGATACAATAAATATTTTGATACTCAAAGCTTACCGAAATACGATACATGTCCTGATACATGGATATCCTTTAAAACTGGGGTTCAAAGTTTACTAAAATGATGTTATGATTATGTAGAATAACAAAAAGCCATGTCATTTCAAGCTAACAATTCCCTTAACATCAGAATACAATTATCCTATGTATAAGTTACCTTTTCAGCCAAGAATATATGTAGTTAAGTGGCCATACCAGCTTGGCAATGCCCAACCCCTTGCTAGAATGCTTGGTGCCACAGTGAGGCGGTAGCGCACACTGTAGTTGTGTCCTTGGGCAAGACACTTCACCCTCCTTGCCTACAGTTACCAAGTATGCAGATGTATGGATGAGAGAGTTGTGAGCGTAAACACAGAACAGTGGCAGGAAATTAGCCCATGACTGCAATCCGGCATGTTTGCAGCATGTATATCATTATATGTTAATTAAGATGCACTGTCCAGACCAAATAAACAAATAATAATAATAATAATAATAATAATAATAATAATAATAATAATAATGATAATGCCCTAAACCATGTAAATGTACAACAACAAGCTGATGTTTACCGGAGGTGTGACCATTTAACTTTTTTGGAACCAAACAATAATATAGATTTAAATAGTTTTCACATCCCTCAAATACAGTGCATTTGTACAGAGGTGTATATATATATATGTGTGTTTCTCCACTTTACCTGTGGGTGTGGGTGATGTACACGATGTCCAGTACAGTCGTTCTGCCTCGTGCGCCGCTGGTTCTCCGGCTCTCACGTAGACAGTCCATGTTAGGTCACTCAGTGCTCTCCCAGGACACCATTTATGGGCATCCAGCTGCACAGAGGACTGACTTTTGGTTTGTTCTTTCTTACATCATCTCAGACCAAAAGGCCATTGACTACTCCACTCAGCATGCTGCAACTCTCACACACACACACACACACACACACACACAAAGAGCGTGTAGTGAAAAGTAGCTGTATATTCACCCCATATACAAGGAATGATCACAGCACCAAAAACAGAACAAAATCCAACAAAACTAATCATAACAAAATACAGATGGAAAAACTTAAACATTGTGTTGAATTGCATTACTTCACTGTATCAAACACGCCGCCACTATTTGGTCATCCTACTTATCCTTAATAGTCTATAGCACTGTAAACATAAATTTGCTGGCGTTGCATATTATTGTGGGTCACGTCACACTTTACTTTATCTTATTGAATGATGCAGTGAGGATGAGTACAAACCTGGGATAGGAGGCACATGGGCCACAGCTGTAAAATGTCCCCTGGCAGAAGAATACAAGGCTGGGCTTTGTGCATCTTTCATGATGTGGGTGAAGATTTCTGCAGCGCCTGCGAGGGTGCAGAACCCAGTGTTATCCATTATTAGAGGAGACTGTGGTGGTCCCGTATTCTAACGAACAAAAAGGACGGCTTCAATTTAAACAAAGGCAATAAGTGATGTTAACCTTTATTCCACAAAATGTATAAGATAAAATTGTTCTAAATACAATATATTTCTGCCAACATTGAACACTACTGTGCTAAATATGCTGAATAATGCCTTGCTGAATAATGAGTTATTTCTGGGAAAGATGATGCCACTCAAGATCTTTTAACATAGAACATGTTCACTCAGGTTTGCAAGTATTCTGAGAACGTTGCCATTGTTTATAACTAATTCAGCCAATATAGCTAATTGGTATGCAAGCATCAGACCAAAGGGAACAACATAGAGCTTCTATTTGCATTACGTAATTAAACTGCATCATGTGTTATTTTTGCTCTCCATTCAGTTTCCTGTTCATCCGGTTGTAAGGGAGTACTTTATTAATACTGACTTTTCCAATGCAATGGCCCTGACTCGATGTAAACACTATAACTAAAATATAAGAAGGTGGAAACTGCCATGAAATATTAATAAAAGTTGGAAAGGGCCTCCTGTTATCTATTTTGGAGAGCATCTTCATACATTATTCAGAATAGCGAGGCTGGGAACTGGACACGGGCCATTAACTCACCGGAGCTGTGCAGAAACCTCGATTAAAAAAAAAGCCCTCTTCACCGGGAGCAGGTGGGTTTAACAGCACTCTCTGACAAACGCGTCAAGTCTCTACAACCAGACGAGGGCGCTCAGGACGATCTGTAAATCCACTGTCGGGAACTCTGCGCGTATCTCGACTTGTGATTGGTCGAACGTTCGCGAGCGCGCTTCTCATTGGACGGAGCGGGGTGGGCGGGCACGGTGGAGGGTTTCTTTGATATAGACTACAGCTGGCGTCGGCTCCGGTCTGAGAGCTCGCCACACGGAGGGAGTGAGAGAAAGGTCTGAGAAAGTGACGGGGGGATTCATGTAGGGGGCTTTGTGAGGAAGACAGAGGACAGGTTTGATCGTTTTGAAAAGTGGCCCACCAAAGAATTAGAAGTAGCCAAAATGCTCTGCCACGTGACGCGTCCGGATTCTGTGGTGATGGAAGTGGAAGTTGATGCGAAGGCGAACGGGGAAGACTGTCTCAATAAGGTAGGACATGACAACAACTGCTTTACACGTCATTTATTTATTCATTTATTTATTCATTTATTTATTCATTTATTTATTCATTTATTTATTCATGTATTTAATTTTGCAGCCTCAAAAGGACACAGTACTTTTGCAGCAGTTGGTCGCAGTCTGATTATGCCACGACTAGTCTCACAAAAAGTTTCTCTTTGTTGTAACTTTGGCTATTTTTTTTATCCCATAATTAAAAGTCCTGCTGCAATTTGTAATGCATCCTTTCTTGCATGCCATTCTTTTCTGCAGTATTTTAGCTTTCATGTAACAATTCATTCAATTCAGTTACGAGGAAACGCCATGTCCAGTGCGCGCTCCTACTTTAGGCCCGCTCATGTACTGCGTAACAAAGAGCCTTTTCTCGTGATCTCATAGTTTTTATTCTCTGGGGAAACGCTGCTATTGTCTCCTTCCTACCTGCACGGCTTAGTCATGGGCATATGCGCGCATGGGTTACTCCAGTTCATTCTTCCTCCTGCGCCTGGAGTGTGGGGGGAAACGTGCACACGCGCAAAGCACTATTGAAACTTCCCCTCTCTCTGAATAGTCGCCAAGAGTTGTTTTCATCCAACTGTAAATCCACTTTGCATGCATGGCTTATTTCCAAACTTGTCTTGGGCATGAATGGGCTTATTTCTTTCTCTTTTTTTTCTTCTTCTTCATCCCCGCCATGCTGCTGGAGGTTCTTGCAGCAGATCGACGTGCAGCAGCGGCAGTCCTTACGTAATAAGTCCAGAGCCGGCTGCTGTGGAGGGGGCGTGGGAGAGCTGAACCCCTTTACCCCCTTCACTGTGAGGCTCAAAGTGCGCTTCCAATGGGAGCTCTTTGACGGGGCTCGATCAGCATGTGAACGGCACTGCAGGGATTTCAAAGTCCAAAGTGCTTTAGATGCTTCTGAACTCGAACTACAGCCACTAGGTCAATGGCACTTAACTGTTTAAACTTGTGTAACGGTCTTCAGCTGTGAGCTCAGAGTAGAAAAATGTGAGTGAAAAATCCTTATGGTTGAGTAGAGGAGATACTTGCCATTTGTTTAAACGCTACATGTTAATATAACTGTAAAGCATCAAGCAATAGACTGATCCCCGTCACACGCTGCAATCCTTCGTTGCAATCATGTCTGAAGCCTTCTCTCCTTTTTGTTTAGGTTTGCAGAAAGTTGGGCATAATTGAAGCGGACTACTTCGGGCTGCAGTTCACAGGAGGCAAGGGCGAGAATCTGTGGCTAAATCTGAGGAACCGCATCTGCCAGCAAATGGACAACGTGACGCCGTGTCGACTCCGGCTCAGAGTCAAGTTCTTCGTAGAGCCTCATCTCATTCTTCAGGAGCAGACGAGGTAAAAATCTGTCCGTCCAACTCCGGAATCCGGTGCCATGATGCCACATAAGACGCAATCAAAGTCTATTCTGTATTACAGCGGCTCAAAGCATGCCGGCTGCCAGAGAAAAAACAAAGACACATTGGCATGTGGAATGCGACATAAAGCACGTGCTGCAGAACAACAAGACCATAGTTTGGCAGAACCTAATCTCACCACTTTGTTCCTGGTTGAGCAGAGATGCCCTTTAGTAACCTCTGTGGTGGCTCCTTCCGGGGTTACTATAGGTCGTTCTAGAAAGAAACGCCAGAGCAGGAAATGTGATCTGGCTGAGGTCTGAGGGTATGGGCCGCTTTGTGAGTCCCCTGGGGACACAGCGATACCTAGGACCTCTGCCACTGCACCATTCAGCTCCAAATAACTTCTGTTGTGCGTTTTGCTTCAATTGTGTCACATGTTTGAGTTGGAGCATCCAGATGCAACCAGTCTGGTTTTGCATTATGAGTCACATTTCTGCTGTTTTCCATATAGTTTTCATTCCCTATAGTTCAGTGCAAAAGTCTTGGGTCAATACACCAAAAATTACTGCTGACTTTAAAAAAAACTAGACTCGATGCTTCAATTGTAAATGCATACCGTATAGACCTGAATGTACCGTCAAAGATTCAAGGGTGAATGCTTTTCCTATTGAATAAAAAAAATCGGGACTCTAATAAGCCCAAAACAAAAACTTTTTTTCTTTTTTAGTTTCTGTAGTTTTAAATGGTTGACCCAGTTCAAACTGTTGCTTATTTACAATAAACATTTGCAGTGTGCTACTTTCTAATGGAGTCACTTTTTATCTTGTGCAACCACTAGATTATGAAGTCTTGACACATCTTAATAACAAAATGCTTGCTTTTCTTTAATGCAATTCTTTATGAATTGGCCTAATACGTTCTGGCACCACCGCTGCCCCATACTGCCCTGTTGTGTGGTTGAAAATGCAGTCTGTCCTCTACTATTAATTGACCGTTTTTCTTACTCTTCCTGACAATGGGCCATGTTTTGAAACCAGTGTGAAAGGAAAGTGAAAGGCTGTGGGGGTGCGATGGAGGAGGGCACTTGGCCATCAGACCTCCCTGAGATTAGCAGGGGTTATCAACAGATGGCGGGCGGCAGGCCTGTGCAGATAGGGCGGGGGTCACTGGGTTGTTAAAGAAAGGTGAGATAAAGTCGTGAAAAGGGTACACGAGGTAGCTGTTTTTATTAATGCTCACAACATCAAGTTGAAGAAGTGTTTACCTCTTCTGCTCTCTATTGTAGGTCAGCAAATGTATACTTATAGAAAAGGGTGAAAATATTTGTATTCTTTTAATTGTTCGTTTAATTTTTCACTTGAGGATTTAATTTACCTTTGCTGTAATGTTGACTAAGCAGATGGAGGGCCCCCTTTTTTCTCACTGCCGGAGTTGTTACCTTTGACCTAGTTTAGGGATCACTGCCTCAGAGGCCTGTTCATGCTCACAATAGCAGTCACGGATTTTGTTCAACTATATTGTCTTTGCACTGGGCAGATTTACATTTTGTCATATGAATTGCATAAAACATATTTTCCATCCCACCAAGGACTTACTGTTCCATAGTCTTACTCCTCCCCACCCAGTTGTTCCTGGAACATTTAATTCACGTGCATCACGTTCTCATTGTATCTAACTATATGTTTGACTTGGCAAATGGTGCAAGTTGGAACAAATCTTGCAGCAGAATATGCAACGTGCATAGCAGAGCATAGCAGAGCATAGCAGAGCATAGCAGAGCAGAGCATAGCAGAGCATAGCAGAGCATAGCAGAGCATAGCAGTGCATAGCAGAGGGAGGGCCTGTTCTATATGTGAATTGCATAACCACCACTGGACCCAGAGCGCTTTACATAAGGTCTGCCACGTAAACTCTGGCGGGCCGCCGCTTGTTCACACATACAGCAGATTAGTACATTGTGTTTGCTTAGTACTGACTTTTACTGTTGTTTTGTAAAACAAGTCAGCCATGCTGCTTAAAACATTTAATTGCATTCGTTAGCACGCCTGTCATGTTCTTAATTGTTCTTTCCCATTTTCGTAGAAAAAGCCAGGGAAAGTGTCACCCAGCGGCCCCAACAACAGCCTGTTATCCGCACCATTAGGCCCATTTGCTCAGAGTTAAATATGTGAATGTTTCCCTTCATTAGTTTCACTGTTTAACATTCTGATCAGGGCACGGTCATCACCTCTGCTTCATCAGGGGTCCCCCTCATTAACCCTTTTGAGGTACAACTCGTCCGTTATTTTACCATTTCAGAATGCCTTTACTTCATAGGAACAGTCCTTATATTCCCTCAATCCTACGGTTAATCCTACTAGCCTCTCTGAATGCCCATTGTTTCATGAAATGACTGCTTTGTTCAGAAAGGTGAACTTGACAGAAGACCAGAGGAACACAGTGCTGCTGAACAGGCAGACAAGTGTTGGGTTTAAATACTTCAAGCTCTCAATTCTCATCAGTGCTTAATTACTACACTGACAGTCAGTCTGTTGCCTCTGTCTTGTGCAATTACAGGCAGTTTAAACTCCTGCTGGTTTTAAGGACCTGAGACAAATCTTGTTGCGGTGGATGGCCTGTTCACCAGTAAACGGGACACCTACTATTTATGGTTGTCACGATATTTAGAAATGCAAACTCGATTTAGATACTAAGGAATATACTTGATTCTTGAAACCCATTTCAAAATCACAATAACTATTACGGTAATAAATGCTCATTTTTAGGTCACGGTAAAGATTTTACACAATAGATTGACAATTTAAAAGCAACGTAATAGTACTTTATTAAACCCTCTCGCCTTATTTCAGATCTGATAAAGCTCAAGATCATTCTAAAACTGTTCAGGAAATGACACTCTCCCGTTTAAAGGTGATTTTGTTATAGTAGGCCTACTAGTTTTAGTGTTGATTAGTATCTGATTTTCAGTACTTATGACAAAACTACTACTATTATTTATCAATGGAGATCAAAGTAGAAGCTAACAACCAATTTTTTTAAAGTTATATTATCGGCAAAACACCACCTAGAAATCCACTCACCAGGCAGGTCTTTTCTCATTGTCTGTTGGGCATTCAAAGTTATTATTATAGTTATTTTACTTTTTTGCTTCGATTGCAGTTTTAACCACTTTGTACAGAACACAAGACCACAACACATGGCACTTCGAATACAATTCCTTCTTTGTTTCATTGGTGCACGCAACCGAGCCGAGAGAAACCATCTATTTTTGGCACTCCAGCCTCTTTCTTTGCACTAAATTTGTCAGATCATAAAAGTTGTATGTCATAGTCATATTTATTCTATCATGCATACCCTTAGGACAATCCTGTGGAGGTTACTATAGTGCATTGACTGAGAGTAACCTCCCACCACTGCTTCTGGCTCGAATTATTTGACTAGCTCACAAACCACATTGTTCAGCGCGCAGGCCAAACTCCTCCGCTGATTGGCCAGAGCAAGCAACAGTCTCCAGGCTTTGAGTTTCAGTTTGCAAGGGACTTTTTGTTCCTTTTTAGCTGTGGTCTGGTTGACAACTCGCCTCAAGTTTTTAAAAGAAAAAAAGCTCGAAACTGTCACAATAGTTTTTATAGGTGGGCTGGCGAGTTTAGTTAGTTTGGAGTTGATGACTTTATTGAGTATACACTGTTTTATAGTACAAAAGTCGGGTTTTTTGTCCTACAACTTAATTTTTTTTTTAAATAACAACTTTAGACACTAAAACCATCCTAATATATATGACAACAAAAAATATTCTGTATTGGTCTATTTTTGGATTATTTTTTTTTTCAGAGTCCAGGCTTGTTTTAATTGAATTACTTAAACCAGATTGACATTCCTGGACCTCTGCAGCGGACCCCCTCTCGTGCTCTCCTCTTTGTTCCATCTCTGAATGACTGACATAAACTGTGTATTATGACTACCTTTTCAGTCTTTATTGGTCTGGATGTGTGAAGGGCGAGGCGAGCTGAGCTGTAAACAACGTAAAGTAAGCCAAGGCACTTGAGTTGTGGTTGATACTCCTGGATTGCAGCATGTGACTTGAATGTGGGTTAGAAAAACAAAGGCTGGAGACCTTGAAGGGCTCTTATAGAAAAGTGATTGGGTAGAATTTCTATTTTAAAAACACTAGTCAATCAAGGCAAATTCCTACTCTGCTTAGCTTTTCAACAATGCTGATCTGAAAACGTAATAATAAATGAATGCAATTGTTAACTCTTTGTTTTGTAGATTCCCTTTTATAAGTCTCCATTCACTATTTTACCCCTTAAATGACATTAAAGTTAAACTGGACCACTTGTTATGACTTTTCTTGTTGGTAATTTTTGAACCCTGACCTCTGCAGCAGTTCTCCATTCCTAACATATTTATGGCTGGTCCTTGCTGTTTTTAAAGCTAAACCAATTCTGAGAGCAGCTGTCTAGTAAAACTTTCACAGGGATCCTGGTTTAAACAGTTGCTTTTGTGAGAAGCAGCTGTGTCATTTCATGTCCTCAGCATCTCCAAACCATGAACTCCAGTAACCTCTGTCTGCACTAACCTATTCCACTCCACGCACCAATAGGTGTTTTCTTTCACAAACAGAGGCTGGAATTATGCCCCGAGTAATGTTTGAGTAATGACATACACGGCAACAGTCAAGCTACTACAAGATATACAAGTTATTAGTCAAGTCGGACAGTAATTAGAATTTAAATGGAACCTAAACATTTTATTTACTTAGTGCCTATAAAACTATAGAAGATTTTTCATTATATAGCTATTTATTCTTATGTAATATTTCTATGTTTTACTACAGCCATAAGCCTGGAAAAATGGGTGAGGTTGTCTCAGGAAAAGCATCCTGGCAACTCCAGACTGAAGATGACAAAGACGGAGCCAGATTAACAATTGTGGCGATACTTGATTAAATGATCATTAATTAGTAAACGGGAGTAACCCCAGGCACCTGCTCTACAGTAACCCTCCTCGTTTGACCTGTAGTAACCGGGCATTTGAGTCAGCCCTATTGTTTGCGTCAGGCAGGTATCTAACCAGCTCGGCCGCATCACATGACTCCTGCTGGGCCGGACACAATGGAGCGCCCTGTTTGTGTGTGCTTGTTCATCGGAGGGAACGGGGATGTTAACGCCGTATCAAAGCACTGTTTGTTATGCCTGGGGCCAGTCAGTTGTTATGGTCCAAAGCTTTGTTGGGGTGGAGATCGTGTGCCTCACAGCTGCACATTTCTGCTTCTGTTGATCATTTTTGAGTGTGCATTTACAGAGGAATGTCTTGTTGTTGGACAGTTACTCTTCTTACAGTATAATGTGTGTGTGCCACCACCAGGTGTGGCCCATTCCCAACAGGGTCTGACACCCAATCCTACGAGGAGCATCACGTCATCTTTGGATGGCTCTTGTGTCCTCTTTGTTCCCAGAAACAAACTGCAGGATGGATTATTAACAGGAAGATTAAAACTAACGAAAAGCCATTTCTGATTAGCTGATGTGTTTTTTATTTTTTTATATTTTTTAGTTTTAGCCGGTGAAGATCGTCCGCAAACGGGTACAGAATCTCTGCTCTGTGACCAGTCCAGAACTGACAGGTTGTCCTTAGCCATTGTTATGTCCAATTAGGTTTGCATTACTTCTAAAAGGTGAACGTTTCTTTTACCGTGATAAAATGAATTGGTTGCTTCAAGGGAGTTGTTTATAAGGAAATAACAAGCCGAGATTAAGTCTGCCTTTCAGTCTGGCACATCAGGGTGCGGCAAGTTGATGTATTCAGTTAAAATCCAGGCTGGAGCTTTTTGGGCTGTACCAAAAACGCAGTATGAATTCCTACGACTGTTGTTGTCGAACCAAACGCATAGGGCACTAGAAAGCTGTTGAACAGGTTTGTGTCTGCATTAACGAGTAGCTCTTCAATCGTAAGGTTAGTGGGGCAGAGTTCATCCCACAGGAGGATCTGTGAGTTTACTTCAGTTCATCTGTGTTTGGGATGTAAAGAGGGTGGGGGTGTTGTTTACTCTCATCTTCTGCTAAAGACAACATCCTTTCATCTCTGGGAAGAACAAAGAAATGAACATTTTGCGGTTTATGAACTTGAAAACGTATTCCTGCACAAATAAAGTTGTGTTTGGTTATGCAAAAAATATTATTCTGAATCTTCTATAGTTTGGCTTTGTTCTTGGGGATGAAAATATTTGTTTGTTGTAAAGCTTTGCAATGATTTCCATATTGATTTTTGCATAGGGTTCATAGCAGATGCCCTTTCTGACAGTCCTTCCCCTGTCTGGTCATACCAGCTCGTAACGTGACTGGATTAGAATTGTGATTGTCAATTGTAATGTTTTTTGGAAAACAATGCGTGAGTTGAGATTTTGGAGTGAAATGTGAGTTTAATGTCTCTTTTTACAGATAAACTGGTACTTTTCTGTGAAGATTTGTAATTGTGTGATCTTGTGATCTTCAGTGTAATTTTGGTCAGATATGGGGTTGAGCTAATACTTTAATAGTTTTAATTCTGAGACCTTGTTTGTCTCAGTCTTCTTTAGTCAACTATTGCCCTAAATGTGTCAGGAAATGTAGTTTGTTGGAAGTTGAATCTAAACTGAATTTTACTTGTAGAATATATAAAAACATGTTTTTCTTCCAAATGTGTTATTGTTTTTGTGTACCAGCATCCGTTATATTTGACCGTTTCAGTGCTATAAAACATTAAAAAAACATTCTGCTCTGGGGGTGACTTTCTGTACTGGCTTATTTTAGTCATTATATTACTGTGGTTTCTGGTCCTGACCATCTTTGTCCTGTGTTCCTAGGAACCTCTTCTTTATGCACGTAAAGGAGGACCTCCACAACGGTCACCTGCGGATGGGCTCTGATCAGGCGGTGGAGCTGAGTGCGCTGCTGGCTCAGGCAGAGTTTGGGGACTACAACCAGAACACCGCCCAGTACTGGTACTCGGAGTTGTGTGGAGAGGAGCCCGGCCCGGATACCATTGACAGGTAGTCTACTGGGAAACTAACATTCTCTTAACTTCACAGACAAAAAGTGCAGTGATTCAACTATGTAAAGCTACAATTGCTTAATAGCAATAGTTATGATTTTAATGACGGTAGTAAGGATCACTGAACTAAAGTGACTGTATTTAATGGATTCTTATCAGTATCTGATAAAACATAGTCATTGTGTTAACTATTAGTAACACTAGTACCACTTCCGCAATGGTACCACTGCACAGTGTCTATCAGGCACTATTCTCTTGGTGAGTGTTATGTAATGTCCTGTTATTACATTATTAGTGTGACCTGCTGACCCGTTTTACATCAGCTTTGTTCTCTGAGGTCATTAGTCGACTCTAAAGATGATCTAATCTTTAAATAGCTATTGTGAGGTGACAGGCCAAGTATGAAGATGAACTTCCATAATGGGCAGTACTTGTTTCAAAACCCCTGTAAAGAAAGCTGTAGCCACGTGCCTTTTTTATTCACATACTTATGTGTAAACAAATATGCCTTTTGTAATGAGTGCAGTATTTAAATGCAGCCATTATTGGACCACAGTCTCAGCTCCACCTTTACATGCTGGGAACTGGTCCAAGATTTACAGATTTCCATCTCTACTTGTTTTGCAGTGTGCACATTGTGCAACCAACAGACTCTTGAGTGTATGCATTCCCACAAAACCTGTTCAGTACATACAGATAAATTGACACAACAATATTGCCATTATGGCAACTTTAACATTGATGGTTAAAACAAAAGGCTATGCTTGTGTTGTATTTCTGGATTTGAAGTGAAAATGTAACCTAACTCAAACCTTTGTGTCCACAGTATTGTGGCTCGACACAAAGGCCTGGAGGAGCTGAGCCAGGCGTCAGTGGAGTACCAGGCACTGCAGCTCATTTCCTCTCTGGAGCACTATGGGGTGGAGTGGCACTGGGCCAGGGACGCCAACGGACAGAGGCTGGCCATTGGGGTCGGACCTGAGGGCATCGCCATCTGCAAAGAAGACTTCACCTTAGAGAACAGGTAGAGTACCTGTTTCTCAGTGGTCTTGATGAACTCCAAAATTGTAAAAATGTTTGTAGTCCTGGCTCAGGACAAACATTTTATTTTATTATACATTGTACATTCTATAAATGTTCTAGAGAGATTTTAATATATAAATAAAATGTGACTCTCCTTCTCCACCCAGAATAAGCTACCCCTCATCCAGATTGCTACACAATCAGGAAAAAGTGTGTATCTGACAGTCACCAAGGATACCAGTGAAAGCATGGTGCTCCTGTTCAAACTGATCAGCAACAGAGCGGCCAGTGGACTCTACAGGGCCATCACCGAGACTCATGCCTTTTATAGGTGAGGCCAGCACTCATGTAACCGCTTATCTTCTGTACTATCTACTAATGATTGACTAGTGTGCCCTGTATGAGAGCACAGTACAGTACAGTACAGTAAATGATGAACTCTTTTAGAAGTAGGGTAACGTAATAAGAAATGTTCTTCTTTTTTATGACCCAAAGTAGGCAGGGAACATAACATGTCCCTAGCCTGAATGCTCTGAAAAATAAAGTGATACGCTTTAGTTGGATCAATTCAAAAGGCAGAGCTATGAAATTCTCTGACAATGGCACAGAGCACAAAAGGCCTTTTGTTTTGTCTTTTAACTGGCAGTTTGCAGATTTTTATTTTGCTGATGAGCAAAGCAATACATGTTTATTAAATTTAACATCTTAGAGGCTTCTTGATTTTTAAAAGCATCCTTTAAGCAATGTCTTTTCTTCAGGTGTGACACCGTAACCAGCGCCGTCATGATGCAGTACAGCAGAGATTTTAAGGGACATCTTGCCTCTCTTTTCCTTAATGAAAACATCAACTTGGGCAAGAAATATGTTTTTGACATCCGCCGCACTGCCAAGGAAGTGTACGACCACGCCCGGCGGACGCTGTACAACTCGGGCATGGTGGATCTGGTGTCCCGCAACAACAGTGGGGAGCGCTCCTCGCCCTCACGATCACCAACCCGGGACAACCAGCTGGAGGAGGGGCTGGACTGTGGCAGCTGCCAGCAGAGTCGTGAGCTCCAGGAGAGGCTGCAGAAACTGCGAGAAGCCCTGCTCTGCATGCTCTGCTGTGAGGAGGAGATCGACGCCGCTTTCTGCCCCTGTGGACATATGGTGTGCTGTCAGACCTGTGCCAGCCAGCTTCAGGTGAGTCAAGATGATCAGAAGAAACTTATTTTAGCCAAATCTTACCATGCTATTATGAATACAAAAGTAATTGCTTTATTAATCAACCTTAATGATCAAAGCTG
This sequence comes from Chaenogobius annularis, assembly GCA_015082035.1. Taxonomy (NCBI): domain Eukaryota; kingdom Metazoa; phylum Chordata; class Actinopteri; order Gobiiformes; family Gobiidae; genus Chaenogobius; species Chaenogobius annularis. The sequence goes on from BJKM01000365.1 coordinate 207,956, forward strand.
CAGATGTTTCGCACTACTCATGGGCTCTTTAAACAGCACCCACAGCTCTGCTGAAGTTCTGCCTGCCTCACTGGCCTCTTAATCAGCTAAATGATGTCCATCTTTGAACAGATGGTGCAAGTGTTATTAAGGGATTATGGCAGTCAGTGGATCCTGCTCCATTACCGAATAGAAAACGTGACTTGGCTAATCCTTGCTAATAAAGTAGTGTCATTAAAGTTTGGTTTTGTTCTCCTCTCCTGACCTTCACTCATCATGTCAGCAAAGAATAATATCTGCAGTGTCAGGCAGCACTTTTCAAAACATCGTGATTAGAGGCCAAGTGACTAAACAACAGTTCAGTACTTTTCCTTTTCAGCGCAAGTATAGTATGCCCTACGATTAAAATGGCTGTCTGTGTCCACAGCTGTGTCCTGTGTGCCGGTCAGACGTGGAGCATGTGCAGCATGTGTACCTGCCCACATGCACCAGCCTGCTCAGCCTCACCCTGACAGACAACCACCAACACCGCAGCAGCATCCCGGCTCCAATCTGCAGAGACATGGCCTCTCCTCAAAGCTGCCCAGACTATGAGCACAAGATCTTCCACATGTGAAGAGCTCCCCAGATGCCAATGTGGACACTCGGACCCCCCCCACACACATGCATATATTACAGTGACTCCACCACTCCTTAAACTCCTGTGTGCTTGGTTGAACATCTGTTCAAAATTTTGTCAAATCTCTTGCATACACTTCCCAGCTGCAGTTAGATTTTAAATGAGTCTCTTATTTTTTTTGTTAAATTATTGTATCAGTTGACCTGATCAGTTTTGTTTTTGCTCTATATCAGGCCCATGGCCACACAACTCCTATATTTTATACTGTACATATCCTATATCACTTTTAATGCTGCCATTTTAAAGCTCGACAGAACTGCATTTTACTGTGTCTAGTGAAGATACTTTTTATATTTAATTACGTGTCATCTTGTTCCACATTTCCATGCCAATGAGGGGGTATTCAAAGGGAGGCAGCTCTGCCTGTGTGGTGCACTGAATACTAATGACATTCACTGAAATATGGTCCCAGTGCTGTGACCCTGAGGTCTCAAAGGGTCTTTGTACCGATACAACTGTGACCATAAAGCCAAATCAGTATGTGGCTCACACTTCAGATCATAAATTCCACATTTTTTCAGGCTCATGCCGACAGAAAGTTAGACATAAGTGACCATGATTGTTGGATGTAAGTGGCTATCTTTTTTTTGTCAAACTCCAGTTACTCTCTGGGGTGTACTTGAGTCGTTTGGATGATTTGAAAGGGTACTAGGAGATCTATCTGTGCAATACTGCTTTTGAAAAGCTTTTCATTTTGTTTTAATTTCAAAAACTATATTTAAAAAACAATGTCACTTTATCAAGGACGTTTTTCTTGTCTGTAGGAGTTGGCCTTAATGTAGCAGTAATGCCGTGTCTATCCTAAACTTCTGCAGACTTTGTGTGTAAAGGAAAACTCTCTTGTGACTCACTGCAGGGGAACTTTGATTATTTTATCCCATTGTACAAGTAGCAATTTGTTTCTGTTTTCTGAAGCAAAAGCCACTATGCCCTGTCAATGCGAGTAAAGCTTAGAAATGAATTCTTTTGTATTTTAACAAAGGAGAAAGTATTAATAAAGTTGGTTTCGTTTTTTAAAATACAACCGTGCATCTTTTTGTTAAACTGTTACTCTGCACACGCACATACGGGTAAATAATGTAAGTGAAAAACAGTCTGCAAAAACCATTTGCATTCATCGTTGGTTTTTTAAATTAATTGAAGCTGCTCTCCAGATGAATTTTACTGTGAAAGGTCAACATGTCATTTGTCATTGTGGGTCTGGAGCGAGAGGAGCTGGACGGAGCACAGTCTGAGGTCGAAAGAGCGTGTGTCTGCTGATGAGGACTGACAGGCTCCACTGGCCTGTGATTAGAGAGGCTAAATCGAGGGCTATTGATTAGTCTCGTTCCTGTCTCCAGTCCTCTTGATAGATTTAACTAACTCCAAGGACATGGAGAGTTGTTTTGAAGTCGCCCATGCAGAACATATAGACTACTTGGTCAAGCCATACAGTTAAAGTTCAACAAACTAAATTAAAGGTGGTATAAAACTGGACAAAGTACAGCCACAAAGTAGGGCATTCCACGTTTTAAGAGATTACTATGCAACTGCTGCTGATTAACATTTACAAGAAAAACATGCAGGTTACAATAGATGCCCCATAAAAAAGACAAAAACATGGTTCAATATGCCAATGAAGATAAGTTCCAAATACAAGGGAAGCTTTGGAAAAACATTAGTGGAAAGAAACTATGGAGTGACTGAGAAAAAATCTAAAGTTTTACATTTTATTATCATTTTCAACTTAACTGTATTTGAATTGAACAGTTATTCAGTGAATGGAAATGTAATTTGTCTTAAAGGTGCGGTAGAATTTCTTTTTCATGTGACCGATCTGTGTCCCTAGATACACATGTAAACATGAGTATTGCACCTTTACATTTTTCAGCCAGGAAGATTTTCCATTGGATTGCCTTGGCATTAAGCTCTGGTGTTGCATTCTTCACACCCCTCTCCGAAACATTTGCTGCATATGACTAACTCAGACTGTTTTTATGTCACGTGCTGAACCCTGGTGACAAGAAAATTGAGGCAGCTCCTCTTATGTCACAAAACGCAAAAAAGATTTAGATCATGAATTAAAAACTTTACTCTATAACCATTCATAAGATGGAATTGAATTGTAACTTGCAATGGCAACGGTACAAAGTTTTCATCACCCTGAAACCCATGGATATGAAGTATAATGTGAAAATGTATTATCTCCATCATGGGTTGGATTTATTATAGTTCGAAATGGTTGAGATTTGAGATAGATGTTAATTTGATGCTGGGCAAACAGGACAGAGCTCTTATGGGATGTTTCCAGTGTGGTGTGCTTAGAAACTATCAGCAGCTGGTCAATGTTGTGGCTGATCATTGTGTCCTTAGAATTGCATTTGGCCTAGATCTCTGAAGAAGTAGCTTGTTTAAAGCCTTTTTACCCTTGTCATCACCCTCTTACTGTAAAGTATGTCACTTGATGCGCAAACTCTCTCATCTTGCAGAGACTTAAAGTAGGTCTAAATCCCTGATGTAAGAGACCCGCTAGTCTTCATCACCTGTCACAGAGAAAAACAAGTAGAATTTGTAAGAAGCATCGTTTTAAGCCATGCCAAGGTCTGAACATCAAAGATTTTCACCAATTTTGCCCGCCCATTGCCATGCTGTGTACATCTGCTGGTTTGTATGACAGAAGGATGTTTTCCCTCTGAGCAGATGTAGGTGGCATCTAGAACTGCCCTAACTGTGTTCCCAGCTTCATACCAGGCTTTTCTTTGCTTTGTCCCGGGACGTTTTGGACCAGTGTAAACAGCACAATGTGGAGAACATCTCAACTATTTGAGCTGTCATAGGCAGCACCCAAACACATGGCTGCTGGGTCATGTACACAATGTAAAGTTTAAAATGTGTATCATCAAACCAATGTTGTTGTCCTGTTTGGCAGACTGTGAAAAAAACAAAACAAATTCAAAGTTGGCAATTATTTTCACAACAAGAGCCTCAAGCACTTCTGTCTTGTCAAATATAAAGCTTGAATAATGGGGAGGGGCATGCAGTGGGCATTTGGCCTCATGGTAGAGCAATCATTTGACCCAGGTCACTCTTGAAAAAGAGGTCTTGGTCTCAGTGGGTTCTAACCTGGTTAAATAAAGTCTAATGAATAATACATACTTTTCAGAAACGTTCACTTTAGGTCGATATCCCTTCTGAGTTTACCCTCAACCTGGAGAAAAGAGAGGAGTAATGGGATGCCATATATGACGTCACACTTTCACTGACCGTTCACCCACTTAGAGCTGTGGCATAAAGGCGAACACCTGAGTCCAGCTGGGAACCCACTGTGATCCCGGTCTGACCCATCGTGTCTCGAGTACACAGTCCAGCCTCTTATCTGAGTTTTTATGGCTGCACCGAATCACTGACTTGTTATCTGTGGAGCAGAGTGACGTGCACAGGCTGGAGCAGCTTGAAGAGAAGAGAACTTATGCGTTAAAACTTTAGTTTTATCATTTTGAATGCCTTGGCGCTTCACATTCAAGAGGCCGCTGGTGTTGGTTTTAAAGGGCTTTAAAGAGCTCTGAAGGAAACAATGAGGATCAAAGTTTCTTCATCAAATGGAGTAATAGTTGCCAGGAGACAGCTCTGGTCATGTTCCTTACGTGAGCGCTCCTTTGAGGCGCCTCTGGTTTCTGTGTCTGTGCTGACATCTACTGACAAAAGTGTGTAATGCAACGCATAAACCTCTTGAGAAATAGCTATTATAAAGGTAATATTTTGTATTAGTGTTATTCATTGTTTTTATTAAAGGGTCTTTGTGGGCGTTGTTGCAGGATAGATTGATTTTGAAATATTATGTATAACCATTATTTTTGCATTTACACATGTTGCTTGAGAGCTGTGTTCTGGCAGCTTTCTCTCTCTCTTGTTAGTATAATGGATCCAGTTCATCCTCTTCTCTCCTGTGATGCCTGTTCCAACAGTAATGCCCAGACTGGACAGCAGGTGTGCTCTTTCACACTGCAGCAGAGGCACTGCAGCAGTGACAGCCCGGCGTGTGTGCCAGCCTGAACACACACTGCTGCTGCTGCCACTCTGCTCTAGGAGACACGGGAGGAGGGAGAGAGGAGTCCAGGCCCAAATACAGTCATGGGGGCTGGGGCGAGGCAGGGCTCCCCTTTGGTATAAATACGCTGGCCGTCTGGAGATTCGGGTTTGGTGGTTGTGGTTTGGGACCACTGACCACTTCTGCTGCTGTTGTGCTCTGGGGAGTTGCCTCTGCATCATCTTCAGCCTGGTTTTCATCCTTCGTCTGGAGCACCAAGATGCCTCGTGTGGATGCAGATCTCAAACTGGACTTCAAAGATGTGCTGTTCAGACCCAAGAGGAGCAGCTTGAAGAGCCGCTCAGAGGTCAGAACTCCAACAGTACTTTGTTTAGACTAAAACTGCTGATTCACCACAGCAGTCTGTATGACACTGAAGGCTCACCGTCTCCTTTGAAGAGGGACGTGACTGGAATAATGTCCACATGCAATGTTAGTCAGTGAGGAGGCTGAACTGAACAGCTAAATGTATAGAAGAGGATGCGACAAGTGCCAATATTCATACATTATGATACATTCATAGTGGTACTGCCTTTACAGGCGGTGAACAATACTGTAATAGTGTGATGACCTTCCTAAAGGAGACAGGGACACTGCTGACATGAGTAGGTCAAAAGGTTTTGAATACAAATTTACAGCAAGTGTGTCACTTGCTCACAGTGTTTTATAATTTATGATTTTGTATGTTAATGTCTGTGCTTTCAAGACCACCAAAACTTTGTAATTTACTGTTCTAACGCTTTGTAAACAAGCTGTCCCTGGATCACGACAACGGCGAAAGGCCAAGTGGAGTTGGTGGCAGTTTGGAGAGCAACATGAGACGTGGGAGCATTCTCAGAAAGCTGTTTAAATATAGAGCAGATTGTTACAGTGTAGAGCACATTCCAGGCACAACACAGATATCTGGACAATGTTACATATTTAAAAACACAGATAAGAGTTGAATGGAAAGAACAAACTGTGATGTAATTATATACTTAAATACTGGTGTAAACAGTATGCCATCATTGTCGAGTTGTCTAGGCTGGTTATCATAGGAGTCCCACATCAGTGAGTGTGTACAGTATGAAAATGTCTATCACTGAAGACAGAATAGAATGAGATAAGTGACTCTTATTATGTCAGCATATGGTGATTATCATATTTATATTCAGAACATACCACATATCTTAATAGCTTTTGATAATCACATTTGCACTATGCAACTTTTCAGGTGATGTTATTTCTGGAATAGTCACAACTATGGCATTAAACATTTAAATCAACCTTTGATAACAACATAAAATTATGTTGGAATCCTTTGAAAGCATACATGCTTAACTCTCCACAGATCTGACTTGGCTCAGTGGTGACACCTGCTTGTCTCCATGGAAATAGATCATTTTAATGCTATACTGTGGAACATTCTAGGCAAAGCAGTAACATCTCTGATGCACCTTTAACAACTGATATCAAATAATCAAATGTAAAGTTATGTCACAGTCAGAATATCGCACTAAACAAACTCATGGAAGAGGTAGAGCAAATGTTAGCAAAATGACTAGGCAACAAAATGAATGCTAATAGGTTGTGTTCACGTGACATCACAACATTTCATCAGCCAGTGATAGTTAATACAGATGGGGGCAGTTAAAGTTTATATTTTTTTGCAATTCAATGAGTTTAGGTCTAGTCACAAAGACAAATCATCAAGTACAACATTTGTGAATTTTCCTTTTAGACATTTCAGGGCAAAGACCACTGCAACCAACAGAAAAGCCCCCCATCTGAGGTTATACCATCAAATTCTAGAACATGAACACAATCTATTCTAGTATTAGCTTTCAGTACATGATTCAGAACATCCTCGATTTCAATGGCATTAAACATCAGCTGATACCATTTGACTTTTAATATTTATTTCCTGAACACAATAAAGAAAAACATTGAACCAATGCCATTTAATCCAAAAATAAGCAAAATGTCTGACCTCTCCACCAAACCACATGCTTTTACTGACAGGGCATTTACTGACACTGAAAAGACCCAAGCATAAAGTAGCATTGACGATGAGAAATGACAGAATCTCAGTCTCGATGCACATTTGATTGATTGCACAGCAGTTTATTATATTAGCACAGTTAAAAAAAGCTTTTATTCTCCAGGTGGACCTCACAAGGACTTACACATTCCGTAACTCCAAACAGACGTACACTGGAATCCCCATCATCGCAGCCAACATGGACACCACCGGCACGTTTGAAATGGCACAGGTTCTCAGCAAAGTGAGTAGGAAATAACAACAATAATAAAAATAATAAAAATAACAGGATGAACCATTTTAGGCTGCTGATTAGGGAAACCATCCATCATAATGCATTGCTGTTATCGTTGATCTCCCTGCTGTCTCTCCCGCCTCCAGCACACTCTCTTCACAGCTATTCATAAACACTACACAGCAGAAGAGTGGAAAACTTTTGCTGATAAACATCCAGACTGCATAGAGGTAAATGTTTTGCACTTCAATATTTCGAGTTAATTGTCTTTTCCTTCTTTTAATGCTGTAACATTTTTTCTTAGCATTTAGCAGCCAGCTCTGGGAGTGGAAAAGCCGACTTGGAGAAGCTTTGTGCCATTCTCGAAGCTGTTCCTGCCATCAAATACATCTGTCTGGACGTGGCCAATGGCTACTCCGAGTACTTTGTGGAGTTTGTGAAAACCGTCAGAGACAAGTTTCCCAAACACACCATCATGGTACGAGAACCTCCGGCTGTTCTTCTTGTTGTTCTTGATATGAAGAGTGATTGTTGTCGTGTGTTTTCAGGCTGGTAACGTGGTGACTGGAGAAATGGTGGAGGAGCTGATCCTAACTGGGGCTGACATTATCAAAGTAGGAATTGGTCCAGGTCTGTATTCATTAAATTAACATTGAAGTTACCGTGCGTCATACATAAAAGCTGCACTAACTCTTCTGGAGGAGGTACGCCTAAAGTAGGGCTGAATGAGTTTGGCCAAATTACTATTTGCAATTTTTCTGACATGCATTGCCATTAGATTTGCTATTTCTGTTTTAATAGTAGGATTCTGTTCAAAGTTCATATTTTAAACGTCCAGGAGCATTTACATTTGAGAGAAGACTGAAGTATGGACTGATAAATTAAAACCAGAAGAATCACACACATTTTCAGAACGTGTTACAAATTAGAACAGGATATTTTGTTGTTCGCAAAAGAGTAGTTTAGGTAAACGCATTATTTGCTAATAGACCCAACTTGGAGGCAACTGGAGGCGAAAAGAAGTACAATATGGTTAATTTTCAATGATTAACTGACATTTTCATTTAACTTTTATTATTAATATTATTATTATTATTATTATTATTATTATTATTATTATTATTATTATTATTATTATTATTATTATTATTATTATTATTATTATTTTGTTACAGTTATTATATTATATTTATATAGTGCTTTTCCACCTTCAAGGCACTCAAAGCGCTTTATTTAACAAGGAGAGTCCCATTGAGATTAAAAACCTCTTCTACAAAGGAGTCCTGGCCAAGAGGCAGCAACGTTTGAACAGTTACAACAAACAAACAACATTAAAATGACACACATTATGAAAAACATTTACATATTGTGGATGCCGTCTCGTTCTAATGCTTCCAACTTGGTTTTAAAGACATGAACTCAGTACATTTCCAGTCTTTCTGCAACATCTTCCAAGCAGAAGGAGCTTAGTGGACAAAGGCCTTCTTCCACTGCTCTGTGCGGGCGAAAGAAACAGAGAGCAACAGCTGATTTTTTGATCGCAAGGAATACGAGTCAACACTTCTCTGTGTGATCAAAGCACAACTGTACGGAGGCAGTAATCCAAGCATTGCCTTGTAATGTACAAAGCACAACTGTGGAGGCAGTAATCCAAGCATTGCCTTGTAAATACATGTGTACCAATGTCCATGCCTCCCAGTGGCCAGAGAAGACCATCTCACTCGTCAGTACAAATCACAGTGATGTGTCATAGCTCTACAGTTAGTAATGAACCTCAGAGAAACATAATAAACCCATGTCCACCATTTGAAGACATGAAGAGGAAGCATTTATATAAAAAAGATCATAATCTAACACAGATTAAAAAAAAAGTTGCAGTAACAAGGCGCTTTTTTAACACAATTTAAAAAGAAAAAAAAACATGTATTTCTTTATATGCCCGTAGGCTTTATTAGACAGGAAAGACAGAATGAAACAGGGGATGAGAGAGAAGGGAGGACATGTAGTAAATTGTCAGAGTATAAATACACTAAGAGCCTGACATACGTGTGCTGTGCACTCAACCACCGGGCAGCACATGTGAGTTTCTATGTGTGATTTAAAAGTAAGAGAGTCATCAATCAAAACAACAAGATATGTATAGTCATGAACCACAACGTTAGCTTAGTTTTGTCAGCATTGGAGACTAGTTTTAAGTGAATGTTGAACAGCTACAAAAGCTTTCTGCAGGGTCTCAATGGCCTGAGCAAGAGATGATCCATAGCAGTAAATAAAGTGTCATCAGCATAAAAAGGCATATTGGCATCAGAGACATTCTGGACCCAAGTCATTGATGTATAAGATAAATAGGAGGGGCCCCAAAACTGAGCCCTGTGGCACCCCATTGGATAACAACTAAATAAGAACAAGGACCCTCATATTTAATGCATTGAGTCCTGTTAATCAGATCATTTGAGAACCATGCGACCGCACGCTCTGACAATCCTGAGATAAGTAGTCTGTTTACAGCATTATGTCAAAAGCTTTTGACAGATCTATAAAAAGCGAGCCACAAGTGCCACAAGAATATCAGTTACCACTTCATAGTAGCGGTGATAATACTGTGATTCTTTTTAAAGCCTGATTGAAATTAGGAGAGGATGTCATTTGAGTACAGGGTTTCAACTGATCACAAACAAACAAGAGAGTCCAGAATTTTCGAGTTTGATATGGGCCGATAATTAGTCTGAACTGCTGGATCTTTCTTTTTAACAGAGGTAGAACAAAAACTGATTTCCAAACTAATAGAATTTATTTGGTTTTGATTGAAAGATTAAAAATAATTGAAAGTGGCTCTGCTATAAGTGGCTCTGCCAACTTCAGAAAGTAAGGATCTATCAAATCTGGTCCAGGGGTTTTCTGTGATCTAATGTTTTTAGAGCCTTATCCACTTCATGGACAGTAAAAGGTAGAAAATTAAAAAGCTCTCCAGAAAACTATGGGGATTTTGCACAAGGATGTATTGAGGAAGTTCCTGCGGAATCACGTAAAGAGCCAGATGTTAAAAAGTGCTCATTAAAGCAATTCAAGACCCCAGTTCTTTCATATACTGGGACAGAATCTTTAAAAACAAATGTAGGAACAACCTGACAGATTTTATTCACAGAAAGAGACTTAATCACTTTCCAGAATTTCTGTGGATCATTTAGGTTCTCAGTGGTGACAGACAAAACATATTTTTCAGCGGTTTGAAAACAGACCAATCAGTGGAAGAATCTTCTTTCTTGCCTTGTTACGCTCATGTATGATATCTGCCAGTTCTGGTGAAAAGAAAAAATCTGGTGAAATCCAAATGCTAATGGTTTTCAGCCTTGATAACTACCGGTAAACGTTTTTATTTGAGCTTCACAAAAAGTATAATCCGTGGTAAAGTATGTAATATATCTGTAGATAAAATGAACAAGTATTGTGAGCGCAACTTTTCTGTAAGTATTTGTCCAGTAAAAATCTGGATTTTGTCTTCATGAAAAAATAATCTTCTATTAAATAAACCAATGCAGGAACATACAATAGTAAATGTCTTTAAACCAGGCTCTGATATCACTCACTTTTATCTGAGTGGTTTACATATTTTGTGATATTCTGGGATTAATCACAGAACCAAGTACAGGTTACGGTTCAGATCTGTGGAGAAACTCTCATTGTAAGAATGCATAATTTACACGGTTTAGCACTAAAACAACTGGAAATGAAAAAATGCAAGGTAAATAAGGTTAATGCCATACTGTGACACAATCCAAACAACGCATAGGGAGAGAAACAGGTGGCTGACCCTCCGCCAGAAATGTTAGTGCACCTTTAACTTGAATGCATTGTAAACGTGTATTTGCTTCAGGTTCGGTGTGCACAACAAGGATAAAGACTGGAGTGGGCTATCCTCAGCTCAGTGCCGTCATCGAGTGTGCAGACTCAGCTCATGGTCTCAAAGGACATATCATTTCTGTAAGCAAATGTTGCCCTGAATACGAACGACACCATCTGCTTTTACCTCAAATACCTCTGCGTGTCCACCAGAGGGAACCGTTGTCTATTTCAGGCTCATATGTTTCCTTTTCTCTGTTAAGGATGGGGGTTGCAGTTGTCCTGGAGATGTAGCGAAAGCATTTGGTACATAATCATTTGTTATAAACTGAAAAATGTTTCTCTTTTAGATTGTTGCCATTGATGTTTCATGGTGATTGTATGTTGCGTGATGTATTTCAGGTGCAGGGGCAGACTTTGTGATGATGGGGGGGATGCTGGCAGGACATGACCAGTGCACCGGAGAGGTCATTGAGAAGGACGGCAAGAAATTCAAAATGTTCTACGGCATGAGCTCAGACACAGCCATGAAGAAATACGTGGGAGGGGTCGCTGAATACAGGTGAGCAAAGAAAACAAAAATGTCACTGTACATTTCTTACAGTCATAATGTTCGCCTACATGTCTGGTATACATTAGAGCTGGGGCTTTATTGTCTACACCCGGGGTTCACAATCTTTTCAGGCCGGGACATGTGAAGAACTTGGGACCCTCACTGCAAATTGGAATTGACAAAGATGATCATTTCCACGGTCAAAACATTATTATAATTTTTTTGAGTAGTTTATTGTGTTATTTGACATGATTTTATAGAAATATACCGTATCCTTTAAGATATTGATTGTGCTTATTGTGAATCTTACCACAAATGAGTACGGAGTGAATTAATCAAAATTCTTGGTCGAAAGACGTGATCTGTGTGTCGATTAATCTGCTAAAAGGGGCTTGGCTAAAGCCATTAAGTATCTCTATGATTTGACCTTGTGTCTATACCCAAAGTGCGCAAACAAACTCATGCGATTACAGGAGATCACACAATTACAAATATTTACTGTATACAGAAAACTACTAGTAAACAGTGTATTTATCTGTAAAAAGGCACTATTCACTCCCATAATTCAAAATGAACTCACCAAGTGCTTTATTTTTTCTGCTTTTGTGAATATACTCATTTAAGAATTAGTCGACTCATTCAAATTAATAGAAAATTACGAGTGCACCACATTCAGAGACTTTGTCAAATCCGTAAAGAGGAACAGCAGTGTAAGGGAATGTTACTATTAATAGTAGATGAATACAGGCTCTAAAACAGGCATGTCCAAACTACGGCCCGGGGGCCAAATGCGGCCTCAGGCCAATTTTTGTTGGCCCTCCAGGTTCCTGTCAAGTTGGTCCAAACAGCAAAAAGTAGTAGTTTTTACTGTAAAATTGGGTAAATTCAAGCATTCTGATGTTATATCCGCCTAAAATGAAGGTTCCAGGTCTTATTAAAGTGCGGAGGCTCAATGAAACTAAGTCAAATGCAAAATTTCGAATGATTCACTTCATTGTCGGGTTCTCTGTGGCCCCCTGCTCCTTATGAGTTTCAAAATGCGGCCCTCGGTGAAAAAGGTTTGGACGCCCCTGCTCTAAAAGGTCAAATTTTCTTCTACAACACCAAATTTGAAAAGAAAACTAGAACAAAAAGATGTTCACACATGATTCAAGAAATATTAACACATTTGTCTGTGGAAATATCATCTCTCACCATTGCGCGTGTGCTCTCCTTATCCTGCAGAGCGTCAGAGGGCAGAACAGTGCAGGTCCCGTATAAGGGCGACGTGGAGGACACCATCCGGGACGTGCTGGGAGGCCTGCGCTCCACCTGCACATATGTGGGCGCGGCCAAACTCAAGGAACTCAGCCGAAGGACCACTTTCATCCGCGTCACACAACAGTCCAGCCAAATGTTCACCTAGTGGGCCCAGCATGCCTTATAAACCAACATGTTATGCATAGTAATGATATTAAAGTCTGAATGTGGAGTTAAGATGGAGGTGTTTTAAGGCCACATGTTCAATCTCAGGAAATCACCGTCAGAAGTGGCCTGATCTGCTCGTCTGTCGTCACATTCACCTTTCAGTTTAATGTAAAAGATGGCGGGTCTAGTGAATTACAGGATGTTTGTATTTCAAAGCCATTCATGTAAACAGAAGAAAATACCTGAACTGTATTGAGATAGTCGTGACAGTGCTGCTATCTGTTCAATTGCTGGAAACATGGAACTCCGTATGCAAGACTCAGTGCACTTCAGTGTCACTGGAAAAATGTTGCAATAAACGCATGCAGGATCTACTGCTAAAGTGTGGTTGTGTTGGGTCTTCTGTGATGAAGGGCGCGTCTGGTGTGGTCTTGGTTTGAGACCGGTTTAATTCTGACATACACATGGTTGCGTCCTTTTCTAGTCCTGTTCCAGTCCTGGTCAAGTCAAGATTTACTTTCTGGTTTAGTACCTGTTATGAACGCACCCTAACTGCATGTTGACTAGGTTTTGTTTGTTTTAGAAAATTATAGTGACATTTAAAATATATATAATTATATGGACGATTCACTTTTGAAACACACATTCAAACATAAAAATCCACAAAGGTTAAATGTACGTAATCATTTTTTGTTTTTTTTGTTAGGGATTGGGTTCTTACGGTTCAACCCCTTTCAACTGGCAACAACTTCGCCTCTGAGATTAAAAAAAATTAAGTTGATACCAGGGGTGGAAAGTATATAATTACCAAGTTACTGGTGTTGAGTAGATTTTTTTGTGTAATTATACTTTTTGAGAAACCTGTACTTGTAATTAGTTACATTTAAAATCAAGGGAGTTACTGAGGAAGTCCCAAACTGTTCAAATCCATGGTGGTCTCACTGCTGTACCTGCTCATTTCTACACCTTAACTGCTATTACTCAAAGTAGTTGTAGCTAGTAATTTGAGTAATAACTCAAAGTTACTTTTACTTAAGTGAAATTTAAATTGTACAGCAGAACTTATAATTGAGTACAGTTTTGACTATGTAACTTAAGTACAGATTTTCAATACTCTTTCCACCACTGGCTGATACAACTGTAGGAAAACTTCATTTTATGTGTGCCGACAGAGAAGACCTTAAGCTTTGTGTCAGTTTTTGTTATCATGATATTGGTCTAGTAAATACAGATATTAACCACAGGGCAAAGTCACAAAACCTCAGCCCTAATTATTGTAATCTTTTGTTAAGTAAAAGCCACAGAATTTAATGGTGGCTATAATTGTCCAATTGTTAAGGGTTTTGTTAATGTTTTTTTTTTTTTTTTTTATCTTTAGGGGATGTAGTTTGCTACTGGGCTATTCTCAGTGTTATCCATGGGCGAATCTGAATCTCGTGTTGGTAAACGCTTGGCCAGTTGAAGAACTTTTGTGTCAGTGTGATCAGATTACCGTACAAAAGAAAACTCACTCATTTACTCCAGATATGTCAAGGTTTCATTTCGTTTTCAAAAGAGGTGCATTTGTACAGATGTCATTTACATACACCAACAGGGATTCTCCGATGCTCGAAAGCAAAGGGGTGGTGAGACACAGGGACTTGGTGAGTACAATATAGTACAAACACATTGACCAGGAGCCGCTGTGAGCGCCCCCTGCTGGCCACGCTGTCTCTGCTCCCGTGTCACTCAGTCCAGTCCAGTGTCGCAGGTGAGCAGAGGAACATGTCCGCAGCGCAGCCTTTAGAGCTGAGCGTTCACAACAAGGAACCATCCACGTGAGCATGTCCGAAACATTAGCCCCGCCCATTCTGTGGCAGTGGGCAGAGTCAAAGGTCACGATGGCTGTCCTCTGCTGAAGTGTTTTTGTTTTTTCGCCTTGCAGTGGCAGGCCCAAAGTTTCAAAGTTCACTGAAGAGCGATCCAAGCCATCTCCAGCATAATACAGAGTATCATAATAATAATTTATAGTTGTTGTCAATATGTCATTAGTTAATCATATCAAATTATATGTAAGAAATGTACATATATTATAACCCATATCAAACAGCCCACCATGTAAATTGATTGGGGTGACACTAAACAGTTAAGTGAGCCTCTACAATTTCTTCTTTCAGCCTGAGTTGGTTATCCAGCGCTATGACATTTAACAAGAAAAACAAAGAAAGATAAAAAGGAATCCTGATCAAATTCTGTTCACTTTTAAAACAACAAAGTGCCAAAAGAACACATCCTTTTTGCAAAAAGAAAAGTACAAACATCAATAGCACACATGCTTTTTCAGATCAAAAAGTCACAAGCTCACTCACCACATTCATTTATTTGTCAAGTTTGTGCAAGAAGCCAATTTTTTTTTTATAAAAGAACATTAGCAGTGTTTCCTACAGTGAGGAAGCTTGTCTATAACTCAACAATGACACATTCGAGATGGTTTTCAGTCCCCTGACATTATAATGAGTGCTACAAGGAGACTAAAAACCAGATAGAAAGCTTCTGCACCAAAAAGTAATGCAAATAAAACAGGAGGTTTGCTTGTGCACTGTTAATGCACAGCAAATGCACTGCAAAGCCAAACTGTGCCAATTCACTCCAAATTTCAAATGTGAACCAGATTGTACATAACGGCACAGCCTGATTTCGTGCTATAGCTGGAGAAAATATCCCACAAACCTGACTAAAGAATAGGGATGAATTCCATGGGAAATTCCTAAAAAAGAACCAAGGAACCACCCAACACCTCGGCCCGTTGGACCCAAGAACGCGCCAAGTGAGATGGAGCACAGACAGAGAAACACACGGTTGCAGGGCAGGTGATGTGCAAAACGTTACAACTAAAGCCACACCTCTCCAATTTCCCCCCTTTTTTCATTCTCTGTCTGTTTTGTTTAATGAATGTTACCCCTAGGCAGGGTATCAGTCAGAGCCACCAAAGCCCGTCCTAGGATTTTTAGAAAGTGCTGAAATTATCAAGTCTTTTACAACTACTTACATGTGCATCTCTGTTGGTGTGTTGATTTTTTTTTATTTTTTTTTTGCCTTTTTACATGTTTTTACTTTTTTATAAAAAGTGGTCCCCACAAGCAATGAGGTTATTTTTTTCTGTACGTGTTACCTTCAACCTTTTGAGGGTCATGGTTTCGAGCGCACAGATGATTATAGAAGAAAACACGCACTATGGATCACAGTCGTACACATTTAGGTTGGTGCATACACACAGATACACACAGACACATTTAAGCAGGCTGGGAGGGGGAAACTCAGACAAACATGATGACTCCGGACAAGCAATTTCAGGGGTTAGACACTGGAGTCTGCTACATACACTTGGCACGGCAAGACGAGGAGGGACAAAATTATAATATTGCACATTGTCTCGAACATTTTGGGTGAAAAATGGGTTTGGGATGTTTCTAAAAATACTTAAATATCTAAAACGTGTATACCCCATAGACAGTTAAAATAGAGGACACAGCAGCGGAAACGATTTTTGAGAATAAATCATGACAGTAAAAATGCCATTTACTAAAAGTGTTTAAAAGTATAAACATTCTCTGACAGAAGCACATCCTGTGTCTACTAAAGTGGATACTTTTTCCGGGTGCAGTCAATTGGACGCTGGCCAGTACTATGCCATGGTCCACTATTTGAACTGTCTAAGCTCCTTCCCTTCCTCCAGCTGATTGCTTGTAGTCTCTTAATGAGGATATGGTGAGTAGTGGCTATGGGCAGTACAGTCAGGTAGCTAACGGTTGTCTTTTGAGGGTTTCAGTGATTGCTTGGCCTTTAGCAGGAGGTGCTGTACCTGAAGATAAAAACTTGAAGATTGACGAGGTTACTACACAGAGGCACACTTGAGCGACACACGAGGTTCAGCAAGTTGTGTGATTGTAGTTACTGCATATATACGAGACTCCCTGAAATACTACTACTACTACTGCGATTCCAGAATGATTTATGGTGTAAGCTCATTTATGTACTTTTCTGTGAGGAGATTTTGGTTTTTCCTGCAAAAGGATATTATTGTTAAATGTTTATTGCAGAACTTGAGTGGAATGTGCCTGAATAATATTATGAAAATATTGCTTTCTAAAGTAACCTAAATGACAGCTTTGGCTGGTTCTTAAACTATTTTGAATTTGATGATAAAATGGTTGGAAAGATTTGTTTCTAAATGAGGGTTTGTTGGGTGGGGAGACACAAATGTGGACAACCGTGTGATACACACGCATACGCTAATTTACTTACTGCTCAACGGTACAAGGAAGAAGATACAAATATGTGGTGACACAAAACCCTGTTGCATTACAAAAATAAAGCAAAATGTATGAGACTTTAAACAAACTCATTCATCTAACACCTATGGGGTGCAAAATGTCCCATTTCTAAAAGCAAACCTCCAACATGAAGAAAACTCAACCACTATTTTTCACATCTTCACCAGCAACCAGTTGATAACCAAACGATACCAGAAGCACTTGGCACTGAACAACGTACTATCACGCACTACATCATGAATCACCATTACTAACCATCAACAACTATTTAAATATCAATCAATTATGCATGAGCATTCAGATTTTATTTTTTGTATTATGAGTCAGCAGAGAGATTGTGTTTTGAAATACATTAAATGAATATGGCTTTTCAGATGCATTGCTTTGTGAAGAAAACATGGTTCTTTTTGCATATCTACTTTAATATATTTGTAATTACCGCTGCAATGAGAAGCCATTCACTCACTACTGTTACCAATATTTCCTAATTCTTACATTTGAAGGCAGTTTTAGACAAAACTTTTCCAACTCCAAAAACACCTTAGGTTACATCATCTCTCACTCTCGCCTTTCATTCAAGACTCTGACCTAGTCTTGTGCAAAACTAAACTAGCACATCTCATGAGGTAACTGCTACATCTTAGCAAAGCAGGGTTTTAGTTGGCCAAAAGCACAAGTGGCCCCTGTCAAAAACTGAACCCGACCCACAAACACAAACATTTGCTTTGAAAGTCAGAATGTTTTAACAATCTTCCTAATAAAACCTTTCACACACACAAAATCTGCGTTCGTTGTCCAACGTGTTACTGCTCTCGGGCTCCGTTCATGACAGGGCCATTTAAAAAATAAAAGTTACTACTGAACTCCATCCTCCTGACAATGTGCAAACTGCATGATTCTCTTAAGTAAAAGATTCTACATATAGAAACACTGGACATCTAGAATCAAATGTTTCTATTCTTTTCAAAGTACATACTCCCAGCCACACAGGCAGACACACTACAGAGGACATCATTTTAGCACATCCTGTTAGCGCCTTCTGTTAGCATTGTCAGTCCGCTTGTGTCTTATGTGTTATTATTGAATGGTTTATATATGGTTACACTGTGTGGACAGACACCAACAGGCCCAACACGTTATGCTACCCATCAATTCTAAAACATAGTATGCTTTCAATGGGACATCTTTATAAGGAACCCTCATACCAGCAACCAAACTCTTAAGTCACATTCCAATATGTTTTTCTTCTATTCAAACATTCTTAAAGCCATTGTCACTTTGTCAATAACTAAATGGGATTTTTCTCTTTACAAATCCCTTTCTTTGTGATCCCTTGGCACTTCTGCTCACACACTCCCACATTCACCAAAAATTAGCCTTCAATTTTTTCCAAAGACTTTCCAAAGTGCTGCTGCTACTCTCTACCCTTGACTCGCATAAAGACAAAATAAATCTAAAAACATACAGTACTGTGTAAATAAAGACATTAATAAAGTGTGGACTGCGCAGTTACGGTGATGATAGGCAAGTAGTTTCTGTCTTGAATTCCCTTGCAGCCATTTCGATAAAAACACATTGTTGTAACATTGGTTATGATGACAGTGGTGCGTGCCATCCCAGTGTGGTGTGAGTATTCGGTTTAGATAACTCTTATGTTCAATCTAGAACTATAACAACCTCTGAACTGAATGAACTATGGGAAGGATAAGAGTGAAAAAATAAAACTGGTTTCTTTTGTGTGGCCCACTGGTGCAAACTGATGGTCGCACATCTGCTTACATGTATCACCATCATCCTCAGACAAAGAGGGTAGTGTCAGGATGGGCATCTGCCAATATATGCCAATATAAATGCTAGATACAAATGATTTGCTGTGTTAAATCAAATTTGGAAATAAGTTTTGGGGAGTTTTGAGAGTGCACCAGTGCACCACACACCACCAATCCCACTCACTGCTTTTGATATAGAAATCTTCTAAACAAATTGACTTAACAGAAAATGTAAAAAAAAAAAAAACTAAACATTAAGTGGACATTTTTCCTTTAAAGTCTCCATGCTGCTGTGCGCTCCTCACTTGCCAATGTTGGACCTCCCTTCGATGCTGACTTTGACTTCATGAGAAATGAAGTTGGGTTTGGGCAGAGTAACAGGCGGCTCCTCCTCCGAACGCTCCACTTTGCGACCCTCCGGAGCAGACCACCTCCTCTTCCTGCCACTGGACTGCTTCCTGGAACCATCCTCGCCTTGGCCTTGTCTCTCTCCAAACGGGACCTCCCCATTTTCGACATTCCCGCTGCTCCCTCTCTGGTTAATTCCATTCTCCTTCTGGCCTGAGCGGTGGTTTGGATGCTTGAGAGGCAGGGTGGCGAGCTCTGTGGGTTTCTTTAAAGAGCCGTTCCTCACGTTTTTCAAGGTGAGAGAGATACAGACGTCGCCCACGGATAGTTTAGTGCAAGGCAATTCCAGAAGCTGAGTCGTCCGATCGGGGCAACATGAAGACCAGCCCTGGCCAAAGACAAAGAAGGGGTACTCGACCAGGACTTCCACATTCACCTACAACACAGGAAAAAACTCAATAATAATTCAAACATTTCTTCATTAAATCATCCATTATGTTCAATCTATGCTATAAACACATAATGGCTACTGATTGAAAACACTGGGATATGAGATATGAGTTATTATTACTACATGAAAGGCCCAGCATGAGATCAAACTTATACTACTGATTTTGTATCATCAAGGTATAAGCTTTCTCCCAGAAGACCATCTTTGATAACCAACACTTAAATAACAAGTGACAAAAATAACAAAATCAGCAGTTAATGAGGGAAAATTGAGACATTTTGACAAGTAATTTGGTTCCATTCAAAATCCCTGGACTTAAAAGAAGACACGTAAAATCTACTTTTATAAGCTTTCAACCATGTTATAATGGTTTTCCCTCATGATTAACTTCAGCTGATTCATGCATGTTGGAATAATCCTGTATTGTCCTGCATTTGACCTACTCTCTATCTCTGCTACAAATTCAGTTTTCAACAATAAAACACATGAGAATCCACAGTTAAATGTCACTATTAAGTGTCCTCTCATTTCTACAGTTTTAAAAAGGAAATCAATGGACCTGGCTATTTCTATTATTAAGCCATTTAAAAATCAATATTGCAGTTTACAAAAAACAACATATTATGTCTGTTTTAACGCCTTTTCACATTACTTTCAAGTAATTTAAAATAAGCTTTTCTCTATCACAGCAGTTGTTGAAGGGGCTGGAGATAAGCATAAAGGCAGCATAACAGTGTAGGTGGCCAAAGATGAACATGAAGTGTGTAGTGTGCAAGAACATTGTCGAGAATAATTCAAATCAATACTGAACAGTTTTTGAAATCAAGTGCCAAGCAATATTTTCCCTCCTGTATTATGTAATCTTCCATTTCATTTCTCTCCTCTGCTTCTCCTCTGAGGCTGAACTCAAAGTTAGAAGCGCCTCTGAGAAAGAGTAAGTGAAGGGCCACTGGGGGAGTACAAAAGAGAAGCTCAAGGCTTTGAACGATGGTCAGCTTTTGTGGGATACGCTATCAAAGAGGGGCCGCAGGCGGAGAGAGGCTGGAGATGTGCAGAGTGGGCGGACAAGATACAGCAAAGTCAGATGAAATGCATTAAGAGGACATTGACATGAGGCCTCAAAGACACTGCTCACGATCTGAGCATGTCAGAGTGTATGTGTGCTTGCACTTCTTTAGCCTGGTGAAGTTGTTTATTAAGAATGTACTGAATGTTGGGTCAGTTCAAATACATATTTATAAGAAAACACGCATATGGTTACTGTGAATGTTCTAAAATCTAAAACATTTTCTGAAAATGTTCATTTGAAGTAGACGTACTTTGAGAGTGCACATTGGTAGAAAAGATAGGTAGAGAAGTAAAGCCTATGGACATGGACAAAAACTCAACCTTACTTTCAACAAAAAGGATCTTTAACTTGTATTTGATATGTTTATTATGTTTATTAAAGTATTTTACAGTTCTCACCTGCGCTCGGTGTTCACCCACAGCGAACTGTACCACAGCAAGGTTGGGTGAGGTGCGGCTGCCCTCGATGCGCTCCACGGTGGAGGAGTCGATCTTGAGTTCACTGCTGATCTCTGCACTCTGGATGAAGTCCTCTGTCTTCAGGTCCTCTACGCGTTTCAGTTCCCCGTCTGCCAGCTGGATGATGGAGCCCTTTATGAAATACGGAGGCAGCGCGTGGGGCAGAGATGCGTTGGATGCAGTGGCAGGAGGAGGAGGGCCAGAAGAAGTGACCAGTCCTGGAGAGGCAGGGAGGATGGGGAGATGTAGCTGTCCCTGAACCACAGCACCGGCAGCAGCCTGGTACAAGCCTGCGGGTGAGTACAGAGGGTCTGTCTTGGCGGGGAAAGATGCACCCTGAGTGGATGAGGCGACCTGGGACGTGTCCAGAGAAGTGACTGCCCCACTCACAGGGATGATGACAGGCTGGGCACCAGGAATGAGCAAGTGTTGGGGCAGGCAGTGCTGAGCCCCTGCGATGTAGCCGATGATGGGCTGCTGGGGATAGGGTAGGCCCAGGGACAGTGGTTCTGTGGAGCTGTGTGTCGTCTGGATCACAGTCTGTGTCAGCTTCGGACTGTCCACACTGGGAGGGTGAGGGGCCGGGAAAGTAAACGTGCTGCTGGACGACGAGGGGGTCCTGACCGGTTTGCCCGAAACAATGCTACCTCTTTCCATATGTGAAGATGAGTGCTTATCAGGGCTCGCTCTGGTCAAAGAGTGGTCACTCTGGCTATTGGGCATAAGCATGCTGGATATTCTGTGCCCTGAAGGATCATGGGTAGTGTAGTCTGATGACAGAACACGTGAATGGGCTTCGTATGAGTCCCGCAACTTGTTTCCAGACCTTGACTCAAACCGTCGTCCCCGTTCAAGCTCTCCATTATGCAGCTCTCGAGTTCTAGAACCCCCTTCATTCTTTCGCGGGGGCCCGTCTGCATACTGCAACAAGACTTGAGACATGCCATGCCCCAGTGCATGCTGGGAGTGCAGTGAATGGGGCGTATGGTGAGTACCTCCTTGGTGGTGTGCAGAAGCGGCTGTTCGGTGATGTAAGTGGTGTGGTGCAACAGAGTCCGTGGAGGGCGGGGGCATGGAGGTGCGAGTGACGGAGGAGCGCTCTTGTTTGGTATGTGTTGTCTCTGTGTGGATGAGGGAGGGTCTCTCTGTGTGGGAGGGTCTCTGGGGCGGGGGTGGAGGAGGAGGGGGAAATATCTGGGAGGGGATATAGCCAGGATACGACGTGGTGTACGGGGAGGTGATGAACTGCAGGTTTGGAGGCAGTTGTGTGTAATGGAGCGTCCCTCCAGCGGTGCTTTGGGCAGATGTGTAGAGTGTGGGGAGTGATGAGACTGGCCTGACTGAGGAAGAGCAGAGATAAGAGTCTGTGCTGGAGGAGAGGGGCTTGTATTCAGACTGAGAGGTGCTCCGATTCACCCCTTCACTGTGGCCACCAATAAGCCACGGCAGGCTCTCTGAGCGGGGAGCGTCACTAGGAGGCGCCATAGTGGGGGATGAGTAATGTGGTAATGTGCTGGCTGGAATCTCCCTCTTCTTTGGGGGCAAACATTCTTTACTTCGTTCGTGGTTGGACTTCATATTGATGTCAGCTCCACTCTCAAAAGATGTAATTCCTTTCACTTGTCTTGTCTTAATTGATTATTCTAGCTAGTCTCTTTTGTCAGGTCTGTAACAGGGTTTGGGTTGGTTGCTGGGTGGTCTTTAGCGATTGTTGGGTGCGGTCTCAGTGTTGTGGAGGGAGCGCATTATGACATCACACCTGCTGCTGTCGCCCTTAGCGACGGGCCGAGTGTGCCACTCTTCATGTGGAATCATTTCCCTTCAACAGGAAGTCTGCCCACACATGGAGAAATCCTGCAACACATAAACAAGCCGGATGTTAGCAAAATTAAAAATGGCAACAATGGTCTATAATGAAGATGGATGCAAATATCCTTCTAAAACAGTTTTCACACCCATAATAGATAGTTAAACTTGTTAACAAAGACAAATAATGTTGATAAAAGCTGAGGCTTCATTCTATCTGCTATAGGAACGTTATCTTTGTTTGTGTTGCAGATATAGTCTAGTTCACTATATTCTGAGCATGTGGAATCTGGCATTGGCATTCAGAAGTCTAAGACCCTCCCCTGTCCCAAGGTATGAAGTACAACATTTACATTGTTGAACCATCTGTTAAGGAGAATCCCTACTGCAGAATATGGAGCGCTTGGAAAGAATCCCATAAATTATGTACAAGCACAAGCTCTACTCCGAACGCACTCCTCTGTGGTTTGACTCTCAGAGACATTAATTTGTGCTGACAGATTCTCTTTTCCTCAAGTTTACACACAAATAAATCAAACTATTTTTGAAAGTGGGTCAAGTATTATTTACTTACTCACAAACTACAAATGTACAGTATATGTGTGAAGTTAACACAACTCTAAAAGGCAAACAAATTCTCTGTTATTGTGTGAAATTAGCAGAATATAGTAATTCATAATTAAACATGCTTCGTGTGTGCTATCATGTCCTATAGCATGAAAGTCACTAGCTAAGATACTTGTATGCAAATGTGTGTAGGCATGGGAATTTGCATGCATTTGTACGTCCACGCTAGTGTTTTATGATATATGCAAACATGAATCTAATCTCAAACTCTTTCTATGTCTAGAACTTGATAGAATAGATCATTCAGTATCAGAGGAAGCAAAGTTATTTTAAATTCAATAATTTATTTTTTAGTCATGAGGAAATAAGGAGCTGAGGCCTAAGCTTCTCTGAAAACAGGACAAAGCTGGGATGATATTGGAAATGTATTGGATTTATTGACCTGGCATTTTTAGCCTCCATTACGCAGAAGCAGCTTTTTAAAACATAAATATGAATAGACGACTTCCTATTTGGTAAATACAAGGCAACACAAGCACAATCCAGAGGAATATAAGGCTGCTACACACCGATAATAGAAGTGATAGTAAAATCTAAGGGCTCTCTCAGATCACAGAAACGTCAGATCAGCTGTCAGGCTCTACTTATCCCACAGAGGACTCCTGCTGCCAGCACTGAAGGCTTTTATCTCAGGCTCAGGCACTTCACTCTGTTATAAGGAGAAATATTGTACTTATGAGATGTAAGAGGATGACTTTAATAAAATGTTATCTTTTTTCAGAAAGGGATAAGGAATGTTAGCATCTGTAGTACATCCTAGCCTGGCGACCCAACCTCTCTTCACATGTTTTTACTGATCCAATCACAGTTGCTTATTTAGTTTAGTTTAATGTTTATTAACACTTCAAACGAAAACATGATCGGTCCCAGATTTAGCAACTGCCACTTTCCATTTGTACACAACTAGGTGCACACAACTACAAAAATACAATTACAACCAACTTATCTCCGTATTACATGTATGTACTGTATTGTGCAGCACGCAAATGTGGACAAATCTCAAATATCCTTGTACTATTCCTAGAACTGTTTCTCGGTCCACTATGGTGTTTTTTCTTTCTTTTTAATTCTTAAAGCAGAACTAAGTAACTCTGGCGATAGAGCTTCCCCTGCAGCTCCCTTGTGAAAATACATTGGGGTTTTTTCACTTCAAAAATAAATTAATCAATCAATCAGGGGGTTTCTCAGGAGAGTTGTCTTCGGACCGATGTCGGCAAATGTTACCAGACTGGTTTTGAGACAGCAGGGGGTGACTCTTCAGACACCACCACGGGGACTTCCAAAGTGCTGCATTAGGTCTCCATGTTTGTTTTGGCACAAACAGACCATGCGTTTCTCTGTCTGGTTCATCAGCCACACCCATTGAAACTCAGACTATATATCTTTGTTAAGTTTAGGTAAAGTGTGTTGTCTGCTGGTCAGGCAATGTATATCCAGTTTATATGTTGTCTGGAGGACTACGTGAGGACAGACTATAGGGCTATCGAATATATCCAACATTAAAACAGTCATTTGTAAATTAAATAAGTAAATAGGTGAATCTAATTGCTCTTAGTGACAGAACATAACAGGCAATGGTCCTTGACAATCCTGTGCCCAGTCTTAAAGCTAGGGTACACAACTTTTTCTGTCTAAATTTAGTATTTTTACCCAAAGAGTACCTTGTAAAAGCAGCACTTTGTGACAAAGATGAGACCGCTGTGTGGAGCCTGCATCTAATAATGACGTTTTTTATGGAAGTAAGAGCCGAAAGCATTTTGTCATCGGAAAAAGCAGTTTTAAAGTTGTGCACAGGAGAATGCACGAGAATGAATGCATGTGAATATTATTATTATGTTCCAAAGGGTTTGATTGAACTAGAGAAAAATTACATGGACAGAAAAACTAAAACATTCTAGTTCTCGCAGTGAGAAAATCAGGTACTCCAGCTTTAATATAAGGTAAAACGTACAGCTAACGTTAATGGGATATGCTTCAAGTTCTTAATTAGTTCACTGAATAATCCAGGTAACATAGGAAACATAGTAAAAGCGCTATGGGAATCACACAAGCCCCTGACCTACATTAGCAGAAAAGAGCGTATTCCTTCTTTCCCTGACACACACCGCTAGTGAAAAGAGCTGTCACCTGAATCTTGCTGAGTTTGTAGTGTGTGGCGGTGAAGAGGGTAGATCGGATCACCTGAAACCCAATCACTGTGCCCTCCATGTGCTTCAGTCTCTCACACACACTGCACAATGACTCACTTCTCCAAGTCTAATCTCCAGAGAATGACCAGGGACAATCACTGAAGGCCATTTACCATTGTACAGCCACCGTCCAAACACCCAGTATCAACTAACCTCTGTGTCATTCATAAAGGATTTACAGGAATATGATGTAATGTCAAATGCTATTGTTTCTGTTACACATTTACAGGTTAATCCCATAGTTGTTTGACAGATGGAGGTTAAGTGTCAATGTGTGAAAAGGTACATTTCTTTTCTGCGCCAAAAAGGTCAGCCAAGGTCTAAAGTACAAGCTATATCTTGTATAACATAAGCACTAGATGGAGTGACAAGTGTTTATGTAGCAAGACACAAGAATAATTTAACTTAAGCATTTCGTTTTTTTAAGAAGATGATTTTTTATTTTTGCAAGTACATTTTTGTAATCAGAAGGTGTAGATTTGAGTGATTAGTATTTGTAACGAGAAAATAATAGCTTCAGTGCAATAGGTTTCAGGAACTTTTTCTGAGCTATAGAGGCTTTTTGAGAAATTAAAAAACAGCAACTTTTTGAATTGTTCATTACTTTGACAATTGTCCTAATTTTACATCACTGGGCTATTTTTAAAAGTTCAGCAGACAAAAAAACAAAAACTTAAACTAACGTAAAGCAAAAAGCAATGCAGCATAATACACTGAAAGGATTTATGTGTAAACATCCCAGTATTTATCACAGATTGTGGACCTAGTCATAATCATAATGGTGATCAAAGGGATAAGAGCAGCGTGTTGTGTTATCTCTCTCTAAATATAGCAGCGAGGACACTACTGCTGGATTACTCTCTCCCCTCTGCGTGGCACCAGTGTTTGTGCATGCATAAGACCTGTTCGTGTCCGCTGTGTGAGCATGTGCACGTAACAGGGCCGTCTCCATCTACGGAAACTAGTAAAGTAAGCAACAAACAAGAGCAACCAAACCACAGTATTTATGTTGTTTTGATAATGTTGATTAAGCTCAGGGGCTAAAGTGGGTGGGACTCGGAACGGTCAGGAAATGGAAGACAGATATGTTTAGCGCCATACTGTGGAACATTCATGGCAAAACAATAACATCTCCAAGGAGACAAGCAGATGGCAGACACAAGAAAGGTTAAATGTTATACCTTTAACCACAAAACTTCAGAAATGCCAACTTGTCCCATTGTTTAGACGAGTACGCGGCACGTTTCTGTTTAGGGCTGCAAGATTAATGCCAATCGAAATCACAATTTGAAAGGATGCAAGGACCATAATTTGACCCAGTAGATTATCAGTACGAACATGTTCTGACTGAAATACATCTGATTCTTATAGTTTGTCAGTTCATATTTCCGTATTGCGTTTTACTGTGCACTCTTAATAAACTAACTAACTATAATATCAACTTTGAACACAATCCTATTATTAAAAAACAAATGGCAATACTTTTCAGCTCTACTTCTGTTCAAAACAACAACTGCAATATTTTTCAATCCGGATACTGAATATTCATGCAAAGTTTAAATCGTCTGAGATGTTTAAAATAATGGGGAAAGACAAAACTCCACTTAGGCAGCACGACATGACTTGCACTTTCCCACCCCTCCACAGGGCTGTTCTCATGGTGCTTAAGAGCACAGGGGTGAGCGAGGTGTGAGGGAGGGTGGGAGGGAGACACACACACGGAGAGGGAGAAAGAGAGAGACATTTCAGCTGCAGAAACGACTATGGGAAAACTAGGCCAATGTCAATTTTGTGAAGCGAGTACTCACCACTGCAGCACACGTAGCACACTAATAGTTTCCTCTTGTGTCTTTTCCATCCTCTGTTTACTTCCGTGTAAAAAGTCTGTCTGCTAAACTTGGAAAATCACCACTCACAGCTCGCAAACTGTACACATCCCAAAGTCCTGATACCACAGTTTCTATAGTACTCAGGTGATCCTACGTAGTACACCCACACACACACACATACACACATGCCTTCAGGGAGGGAGTCCCGAATGCAGTGCTTTCGACAACGTGGATTATGCAACAGCCTGAATGCCAGCCAGTGCCCCTCCCTCTACCCTCCTCCCTCTCTCCCTCCCTCTCTACCCCCGCGCCACACTCGAGCCAACTTCATCAGGTATTCATTCAAAAAACACACACACGCCAGCTGGCTCCACGCCCGGGCCGAGCTTACGAGCACAGAAAGGGTAGTGTGCTGTGAGTGGGACGGGCAGGAGAGAGGGAGCGCAGGGGGAAATGCTAGTACGCAATGATTATGTACTACTGTGAAAACGGACAACTTTTGTTTTGTGTTCATTGAGGAGTTTTACAGAGGTGAAAGGTGAATGAATACAGATTGTGTAACTGTCAGGTCGAGTTTAAAGGGCATATGACAGGTTCGACTGCACATTTCTCTAACATGCAGTGAACATCATTATATTCAAGATTTCACCACAATTGTGCCTATTTAAAGTTTACAATTGTACTTCCTGATTGGACATGTGCAGCAGATGTGACATAGACAATTTCGCAACTGTTACCTAGCAACCTTACTGTAAACAAGACGACATTACACTATAGTTGTGATTTAACAACTAATAATACCCAATGATAAATGATTGTTAAAACTGTCAGAAAAATGTGTTGGTTGATTCAATTGTTCCTGCATTTGGGACGGGATGTCTCTTATTGGTGACATGGACAGAGGGATTATGTTTTAAAACTGCGCACTACTTCCTGTATTCTAACTTTTCTACTTATCATTTCTTCACAAACTGACACTTTTCTGATGTAAAACTATGCTTGAATATTACTACAAGCTCTATCTTACCAAACAGAGAGAAACACGAGAGCCTGTCATAAGCACTTTAAGTTTGCATTGAAAAGCAACTTAAAGGGGCACTATGTAACTTCTCAGGTGAATGGTCCACCACCTGCTTGGAGACGAAGATGGTATTGCTATGCCTGGAATGTTGCACAGTTTGATTTTCAATGTATCCATCTTCAGTGGAGTGAAGGTTTCCCATCATCGCTCCACTACCCAAAAAAAAAAAAATGGAATAATTGATTCTTTTACATCATTAAATTGGGTATGGTCAAGGTTTGGGTTTAAACCAAGTTACCCGTCAGATCAGTGGAGAGGTGACCATGCTCGTGTATTTCGGAGCTATAAAAACACCTCAAACTGAATAAATGCAAGAAAGATACGATTAATGTCATACTGTGGAACATTTGAACATTTCCATGAGATAAGCAGAGGGGCAGAGAAAGCATCTTTAACTATAACAATAGCCAAATGTGAATCAATACTGACCCCAATACAAATTTGAATGTAACTATTACTTTTGTTGAATACAAAAAGTGGAAGTGAATAACGAATTATGGCCATCGCTCATCTAGTCAAAGAAACAAATATAATGTAGTCATTCATGTCATACATTATAAGACACATTAAACACATTTAGGCCCACACTACTGTCTTTTGACCACTAGATGTCAGGACTGCTCACCGTTCTGACTGTGCTGTTAGTTAGTGACCTAGTTAAAGCCCATTTGTATGTAAATATAGATGAGTTGGGCTGCCCTGTAAGAGAGAAGCATTTACGTTAAGAGTTCATAAAAACTCCACCGCGTTGGTCCTGAATCCCCCTGGACTTTATGGGTCTAAACACGCTCAGAGGAGACATCCTGTTAGTGTTGGGTGGACTTCCTGTCAACTTCAATTTGACCGAGTTCCACATGAGATTTTCATGCAGTACAGGCGAGTGCAAGAGTTTGTTTTAGGTTAAACTGAAGAGAGCAGTGGGAGATGTAGGAAAGCTTAGTCACTGTAAGCACGCAGTGTCATTTCAAATACACACTGACAGAGAGAAAGTAACGTAATGTCAGTATAACTTAGATGCAGATGTGACATAGCTATTTCATTCTCAGGATAATAAGAAGGAGAAGTAATGGTAATAGTCAGTGTTTACACGCACACCACAATCTGATCATTATCTGATTTCTGGAGTTAGATATCAGATTATTGAAATGTCATGTAAATAGAGTAATCAGTGTTCTTTCTGTTTCTTCACAACGGCGCGGGGTTTGACAAGACAAATTATGCAAACAAAGGGGGACAGGGCTTTTGCAGTTTTTGCCTCCCTCTAAGTGTTCGATCTGCTTCTGACATTGATAGTTTTAAGTCTCTACTAAAAATGCTGTGACATTTTCTTTTTTATATGCAGTTTTTAGTTCCATCATTGATGATCGAAATATTAGGTTTTTCTACATTTGGTGTATATTCAAAAAGGGTAAACAAATGTGGCAAAGACAAAAATGAAAGAGAAAATGTTAAAGATTGAAATATGCTTTTAAAATTCACTCTACTTTAGATACAGTTACTCTAAAAGTGCATTGATAACCGGACTAAGTTACTGGGTGCATCTGATTATTCTAGTTATCTGATTTACTGATAATCGAGAAATATTGTATAATATTGTTACTTGGCTAATACTTGACAAGATACTATTATTTTAAACTTAAAATAACTTTATATGGGTACAGATTTTGAGATTGGATTTGAGATCCAATAAGGCCTCTATTTGGTCTTGCTCTTGGTTAGCAAAGGCTGCATTTGGTGTAAAACTCAATGAGTAAATCCGCAAACAACACTGACAGAAGCTGTGCCTGCGTGTTACTTTCACAGATATTCATTGTGCGAGTGACCTGAGCGACCCGGCTGAACTCATCTCCAGACTCAGCGGCTAATTGGAGCCACTCTGCATTTAATCATAACTCATTTGTGTGGGTTTTGTTTACAATCTGCATCTAAGGGGAAAAAACACAGATAGACCAAATATCAGGCACTGCAGGAACAAAACATACAAAATAAATTGGGAAAAGATTAGATTCTTTGAAAGGTGATTTAAGGTGGAATGAGTTTGAATCAACACTTAACCATGCAACGCGTTTACCGTAAAGATGTATCATTATTTTCCTCACTATTTGTATATTGACTATTTGTTCCTCAAAACAAATGAGTTCAACAATAACTTCAGCCAACAATGTACAACAATCTGCTACGGTTTGAGCCCTTTTTAATTCTGATGTGAACATGATTTGGTCCTGTTCTAGTCCTGGTTTAGCTCTGGCCTTGTCCCGGTTTAGTTCCAGGTTTAGTCTTAGCTTGATGCCAGTTTTAATGTGGTGGTTGTGCAAATGTGAACACACCCCAAATTTGCAGTGATTGACTGACAGTATCCTTTTTTCTTCACCAGATGCCCTTCCTGCAGACAGAGGTCATTGTCAGAGTGGAATCAAGTGACAGTAAAAATCCATACAGGGACAATAAAGTCTTCCTCAACTTTAACCTTCAGGCTTTGTCCTCTCATCCAGACATAATGCGAGGTCAAAATACCCCGATACTAAACAATGCCAAAAGTAATATTGAAACTCATTTGAATAAGCATAAATGCTGAATATGGGACAACATTTAAGACTGGTATTGTATTGATTTTATAAGCATTGTGATATCGGAATTTTGAGGATGATTGGTAATATAAAAGAATGTCTATTTCAAAGTTTATTTAAAGTATGTCAAGATCATTTGGTTAATCGATAATCGTTACTATTCAGGTTACTCAAAATATAATCCTAAAAACAAAAACAAAAATAATCGTGACCATTTTAGAAGCAAAATTCATATTTCAATTCAATCTGTACTCCAAAAAGTACACTTATAACACTGAAATTCAATATTGTGGCATCCCTAGTGTATAATTAACCCTAAATAGTCATTTAACTTTCAGTAACACTGTTATTCACTAAATCTACTGCACTTTTTCCTTCAGTTTGTTTGTCGACGGAGCAGAGCGCTAGACTCAGTAGCAGCCAGTCACTAAGGAAACTGATGAAGAGCTGCTATATATACACACTCACTCTAAGTCTCTCCCATAACATATCCCACAGTGCACTGCTCTCTCTCTTGTGCTCTCTGTCGTACTCTCTGCTCGCTCGCCCACGCAGTACACAGACGCGGCGGCAGTTATGACAACGGGAGAACCTTCCAGCTCTTCGTCTTCTGTCAGCAAAAGTCGGGGCGTTTGTTTATCTCGGCGTCTTTCCATCTGTCTGTGGAGACGTGCGACTGCGACAGAGACAGGTGTACAAAAACAACGCTATGATGTCATCCGCTTCACACATCCAGGTTGGCAGGCGGAGTTCAAAGAAGCACGAGGGATTATAATGGGGAAAGGATTAGACATCAGGAAGCATAGGAGAAGATGGACTTGCAACTATGGAACTATGGAGAAGCAAGAACATCCCCATGGAAACAAGCAGAACACTTGACCAGAAAAGTTACATAGTGTCCCTTTAAAAGGAATAAGATATAAAAGAAAGTTAGTTAGTGATTTTATTTTCTCGGTAAAGGCCGTCTGTGCCGTCCCTCAGTTGTCCAGGTAGGTGCCATAGCAAAATAAAGTTGAATTCTGTCAACTGGACAGAAGTTTTAAGAGTGAATATGTTTTGCTTCTCATTCAAGTCGCTTCTTCAGTTCTTCTGGCAGAACTGTGAGTCCCTGCCTTATATCTGAAGGGAGGAGCAAAGTAAGCTAAATAACACAAGTTAGAGTTAAGTCTGCTGAACTATTCTAAGACGTGAACCTGAGTCAGACATGCATATTAGTGTACTCGTTCATGTCGTTCAATGGGTCATCTAACTCCTGTTAGCATAGTCTGATTAGCCATATTGTTTCATTTGGTTCGGTTTAGGCCTGTGGATGGAGGTACAAATTGGTGATAAACCGTACCTTACACCCCAATTTCTGTTCAGAGATGGATTGTATTTCCCTCACTCAGAATTAGCAGTTTAGATTTGCAATATTCAGTGGAATCGCTTTAAACATAATATATTGTCCTTTTGCGTTGTATTGAGATTTCTATTGACCCATATATATATATATATATATATATATATATATATATATATATATATATATATATATATATATATATAATATATTTCTACAGACAAAAGATACATCCTATACCTCTGTTGTCTACTAAAAAGTCTGTCATTTTGTCTACAGTGTAATGTGCTTCTTCATCCCTGATCCATATCCCATTCATTCACAAACGTCCTAATCCACGTACACAGTGTTAGATCCTACTCCTCACATACAAGTGCACTGTACGCCTGTGTATCCGTGTGTGTGTCTGTGTGCGTGTGAGGGGGATTAGGGAGGGACTGGAATGGATGGGCAAATCACTGTTAAACCTCTCTATTGCTCTCTAATCCCTCCGAGTGTACACACAGACTCACATGCAGCAAATGCCAGCGCACATATGTACAAAGCCCACTGTCACACTACAAACTGGGGAGGTCTACACTAGACATCAAGCACTCATGTTTTATACAAATAAGTCCAATCTTTCAAAAAGATGACAACAAAAACCTTTGCCGTGTCTTCTACAACAGTTTAAAACGCAAAATCCATAGAAAAATGTCTGTGTACGAGTACAGAGGTGCATTTAACAGAATTACTACATCACAATATGTCGATTTCATAACAATAGATAGTTTGTTACAGGGATCCCATCAAAAATCAATTTTATTGAAAAACCACCCAGCCCTAACTTTAAAGCTGCATGTGGTCCTCGGGTGTTAGGGTTACGGTCCGAGATGAGAAGTTGAGGTTCTGATCGGTTTGCATTCATGTGCTTTTAACTCAAAAAGTCAGGATGTTGATGACATCAATAATAAATATTATGGAGTGTTTTTGATGCTCGGAGGGGCGAGGACTCTAACAATGTTAGAAGATGGTTAAAAGCCTAATGTGTCATTTAAATGCTCCATGTGCATTGATCATGTTTGTAATGAAAGAATGTCTGCATGTGATTTTGAGTATTTGTATTCAACCAGCAGTGTGACAGTTGTGGGACGTGTGACTGTGAGGAGCTGCAGTGACCCCCACAGAGACGCTGCTGTCCACGCCCAGGACAGAGAGGTGCACTGAATGTGAGCCTGTCATATTCATGCAGGATAATTGGCTTGAATAGGCCCTCTGTGAATGAAGGGCAGACAGGAGAGATGACACAGTGGGTGTCCTTGTCATTTGAACAATGTCTTCCACTTTTTACAAAAATATCACACATTAGTTGAGCATGCAGACACACATCCCGCTCCTCCCTGCGCCCCCTACTTCCCCCCGCTCCCCCCCCCCTGTCTTTACCCCTTTAAAGGCTCCACGGAACACGCTCCAAACAAACGCAGAGCACTCACAGCGCACACAGGTGTCCACACACCGCGCAGCAGTGAGCCTGGCCCGATGACAATAGACCTACTGTATGTATGCATGTTCATTCATTCTACAGCAAATGCAGATTGTAATCACAGGAAAAATGGTGACTGCCAATTGCACAATTTATGTCAACAAACAGTGTAGCCATTGTCGGGAGAGTGATGGGTTTCACATGTTTGTCAAGTTGCCTTCTATCTACTGTATAAGAAACACTGTTAGCCATTAAATAGGGTTGAGGTTATTTTTGAAAGATTACATATAGGGATGGTCCGGATATGAATTTTTAAAGTTGATACGATATCTGATATTTGGCTTGCTGCTGTGGAGATCAATATTTGCAGATGCCGATAGTGAGATTTTTAAATCCATATCAAAGTTAACAGCTCAATCTTAAAGAAAACATACCCCGGATTGTTAATCAATGACTCTGAGCCCCTAAACTAATTCAATTTCCATTTTAACTAACTTTGAGATAGAGTATTAAAAACAACACCTTTGCAACGTAATTTTTTCTTCTCGTTCTTTAATTTTATCCAATTCACTCAAAGGCAGTACCACTGAATTACAGGGGCCAACAATTCAGCCTGACCATGACATGTGAGTGACTTTACAGCAGTGGACAGATGTCTCACTTCTCAAAAACACATTCTTTCAACATCATTATTGCCGACACTATTTACGTCATCCTCCATGTAAGCAATGATGAAAGGAGTTGTGCTGAAAGGAAATTCCAGCCTCCTCGCATTCCCCGGCACGACCTTTTAAAAAAATGAAACTGTTCACTGTAACTGCTGCATTTTTTCCCACCTGGTGGTACTCTTATTTATACTGATATACATGATACAACATTTCATTTACAACAGGGAGAGGGATATACAATAACTAGAAGTAATAGTGCATACAATAAAGGTAATGTACAACAAAAGCTACAACTACTTCTACTACTACTCCAATAAGGCACACAACAATGCCTTTTCTACGAGATGCATGTTTGAATTAAATCATTTCTGTAGTAAGTACCTAGTTACATTTTGCAATAGGGTATGCAATAATAAGTAAGCAATAGGGCTGCACAGTATCGAAAATGATTGTGAATTGGCTCTTGCAAAATTATTATTGCAATATCTTGAAATACTTTTTGACACAGTTATTGTTAACTAAAATCATAAACACCTTGGTTTCATTCTGTATCAAGAGCTGTCTTTTAAAGCTCATCTACAAAAATTGACTCATAAATTGAAGGTAAAGTTTGGGTTCTTTTAGCCTGTTTTACCCCTGAGGCTCGTAAATGTCTGGTATGGACCACTTTTATGCCTCTATTGGATTATGGCGATGTTCTATATATAAATGCAAAATGTCTGAAATCCTTGGATACTGTATAGTATACAGTATCCAAGGATTTCAGACATTTTGCATTTGCAGTGTATACAGTATACACTGTATACTGTACCGTACTGGACACTGTGCATTGAGCTTCACAACAGGTTGTGACAGAGCCTGTTCTTAAATGTCTCTTTAATTGTGTAAATGCGATTTGTGTGTTGTCGTGTCTTTTCCCATTGCCCCTGGTCATCTTTGAAAATGAGGTATCGAACTCAATAGGTTCTTACCTGGTTAAATAAAGGTTAATAAATACAAATGTGCTTGCCTTGAATTACTAGTCAAACTGCAAAAAACATAAACCAAACCAAGATTAGTTAGTATCAAAAATAATAAATAAAATCTGCCTGTTTATTTTTTAGTACTGACAACAGTAATACAAGAATCCCGGGCATTTGAATATGTTTGTAAAGATCTAAACTACAGATTTTTTTCAATAAAATATATTTTTGGATATTTATTATTTTTTGCTCTTGCAGAGGACATTTTATTATCTAAAGAATTGCAGCCTTTGCAATTTGATAATTATCCCAACTAAAATGGCAATTTTGATTGTGATATATTGTGCAGCCTTAATCTGTAATATAGAATCTCGTAATAAACACTACTAATAGTACTGACATGTGCATAGATAGATAGATGGATAGAGAAATAGATGCTGGTGCCTGTAAGTAAGTTTTGAATGAGCTACAGCTACACAACCCTGCACGTAGAACGCTGTAAATGTCTTTTGAGTGACTCGATCCCCCCAAAGAGTGAATCCAGTCAATACAAACTGAGTCCTGAATTGACGAAGAGACAAGCTTTTGTGCATGTGTAGTGTTTTTCAAGAGGACAGCATAATGGAATGCCTGGGTCTAACACTTGCCAAGAGCACTTTTCCCATACGCCAGGGAGCCAAGACTTCCCCAACCCGCCAAGAATAGCAGCAGCACTCTTCTCTCTCCTTCTCACCCACACATCCACCAGCATCACACTTTATACTCGACAGCAGTGAGGGCTTTCGTGAAGGAGGGGGAGCAGCGCTGAAAGACACACTATTTTACAATTCATATTACAAAAACTGAAGCATAACTGGCCAATTCACAGGACTATATTTAAAAGACAAATATACACCGCCGCGGGGTACTACTCCCTTATTCCCCTTACAAGGATCCAAATGTCAGACAACAGAAAACAGGCTACTTCATGGCCCCGTCCCAACATCATCTGTCTCCACTGACAACAACAGCGCGCACAGGGTCAGAACGCAATTTCTAGGGTCAATGATAAACTCAAAGCATTTCTTTCACTGCGTTTTATGTGAGATTTATGCCAGCAGTTTGACAACAAGTTAAAAGAAACACTGCACATAGGGACTAGTATTTTTTAGATTCTGAATTAGATTTGCGAAACGTTTAAGATAATAGGATGATTCCAGTCCTGGTTTTATACACCATTGCCTAGGCTAAAGTAAAGGTAAAGTGCTTTATTTTTTATCACACAGTACAAACTAGGGGTGGGCGATATAGACGAAAATGCATCATCTTGATAACAAGATTCAGACAGTATTTAAACAACCCATCCGGAATGTTCCATCCAGAATGTGCCTGTAAATGGTTGAGGTTCAAATATCGCACAAAAAATGAATGTATCACTTTTTTGGGAGATTACTCTATCCTTCCTTAAATTGTAATGGAGGTTTAAGATTCAACCTTCCGGTTGTTTATAATGGTTTGCTGAAACCCTGGAGACGCCCGAGGCATTCGGATGCTAATAAAGGGGCTCAGGGAGGAGGGAGCCAAAGTCAATGAACAATAGGTCCATCCCAGTTGGTTTCGATGGCCCAATATCAGGGGTCCCGCCCTGTGGGCAGGGCTTTCACAGAGTAGGATATAAACCTGAGTTCTCAGACTTGTTTCACAGATTGAGAATGACTCTTTGATGAGAGTCGAAACGTTTTGTTTTTCTAAAACAGAGTCCAGATGACCACAACTGAATCTTTTTCTACAAGAGATTACTCTATGTTTCTCTTTCTTTTTGAGGTCCTTTTTAATAGTTTTAATCAGAGACTATATACTCAATGTTCTAATTTTGCATATCTCCAAAATAACCATTGCAATTTATTTTGATATACATATTGTCCAGCTGCTACTAAAACATGGCAAACCAGACCTAGAACAGGACCAAACCAGGTCCCCATCAGGACTAGGCCGAGATAAAACCAGGGCCAAACCAGGACCAAGTGTAAATGCAGTAGCAGAAGCAACTCGAATGTTTTTGGAGGTTGAAAAAACTATGCAGACACAGGGAGAACAAGCAAACTGCTATGATGGGTAAATTCTAGTATTTACCCATGCATTTTAATCGTACATTAGCTCTACATTATAAGCTACATTACACACTGGGCTGCAACAATGTATTGACTAGTTCTAATTTAAAAAATAACTGTAGTTGTTTTTTGATAATTGTAAACGCTATCTGGACTACACAAACTCTAAAACACATACGAAAATACCTTTTTTACAACAAAGAAAGTGACATTATTAAATAAAATGTCAAAAAAGAATAACAAATTCTGATTGTCATAAAAATACACTTTATTCGTAACTATTGTCTATCTAGAAGCCTTCAGTCACCATAATTCAGACTTGTATTTAAAACGTCAATGTCCAGTAAAAATATTCGTTTGAATAGTCGACTGATCGGAAAAATATCCGCTGACTAGTCAACTACTAAAATAATCATTAGTGACAGCCTTATTACACTGGACAATGCTATCTCAACAGTTTTTGGCTTGCTTTTGTTTACTACAGCACATATTACCTTTCAATATGCAAACAGTTGCACCAAATGCAATCGTACAAACTTTTAAATTATCCTATGATGAGACATTAGCAGCATGTGTGGGCCGATCACTACTGCACCGAGACACAACCTGCCAATTAGCATCCTGACAGTCTCTGAGCTACAGACTTCAAATCTCCGCTATGAATATGAGTCATTATCATACAGTACAGCTATTGTTTATGGCTGACAATATGCAGAAAATGCCCGAGGGAAAACTACATCTCCAAAGCAATCATGCAAAGAGCTGGAAAAAAAACTTAGTGTGTGTTTTTATTGATTTGCTATGAGTTGCAAATAAAGTGAGACGGGAGACTATCCATCAAATACACATAAGCAAAAGTTTGTGTGGTTCAAGGTTTGTATTTGCTTTGCTGAATTGTGCTGGGTGTAAAGCAACTGCCCACAACTCGAGAGGTGTTTTTCTGACCCCAGCGATTTAACATCCCCAAGAGACGGGGTGAAAGAAATAAACGCTTCGCCTTCTGGGAATCAATAATACTACTAAACACGGTGGAAAATCAAAACGGCAGTAGCTAGTTCAATCCATATAAGAAAAAATGAATATATGTCTGGTACACTACAAGCTGTCAAAAATGTTATTTATAGACTGTTTCTTCACACTTTCAGTACTGCCAGTGCAGCTTTCATTCTCACAGGAATACCCCAAGCTAACACATAGTTAAAGGTGTCAAGCAATCTGAAGCAGCTCAAGGAATTTTCCCAATCCCACACTTTTTTGCTAAACATAAGACTCTTTTTCAATTTGCAGCTTCAAACACTTTACGTAAGATGAATCTACCAGGACTGGTACAAGTTCAACAACAAAGAGGGCTATGATCTTTTGTTACAATAAAAGAAAACTATGAGCTAAGTAACATAGCCAACATAAACATATTCACTATTTGACAACTAAACTCATTGCTTATTTGGTTCAGATCTGTAGAGTAGTTTCTGCTTCTCCTTAGATGTTTTTTCTGCCAATGATTCGACCCTTCGCAAACAAACTGACATCTTTTCCATGACCGCGGGATTTGTCTTTCCACATGGTTGTTTCAGAAATGAGAAGCCACTCACTACATCAGTTGGGTTTAAATACTGTGTTGCAGCTGGAAGATCATCACCCTCAGCAGTTATCCAGTAGGAGGAGAGGACCTACAGTTTGATTTTTTGGACGGGCGATGTATTTTGTATGTTTGTAATTAACTGTGATGACGAATGGCATGTGAGTTATTCATGGGTTTCAGCTTCCTGTTTTATGCAGCATTTTGAGGACTTTTAATCCATATAGTTCTAATCTCCGACGCCCATGAATCATTATGCTGTATTTTAGAGTGGTCATAATGGTTGGGGTGAAACAGTGAGGGTTTTGCAGTGTTTCTGTTTGTTCTAGCCATAGGAGTCCTTCTCACCTCATTTACAAGCTCTTCTGGTCGGCCCTGGTCTGTCAGCAGGAGGTGTAGCCCATGGAGAGGGGTCCGGAGTTTCCCAGAATGCTGTGCAGTGATGGATCAGGAACTCCCTGTTGAAAGAAAACAAGTTAAATGTGTGGCCTTTTCCAGAAAATAAGCCTAAACATGCAATGTTTCCAATGCCATTAACGCATGAAAAAAATGAAATAATTATTGTTTTATAAAATATGCTTATAGAGTGCATCTGCATTCACTGTTGTCCATATATCAAGACATTTAATGACAACTAACATGTACAAAAGTTATCAACAAACAAATGATGTAACCTTGTATCTAAGAATAAGGCTTTATTATGTGAGATTCTTATCAAAACCAGAGAAGAATAGGGCTGGGCCATATGTGATACAGGTAAAATTTTGAGTGACTATACGAAATTTAAACATTGCAATAAAATGTGGATGAAACGTATATACGCAATGCCGTTGTTTTCATGGAGCGCGCATGTAGCGAATAGCATTGCGGCGGCGGCGGCGGCTGTGGAGAGCGAGAAAGCAGATTGACTGACATGGACGAAATAGCATTTGTAAGTTTTGGCCTTCATTTTACGCTTTGGAGGAAAGATATTTCAGCAAATCTGCTTTGTACCAGCAGAAATCGTTCCTTTTTGAAATTTGCACCATTAAAATGTTAAAAAATGAATTTGTTTTGCGTCCATTATATCATTATCGCTAAAATGTTATGGCCTTATCGACCCTGCCCTAGTAAAGAATGACATCTTTTATGCTGCCACATCCTGCTGACAAGGTATTTTTTCTGTGAAAGAATGATCTTTATTGTTCACGTTCAACGCATCTTGTACAGAATATATTTTATGCTGCGATATCACTGCCCTGTGTGACTTTGCAGCAGTGCCGTTGCAGAAGAGCTTATTACTCAGTGAACATCCTGGTAAATTACGTAATGTTGGTTAAAAATTAAAAGGACTATGATGTAACTCAGAATACCGTGCGTGATTTATATGTGACCTTATGTGACTCCAATAAATTATTGAACATTACACACTCTATCTCACCATGGAATAGGAACAGGCATACAGTGTTATGGTGTGTCATAGATAGAACAAGGGAAATAAAGTGGCAGCCATTGGAAATATACAGTAAGTCTAAGGGACAAACTCTACGGTAAAATGTACAGTATATGGGAATCACAGAAGTCAGACGTCACGCCACACTAAGGAATGGCTCGGAGTGGGAGGGACGCAGAGCTAAATTGAGCCAAAGGAAAGAAGAGCGAAGGGAAAAGCAAAGAGGCTGAAGAGGCAGATGGTGGCAGCAAAAAGGCAGCCAACGAGCAACAGCGGGGGGACACCAAAACTGAGATAAGGAGGGAGTGAACAGGAGGACAGAACAGTACTCATTACTTTCATTTTAGGTAGAGAGAATAAAGTATATCATGTGTTAAATTGCAGGACAGATATAAGTCTAGTAGTTGTAGTAGTAGTTCTAGTAGCAGCAGTAAAGCAAGTAAAAGCAAATCGTTTTAGCCGTGGAAGTGACAGATGTAGAATGAGTATATAATTCTATTCTTATTAAAGTAAATATTCCCAGTTCTTTAATACTAAGTGCTGTTTTTAAAATGTTCCGATATCTTTTTTGATTTATGAGTCATTTGTCTTGCACTTTTGAGTCTGTATTTGTCAGGAGCCCTTGATATATGGGGACCGCACAGCGTGCTTGTTGCTGCACAAACAGACGCTGTGTCGCGATCCATCATGTCCAATCAAGAGCAGCGGCAGTCGGCTAAACAAGTCAGGAACAGTTCAGAGTAACCACATTAGGAGACGGGCTGAGTGAATTTAAAGAGCAGTGGAGTGGACAGCTTACAGACAGGCTAAACCAACAAACAAGCAAGTGTCTAAGGCTTTTGGGTTGACGTGAAGCAGTGGTTCTCAAACTGTGGGTGGCGGGTGAAGTAGCCAAAAAATCGTATTCAATAAAAGCGCTGTTATTTCAAAGTAACATAACTCAAGCAGCAGTAAAAAGTAGTGAGCCAAGAAATCACACACAACTTTCTGACTCTGATTAATAGTACAATTGAAGAGACAAAATATCAAATAATGCACAGATTCTGGTCTATACTAAGAATGGACATAATATTTTTTAAGAAGTAAATCCTATCTGAAGGTAAGGCGCAAGCTTTTGTCACTTATAGACGATGGAAAGAGTGACTGAACCCATTAAGAGTATCAATATGCCTGGTATAACCTTACTGTACTGGCCAAAACACTGATTACAGAAAATAGACATTGTGTTTCAGAGAACATGTCTTACTTTAGAGATGAAGAAGAGTGCAGCTGTGTTCATGACTAAGCACTGGCACGGTTACAGTATGTCTGAGCCACCACTTCATCAGCACGTCTGCATTCTTTCCCTTCTGTCTCTGTGATGACATTCTTTCACATTTCCTAAGAAAAACTACCAGATTGTGTACGAGCCAGACACGAAATGTGAAGCGTAGACCAGGACTCAGAAGTCAAGTCACAATTCATGTACACAGTCAACTCTAAGTGCTTTACATAGTGTTCAAGTATAAAGGTTCACATCATTTACACATTTCCAATAATGACAAAGAATAAACAACTGAATAACAATACATTGATTTATAGGAGAGAAATATCATCAAAGCTTGATCGTTTTAAAATCCTACATTACATGAACTGCGAGACCAAAACGAGAAAAGCATTTCAGAATTGTACAAAGTCAACAATATTGCACTATTAAGGATTTACAGATTCACGTTTACCACATGCTGGACCTAATGGTATTCTAGTTCAGGAGTAAATGTGCAATCCATAAGGGAGCAACTTTTATAGATATTTCAGTGGAAAATCTTGCCATTTTAATATAACAACAATGGCCACATACAGTCCGATCATTTATCACCGACTGCATGCCTCAGGGACTGACGTAGTGTCTACAGCTGTGGGGTCAGAAGAATGTACAGTACAGGACTGACCCAGCTGCCTCACAGTAATGTC
This sequence comes from Chaenogobius annularis, assembly GCA_015082035.1. NCBI lineage: Eukaryota > Metazoa > Chordata > Actinopteri > Gobiiformes > Gobiidae > Chaenogobius > Chaenogobius annularis. The sequence goes on from BJKM01000365.1 coordinate 250,727, forward strand.
AGGGAAATGTCTCTTCAAACTGCAGACCATTTTTCATCCAGACTCGAACACAGAAGCAACGCCACAAGAGACAAGCCGGCCCTTTCAACAGTTACAGTCAAGCAGGAAAGAATGTGACCTTGTGTGCACTTATCAGCCGCATTTCAGGTCTCACATGTTTTGTTTAGTTAGAGATGCAGTCCACTTAATATCTCAGTTACTTTCTGACTATGTAAGACAATGTTAAAAGTAGTAAAAGATACAACATTAAGTTGTGCAAAGGTATTTGCCCAAATCACTTTCCAGACTTGAGTGTGAGTAGAAAGCTATAGCAGTCTAGACCAGTGTTTCCCAACCAGGGGTACTGAGGACAAGCACTTACCAGGGGACGTGTAATAGTTTTCGACTGTAAATTAAGGTAAAATGTAATAGCATTTCAATAAAAAACATGTTCTTTTATGGTAAATTTGCATTTCAATAAAAAACATGCTCTTTTATGGTAAATTTGATATCCTTTGGAATGTTTTACAGGATTTTGGACAAAACTATAATAAAACAAGGAACTATAATAGTAATAACTGTCAACATACTACTATTGAACATATTTTCCAAGTATCTATATTTCTCGTACCTACTCGGAGTGTGAGACAAAGCGTAGGGGGGAATTAAGATGAAAACGGTTGGGAAACACTACATTCATGTATTGCCCCATATGGCTAGTTAGTTGACTTAATCATGCAATGCATAAAAACTACTTATAGGGGCTGGCTCGTATATCCTCAAACTAATCAATTACTATTTGGCTTCACAGATTGGAGCAATAAAGCATATTTTTTTATATTAGCCCTTTAGAGTCTGGGCAAACTAAATCTTGAAGTATTGGGCATTAATCAAACTCCTCATAAAATATGTGACTAGTTGGATATGACTTTGGGCCGGCCTGAATGATTTACAGCCCCTTAGTCCAGAATTAGAGCTATAACTTTAACTGTCAAGTCTTGTTGGTTATAAAGTGCCACTTGCAAACAGTCTACAGCAGACCATCGTCTAATAAACAAGAGCACTTACTTGTGCGAAATGAATGTGTTATGATTTTACAATAACTACTTCTAGTCCTAGTTGTCCAGCCACCGAAAGTCTGTCAAACCAAAGTCATTTCTCTTCCTGAACAAATTTGAGAACACTCCTGTCACTCAGGTTCAAATCCCCCAAAATGAATATTTATTTTTTTGGAGTACAGTATCCAAATAAGTGTTATTTTAAAAGTTTATTTTTTAAAAATGCTTCTTTTTGCAGCATTTTGAGATTGTATGTACTCATTGTTAAAATGTTGCATATTTTCAAAAGAACATCCACAAAATATTATATTGGGGGGGGGTCCTATCAATGTTGAATATTTCAGGAAACTAGGGCTGAAACAAGTTAAAGTCAATTATTTGCAACCAATCCATTATTTTATTAGCTTCATCTTTTAGACATTTCATAGTCACAGGCCTTCCCCGATCTGAAGGACTAATCGACAGATTAAATCGATAACTAAAATAATTGTTAGTGGCAACATAATCTCCAACATAACAACTATCACTCAGTCAACATGCACACGCCCATCCACTATCCCAGCACGGCCTATTCATAGAATTGTCCCCAGAACCGTAACAACTGTGGCTAGGGCAGGGTGTCTTGAGCTTTTAAAAGGGTTATACAAGTTCATAATACAATGGGTGGAGCTGTATTGTGCTCTGCTGTGCAAACTAAAGCTCAAACTACGAAAGACATCCCATTTGTCCTAAATCACACAATGGGATGAAGCTGATTCCTGTGTATGTTTAGAAAGGCCACGCTGAGAGAAAAGGAAGCATGCGTTTGGTGCCAGGCCTCTCCTTGGCAGTGAGACAAGGACACGCTCACACCCCAAATACACAAGCGCACACACACACATAGCCGAGTCGTTTTAATTGGCCACTGATTTGCCAGTTAGTGTTTTCGCCCCTCTCCTCACCTCACTGTGCTGGCTCGCTGCCCTGGAGCCTGGCAGAGGCACAGCTGGACCACAAACGCACTCCAGTGGAATTATTTTTAATAGTTTGTGTCTTTGTACTTGTGGGTAAAGAATTTTTACTGTGTGTGCATAGTATTATCAATCATCATGGTCAAATGTTTTCTTTTTTTATGTGTCTAGTATATTCATGCATCATTGTACAGTATATCATTGAACGATGCTCTAGGAGGTCACTGTGTCATGACTACATTCTTTTTTTACAGTAAATGCTTTTACTGGTTTAAAAAATATTATATATCGACAATATTATGTTAAATATTTTTGTAATTAGGACTAAATAAGCATTGTAAATATTATCAGAAAACACTGTGTATGATTTGAAAATGTTTATCTCGTATCTCGAGACACAGATTTATGAAGTTTAAACTTGTACATACTCTCCCTTTAAAGTCGTTTATGTCATATATGCCCCTTCTCTTCCTAGTTCCTAAAATGTATCTGTAGTGTAGACCCCTTCTCTGACACGAATGTGACCAAGAGCCGCCACTGGGGTGTGCTGCAGAGCATTAAGAGAGAGTCATACACAGTACACAAGTGTGGGTTACTTTAAGCTCAAAAGTGAATACAAAACATGTAAGATGTACCAGAAACACATTGCATCCTTTACTCTGATATGCTCCATTCAATGGCAATCACAGCTCTAGAGCTTTGGACACACACTCTTGTCGACTGGCAACACAAGGTCACAACAGGGAGAAGTGTGTGTGTGTGTGTGATGACATCATTACTAGAGCTGTGCACTTGGGGCTGATTGATGGAGAGAGAGAAGAGAGAGAAGAGAGAGATGAAAAGAAGGAGAGAAGGAGAGAAGGAGAGGTTGTTACGGTCGACCGCTGTGAGCTCATTGCCCGGCAACCACACAATTGGACCTTGCCACTCTGGGTTAGTGCAAATGAAAAGCAAGCAGTGGCTGTTTAGGGACGCCCAGATAAAGGAAGTATTCTAACCCAGAATGCAAAAGTATGTATAAGAAGTGTGGTACAAGAAACTTTGTACCACAAAATATTGTTTTGAAATGATATTTTTTACATTACATTGTAGGGCAAGACAGAAGCCACTTCTGCACCTGTCCCATTATTAAAAAAACAAGAGAGCTCAGCCACTGGGCCTAATTTACAGTCTTACTCATCATATATTGATAATTGAAATGAATAACAACCATGTGTAGTGCAATGAGGCCATGGATTGGATAGTGTGCTGAAGATGCACTCACGAAGAGAAAAGGACAAAACAAGGCAACCCCATGTTCAAATAGGTGCAGTGTATAGTGTACAGTTCATTTGGATGTCTCTATAGTGACCACAGCAGCAGCAGATTGCCTTTCACATACACAAACAAAGGACTACAGTCTGTTAAGTACTGAGCAGCAGATAGGACTGGACTATGACTACTTTACATTACTGGACTCTCATACTGTAGTACATGTGGCAACTGAGCGTGGAGGAAAATCACGACAATATAAAGTCATTCAATGTATATGGACTACAAAGGGCACATTTTTATATTGAAGAGAATTTGATATATTTATATTTTTAAATAAAACTTTGCCATTGGGGATGGGAATCACAGAGCAACTCACAATTTGATATTGTAGAAAAAGTTTAAATGGCAGTTATTTGAACAATGGAAACATATTGTTTTAAAAATCAATATGTTTCCATCCAAAAATGCATTTTCAATCACATTATGATACACATGGATCAATGCTAATAATCCAAGACAACAAAAATAAAACATGGTTATCAATACAGCAGTAACAATGATGCAATTACAAAACAGTGCCACCCAATAATGTATCAAAATATCCCCCCTCTAATTTCAAACTGTAGTAATAGTATGTCACAGAAGACGACCTAAAGTGAGGAAGTATATCAGATGCATTTGTTCCTGGATAGTGCAGCGGCTCAGATTGACTGTAATAAGATCTGTTCTTTCACCGGGCCCGATCCCTTTCCTCATCTCACACATGCAGGCCACACACCTCCACGCCTCTCAGGTGACCTCCCATTGAAGAGCAGGAGACTCAATACTACACCCGCGTCACTGAGCTCCCCCCCGGACAATCACAGCTCCGCAGATCTAGTGTCGCCTGGACAGAAACAATTAGACAGTCATCCAGGAGACAATATTAAAAGACAAGAGAGAGCTTGGTTCAATTAGTGCTGCTGCCAAAACCAAATGATCTATGTCTAAGCAGAATACGGCCTGCCAGGAGCGCAAACTGATAACAGAAGAGGATTCCTTTACTTTTAATTCTAAAGGATTGGAGTTATATTAAATAGAGCTTCATAAGGCAGCTGGAGTGCTTTACAAGTCTATTCTTTCATTCATCAGTCATTTGGGAGGTAGTGAGACCCCATGACCAAAACATTATTTCAAAGAAGTATATTCGCATTTTAGTGTGTAAGAAAGTATACAAATGTTTTTAAAAAGTATGAAGCGTTTCACTAAATATAACTCATTGCAGTACAGTTTTTAGTCATCATATCCCTCAATGAAAACAGTCATCAGTGAGTTATAAAACTACCACATCTTTAATAATAAATATCAATGAAAGTACTTTTATACAGAATCAAAAATGTATTGCAGAATCTTTGACTATATACACATGTAAAGGAAATACAAATGAAAGCAATGCAGTGGAGCTAATAAGACTGAAAATGAACAAAAGAAAATCTCACATACAACGTGAAGAGTTGAAAAAGGAGCGAGTTCCTCCTTCTCGTCTTCTCTCGGTCTTAGATCTTCAAAGACTCAGCTGTACTCAGGAGACACTGGTACAACATAAGGACGCACACATCTACAGTCCCCTGCTGAGAAACAAGCTTCCGAGGCCGAGGTAAAGAAACAAAACAAAACAAGGACTGCACCAGCGTAGCAAAATGCCAGAATGACTTGAGGTGAATGGACAAAGCAAACTGTAACAGCACATTACTGTTAACACCGGAAAAAACACTGCATCGTCAGCCATAAAACTGCTTAACTGGATAAATGGCAAGGATTATGTCAACAACACTAATATGGTGAAAAGAATCTAATTATGATTTCATCCCTGTGATGATGATGCAACTCTATATACTTTTTATATACGTTATGTACAATGTCATCAGAGGTGGTTTAAGTAGGGTTACTTTAAAATAATATCACTTCTTAGTGGGTAGTGGTATATAACGATTGCTATTTTAAAAATATGACTATATCTACATGTACGACAATATATGGTAGCATTGTGAGGATGGTAATGATGATATAACACATTTTTACTCTGTTTGAATGTACACACACACACACACACACACATAGACACAAACAAACATATCCACACACCTGCAAACACACGTACATCCACACACACACATGTAAACACGCGCACACACACACACACACACACACAATTACCCCGCTCTGAAGTTTCTAGACTGTTGTCCCTCTATTTGTCTCATGTCTGTATTGTTGTCTGTCTTTTGCTTGTTCTTGTTGTCCTCACTATTGTTACTGTTTTTTATTTGTAAAAAATACAAAAATAATAATAATAAAATAAAACAAAAATAATAATATTACTTGAGTAGAAGTAAAAAGTAAGAGTACAACAGTAATTGGAGAAGCTAATACTTGAGTACTGAGTAACAGTTTAGCCTTAAAATATATTTGAATTTTGATTTATAATTTGAGTTAATGTAATGGAACAGATCACATTAAATACTGCACAGATTCTGGTATTTGCAAAGAATAGACACAAAGACAATTCATATCTGAATGTAAATTGTTGTTCATATTACACTTTTGAATTACTCACAGAGGGAAGAGTAACCAAAACGTTTACTCAAGCAAGAGTACTCTTACTTCAAACTAAATATTACTCAAGTAAAAGTATGGGGTTAAAACTGTGAAAAGTACAATTTCTTCGAAAAGTGAATGAGTAGATTTAACGTAGTACCATCCACCTTTTTCTTTGCATGTAAAGCGTCTTAGAGTGTCCCAAAAAAGTGTTATATAAGTCTGATTATTTATTATGAATAGTTTAATGCTTCAAACAATCACAGTGAACTCTCAGTAGACTTCAGGCCCGTCCACACCGCTGCGTCCAAATTCGCGCTTGACGCCCGAGTTGGACGCCTGTACATTTGAAGGCAGACGCCAAAAATAAACTCGCCAGCAGACGTGCGGCCGAGGCGTCCAGCGCACAGGCGCAATGGAGGAGGAATTGTGTTTCCCGGTGTTGCTGTCCTCAGCACTGGATTCGCAGGACACGCGTCCACATAGTCTTTGAATGTAAACTGGACGCTTTGCTGCCGCGGTGTGAACTCGGCTTTAGATGACATTATTTACCTCTCAACGGCAATAGAAAAATATAAAGCGTACCTGAATCAAAATAAAATCAATATCGTCATCTGGCTCCAAGAAGATTGTAATATAATTAGTTGCCATATCGCCCACCTTTCCAAATCAATATATAGGTGTATCACCATTTGATTTAGCATGTTTTTCTATGCTTCTATTACTGCACAATGTATAGCAAAAGTATCAATAGCGTAATATTAATGCAATAACCGATATAGTAAAAAACGAAATATATTTCAATTACACCAAAGACCTTCAGAAATGTACTTTTTTCTTTAATGTGTTTTAACGTGTTTTTTAAATGAAAAAGGCAGATTTTATGCACTATTTTCCTAAGGCTAAGCCTTTCCTGGTTAAATAAAGATCAATAAATAAATGAATAAATAAATACATTCATACATACATACAGTTTTAAAAGGGTCTGACAAATTAAGGCATATTCAGTTTCAATATAACTGAAATTATTGTGTCAAAAAGTATATTCAATCACACCAAGGTCCTCCATCCGACAGAAATTCATTGTATTTAAATTGAGAATGTTTAATTGTATTAATCATTTTCTTTATCCAGTCTAAAATTAGCCTTAGTCTTTGGTTTATCTCTTTTAAGTTTCTATTTTGTTGTACTATAACTAATCATATCATTGTTATCATTGTGAAAATTACAATATTGCAGCCATATCGTAAATCATAATCATTTCCAATATAAGGCAGCCCAGTTTCTATGCTTTTCCTGGCACAAATATCAATAGTTAAAGGACAAAAGTCTTACCTGAGCGAATGCTTCAACCTTAACACAAATGTTCACTTGTTGCCCGGTAAATCCCACCCACCAACAGGTGCCAAAATGATGACTAACCCGTGTTCTCACCTGTCACTTGTATAATGTTATGTCTGATTGATTCATTATACTGTAATCCTGCACCTAATCAAACCTGGGCTCATTACTTGCTTCACTTGGGGAAATAACATTTTGCATGCATTGTTAACTCTGCTGTATTCTGCCTGCTCTTGCCCTTGTGTCGTTCCTTAGGCTGTCTCTGTGGTCTTCTCAGTCTTGAACATGTCAGAGTGCCTTGGATGTTTTACACAGCCAAATTCCACACTCAATTAGAGAACTGACAGGGCGTTACCCGCAGTGCTCCAGACAAAACTATGTGTTCTGATGTACCAGAACTGGGAGGTGTGGTTAAACATCGGCAATTATTTTGTCAAGTGTTAGATAATACAGGATTTTTAAAACCGTATTTACAATATTTTAAAAAGACACCGTGAAAAGGAAATCACAGTCATAACAAGGACCATAGTCAATTCAGCTCAAATTAGCTCTCCCAGAATCCACTGGGGTTCGTGAAAGTGCATTTAAATTAAGTAGTGTGTAATAGAGATACAATTATTTTCTTGTCTTATTATGATTTAATCTTTGGGGCCACCAAAGTTAATGCTTTTCACCATGGAATGATTCAAACATTTCGAAGCAGTGTACCTCTAAATGTTTAATCTTCTGCACAGGATGCACATGCACTTTACTATTGCTAGTGCTGATTATGCCATCACTATTGTAAGTAAGTTAACAGTATTACATCATTAAACAAATGAATCTTAATATTGCTTGATTTACTTTTTCTCTCTTACTGTTACTATCACCACTGCCAACCTATAAAGTGATGAATACTTTTTTCTATTTATAGCCGCCGTCTTTGTGTAACCTGAAACATTCCTTGAGATTTGCATGTGGACGTAGCTGCGAGATGTCTGTGACGTCAGTGTGGTTGGACTGGCCGGGTGTGGAGAGTAAACGCTTACTTCTGACTGCAGTACCTCAGGTCAGGCGAGTGCGGTAGAAAAAACACACACAAGAAATCCTGGAGTGGTGTACAGATCTCATGTCTTCATCCAACTACAACCACAGACTAATATATATGCAGCCAAACAAAATACATTATCTCGGCAAAATAGATTATGTTCTGGATATTGGCTTGAAAAAAACCACAAAATAAATGTAATATAAAAGCTGCTAGATTGCCACTAAAGACAGTCTGCTCAATGACCTCATCACACAGCGCTGTGGGTTTAGGAGAGAGAGAGAGCGAGGGGGAAAGACATGTTTTACTGAGGATTTACAATAATGAAGTCATTCTAAAGTAAGAGAAAAGCCTATTGTTATGCCTCAAGATGACTTTCACCTTCAGCTATTTTACAAAAACATTTGACATGACCCGTTTTATTTTCAGTTTAGTGTAATTAGGGCTGGGTAACCCGATAACGACAGTCAGACAATGTTATGTCAAGCCAACAGAAATGTGTCTTTAAACGTATTAGTTGAGGTTTAATCATCACACAAATGTGAAATGTCTGTAAAAGTTATCAATATTATTTGAAACATCGTTTTTTCCATTGACTTTTTTTTCAAAAGTCAATATTATCAATATCAATATTTTGTTTTCTTTTACTTGTAGTGTAAATTTGAATGTTCTTCTCCTGCCTTTGTTAGTTACTCAGAAGACTTAAGAACAGATCTCCCTAATGTTTTATAAATTACTTCTTTATAAAATGGCATTCAAATAATTACCTTTACATGAAAGGTCCTGACTGACTGCACGGCTGTCGACTCAGGCCCACTGCGTTTACGGCTGTCCAGTGACACACCACACTGCAGCGATGCCTTAGCAGACGCGCTCTCATCAGGCTGCCATGAAAAGTGACAGCGTTGAGACGAGACGGAGAGACCAGGATACTCCGAGTGTGAATGAGAAGGCCTTTTTTTGTTAAATGTATTTGTGAGAGTAGTAATGATGACTAACGCAGTGTAGCGGGATATGTTTATGACTCAGAGAAACACCAACGCTGTTCTTTGGTTAACAGTAGCATTTCAAATGAAATTGTAGACAATTGTATTTACATATCGCTGCTTGCTCAAAGCCAGAACTCCAAACCTTTAGGCAGAATGTCACCCTAATCACACTAAAAATAAGCTAATGTAGTGAGGTCAAAAGTATCCACTGAAAAATATACCTCAGTAAAGTACAGATAGCTAAAAATGTTACTTATGTACAGAACTTTTGCACTTTGTTACTTCCACCACTGCTTGCAGCCCTATCTTCTACTACTAACTGCTATTATCACTACTACCCACTCTTAAGAACAATAAGTCAAGTTGCATTCTAGTGCCAACCATTCAAATCAATAGCTCATGTCATGTTGTTAGAAGTCTCTAGTAGTGTAGATCCAAGCGTAAATGTACAGCGTATACAAATGTATGTTTGATATGAATCAGAGAAATGCTTCAGACAACCTCTCTCCCCTCACTGTACCAAGAGCCCGGGAGGGGGCCTGTTGCTGCTCGCTGTTATACAATACATATTGTATAACAACTGGCAGTGTGTGGGCGGTTGCTGCCATCTGCGGGGATACAACCCCTGCCACGGCGCTGTCTGTGGATGTTGTGTCCAGCCCACAGCCGCAAATAGAAGTGCGTCATCTACAGTAGGTTAGTCCCTGGTGCATGAAAGGAAGCTAATAGAGCACAAGCTTGTAGTGATTGTATTAACTGTAGCAGCCATTACAGCGGCACACATGTTTCCACTGAGCAGTGAACACAAATATAGATCTGATGCAGCTAAAAACAAGCTCACACATGCTGTTGAAGAACTCAAGGTTTATCTAACTGACCATGTGATAATATACCATGTAGTGCCAACGTGGCAGCAACTTAATTAAGCCTGTGTATGAAAAGTTTTACAAAATTATAAAATTTCAAGCAGAGTGCAATTATGTGCAGGTTATCTAAGCGGCAGTTGTACACATGATTTAACAATGAAAAGTAACGCAAACCTTAATGACACAGTGAAATATAAAGCCGATGCTGGTGAATCCCATGATGCATTGATAGAAAGACAATGCATGTATCAACATATCCTCTCAGTTATCATATCATACTTCTGAAATTTAAAAGAAGCCGTTCACTTTAGAATACAACAAAAATCCTCCACAATGACAAAGACTGAGCAAGATGAATGCAGAAGATGTGCACAAACAAGATGCCGACAGAATGAACTCCATCAACTCCAGACAGAGCTCAACGCTGAACTGTTGCTATGGTGAACAAAAGCATGGCTTTCCAGTCTATTTTAAGGATGTCGCTGTTACATATTTCTCCAACTGCATTTATCAGGCTCAGACAAATTACATTAAAGAGAATTGTGATTACCTGCAGAAGCAATCATCAGATGTTTTTTGTGTAATTGAATAGGCAGTGCCTCAGTTATGCTCAGCCCATATGGAATTGTTTTAGTTCATAGCAAACCCTCCATTGACAGGAATTTCAAGGTGCCCCTGCTTGTCTCCATGGAGATTTGATTGCTTTGCCTGGCTGGAATGTTCCACAATATAACATTAAAAGTATCTAGAAGTGTGTACTGTATTTCTTTGTTGTTTTTGTTTTATGCACTAGTACTCAACAACAGTAAGCGTATGTTCAAGTTTGTATTGGGATCAGTATTTGTTTCACTTTTTGCAATTGTTTTAAGTAGTTTAGTTTAGTTTAGTCATTATTTGAAGGGACAATGTACATTATACTCATAAAAACAGAGCTGTTTCGCACCAGATTATACCTAAATAGATCGTTTCCAGCTGCAGTCTCTGATTTACAGGCATAAATTGTACATTATTGACGAATGCACAATGTAATTTTTGTGGTGGATAGTCCCCCACCTGCTTGTCTCCATGGAAATGTTATATCTTTGCCAGGAATGTTTCCCAGCATGACATTGAACTTATCCATCTTCCATTTATTCAATTACAGGTGTTTTTATTGATGAAAAATACCTTGAGCGAAACTTGGCTCGATGACATTACTTGCTTGTCCCCAGGGAGATGGATAAGTTTAACGCCATACAGTGGAACATTCTAGGTAAAAGCAACGTGTTGATGTGAGGATGGTTTTGTCAGTCATACAATGATGTATGTATTTATTTTTGTCCAGGATAAGCAGCAACTCTCACATTTTTCAAATCTTTAGTCACTGGGACAGACCACATTTGGCCAGTGAAGATTAGAGTGTGTCTGTGTGAACATCTTATAGTGGATCTGATTCACGGGGGACCACAAAGGTTTTAAAAGGGTTTAGTTTATGGGCTGGTATCACATCTAGTTCCAAAATGTCCTAAAAGTGACAAACAATAGTGATGATCAAATTATTCATTATAAACATTTTGACATAATACAAGTGTAATGGTTGTACCTCACATGACCAAGCATCTCACAGACACTAACACTTTAATAAAATATATCAATAACACAGTATTACCCAGACATAAATGAATATATTTTATATTTCAGTTCAACTCACGTGAACATGGTTCATATGTTACATTATAAGAGCTCTTAAAGCTGTGACCACACTGAATGAAACAAGAGTGATCAAATGAACAACGTCTAACAAGAGCCAGTGGGCCAGATTAAGGGCTATTCCACATAAGGGCCCCCGGGCCTTATGTGGAATAGCAGTGATTTAAGGCATCCGTTCTTAAACTCACTTACATTTGAGAATGCTAAACTTAGAGAGCCATATGATCTTGTACGTATATCATCCAGCTCTAACCCTGATAGTGGTAATAGTATAGGCTGAACTAAAAATAAAGTTTGGCGACAGTGATTGAAAAGAAGACCTCTGCGGTGCTCATAAACTCTAGCCTTGTGTCACTAAACAGGAAGCAGCCCCAGCCACAGAAGTCTCAGGGGCCGCAGTGATGAGACTGTGAGTGAATGTGCTACACTGTATGAGCCTGCACTTGTGTGTGTGTGTGTGTGTGTGTGCGTGTGTGTGTGTGTGAGAGAGGCTTACACGGCTTTTTGGGCCTGTCTCTTATTTAAAACCACAGAGCAGAAACACACAGGTCTGCAGAGGTTATGGGAAGGAGTCCTTGGCTGCAATTCTGAGGAGGAAGGAAAACAAGGACGGACAGAAATGTAAAACATTATTGTAAGCACATATTTTCAGACAGATGCTGGGTTTGGTTTAGGAATTACAAAGTCATAAAGATCAAAGCGTGCTGTTACTGCGGGCGCAGGTCCGGGAGGTGTGGAGTTTATTTTTCCCAGACAGCGCAGCGGTCTGGAGTGGTTTTGAAGTAATTAGATGAGTACTTCTCTGTGTTATCTAGAGAACCCACATGAACATGGGCTGCGTTGGTCAAACACGCACCGCTGTATACTGTAGTGTGTGTGACAGGCAGTCTGCAAGTAAACCGCTCATACTACGTGCCAAACCCGCCTCGAATAAGTGTAACTGAAACGAGATTCATCTTTGGCCAAAAACAGAGACAATATTGCAGGACTTCAAGATGACGATTGAAGAATAATTAATAATTTACCAATGAATGTCAGGGGATAAAATTCACCATACAGTAAGAAAAAAGGGGATCTGCATAACAAACTGAATATTAATTAAGCTATACCTTCTAGCTGTTCTAGCATGTCAATTTGTGTTTTAAGTTCAGGTATAGCTTACGTAGACATTAAACAAGTTTGTATTCAATTCTACATCTTCTGTAGGTAGCACAACTCTTGGAGATTTAAACATCCGCCAAAGACCCAATGACTTCTTTTCCCTGCATAGTGTTCAGTCCTTGTAGAGCATGCATTAAGATCACCATTCATCAACCTCTGCTGCAAAAACACAATATAACGTGCTCTCCCTGGCAGCACTGGACCATAATATCCTTCCATTATAGCACACTTAGGTTTGTGTTGAACCTGGCAGGAAGTACAGATACATGACAGTGAACGAGGCCACCTCAACGCCAGACTGTGGCCATTTTGTGGGTGCTTATCTATGGGCGCGTGAGAAAGCCCAGGGCACCGGCGCTGTCAGCGATAAGCCCAAGGTAATAAACGACCTGAACAAGAGACGAATATGCACAAGTATTTTCCCATCAGTCGGGACATGTCAGGCAGTGCTGTGGGTCATTAGCGCAGGCCGGGTATGGGCTGTGTCCAAGTGACAGCAGGGCACAGGGTTCTCAGACTCGGGGGTCTGTCTGTGCTCTAGACATTATCATAAGAAATGCCACGACTTTTAAAGAATAGATGCTTTTTTAAGAAAGTTTGCATATGTTTACCAAAAGGGAAAAGAGTACTCAGTATCTCACAGAAGTATTGTTACTGCAAGGTATCACGACTACTTGAAGTTAAATGAGTCAATAATGAAGGAGATGCTTGTCCTTTTACCATCGCTGAACACCATGAACAGGACAAAGCCTTTCCTGGATAGTTTTAAAACTATAGTACCATAATATTATTGCAAAAAATATTATTTTGTGTAGAAAATTCAAATGAAAATCTATTGTCTACCACAGGTTTAAAAAATAAGCAAACAAGTATAGTGGCATTAAAATCATACCAACTATAAGCCCTTTAACTCAGTACCGAAACAAAAAAGGGATTTGTGAATTAGTAAAACATTTGTAAAATCTGTATTTGATGTTTTTTTTGTCATACACTGCTCCAAGTTCAAGGCGAGACACGAAAAGCTAATATTTTTTATTTTCATTCATTGGTCAGTCTTTCTCAACATTTAAGCTTTCACATGAAAAAAACAAAATTGTCCAATCTGCACCAAAACATTTATTTTTATTTTCATGAGAACTTGTAATACATCTACTGTTGGACAATGGAATTGTCCTTTGGAACTGTTTTATGGAATTGTTTTTATTATTGATCAGTGTTTTATGCTGCACCTTAATGCCGAGACAAGTTCCTATGTTTGTGAATTCTGTTCATTGACAATGGCAGTAAACCATTTCTGATTCTGATTCTGATTCTGAAATATGTGTACACTGCCTTACAAAGTGATGCAAAGAGGGAAACTATTACTTGCATCTTGGTCATCAGAGTAAAAGAAAAAATAATTAAGTTTGAAAATAGGTAAACAATTTATAGGTAAAAAAAAATAAAAAAAATAGGAATATATTTTCAATCAATCAATCAATGTTCTGTTTTATGATTTATTTACAACATTCTAAATCTAGTAGATAAGCAATGTGACAACAGGCCCATCTCATAAAGTACTTTAAACTTTAAAGCCCTCGGTTATCCTTTGTGGTCCTCCCTAAATCAGATCCACTGTGACACTTTCACACTGACACACTTTAATCTTCTCTGGCCAAATGTGATATGAGCTCATTTAGAGGCTGGCGTAAACACAGTCTTATAAGTAGCACATTTGGAACGATGTACTGTATAACTACATTTGAAAGGGACATTTTTGTTTGCTTTTGTAGCACAGGGAGGAGACCAGTGGCAACAGCGAAGCATTGGACAGGACAAGCAGCCGTAAATAACGACAGTCTCAACGCACAGGGGACTCTCGACACTGTTACAGCAGTCAGTAATTCAGGCCAAAGCTCTCCCCGAGGACAGCGCTGGATTAAGCAACATCAGTCAAATCACACACACTCAGCTACTGCAAATCAAATCAATCTGCTCCACCCTTTAAACAGGGGACAATAAAAGACTGAGTGAGAGAGGGCGAGATCGAAACAGGAAGGAAGTAGTGGAGAAAATAGGGCAAGTCTTTCAATAATTCATCAACTGCTGTTTCATTTGGGGAAGAATCAGTGTCCCAACTCAACTTCAGGGTCCGAAAGCAAGATTTTCTGCTCACTCAGGCTATAGAGTAAAAGATCAAAGCGCAATTATTTTCGGCTAAAAGACAGGGTGAGCAGGGAATTATGTTTATAGTGAACATAATAGAGATAGTTCAAATTAGGGCTGTGCAATTTATTGAAATTAAATTAAAGATTGAGATTCAGTCATATTCTTGGGTCTTTTAATTCGATAGTTCCACAGCCAATCCTCCGTCAGTAAAAGCAGTTTAGAGCAGATTCTGGACTTTTGAGGAAGAAAGTTTACAGTTTTTGATGTAAAAAGGCAATAAGGTTCAGGATATTCATTTATAAAAAAAAGTTGTTTTGAATTTGATAAAACAAATCATGATCAATTCAAGGAAAACACATGAATTAAATATTGATTAAAAAAAAAAGTGTTTGTACTTTATAATGATTAACAAAGCGAGTCAGTAAATCTTCGGCCATAAACCGCAGTATCTGAATGGATGTACAAGTTCACGGTTGGTGCAGGTTCAGCGCTGTTGCTAATATTTATTGTTTGTTGCCATAGAAACAGAATGAAAACAATATCATAAAATAAATATATTATATGACCCTTTATTATCATGGGTCAAGTGTAAAGAAAAGCATCAACTGAAAACCAGAAAGATAAAATTTGACGTAAAACGGAGAGTTACCAAAAGCCACAAGAGGCCAGTAAAGGAACAAGTGAGTATTATAGTGAACATGAGTTTCTGCCTGCCTGCAATTCGTAAACACAACATGCAAAATTATATTTTTATTGGTTTCGGTCGATTAAAGGCAAATTGCAGTTTGCAGGTACAATTTAGCCACCTTTTAAAGCGATCATTTTCGTGGAAAAGTAAACGCCGGTCAGATCATAAATCCCAATTAAGGCCCAACTCTGAATATAGGCTGTGTGTCCGGACGCAGCTCCTCCGACTCCAAGACATAGATTACTATTAAAGGATTAATGTGGATTCATTAGTACAGCTGGTGCAGTGAGGGGAGCGGGGCCCTGAGAAATAGGCTTCATTACATCTTTATATAATAGCTCTTTTTCTCTGTATACAGGCCCAGCACTTTTCTCTTTGATAATGGCACCGGCTCACTCACTAAAAGCTCAGTTTAAAAATACATTCTTCCACAAAGCTTCAGTCTGCCTCAGTCAATGCTGCGAACACAAGCACCCAGATGGAGCACGCCGCGTGTGGGAGTGCATATGTCATTTCACTCAATGTAACAGTAATCTGCTCACACTGTCTGGCATTGAGAGCGCTCCAGGAATGAAAAAGTTCAGCTTTATACAGCTGCTGCTACTACAACCTCGCAGTCAGATGTATAGATGTCTTTCTGTAGAGATCAAAGAGCATAGTTTTCAGAATTAACTTATAGCGCAATTACAAGTTTTGTTAATAGCAACACTAAACGGTTACAAGCCAGGGAACTGTTTTGAACTAGCAAGGTCTATACCGAAATACAAATTGATCATAAAAACATGGAATTATGCCATATGGTAACTTTGGTAAAATTGCATTATGGTATTAGAGGTGGGTAATTTATTTTTCATAATATTGAAAATGTTGTTTTGAAGAAAATTTCAATATAGAGAATATCGTTTATAGTAAGAACGCTACAAAAAGAGCTAATTAAAAAAAAAATTTGGGGAAGTTTTGTCGTAAACATTCAAATAAAGTTATATTTCTGCATCTTTGGGATCAATTTTACAGATATTTCATTGCATGAACAGTTTTCCCCCACAGCAGACCACGCTACCCTAATATGACGAGTTGCCGACTGTATCTGCCATTTAACCATCATATTCATCAAATTCTAGAACACAAACGCAACCTATTGTACTTTTTCTTTACTTTGCATACATTAGAACCGGCTAGAACTAAATAAGTAGTATACACTACAGTAAGAACTACAATTTGACAGAGCTCTTAACTTGTTTGCAAAATATTATTTTCGAACTTGACTTGGGCTCCACTTTGAACTCTGCATTTCCGATCACCACATCTGCATCATAATTACTGTGTCAAATGGAGCAGAAAAAGTCTTAACATTAGTCTCAGTGCCTACGTGCAGCTCCAGCACTACTTGTAATGATTTACATGTGTGTACTCTTTACAGTGACCCGGAGCAGCAGGCATCACTGTTATGTAATCCTTTTCTGTCAAGTGAAATTCTCACAGACACCTCCGCACAGCCACACACACGCACACACACACACACACACACTCACACACACACACACTCACACACACACAAGCAGCTGCCGGTGCCTTCACAGAGCTCAGGGGTTATTCCAGTCATGGTGAGAAAACGCTGTGTGGTTTCTTGGCACAATCAAGACACAGACGCAGCTCCCTCCTACAGCAGGTAAACTCACAGCCGTGAAGAATATAGTTCAGATCTGCCCCCAGCTGCACCGATAATAAGGATTCACTTTTATTACAAGACAACGGATCTCAATTATAAATCCACTGCTTTTGGAAATGTAACTGATATACGTATATGGCTACTGACACTGACTCATTGAAACACAAAACATAAAGTACTTCAGCGCTTGTATGAGAAGATCAGACATGGGGATGTTAAACGCAGACCAGGAAGTGTTGTTCGCTATTGTGAAGAGTCTTTAACAAAACATCCACCACCAATGAGATTTTGGGGATTTCGTGTTACTTTACCAATTAGACCAACATCTATTTGTCTTGATTTGTCTGTGCTTCGATGTGATTAAATTACACATTTATATTCATGAAGAGTGCAGCTACAAGGGTTGAACAATTTTGCCAAATATCTAATTGCAATTTTTGGGACAAACAATACAATTAGATTTGACTTCTGTTTTAATAGTTAGATTCTGTTCAAAGTGAACATTAAAAAAAAAGTCCAGGAGCATCAATAATTGAAAGAGGACTGAAATATGAGCTGCTAAACTGCAAAACATGTTTGTAGAAGTCTAAATAATAAGATAGGAATTACTAATAATTGCAGTCGTTACGATTTGCTAATTAAAGCATTAGAATTGCAATTTCGATTTGATCGCAGCGTAAAAAGTACGATATAGAAATCATAGTAACAGATGACGGATTTAAGGCATTGTGCAGCCAATAGTCTAATTTGAATGGCTATCACAACAACAAAGCACTTCCCACTCAAATGTAACACCGAATAATCACTAATGTGGTAGCATTAAAGAACGATTGACATAACAATAGCAATTGTGGTTATTGCACTGCAAAACAATTTTAGCATGTAAAATATGTTGAATTGGTCAGAAACATAAGCCTTCTTAGAGTCCGTGTTCACTACATTGTTATTTTGTAATGGCTAATGTCCTTCCTACCCTAACAACAAGTGAAGGGAAACTAGTTTAGCTCAATGGGCTATTAGCACACACCACCTCTTCACTCATAAAAGCCTCGTGGAGGAGTGTAAGTGGATAGTCTATAGGGGCAGTGATAAGTGGACATCCATCAGAGCTGCTACTGTCGGCTCTCCTAAAAAGACAGAGCAGCACAGACAGGCCACAGCATGTTATAATTCCATTTAAGTTCAGCTTTCTGTCTGAGAGCCTCACCACCTGTTGGTGGGATGAATGGGATCAATAACAGATTCAGAAGTATCCTAAATACTCAAAGTTATGTGCGTAAAAGAGAAAAAGTAACACAGGTACTATTACTTAGAGGCGGGCTAATTAATGTGAGGGCAATCTGAAGAAGGGTTGTCAAAAGTATCAAAAATCAGATGCTAGTCGACACTAAAACTAGTATCGAAACTAGATACTCATTTGTGAAAGTATTGATACTGATAAAGGCCCTTAATATTAGTTTGAGTTGAAAATGTAAATTGTCTAAAATCTAGTTTCAAATTTTAGTACTGTGACAACACTATTCTGAAGATATACAAGTGTGAATATTGGGTATTTGTAAAAAGAAAAAAAAAACCTCAATATCAAAATGCTTCAAAAAGGGCTGATTAGTTCAAATGCACTTTTTTATATGGCACATTTTATAAACAGAATAGGTTCCAACGTGCTGCACAGACACAAAACATCAAACAATAAAACAGCCAAATCATGAAAACCATAAAATAGAAATAAATGAGTGGTCCATTGTGGTACTTGTGTTTTCTTTTACTCTTTAAAAATGTATTATTTGCTTGCTCTCTGTGTTGTGTTCTATGTTCTGTGTTTTTATTTGCTTAAACGTTTTTGATTGGAAAAGTTACTAAATAAAGACACGTTTCAACGTATTTACCAGACAAAATGTGCTCTAATTTTCTAAGGCTCTTTTATGTATATTACTGAATTGACTAGACGGGTGCATTTACTTTCGCCGTCGCAGTTCAGCACTCAGCCAATTCACAACCTTCTCACAACAAAGCGAATGACGAACACGTTGAAACGCACTAATTATCAGCTTTTAACCAACAAAACAAACTTGGAGGATGAAGAAGAAGAAAACAGTCCAACGATGGGACTCACACAGAGAGGGCAGAGGGAGGGGTGAGAGGGGTGGTCAGCACAATGCCACTTTATCAAACAGTCGAGTTGTAAAAGCAATAAACTCTGTACAGGGCTCAGAATAAGGACTTCCCGGGCGCTGCAAAGGCCACCTCCATTCATCTCACTAAAAGCTCCAGCGGCTGAACTGAGATGAACTGCACATGTGGGATAGTATCATTGGAAACTCTTTTACAGCATAACAATGTGCTTTCAGCGACTGGAGTATAAACAAGAGGACATTCTGTTGTAATTGTACCATTTATAAACTGTTAGGCCTGTCACAATAACACATTTTCGATTGCAAGATATTGTTGAAAAGAAAGATACGATAAACGATACGACTGAATTTACTTTGTGCCTTTTACAGTAGCTCTAAAGCTGGCAAATCCTCCCAAAACTAACCATTCTAAATGTTCCGTGTTCAAAAACATGAACTACAATAAATAAATAAATAGCATAATGAAACACTTTAGTGGTTAGTTCATGTCCATAAAGTTTGTTGTTTCACTAAATGTTATAATACTACTACAAAAAAACAGAAAAAGCTCCTCAACAACAGAAAGAGAACGTACGCGCGATAAATATTGAGCCCCAAAAACATTGTTCTTTCATCATGTAAGTCGATAAAGCAGCCTAACTGTTGTGACGGGCCTCGCTGAACTGTGAAAAGTTTTAAACATGTATACATTAAGAAGGTTGTCACAGGGAGGGGCTTCTTGAAATCAGGACAACACTGGAAGCAAGGTTAACATATCAAGAGGTAATTTGCATACTTGCATAATACTTTTATTGCACTAAAATGGATGAAAACTCTGCTTGATACAAAATACACTTCTTCAACGCATTCAACATTCTTTTCAAATGAACTGATTTTGCAAATGATTATAATATAATTTGTTCAGAATAAAGTCTACAGCTCTTTTGACTGACACAAACCTGCAGATTACATCATGTACAAGACTCCTGCAGGTGATGATTAACCTGTGCGCTGAAGCCTCCCACTCGATGCCACCCACAACGCTCTCTGCATCTTCCCAGTAGATTCCATAGTGTCTGAACTGCACTTGTAACAAAGGTGTGATTGCATTAAACCACAAGGGCATCCCCGGGGCTCTGCTAATGCAAGAGAAAGAGCAGCGAGAGAACCAGAGAGAGAAAGTGTGGTACAGGGAGGAGGGAGTCCATTACGATAATCATTTTACATCACTTGAGAAATAGCTGCTCTTGTAAAAGGCAAAGGGAGGGTAAAGTCACGGAGCACAAGGTGCAAATCTCATGACTGCAAAAGCCTAATCTAACAAGCAAAAAATGTAGATTATAGACATGCACAACTGTTTTGAACTGAAATCCTAATTTGCCTGCACAGTGTGTGGGAAGGGTGGAGTCATGTTCTTGTGAAAGGTCAACAGTCACTTCCCATTTTTGTTTAGTAGTAGTAAGTAAATAGTAAGTCGTAAGTACATCTCGAGTCTCTTTTGCTTTACAAGAATAGTAATCTCGGGATGGGCGACATTGACAAAAATGAGTATCCCAATAACGATCAGATGTGTCAATCCAACAGAAATGTGCTGAAACCGGTTTTTAAATGTATTAGTTGAGGTTTAATTGTCAGATAAATGAGACACGTCTGTAAAATTAATCACAAAAGTTCAGAAATGTCACCTTTTATAATTATTTGACAGATTACAACATAACCTTTTTCATTTTAATCTTTAATCAGATCTTTTTTGTAGCTTTTATTTCTCTAAACAATATATTCAATATTCAGATTTTGCATCTTCAAAACAACCTTCAAAATATGATCTAAAATGTAAAATATTGTCCACCCACTGAGCATATATTTTCACTTCCAACAAAATTGTAAGCTAAAAAATATACTGTACATTATAGGATCACTGTAATATAACTGCCATAAATCAGTCGCGCACACTTCAAAATGATGTTGTCTACTACCAGCCAGGGAATTATGTTTGTTCCTCCCTTCTATGAATACAGTAAAGCCCAAACAACCCGCACACAAAAGCAATATGCTGCTGCGCCAGAACAATGGGAGAAATCTTTCAGGAGGAGGCGGAGGAGGACAGGGAATACCCTCAAGGAAAAACATCTAATGAAATCAAATCGCTCTGGCCACTTAGTTGGCACTAGCAGAGCCGCAGATGATGTCACTCGTCATTAATCACTGTTTAATGTTCACAATCACTGAGCAAACAGAGAAAAGAGCAACTGAGTGGTCCGAGACAGAGGACACTTCATTAGTCAAAGGGAGGATTTCAAACTAAACTGGGAATGTAATTAGAAAAAGTAGCAATGGGTAAAAGGCAAGACGATGATAACGAGGCTAAATACTTTCGGATTTTAGACAGCATGAGATTTATATAGTGCGTTTATGGAGCGTCAAACGGCAAACTGTGGAAGAAGTAATGGAAGTCGGCATAAAGAAAGGCAGGAGACTCCGGACACATGGACACTTATTGCATTGTCCATTCAAGCCTGGCCTCGCTTCCCATCACCACGTCTCACACAGTCACGTACCACATTCACGACGCTTCGGCAAGGAGGGTGAAGCGTCTTGCCCAAGGACACAACAACACTACACTCTAAACAAACAAAAAAGACACAAAACAAAACACTGAGCCGGGGGTTGTGAGATGACTTTGAAGGTATACATCATTTTAATATTCTGATACTCTGTTTATCTTTAATTGACAGTAGGAATGTTACAATATCAAATGAGGATATGATTATAATTGATTATTCACAATTATTGAGACTGTTTGTGAAAAGATTTACGAAATTCAACTTTCTACAAGACAAAATAAATGTCTTTTTGGGCTGTACATAAAAATACATAATTATGCTTAATTATTTTTTGGTTCTTACGTTTGTATTGTGACCTGAATGATAATAATAAATTAACCTAATAATCTTGACATCCCGACAGTATATTTTAGTGAAATTAGGAACACACATTGAAAAACTCAAAGAATAAAGTATCCAAATGAACACAATTAAACCTGATTTTAAATGTTTTTGCAAATAGAATTGGTCTACGATGTATACTTTATTTCACAGTGGGGGTCCCAGCCTGAAAAGTTTGGTGGACCCCTGACCTAAGCCACTGAGGCATCAAACTATAATGTAAAAAAGTCACGCAATAATAAACTTGCCTCTTATCTTTTAAAGTCATACCTATAAACATCCGTCCTTCTGCTGACACAAAATGTTCTAGTACATACTGTATGGCTCATTAGTAGTGACCTCCTGTAACATGTTTTTCCATGTTACAGTCAATACCCTGCAGCTTCACATGACATTTTACACTGCACTTGAGAGTACACACACATTACTATGATCTAACAGACAAGCCTGTATTCTATCTGTACACAGCAGCACTAGTAGGCGAACTACAGGGAAACAATGGCCCATTTTAGCACACTAACTTAACACACTTTGCAGTGTTTATCAGGATGTAGCAATGGAACATACCGGCTGATTAGCTCCAAGGGGACAGGGCCCTGAACCCAGTGTGTGATTACAAGCATCACTTCAGCATCGCACCATCGCACACGTGGCAGCTGCAGACACCATTGTTGTTATGATGCTGACAATGGGACAACTACACCATGATCGTACTAATTTATGTTAATGCTGCACTCAAATACAACGTAATAGGAAGTCTGAGTCGAAGTTTGAGAAGAAATGTGTCCCACTAACAGAGAAACAACATGATATATAATGTTGTATAGGTCAAGTACAAGTCATTCATCATAATTGCAAATAACTACAACTACAGTTTGTGCATAGCTTTCCTCCTTTGTAGTGACATATAACAACAGGAAATCATGTCTCCCCTATTAACATACAGATTTTGCATATGTTAACTAAGATCTTCTGATACAACAAATTTCCTTTTCTTGCCCGTCAAGATAAAACATTTTAAAGTGTGATTTATTATTATAGAAAACATGATAAATGGTAATACTAAAACTACTTTATGCCGCCGACACTAGCACTTAAGAAGAAGAATCCCAGTAAACCCTTTTGAACATGAGCAGCAATAGGTACAATGAAAGTCTTTACATTTTAAGTATCTGTCCTTTTTCAAAAATCTACAGCTCAAAACTTCACACGATAAATATTGAGCCTAAAAATAATCTATCCATCATATATTTAATGAGTCTCTTTTTATGTTCTGTTTTATGTTCTCTCTTTCAACAAATTATTACAATTTCTACAAAGACACATGAAGTTGTGGGGGGTTTTTTGGATTGTATTTTAGCTTCTTTTTTCGTCAAACCATATCCGTTTTTGGTCATCATATTTCTTCTCTAACAACCACATCAAATCCAACAACAAACGCATAATGGGTGATTCCTGGAATACACAGCAAGAAAATGAATTCTGATGCAAACTTGCTTACAATAAACGTGTGTAGAAAATGTGTTTGTGAAAGAGCTAAATGTGAAAGTTATTCAGGAAAGACGAGTGTGTTTTTATAATCAATTTAACAACATGCCTCCTCTCTTCACTGCATCCTTGGATTACCTCTGCCCCGTGTCCTCTGTCTCTCCCTCTCTCCTCGGGCAGTGACTGGTGCATTTGGCAAACCCAGGTATGTGTGCGTGCGCTTCCCTTGCTCTCCAAACCCAATTCAGTTCTACTACAAGAGAGTGGATCAAATAAAACAGCCATTACCAGGAGAGGGAGACGGGGAAATCCATACACACTCCAAGACGTAACAACCTCCTTTGCTGCTTAACCCTCTAAGAAAATGTTTACATGGAAAACTGTCGTACAACTAGAAACATGACAAATATAAACCGATGAAACGCAAAAGCCGGCGGCAGAGCGGCACCGTCCAAAATCTCCGTAAAAGCGTCATTAAACAGAGCACGGCTGGGTTAATTGGTAATTTGACATCTTTGAGATTACTGTGAGCTATGAGCCGTAAACTGTGCGAGTGGGCGGGAGTCAGATGAGCATCGACTCTCGAGTGACAACTTTATACACATAAAGTTGTCAAATGTTCCCTGCAAATGAAAATAATCATGGACAATGATAACACGAGCATTAATCTTACTGTGTAGAGACAAATCCAATAAGCAAGAAGAGAATCAACAGTGTAAAGATGCATTCAAGCACTCCTCCCTTTATTCTACTGGTTGTGCTGCTTGCC
This sequence comes from Chaenogobius annularis, assembly GCA_015082035.1. Taxonomy (NCBI): domain Eukaryota; kingdom Metazoa; phylum Chordata; class Actinopteri; order Gobiiformes; family Gobiidae; genus Chaenogobius; species Chaenogobius annularis. Next base: position 275,433 of record BJKM01000365.1, read on the forward strand.
TCTTTCACGACATCCATAAATCTCCTCCAGACCTCCCCGGCAGCTCAAACCTCGGCTTTATATCACTACTGTATACTGTTACTTCCTTTTAATGTCCAAACTATAGTCTAGTCTCATGTCGTTCATTTCTAAAAGTGAACGGCTCATTCCTCATCCTTCCCAAGCCCAACGACAACCTTGGCATTTAGATTTCCACCTATGCCTCCAATGTTTCTGTCTATAAACCAAATTAAAGGGCACATATTATGCTAAATCAACTTTTATGAGCTTTTGGCCTTGTCACAACAGTGTTTTCACATAATTCGTTGACTTAAAGTTGTGTTTTGATTGACTAATCCTGTATTGTCCTGCAACTGATGCTGGACAATGTTCATAGGGACTTGGCAATGTCACAGCGTCCCGTGTCCTTCGACCCTCCTTCTCGGCAAGGGAAAACTACCAAACCTGAAAAGTTTCGCCTCAGGACAAGTTTAAACTATTTACTGACTTTCTGAACCTCGAAACAGGACGGATCAAGCACGTGTGATAAATGATGCCAAAGCCTGGCAAGTCAAAGATGGAAAGACGGCAGTTGCTCTCCAGAACATAAGTGATCAGAAGTGTGTGTATGTGTGGCTCTCTCCCATTAACAGACATTTAGTGCCGCGTGCCGCATGCCGCAAGTCACCGCCCAGCCTCATTGTACAGGCTGTGTGACTGTCAGCCCTCCATCTGCTCATTTTGGAGGCTTTCTGCTCAGGAGAAAGGCAACTGTCAGTGGTAAACATTCACAATACAACAGGAGCATAAAGAAGCAGTGCCACATGTGTTATTTTCAATCAGTGAGACTGATGGGTGAAGAAAGGCATTGACAGAGGAGAGGGAAAATGATCTGAAGAAATTGTCAAAAAGTCTTATATCAAAAAACAGATTTATATTTGCATCGTTGCGTATGTTTCATTAGGAGCAATACAAATTAAAAAAATCTTTTACATTTGGAGCTAGCAGAGGATATTGTAACTTACTCACATTATCCTGAACTTCTGGGACCAAGTTTAGGGCTAAGAACTATTTTACCATTTCAAAATTGCAGTAACATAAGCGATAGTAATGGTTTTGCAATGTCATTATTTCTCCTGCATCAAATATGATTTACAGTATGTTACATTTGGTTGCTGGCTTCATTTGGGAATTGGGAACTTGAACACACTCTGACTCTCATTCCTTCTGCAAAAGTACAAATACACTGAATACACTAATTAGTCTAACTTTCAAAAAAACATACTTATGAAAGACCCCAGAACACATCAAAGCACCCCATATTATACAGCTAGTGGTAAGTTATGCATTATTTTCAACTGCTAAAGGGCTAAAGAGTGTAAATGTGCTGCAAGTGCAATATAGGAGTTTGAACTAGTTTTACTTTTGAATGTCAGGCATAAATAACAGCCCATAGGAGACATAACAGCCCATAGGAGAAACAGACAGTAGGACAAATGGCTCTAGCAAAGAAGGGCAAGTGTTCAAGGGGACCAAAAATAGGGATTGGGTTTCCTCTGTCCTCAGTAAGCCCCTCTGTTCAATCAAGTCTCCTCACAAGAGAGCAGGAGTGCAGTCACAGCTGGTTAGACGCTGATAAAGACCGACACTGGCGCCGCGGAGGATACAAAGAATAACGGCGGACATTTTGAAGACCAAAACACAGTTAAATAAAAAGGAAAGGGAAACTCCATATCACAATTGTGGTTGTAGTAAAGAGGTAGGGGCGCACCTGAGCAGAGAGGGCGGAGCGTCTTGGTGGAGTGAGAGGAGCCTCAGTTGAGTGTTGACAAAAGCCTGAGGAGATGACTAGATGTTTCCACTGTCAGCCTGCAGGTGCGCTCAGCATTCCCTATGGAGACAAATTAAAGACAAATAAAGAAAACTGCACCATTGAGTCAAGCACAATTATAGCATATTGAATGGAGATGTTAAGTTACTTGATAATTGTGGTTATTCAGGTCACAGTATAGTCTTAAAGCGAGACACTAAAGGCAGTTTGCTCTCTCAATAACAAATTTGTCCAATTTGCTCCAAAAGATGTTTCATTATTTCACTGAATCTCCTCGCAACTCTATGGGATATTGTAACTTCAAAGGCCGTTTTCGTCAAATGCATTTTTCTCCCTTAAGGACATAAAGATCACCACTTAAAGTTGCATCTACACTCACCAAACTTTCCAATATTGTACCTAACAACTATTTGACAAATTTACAGAAGGATTTGTTACTATCTCATTTAAAGTCTAAAAAAATAAGGGCAAATTTGAATTTTTAGGCAAATTTTAAGTCAGATCTAGTATACTCAAAAATCATATCAGAACTCCTAAATCCCCTCTGTATAATTTTTTTGTATAACTAATATGTCAACAAAAAGAACCAAGAAATGTAAACCTGGCTCTTTTCTTAAGATTTAAATGTCCCAAATATGTGCAATTTTGGCAATTTTTACACATAAAATGCCCATTTCAAATTGATATCTTAATTCAAGATTTGTTCCTTTTCACCGTTTGTGTCATGACTTAAGACCTAGAAAAACGAAGGGATTTCCCTTCAATCTTTACTCCCAAAAAGTAAACCAAAATGCTTTTTCTGGCTGTCTATATCACATTCACTATCATTCATACAATTTAATTCTATAAAGCTGGTCATATTCTAACTAGAGGAATGGTAATCTATAAGTAGACAATGTGAATGAAAGGAAACCTTAGAGAGCAAAGCTTTTACAATTCATTATTACCATAAATTATGATAATAAAATGCACATTGAATACATTCTGTGAATAATTTGACAATAAAATAGAAATAATAATTGCACTTCAACAGTTAATTGCAATAAGACTGTCCATTCATTATTTTACAGTGCACTTTCAAAGACTGTATAGCCTACTGTACATTTTCTCCAGTGACTGTCTCCAATTCCCTTTTCGCAGCTCACTCACCCGTTCTCAGCAGTATTAAAAACAAACACCATCTCCATGGCAACCACACTGTGTTTACCCACAGGAGACACTGGTTAGAGACGGCCATCCTGTGTTTGAAATGCTTGTTAGGGAGGACTTAGGCGTCTTTCATGAGTTTCTTCAGGCTGAGGACAATGTTTCACTTTGACCTAATGCCTTCGGTGCAGAGTGTTATGGGAGCTGCAAACAGGGAGTAAATACAGTCTGATGCAGCTTAGGCAGTGTAAAGTTGATGATCCTGGCAAAGCGGAGAGAGCGTTTTCAGAGCTAATGCCACATTAGGTGAGAGGACATGTGCTCCTCACTGTTCACACCGATGCATATGGTGCTAATGGATTCATCATGCAATAATGCTGATGGGAAACATTATCAACAACTTCACGCAGAAAACTGGCCTGCAGCAACATTTCAAAACCAAGGATCTTAAATTAATTCAGAAATCAATCTGAAAGCTCTTCTTATCTTGCAGTAAAAATGAAGATAATTTACTCTGATCTTGGAAAAAGTATAAGCCAAATCTTCCAAATTGGTTAAGACTAGTAATATACTGATCAAATGGATTCTATATTATTACTATTTAAGATCCCATTCTCACCAGTGCAATCAATATAATGTTGTTACTGACTAACTTCAGTGATGCACAACTTCAACAGACACAGGAGGATGTTGCCATGAAGACACATACACACGTCCCAAGGTCAGTGGGCGGAGCTGAACCCCAGAACGAGCCAAAATCAGGTCAGAGCCTCATGTGACAAGCATCGCCAAGGGGACAGAAACTGATACTAAAGCAGACATTTTCTTCTTTGTAAAGAGAAAACCTGAACAAATATTTACACATGAGCACAAAGGAAAGTATAAACAGTACTACAGAATTTAGATACATACAAGTAAATAAATAAGTACTCTACCAGTATTATCCGTTTAAGTATATATTAAATGTTTATAGCCAGTTTACAGTTCAGTAATGGCTGATAGCAATGGTAATTTGAACAAAATAAATCAAGAAAGAAATTACCAAAACGAATTCTATCAGTTGCACTTGTGCCTGGAGTCAATATCTTGGGCCTATATCGCAAAAGCACAAAATAGCCACCGTAACAATGTAATATTATAACTATGTAATAACAAAAACGCATGCTAAAACATAGCATGCTTTCTGGGCACTGTTATTTTTTGATCTTCATAGGCATTTATTTATCATTATCATGAATGGTTTTGTATTGCTAAAAACAACTTCCAAATTACATGTTTCACGTAGCAAGTGTACACAAGCAAATGTACGCAAAACAACATTACAGCCATAGTCAAATATGAAGACACTGGCATAATATGGCACACTCCCTGTGTACAGATGGATTAGCTCGGTCCAGAGAGACAATGTTATCACTTCAGCTAATACTTCCTGTGCATATTTTCCCCAAACAAATACAATAATTATATCAAGAAACTGCAGTGCTCCACAAGATAATAACAAAACATTAGTAAACAACCACAGTTCATCCACAGCTTCTGTGCTCTGACAAAGTCAGACGGTGACAGCAAGTCCACACAGAGTTGTAGGGTTGTCAGAAATGTGATACCCAGACACTAATTCATACAAAAACTGGTCTGAAAAAGTAGATTGTCATTTTAACTGAACAACAGATAAGTGTGAACAAGCCAAGGACATGTCCAGACCTTTTTCACAGTGGTGGCCAAAAGCTAATTCCAAATAGAATTCTAAATATGTATGTCCAGTTCCTCTTTTTTGTTATAATTCATGGCAATATTCTAAGTCAAATTAAACAAAACAGTTATCTAACCCCAATATATTGCCTCAGCAGCCCTGAGTGGAGTGGCACCCGGGGCCTGTGCCACCTCCAAGCCACTCCTTAGAATCGCCCCTGGAACAAGCATTGCATCTTCATTATTATCATCTAAAATGTGGCAAACAGCTAGTTCATTTCAAACACTTTGCAGCAGTCCAAACTCATTCCTCACATTCTGTACACATTCATAGCATCAACATTATTCACTGTGATGAGTTTATAAGAGCGTTTCACAACATCCAAAGAGCAGTTTATGCAACAACTAAGATGCTATCGGCGTATCATGGCTCTCGTTTGGACCATAGGAGCTGCTTTTACATTATAGCTGTGCTTGGACAAACATTATTTTACTTTAGTACATGAAAAAGATTGGGTTAGGGCCTTCAACATTTAACACTTTCCTGGTTAAATAAAGGTAAATTAAAAAAAAGATGTTTGCGCCATATTTTTCGGCAGTAAAGACACTCCATGTCTCTCGTTTGAACAGCTGGTGCAGAGCTTTATGTCATTGCGTGTGTTACATGTGTGTGGAGCCCTGGCGCTGCTCTATAATGAGGGGCAGTGCAGGATCCGTTTCCAGATTACACGCTGACCCAGCTTGTCTGACTAATGCTTCTGTTACAACCAACAACATTCACACTGACACAGCAACTCACGGCAACCGGGCCTCTAGGTTTTCAGACAACTTCACGGTGGCTCGTAAAACACTAGGGCTGGGCTGGGCAATATAGCAAAAAATAAGGATTACGTTTATGTTTCTCTTGACTGGATCGGTCACAATTTACAATAACCTTTTTTTTTCCTTATCAAGAACAAACAATTGTGGCTTTACTTTTAATGAAATAAAAGTTTATGAGCAAACGAGACAAAACAAATGAATGTTTAAAACTCGTGATTAAACCTTTTCTTATAATGGAATAGCTTATAGACTATAGAAAAGTGCCAATGCTGATCTTTGACTATTTGGAACCATTAATCACAATTTCATTACAATTTCACAATTTCACAATTTAACAGCCTTCCAAACTTAGACAGAAACAAAGACTAAACTAAAATGAAGAATACAAAGGAGCTTCTTGTCTGTTCATGTCGATAAACATGGATGAGCACTTTTCAAGACCACAAAGTAATATTGACCTGCACTGAGAGGAAAACAGACTCCAAAAGAAACACGAGATGGTGTTATGAAACATTAGCAAAGGTCAAAGGTTGCAATTGCTGCTTGCAATTAATGTAGTCTAGCATTGTATTCGTGTGCAAATCTTGTTAGCAGCGATTATGATTTGCACCAGTATTTGCCAAATCTTGGTGTAAAAGTAAACTGAGAAACAGAATTTAGATTGAGATTTGAAAACCTTTTTTATTATTTTTTAACAGGGACAGTGGACATAATAAACATTTCTGTAAATGTTTTGTTGCAAAGCTGTGAACTGCAGTCCCTGGGCAAGGTTTAGAGATGTCAGCAACAGATTTATGACATAATAATACAAGCAGTAATTGTAAAATAAGATATAACAATGAAAGCTAATAGAATTAGTAAGCTACATGACATCCACTCAATAATACACATTAGAACAGGGGTCTCCAATTATATTTTCCAGGGGGTCAGATTCTTCGAAGGGCTCAGGTCGGGGGCCGGACTACAAAATCCCACCCAATTTTATGTTTTATCTCTATAAGATCCACAAACAACTCACAGTGGCACAATTCAACAACAGAAATCAACACAGGACTTTACTTTCAGAGAAGTAAAAACATAACAGTATGACATGACTAAAAACAGGATAAAAGCACTAAAACCAGTGTTTACCAGAAACCTGACTTGACTAGTGCAAAGCAGACCTGGACCAAGACCAGGTTTAAACCAAGACTAAAACACACCATATCTACCACAAAAACATGGATAAACTATAAAGCAGATCTAAAACAGGTCTAAAACAAGACTAAAGCAGGACTAAAACAGGTCCAAAGCAAGACTAAAACAGGTCTAAAAACAGGACTAAAGCAGGACTAAAACAGGTCCAAAGCAGGATTTAAGCAGGACTAAAACAGGACTAAAACAGGACTAAAACAGGACTAAAACAGGACTAAAACAGGACTAAAACAGGACTAAAACAGGTCAATAACAGGACCAAGGCAGGACTATTTTATAATAAATGTCATTAGAACATTTGGTTCAAATGATCTTAAAAACATAGTACCGTACAGTCGCTGCCAAAAAAATCTCACTTTGCATTTAGTTAAGAACAAGCGCAGCTGTCAGTAGGCCACATGCACAGTATCATGCATGTTTTTGGAGTTCTCTGACCTGCAGCAGTCTATTAAAAATAGCCCAGACTGAGCATTAACATATATGCAACGTAATGAAATGGACAACGGAAAAAAGTTCCTGAAAGCACTAAACTGGTGACAACGGATCTGCACCTGAGAAATAAACATATTATATAAACATATTCACGGAGAAATTAGCTTACGAATTTAGACGCGCCTAAAGTAAAAGTGCACATGTTCCAGAACGAGACCACACTCCAACTTTCATAACCCCACCAGTGAAGCAACATGCATATCACGCACAGCGGTCTGACGTACCGTGCACTCACGCAGACCTTCCTCCGGTGCCACGGCGCGTAAAGTTCCTCGTTAACGAGCAGACTTACAAACACGAGGAGCATGTTACGCATGTTACATTTACACCAAATCATCAGTGAAGCTGTTATTTCCTGTGTCTGCAGCATCACACGTTTGTGCTTTGACAGAGCAGCGTTTCAGAGGAACCGGGGCTCTCTGGCCCGCCAAGACCAGCGGTGGCAGAGTGCAGCATATGTGCTGGCAGTGCGTCGCAAACGCGCCACGAAAAAAAAAAATATATTTTTTTAATTATGGGAAACTAGACCGCGGACCAGATCAAATTGCTTCGGGGTCCAGATCTGGCCCGCGGTCCACCTTTTGGAGACCGCTGCATTAGAAGAAGATGCAATATTACATTTAACCAAGTCATGTGATTTATATGTGAGACATGTGACATGTGTACCGGCAGGTTCATGCAGCACAGAAGACAGGACAAAGTTTCTTCTTCTTGCATCTTGCTTTTTTTCGTGTATTCACTAAGGTCTTCTTCTCTTCACTTGAAACAGCTCTTCTTACAGTATTCTCCAGGGTCACAGCACAAACAACATCAGTGCAACATGTGACAGCGAGGAGATGGAGGAGCAGCAAGACTATTCTCAGCAATAAAATAAATGCACTTCGGAAATTGTGGAAGCACTGAAGACATCATCTGCTTTAGTAAACTGTCAGACCTTATAATGTTATAATGCTATGTCTGATTTGTGGAAACCATAACATTCTATTTGAAAATGATGAATAAAACATTTAAGTGTGTTTTGCATAATTGGTTTTACATGCAGAGGTATAAACAAATACTGCATGTCTTTAATAGCTCATCATATGCAACCGGATTGGATAGAAGCTTTTACTTGGGCTGGAATTACTCAGCATTCTTCCGTCATACCATGTTGGAGCAGAGGTCCCAGAGATGCTAACCCAGCTTTGATCACCCCTCCCCAACACCCAGAGCTGATGGGAAAGGAGCTTCAAAGGTGCACGTATGCATCGCTAGAGCTGTATTAGTTGTTCTAAACTACAGGCATATCTCCGGCCTACGCGTGCATAGCAATTATCCGCTGAGTTTGATGTGGCTAGTTTACAGTACAGGCCGCACATGCAAACCAGCTGCTAAATAAAGGCTGTTTCTTTAACTTGTCAAGCTGCCAACATAAAGAGCATGTAGTTGACTAACCTGACACAAAAGTCAAACTGTCCTCTGTGTACCCATTCAAATTCAATCAGCCTCCCACATACAGTAAGTAAAGATAGTGTTTAAAATATCGAAAAACCTATACTACTGTCGTTATTAGAATAAATAAATACATTCCAATAGTTTAACACTGAGCTGGAGAATTTACTGTTTAACTGTCAGATTACAGATTTGTTGACCTGGTTTATGGCTCACAACTTTGTAATTACTGGGCCTTACCACATGAAACAAAAACTGGTACAAACTTCAACGCCTTCTCTGGCAACATAAATAAACAAAAAGGATTTATTTTATTTTCACAATAGCCTCAGAAAGTGGTGCCATTATTCAACTCCAAAGGCGTGATTGTTATCAGATGAAAGGATTTTAATCCATAAAATGAATATGGCAAATTTGTGGAACCAATCCCAAACAAATATTTAGAAGGGTCAACGTTTGTGGGATTTCTATGTAGATTTCTTTCAAAAACAGTAAATCTTCCGAAGAGTTACACAGGCCCTGCCCACCATTAGAGATTAGCCATTATCAAACTTGTGACTCGTAGCCAAAAGGAACACAACCTATTATAAAAACCATTAACATTTTGCGTGTTTACTTGACCTCTATATCAACCCATTTACAAGCATCTTTTAGCACTTTTTTGATTATTTGCTATAATATTGTCCATAAATGATCCTAGTAAGCACAACCATTGTGCATGGCCTAGCAAAACTTTTCAACTGTAATATTAAAGGCAAACTACCTAAATTAGAGTAAATGTATTTCTGACGGCCACTTCTGCCTGCTTTCTCAATGAAATAGTCCCACACTACATTCATTGTCATTGGCGAATACTTAACTGTAACTGGCTACAATAATTGTTGAATGAATATCCAATCCTAAACAATATATTATTGAAGATACATGTTCAGAGAGAACACAATGTTCAAATGTTTCAGTATAATAAGTAACCTTGATTTGCATTTAGTCGTTCTATTGTGAAAAATACATGTCAATATCTGTCAAGGATACAAAATATAACAACAAATACTCTAATACACAAAAGAGCTACATCAAACAGCCTTAGGGTAAAGCTGTGCTGTTCATAACGGGATAAAAATGTACTTCACGTTCCTTCATCCTTCTGAGGCGAGTTGACTTTACAAACAGTTGCAGTTTTGACCTTAGGAGGCCACATGCATACGTCATAGTGCACTGTGGTTGTGTCAGGTCCTGCTGGTAGCACAGGTGCTCAAATCCACGCACCTAAAATAACACTTGGCCCACTCTACCTTAGTCTGGTAATGGCCAAAGATACCATTACAAAGCTTTACATATGTACAGGAGCTCTCCACCTGAACCTCCAGCTGTCCCTTTAGGTCTCGCTACTAGCTGTGACGACCATAGGACAAAAGAACAACAAGAAAAGAGGGCTGAGCTAATGCAGACAGGGGTGTAGTCAATGTGTGCATGCGTGTGTTTGAGTGTGTGTCGTGGCTCACTTCCAAAGTACTACGGTGCCCTTAACCCAAATAAAGTCTGCTTATCTTTGCGTAACCTTGACTGACTGTTCTGACTGTGCTGGCAATGAGCACGTGTTTAGTGTTTGTACAGATCACCTTTAATGTCTCAGAACAGTGGTTCCCAAACGGTGAAGCAGGTCGGTGTGGAAATATGAAAATAAATACATTGGATGACATTTGCTCAGGATTCACAGCTTCATGTTGCGTTGAAAAGGAACTAACCATCTGCTTCATCTAAGAACACTCCGTATCTTAAGATAGTTTAAATCCACCTGTCACTCAGAGAATGCCGTAGGCTGGCCGATTGAAGGAAGGGGAGGGAAGAAGTATGCGCCAGTGTTTGAGCAGAGCTACATTTAACGCCTGGTGTAGTACACTGACTCTGGTCCGGGTGTGAACTTACAAAGTGCTTAAAATCAATATGCCCTTTTACACTGACCGCCCAGCACTGCGGTCGTGGGTCCAGGAGCCTCAACAAACAATCCCTGACAATGGCCCACAAAGGATGCTGTGTATCCACCGTTGGTCCAGCCCTTGGAGCAGGTACAATGATGGTGGAGGACTTTGATATTGAGATATAGTACAGTTCGAGAGGGTTTGTCCCTTGTTTGTTCTACTATATTCTGAGATCAGATTTACAACTTCAAATGTGACTTTTTGTTATTGAGAACCATTGCCTCAGGGCTACGGCTGTTGTTGAATAAAGATATTCTTGTAAAATGAAGCAGAAAAGAATTAGGAAACTATGAATGTATAAAGATAGAGTAAACTTGTCAATCATAAGTTAAATCTTCCTTTAACTCACTCCATATATTCTTCTGTCTGCTGTTGTCCCATATAAATTCTCGGAATATAAATAAAATGATTGATCGATTAATAAAAATGTTTGATTGAATGAAAACAACACTTAAACGCACAGTGTAACCTAGGAAATCAAGCTCGTAACCAAAGAACCAAGCCATGGTACTGGCAATTTTCTGGCTTTATTCAAACATATGCCTTCCCTGCATTAGTCCTGGCCGTTCTGGCTTCATTCACAGTGTGTATGTCATAAGAAGCAAGAAGTTTGTCCTTGCACCTCGGTATGAACAAAACTACATCATTTTGTTCGGTAGTTCCAGCAGCTTGTTCTTGACACAGCAGCTGAGAAGAACTTTGTTCCGTCAACTAGGCTCTGATTGGCTAAACGATATCAACTGAGTTGTCTGTGATAAAAAATCTCCATAGCAACAGCATGGAAACAGTTGTTGGATATCATGGGGGGCGTGTTCTAGAGGAATTCAGCTGGGTTGCTTCTGTTGAAGTATGAATGTCAGAGCCGAAACAAACTTTGTTCTTGTTCTCAGCACTATATAAACAAACAAACTCCTTGCTTCTTATGAAGTAGGACTTTGGCCTTAAGACTCCATCGACCGATTCATCGACCACAAGGCTAAAGGCCTACAGCCCTACTCAGGGCCGATGTATAATCCTACACAGTTATCGTAAACAGAGATGGAGAAAAAAGCATGGTGTTCCTGGAGTGAAAAGTTGGGTTTTAGGACCTCAGATTACATCATTACCCTCCTGCTAACTTTACCGAATTACTTTTGTGGGGAAATGACATGTTTTATGTTGTGGAAAAGTAAGAATATTTGGAAATATATGTTTTTTGTTATCTTTGTCCAAAGTTAAATTTAATACTATAAAAAATGATGGTGTTTGTGCTTTGAGAAATTATTTATATAAATTCTTATACTTATTATTTTGAAATAACTGATTAGTTTGATAACTTTTTTGTTACAATACCCACGTGTTTGTAACAAGTGCTCTCTCTCTTTCTCTCTGTCGCTCGCTCTGTGTGTGTGAGCTGAAAAAGCCATAGTGAGCAGTTGTATAAGCAAGGTCATAAGGTCAGCAGCGCTAACACGGCGTAGCCACACCCAGCCTGTTAGCATTCCACACAGAGCCACAGTGTCAATACTCGACAGGCTGGAGACGTACAGGACACTGCCCTCGCTGCAGGGGCCAGGCTCAAACATGTCCCATGTCCTCTCCTCGCCACAAAAAAGACAGCAAGAGAATGTAAAACTCACCACATATTTACGATATAAAAAAGCATCATGAGAAGATTAACGTACACAAAGCTGTTGCACTAGGTATGAAACACATTTGCTTATTTTGTGTAAAGATTACTTTGAAACAAAACACTTTTTCACTTTTTACAGTGCAATAATTTCTTTTGGTTGATTATATTGATAACTGAATATCAATATGGCATTCACCAAAAAGTATTGGTTAAAAGGAAGAGAAAAGCTGAAAAGTAAAAATTTGAAGCAATTTCTTGGTGGTTAAAATTTATGTTTTGGAACTAATTATTTCTTTTAAAATGTAATGAGATTTTGAACAGCAATGAACTAACTAAACATGTTTACTGATGCAGCTGACTTGACTAGCATAGCATGTATTTTAATCTAATACAAGCCTGCTTTACAATTACTTTGCACTTGAGAATGAAAATGGCCTTAGTCACAAGGAAGAGAAGCACGAGGCTACAAACCACTACAAGGTCGTCCTCTTATTACTCCATTTTAGAGGCACTGCAAATAAAAAGTCTAGCCTCCAAAGCACAAATAATACACGCGCTATGAATCACAGTCTGATTGCCTTTTTACTGTAAAAGCACTCACTTGACGCATGGATACGCTGAGGTTGGAGGGTTCATAATAAGACCCCGACTGTGCGGTCCACATATGTAGCCAAGAGCACACAGCAGAAGAGACATGATCATAAGAAAAGAAGAGGACCGGGAACAGAGTATTGGCGCTATAGAGGAGTAGGGGTTAAAGATCATATTGCAATTTTATACAATCAAGATCACAATTTTGATTTTGATTTGATTTTGATCCCCATAGGAGCTCCATCTTAAACACTTTACTTTCAGAAAAAGAACATTACACAAAATTATAACTGCAATATGTGTTTGAAACATCAGGTTGAGAAAAACAACCATTAAACGCATGTTGTGTATTAAAGTATTTTTTTCTTTTGACCACTGGCCAACATAATGTCCTGTGCATGCTTTGAGTACTTGTATATTTAGACCAGTTTAAATTCTTGTTCTGCTCTAATTGCCACTTTTGAATGTCCTTTTCAGAGGGGCAGGACCACACCATGGTGCAGCAATACAAGTGGGACTGGGACAGGTGTAAACTAGGTTTAAACCAGGACTAAAAAGAATGAAATATTGACTACTGCACTAAAAAGGTGGTGCAATGGTTGTCAAGCTTAGGAGCACTGATGATATGCAAGCTCTGACAAGATGCGCATGAATTGAAACCCAAGGAGAGCCAGTCCCAAGCCCAGAGAAATGGAGAACATTATGGCATCAGATGTAAAAAAAAATAATTAAAAAATAGCCGATGAGAGCCAAATCTCAACAGTGTCAAAGGCAATATTTTCAGCCTGTGAATGCCCTAAGTGTTGAATAAATTAATGAACAGAGATCAATGAAAAACACCAGTGTTAATGCAGGAAATCATTTGGACATTTGGTTTTTGACCCATGCACTTTTAGATAACAATGTTTGCTGACTAAAAATATCTCTCTTGGAAATCATATATTTGCTTTAGCCATTCTATGAAATGTCAACCTGGACCAATGAAGCAAGGGCATTAATCTAAAATGTTCAGACTTTGAGGTGGGGTTTTCAAAAGTATTGAAAATCAGATACTAGTATCGAAACTAGATACTCATTTGAACAAGTATTGACAATCTTGTTTACAGGACCTGTGACCTTCCTGAAGTTTTAGAAGAATCTTTAGCTTTATCAGAACTAGTATAAGACCACTAAGTTTAAGAAAGTACAATTATTTTGGTTTGAAAATGTCAGTTTATTGTCTAATCTATTGTCTATCTTGACCTAAGAAAGTGCATTTCTAATTATCATTGTGGTATCAAAATGGGTATTGAGAAATGAGTTTTATGCTTAGTATCTAATCGAGTTTGAAGTTTTAGTATCGCGACCACACTATTTTGAGGACAATCATAGTCTGGTACATAGTATGTTACGTTACAATAATAGGGGAATCATACATAAACATTTCACTATAAAGGCCTCATAACGTAGAGCACCTGGTCAGACTTAGCAAGAATTCATTTACATTTGTGTTAGATTAAGTCCTTTAAAAGTATGTAATTTATTGAAACAAATACTAAAGTTCTGAGTTATAAGTACCTTTACAATATATATTCATTTCAGAGAGAGAGCTGTTGTGGTCCATGGATAAGACTTTTGCAACATGAATCTTTGAACTGGAGCACTGGAAAGTCTGGTTTTGGATTGATCAGTCATTCTTCTAAAAAGGAGGATTTCAACACAGATCCAGACAATGATGCAATAATGACTTCCAGAGAAACTGCAAAGTGGAATGCACTTTGGAAATGAAAAGGTTCATTTACAAGTTTTACCTTTTTGTACAAACATTTGACATTAATTTGTACTGTATTAACTACAATATAAAACTACTCTACAAACATAATTGATTGAAAAGTTCTGAAGGATTGATGCGGAGGGATTGATGCAGACTAAAGGCAATTAGCGATCAGTCGAAAGCCAGGAGGCAGTATTAATTCAATTTGAGATGCAAAATATTGGGAAGATGACCCACACAGTACAGGGCAAATCACCGAAGAGCTAATGCTACGCCATGTAACCAGGATAAGGAGGAATAGTGATGAGGGAGGAAAACTTACGGATGGTTACAACTGTGTTTGAATATTTACTTTGGAACAGCACAAGACCAAAAATAAACCATGACTTAAGTATGTTCTGGACTAAACCAGGTCTCAAGGTTGTTCTAATAAAATCTAAAATGACTATAACTAAGCCAGGACATAAACAACACCCCTCCACACGAGTATAGTCAGAGCATCATTTCAGAATAACTATCTATACGTCATGCACAAGTCCAGGCAACTTATTTCAGATATCTGTCTCCAACGTGCGATTAGACTGTAGTCTATGACAGAGTTCACTAACAGGGAAAGTTCCTGTAAAAGACATCAAGGTTAAAGGAATGCACTAAAAGAGAGTTATTTGGTGATGAGTATTCCTACTCATTTCTGTGTGGTCAGCTTTCTTCTCTACCACAGGTATTTTTCCGGGCACGGCCCTGGGTTAGGTGTGTGCACAGCTGAGCGCGGCTCTTTATGGGAGTTAAAGGTGCTTCTTGGAGATAACTGACTTTTGAATTGAATGGAGGATAGTGTTACCCTGTTATTTTAGCAAAAACAGAAAACAGAAATGTTTTTTATATCTGTCTTTATACGATGATTTTACACTCTCTGGTGAAGACAAGACACCTTTTTACTCTCCCTCGGTTTCAGAGTGTAACCTGCCTCATGCCAGATTGATATGTGCATCACTCCGAATGGAGTCAACCTGGAGAGTCTCTTGCCAAAAGCTGTAGGGAAAAGGTGTAGCGTCATGGTCAATATTGTAAGCTTAAAAACAAGCTTAAAAACAAGTTCCTGTATTTGTGAATTCTGTTCATTGACAATGGCAATAAATCTTTTCTGATTCTGATTGAGATTCTGATTCTGATGCAGCAGAACAAGTCCAGAAATCCATAAATATCACTTTTAAACAGGATGCTGAAGCCCATGAGGACTATCCAAAAAGAAAATCTACCTTATCATATAGTATTTGGGACTAGGTCCTTGAATTCACTATGAGATTTGCAACAAAACTTTCCCCAAATGTACTAAATACTTTAGGCCTATAGAATATTGTAATGTCTTGTTGGTTGTCTTTTTTCATCAGTCTCAGTATGACTCATGCTAGAATAATGGGTCCAAATCAAAACAAGCAACAATGGGCCTCCTTCAAGAATGTTTTCTAAAATATTTTCTGTAACTTCAACTGCAAAATTAAATGAGAGTAAATTCAAGAACAGACTGCTACGAACACCATTCGCTCATTTACATGTTTATTTACATTAAAATGAATATATTTTTGTAAAGAATTTGTTAACATATATAACAAACTATCATGCAGGAATTAGATTTTTTGGTTGCAACATAAGAGTGATAATATTCTGAAAGTGCTCCTGACTATTCGTGAGATCTTGTTCTTCCGGTAGAATATTTAAGAAAACATTTTGGGAATGCCAAAAACCTTTGTAAATTTGAGTGTGAAGATGCTTCATGAATGAGGCCCAATGAGAAGTAGTCCATAAAAATAACAAGAATATCATTAATTATTTTGGGTCAAGTGGGAGATATGATAATCCGCCCTGCCCTGCCCCCTCTGTGGTATCATGGCAGTGACAGACACAGAGCTGGGTAGGCCACAGTGTAACCTCAGATTAACCCCATTTATCTGTCGCTGCTCGTCACCTTCAGCCGAGCCTCTGACTCCCATCAAAAGCACCGGTCAGAGCGACACCAGGGTCAATGAGTCCACCAGTACTAAACATTTTAAAAAACACAGAGAGAAAGACACAACTCATAATCATTAATTCGTCTACAATTTTCAACAAGTATTTTCCTTAACAAACACATATTGGTAGTTGAAATAATACTTCTACAACTGTAAATATAATATCAACAACTACTACAAATATAAGTACTAGCTGCAACCTTTTTATTGATGCAGCATTAAAGGGTTTCATTTCTGGTGGAGAGTCCAAGCTAAAAGGTTCTGCTCCTAATATTTACAGTCTTAAAACATGAAAAGCAGAGCTAGTTCACTTTAAATTGTTTTCAGAGTTTCAAAGTTATTGCTCACTTACTTATGGATTACAAACATCCTAATTATTCACCAGGATGAGTTTATAATTCACAAACAACAGAAACTAGCATTTTTCCTTTTTAATTTATTATGCCTCAAAATTAGTAGCAGTTATTCATTTAACATGACTCAACATGATTTAACATGACTCAAAACAATAGAGATAGAATTGGGGACATGCAGGTGGCAAACCCCAAACCAGAATATGGCCTTATCATTTTTCCATAGTAGTTTAAGCACACTTCTCTTCAAATGTGCATTTTCTACTTGCATGAAACTACTACATGAGCTAAAAGAACGGTCAATAATAAAAGGTTCGGACAGGCAGAGTGAGTCTGTCTGCTACATGTGTATCGAGAAACCCAGACGAGCTCCAAGCCCATGTCCAGTCAGCCATCCAGGGAGAGGCATGGAGAAGCCAAGCCATAACTACAGGTCCACCAGCCAACCAGAGAGACGGCAGACACTGAGCAGCTTTGTACCGTGCCAAACACCACAACTTTGTAAGAGAGAAAATAGTCACAGGGTTGACTTCAAACAGAGCCGCTTGACTGAATGTGAGTGCGATTGTTCAAGCATAAATGGCATTTACAATTTGATGGCCAAGGTCTATTTCATTTTAAAGTATGGAAAAGAAATGGCAAGGCAGAATAAAAATAAGTCAGGATTTGTTCCTTTTTCTGATTCCATTTGGCTGGAGTGGCTGGAATGGCTGACGTACTGCAGGCTAAGAATCCGAGGGGTGGGCGATATGGTGAAAAAAAAAAAATGATATCATGATTTTCACTTTGTATATTTCTACTGTCTTTAAGAGCTAAATAAAGTCAACTTCTGAAAGTTCGCTCAAACAGAGGCTGACCACTAGAAGGAGTTGGTGAGAAAAAGTGTCTATGTTTGAGCATAGAACTGCTTCAACCAGAGAAGTAATGACTCACGATATGACCATATGATCAAAATAGCAGCTTGTCACAGGGATGAGATCACGATTCAATGTTTATCACCCGTGCCAAGAATCCGGGTATAAAATATATACCAATTATAGGTTTGCTAACGCGTGCGTGTTTCTCAATGGAATCATCAATAATCAAAACTCAAGATCATATCTGAACTGGCACGTCTCAGACAAAATACTAGACCGAGATAATGTTTTTCAACCCTGGCCTATTTCTTTTCTTTTACATTTCGTCAAAACATTCACATTCCACTGATTTCCTTTTATTATCCTGCAAACAGGAACATTACCATAACATATAAGAAAATAACATTATTCTTGCAGTCTCAACTGTGCTGTTTTTTACAAAGTAGGGAACAATAAATATTCTATCGTATTGAGATATTTAAAGACCTGGTGCCCAGACCCTGTGGCATGTGCCGGACCTCACTGGGGAGTAAACAGTAGTAATGGATATCTAACATGTGCCAAGAACAACACTGGGTGGGTTTTGGTATTCCAGGGATTGTTTCCATCACTAGCCATTTTCCTGTTATTGAATTCCTTTCTCTCAATGCATATCCTCCTGGCTCAGGCTGAAGTCATTGTTGGTCTAGAGGCATAATAAACGCTCAAGTCATTGATTAGCATACCCCATTGTAATTAAAGTAAATGTGTTTTTGCTATATTTGCTATAACAATCGGTTTCACTTATGGCCTATGTGTCTTAACTACATAATGAGCCCCAATGGGATTTGCACAGTTTAAACTACTTTAAAAAGACACAAACAAGTTTATGTTAGATTAAGTTTTATCCATGGGCTCCTAATGACTCAATTGTTCTTGGGCATCTACACAACTGGGCTTTGCGACTCATGATACACAATACATCTATAGAAATGAGTAAATCAGAAAATAATTGTAGCCCTTAGAGAGATTGTGGGCGACTTATTTCACTCTTAAACATTTTGAAGTTTGTGTATGACTACCATAATGCACAGAGCTGAATAACTTCTGGACTTTGAGGAATAATACAGAAGTAATTATGTTCCTTTGAAGCTGAGACATCACCAACGGAACTCTCACTGGTTAATACAAATCCATTAGGAGTGAATGAGATGCTAATGGATGTGTAATAGCAGACCTCGGCGATGTATGCTTGGCCCTCATTCCAAGCATACTTCTTTCATCTTCTCTCCTCATTACTATCTCTCTGGCCCTGTCCCAGGTTGTCAGCTTATTCCGTCCCGGGCCCAAAGCGCGATGGGGAGGACGAGGAAGGAATCTGCAGGAGCTGTCCGACTGCCAGTCAGTGTCAGCTGTGCTCTGTAATCCTCCGCTGCCTTCGATAAAGCTAGGCTGCTACGGGCTAACACGAGAGCCGAAAAGAGCAAGGAGAAGGGGAGAGACGGAACGATTATGTAAAAAAAAAAAAAAAGTGAAAAGAACCATGGAAGACCTGAGACAATAATAGAAGAGAAACTGTACACGGCCGATAGTGGAGAAGAGGATGCAAAAAGATAGTCAACAGAGGCTATCTTTGCCTTAACTTAACAGGTCCCGGTCTAAAAATAAGGTGCAAGAGAAGTTTTGCAAAGCTCATGAATAAATTTGGTGCTGTTCAAAATCCCATGACTAAACTATCACTACATAAGATCCAACTTCTTCAAGGATAAACGTATCAGTCGTAACATAACACTGAGATGCAGGTGGTACTTTTTGATTGACAACTTTCTATTAAAACTCGACGTTATTGAGCAATCTGCATCACAGAGCCATGTCTGTTGAATAAGGGGCAGACCAGGCAGACGAGCAGTTTTGAAGATAATCTTACTTTCACCTACAGCCAGCAAAATTGTCCTGATAACAATACGCGAACGTAGTGATACGGTATTACATGGTATACTAAATAAATACTTGGTCGACTAGAGAAATGCGCAGACTAAAAAGGGGTCGCGCTGAGGTGCTGACAAAAGTATTGCGTGTATAAAACTGCTAATAAAGGATCATAAACTCACTGAAGTTCACACAACAAAACTGTAGAAACAGCATCTTCACAAAGAAGGGAGATACTAACCATTTTTACTTTGAGAACTCAATGTCTAATCATTTTAGCAGTTGTGCAAGTCCTTATCAATAAATACACTAGTCAAATAAAAGCTTGGTCAACAAAGGCACCATCGACCAATTAATCGACTAAACAACAGCAGGCTTACACACCTACACATTTCATTGGCAAATTGGCAAAGCTTACGTTGCAATATTTGCGTCTGAGGCAAAAAGCCACGACTGTTGCCTCATTCACGATACAATACTAAAAAGCAATTCAAAAAGGACAGAGACATACCAAAACTCCAGCTACTTTCCTCGTATATATACTTACCTCTCTCTCTCAGGTCCGACTCTTAAAAAGGTCTCATCTTTGCGGCGAACATGATGAAATATGAATCAAGGCAGCAGGATCACAGGACGAGCCTGGCGAATTAACTCTCACACGCTGACTTACATCACATATAGGACAGAGAGAGACGGATTCAAGTAATCCTGCTTTGGTTAAATTTATGCAAGACTTCAAAATGTGTAACAGGGAAACTAGTTATTTAGTGGTCTGTCATCACCGCATCCATCTAGTGTGGACTTCAATGCTGTCTGGCCTTTCAGAGTAACACAGCTGTAGATCACATCAGGGACCAACTCACTAAAAGTTATCTTCCCCCCTTTTTTGTTTTATTTCTTTTACGTTACTATTGAGCCGTGCAGCTTTTATCGACCTCGCAGTAAAACTAAATTTGTAGGAACCTTCCGTCCTCTCGTTTCCCTCGTTCTCATTCACACACAGGAACAGCACGGCCATTCAGAAGATTAGTATTGATCCGATTGCCACTTCACATCCAGGATAGGGAGCGTCAACATAGGGTCACACAAGCTGACAATTTAGACGGAGCTTTTTGGCAGCCATTGAGCGCTGAAAGGATGAATAAAGACTATTGAATTAAACAAAACAAAAACAATTTGACTTCAACTGCAAACACTTGAAATGCCACGTTTGAACGCTACACCAAATAGCCACAATATAACCATATATTAGAGTTTATTATGCTTAACGTGCCGAACCATGGAAAGCAAATGCAGTGTTACTTTGATACACAATCTGAACATATTTCTTTACTGATGACAGCGCCACATTAATGTTACAAACCAGGAAATCCCAATCAGAGTCGTATATTCAGTCAGAAAGCCTTCTCAGTTAGTCACCTTTGAGGAAAATGTATTTGCTTGCTGTTCAGTAAAACCAAACCTTTCCACAGGCACTAGCGTTGTGAAAAGATCAGTACCTACTAATTGATACTAGATGCTCATTTGAACAAGTATCGATACTGAAAAGTTCCCAAACACGGCAAAATTTAGCCTATCCTGAATAGTTTTAGAATAACCCCATGTTCACTGTAAAGAAACTGAAGTTTAATTTAGTTTATTTGCCATTTGCAGTTAAAAACCACATTGCAAAGACAAGTGCAAAAAGCCAATGAAAGGAAAATGACCTAATATGGTCATTGTGGTTTTCCTGGTATCGAAATTTAGTATTGCAACAAGAGCAGCAGATACCACAATGCAGATATAACCTGTGAAATGTACCAATAAATATAATTCCCCTGACTGTTGTACAAATCCTGTAAAAGTGGAGGCTAAAGGAAACTAATGTTGACTAAAAAGGTTGCAAAATGCAGCCGACTTACCAGTGAGGGATCGGTCTATATTTAGTCTTCAAAGGATCAATTGCACATTCAAGTGTTTGAGTTTAATCAATGTTCAATGCGCAGACTGCAGAGGGGTTTCTAAAGGCACACATGTTGTACTTTGAAAGCCTGATCCTACGTGTATCTGTCTTTCTGCCAGTGTGCGTGCATACACTCAAAGCAGAATGGAAGCATGAAAAGAAAAAGCAGAAAAAGACTGCACAGTTTCACCAAAAGCTCAATCTCCTGATCTGCTGCTGTCTGTGCACACCGTTCTTGACTTCAGCAAAATCACTTGTCTCTTCTCAAATGTGGAAATGTTTGTTTGTCAAAACAGATAATGTTCTCATAAGAATGAGATGGTAAAGCTGATTTTCTGCTTCTTATATATACAGTGATCATCGTAGCCATTGGTTTTACTATTGATGCTGTCGAAGTCTCTACAAAATAAATGTCCCCGTTTGGTAAAGATTGGTTGAAATTGCTATATTAACCTTAATTTCAGTAGTTATGACTGGTACTTGATGGGTATAGATTATTATTATTATTTATATTTGTATTTTTTCAGTAAGTTTCTGACTTGTTTCAATACTATATAATTATTTTAAGCATTTTTTTTTGCCAATGAGGTTTATTTACCCAAAGTACGTTACATTTATCAGAAACCACCAGTTAAATATGCGTCTACATCACATGCAATTACATATAACTAGTTAAAATGACCTAAATACAAGGCTAAAAAATGTTGCAGTGTAGTTAGTTTTTGAGTTTTATAGACCATTTTAAACCACCCACCATGTAAAACGTTTTAAGCCACTCACCACATCCACTAAATAATAAATTTGTTTCATAGTGTTGTTATTTCTGCATAATCTACGAACACTATCACCAAACCACTGGTCACTCGTGGTCCTTGAAACCCTCCCACTTTGTGCCTGAAGGTCATTTAACCATGAAATTGTCGCCCATACACAACAGGCACACACAATGCCCGTACTTCAAATGACGGAAAATAATACGAAAGCCAGAGGGATATGTGGTAACTGTGTTTCTATGAGGCCATATGGCTCTGATAAATGAGCCTGTGCAGTTAAACGGCTCGTGATCAGGACACATCGGCGTCTAATTGCCTCTCATTATCGTTAAAAGTGAGTGGCAGTTTGAATCAAAGGCTACAGTAGCTATGGTAAGTGTATAGTGCAATTGCAAGAGAGTGGCAGGGCGCATGTACCACCAATCAGCCGAGAGGTGAGCAATATATCAAAATGCAAGTAATATCGTTTTTAATATATGCTAAATTTCAGTATTGAGTATATTGTTAATAGTTAAAAAGATGCAACAAAAAGAGTTGAAAAATGAAAAAAGATAAGATAAAATTTTTCAAATAAGTGATATTTCTGCACTTTTGTGATTCACTTGACATTTTTCTTATAATTAAACTTCAACTAATACACTGAAAGACATGTTTTAAAATGCATATGACAGGTTGGACTACTCACTGAACTAAAATGCAGTTTTAAATTTTGCAAAAAAATTATAAAAATGTTTTGCCAGAATAGCTATTTTTCTTTAGGTTTATAATTTGACTTCCTGTTTGTAATTGATTGCATCACACTAGGAAATTACCTAGCAACCACAGAGCCATCTAATGTCAACATTGTTTTTATTTGACAAATAGAAATATATGAGAACGCCTTTATTTTGTTGGATTATTGTTTGTGTGAATTATACATAAACTTTGGATGGATTGAGTGTCGCCGGTGAGACGTCGCTTCTTGTAATTTCCTACAGGTTTTCGAACTTTTCTCCACAAATTGCTTCTTGATTGGTGTAAAACTATCAATTATATTTACAACAGGTATAAATACACCAAATCAAATTATACAATCATAAAAACCTGTTCTATGCACTTTAATTTAAAATTTCTGTTGGACTGACATAATATCATCTGACTATAGTTATGGGGACAATGCAAAATATAAATATACATTAATATGAGATATTAATTTCTGTCCATATTGCACACGTCTATATATGACCATATGCCTTTATTGATATATATTTTTTTAATTAGCATTATTTCTCCACTTCATTAGACCACTTATGACAGCAGACGCCCTACCATTAACAAATGTTTCAAATTCTTAAAACACATCACACACATCCCCATAACCGCAGACTAATCAGCTGTTACCAGAGCAAAAACAACAAAAGAATTCTGCATCACCAACTTGGAACTCTAACGAAAAGCAAAGCAAAATGTTATGATATTGTAAATAAATATTTTCAAAATCTTTCTAACATCTAATCTCACTCACGCTCCAGCAGGTGGCCAACAGCAAACTGTGCCCTCTACTGTTCCCTGGCCACATTTCTTCATTAAAATCCCTCCCTCTTCACATACTTGAACTCTTGTTTTCTCACTCTCGCTCGTCTATGACACCCTCCAGCATCTGCTACCAACAGGTACAAGTGCACAGACACCCTTCTGGCATAAAAGATTAGAGTCGAACATGGACTTTCTAATTCAATACCCATATGTTTTATAATCACTACTGTGTGTAGTAAAAAAACAAATCCGCTTAAGATTGTCTACACATTTCTGATGACCTAAACACATAGTAATGGACATTTTGTGTTAGCAGTCATTTCAACATATGGACTTGACATCTGTCGATTCTAAAACCTCTCCCAAATGATTAACCATTTCACATCTGTCCAGCTTCGTTTAATTGCCCAGCCCTAACTTCAAGTGGAGTTCATTTGTAGGAACAGATCATACAGTAAGTGCCAGTAGAAAAAGAAATGTCAAAGGTTTGCAATTTCGTCTTTGTCTACCAGTGTTTTCAAATGCCAAACCTATTCAAGTGCAATAAAACTATTATTCTATACCTTCTTGAGCAAATCCCCACAACTATAATGAAGAAAAAAATCTGTACATTTCTAATAATTATTTTCTTGCAGGCGACATGTGTAAAAGTATGAAATCTAAAAAATATAATAATTACAGATGAATGAACCTACATAGGCCTAGATATTTGCAGGCAATAGTAAAATGTTGTGTGTTTGACAATGCCTGTTCTGCAACCATAGTGGAGAGTCAAACTTAATCATATTTGGAGCTCATATTAAATTCATATTGTTGAGTGAAAACACAGTCCTGGATCCACTTGGGACGTAGCAGTGACTACCCTGAGTGCAACTCCGAGGTGTAAACAGAGTAAAAATAGCGCGCTATCGCAGGCTTCCCTACAGTCCCGTTATATAATGGTCCAAGCTCGGATGAATGACATCACGGGTACTACAGCAATCACAAACCGTATGTCCTTTACAGCGAGAGACGCCAGTGTACCACAGGATAGTAACACCAATAAAAATAGCTTTTAAGGGCCGGTGTAACATGCAAAGCACATGTGAGTGGTTTGAACCAACTCCGGACTGGTGCGTACTTGCTCCTCTTTTTGCACTTCCGCGATAGTAAAACGTAGACTAAAATGTATTGCTTCGCCTTTGACCGTGCCTGCCGACATCAAAAGAGTTTAAAACATAACGCAGTAGGTCCAGATTTTCCGTTTGATGGCGCACGGAAAGGTTTGATGCTGGTTAAACGAGCAAATGTTTAGCCGAGGTCGAGTGGCGCAGTTAGTGGAAGTGCACCGCCTCTCAGAGACCAGCCCGACCGGCGAACGCGCTCCTCTCCCAGCCACGATCCCGCCGACTGTCCGCTCTCTTTGCACACACTTAAACTGTACTTTGCATTTGTGTCTCGAAGTGACAAGTATATGTGGCAGAAGTCCGTACGCCCGTGGGCTGATCGGTCACTCAAAAATAGGTCAAGGGGCGAAGTAAACATTTTCCTCGGGCTTTGAAGTAACCCAAGCGTCAACGCCACCCTCCCAGTTCTTCCAGCCATTTTCCCTATTAAAGCTCCTCAAGGAAAAAGTGGCACGCTAAAAGCAATGCCCGGTTGTCTAAACGAGGATGAAGGCAATAGTTTAGTGTGACTTACAGAACGGTGTACCGGGCTGCTGAGTTTGTGTGTCTCCTGGTCGCCAGGGCTCCCCTGCTCTGCTCCGGCGCCGACGGTGGAAAGCGTCTCCCTCCTGATGATGTCTGCAGCGCGCAGCGCACGGCTTTGGCCCCCACCTCCAGAGACTCCGCCACGGAGAGGCGAGGGAGCGGGTTCACAAATGGAGCAGTTTGTAAGCTACTCATGCAAAAACATACGCGGGCTAGTGCGCGGAGCAGAGCAAACATGTTCAGTGAGGAAAATACGCGCAGTTATGGTTTAAGTCGCCCTAAACATGTCGGCTGCTCCATTGCATCAAATAAAATGGCAATAAAACTAGGCCATTAAGCATAGGGCCAGCACAGACAGGTTATTGTTGTCTAAATCAAACACAAATAAAGAGAGATATACCATTGAAATATCCAAAACGACATACATTCTGACAGACTGTACTGAAATCGCACAGACTTTTTACACAATAATGCAATTCATGAATTTTAAAATAATAAAAATAGGGTGCAACACAAATATGGGTTTTGATTGCCACGTCTTTCTTTTATAATCACATAGAAAAAGACAGGCCAGTGTACATTTTCTTGGAAACCTATAATATGATTCACTATTCACTATTACTGACAAATACTCATTTTTCAAAGTTAACACGAGGTGGAGAAAGTCAGTGTTTTAGAAAAAGAGGGGGGAAAAGAACTTGAGAATCAATTTAGCTGCAGGGATTGGTAGTCAGCTGACAGTGACAACATGGAAAATCTCAGCTGCTGATCCCAGTTGTTTTTCTCACAGCAAACAAACTCAATATCAGAGTAAACAATCCCATCATTATCAGTGCTAACTGAAAATTGTATGGCTTTATAATCTATAGGAAAAGAAGTCTGTTTAAAATGTAGACATGTAATATACTGCTCATATACTAGTATTGACATGTTGAAACTTTCACCAAAAAGTTTTATGTGAGTTTTTATGTGACTTGTTGGGATAGAACTTGTGGTAAATAGCATTGTTTTGCATCAGCCAAATTGCAATATGTCAATAACAAAATAAAATCAACACATTTTTCAGACAGATTAAACAATCGTTTAACAAAATAATTATCTAATCAAGTATTGTTATTTCATTCTATCACCAAGTCAAATCATAACTATTGTGTAATTCATATGAATGATGGCCCTTGTTTATAGTATGGTTACTAGGTAACAGTTGTGGAAGTACCTCTATGTCACATCTGCTGCTCAGGTCCAACCAGGAAGTACAAATATAAACATCCCCAAGATTGTCAAAATGATTTGACAGACTAGTAAAATCTTAAATAAATCATGTATACTAGGTTTTCTTGAAATGTGTGGTCAAACCTGTCAAATGCACCCATTTGATTCACTCACAGTGTATAGGCCTATTTGCGGTCAGATTATATTGCCATATGCCCTTTCTTTATTCTGACCACTCTGACCCTTCACAGATTTCCACTATGGCAGTAAGGTCCCCTCTTTGGCACAGTCTGTAACCCGACCCGGGCCCATGAACCGGCGGTTGCACGACGCAGCCGAGTGACAGATGATCGGGCCTGTATCCTCCTCCCTGCTCCCAGTCACTCAATAAGTGGCCTATTGTCCCGGGCTGCTTTGTGCCCGTGTCACATGTATGTCCAACAAAGAGGCAGAGAGGTAGGCTGCCCTGTGTGCCAGAAGGCTAGTGTTACATTCACAGGCTACTGCACACACACAGTGGAACTGAATGGGCAGTTTCAGGTTCAAGGGCACGCATACTGTGGCAACTTATAGGAATGTGTGAAAATGATACAAGCCAAGTGTGTTATTAAATACTGGAAAGCACTTTTATGGGGGGGGGGGGTAATCCAGCAAGTGCTCCTCTGGGTTTTTAAATTCCTATCATTTGAGAATTGCCTTTACTCTGCATCTGATCATTTGTTAGTTATGCAACTAACAATGACTTTATTAGTCGACAAGCCTATTTTTTGATTAGTCGTCAAATCAAACAATTGTACATTGAGATTTTTGAAATGCCTTTCTAACAAAAATAAATTTGGAATATGGTGACTCTTCGAGATAGAAAATATTTACAAATTACTTTGTACAAATGATAAAGTTAAAATTAATTATAAGAATCTGATTATTTTTATATATTTTTTTGTTATAAAGTGTTTTGGCATCTGTTGCAGAGAGTCTACATATAGTCCATCTGACGACAGTCGACTAGTCACAATTATCGCAGTTTTAAAAGTCTGAATAGAAGTGCTTAATGGATTGTTTACTAATGTGAGATATGAGTATGTTATAATTCACAAGAATGTTTAATTACATGTTTAAGATGTGATCCGGATTAGCTGTTATTAATGTCCACTGCCGCCTGTATTAACACAAGCTACAAGTGTACGCTTGAAAAACATATTACTCACTCCTCCCTCTGTGCGTGTGCATACAAGTATACTCCTACTCGCTCTGACATGGGTTTGTCAGTGAAGCGCAGAGGTCGAATTATAATAACTCAAATTAGAAATGTTGTATTAAAATATATGTATATGTTACAGTACACTCAAAAACATTCAAATATTTTTACTTGAGCAAAGTAATTAGTGCACTGGTGTATATTCATGTAGAATAAATGTAGTCATATTTTACAATAAAATAATGAGCCATGCATGTGTTTCACTGGAAAGGCTCTGCTGTGAACACACCTTCTGTTCTGAGTGAATGTGTGTTACACAAGACTCTGGCATGCTGGAGGAATAATACAAGACTGGTCCTGGAGGAGGAGCAGATTTTTGGAGGGTTGGGTTACTCCCTAGAGACGTACCTGTACTTTTGAGGAGGTGTGAGGCGTACACGGTCAGGAACAATGCCAGACCAGGTGTGCCCTGTGTGGGAGCAACCAGGTGCCTGCTGTGCCTCCGTCTGGAGGTTTGGACTGAAATCAGAGTCATAAGTTACAAGGATTGCTCACAGAACAACGTGTAAACTACTGTTGTGCTAAATAATAACAGAAATGAAATACAGTACATCTGATCTCAAGTAAAAGTAAACTTGTATGAATATGTCAGTTATCAACGAAATTCTTATTATTTCTTAAATACAATTTCTAAATATAGTTTTTTTTACTACGCATACAATATTTTAGGCAGCATTTGGAATTCTAGTAATCATATTCTAGCAGCAACAGTAACTACCGGTAAGTCGTTTTTTACTTACATCCCTGAGACAAGTTAATGTAAAACATGCTCAGGTTTTTAGTGATGCAAGAATTTGAAACTCCCCTTGTTTTATGAATAAATAACATGGTGAATTCAAAAGACACTCTTGTTGGACTAGATGCATTATTAATTACATCAGGCCTTTGTTGAGACTCAAATCATTGTGGTTCCATCTCAGTTTGTGCAAAGGCCAACGAGCTAAAGGGAGTCATGTTTTCTCTTACCTGTTGATCCGGTGCAGGTGTAAATTCCAGGTCTCCTCAGAGTCACAAATGCTAGTAAGTAAGTGCTTTCAGAGCAGGTGTCACGCTACTTCTCAAAGTAAACATCTGCTCAAGATTTGTGTCATGTGTGCAGCAAAATGTAAGGTGAACGGCTGCGCACTGCGCCCCCCTTTGGTCCGATAAAGAAGTGCCAGCATGACACCACTCAGAAAGAGTGCAAGAAGTACCTCAATGACTTAAACAAAGTATATATAATCAAGTAAAAACAAAAGGATTTTCTCACATCACGTCATAGTTTAGGTTCACACAGAGAAAAATGGTATTACTTAAATACATGATATAGTAATTTTTGCACAAAGTTAAATCCATATTTGGACCGAGGCCAAATGTTGTCATTTTCTCAGCACTTCGGCATTATCCCAATTACACCGGTTTAGAGTAGCCTTTGAATGGTATAATCCTTCCATGAATACTTGAATCGATTGACCTGTTCTCACAAACCTTCACTGCTCTACAGCAAGTCAGTTTGAGGGATGAAGGAAGTGAGGATCAGAATGTAAAGAGATCCACGTATCACCATCAGCCAGAAGAATCTTCCCTGGGCAGGCAGATTTGGGGAAATAATCTAACGAGGATTCATTTGGATTTTAGTTGAAAAAAAAATAAAAAAGTGTGTGCTAATTGGGGTGATACCCTGGTTTAGAAGAAGTAAAAAGCTTTACCTTGTTATATTTGTGTGAAATGTTTAAAAAAACACACACACACAATGCTTCTTTCTTTCTTGCTTGTGGATATTGGATTTATGGTATTATTATTTTACACCATTTGTGGATGAGACTGCAGTGTTCTACTTGAATAAAAAGTTCCCCTTTGTTCTCTCAAGAGCAGATCAATGTTATCCATTGTTTGATCTACAAATCATATTAGTGGTGCTAAACAATCTCCTGTTGTAAGAAGGTGTAGGCCTTAAGTATATCATTTATTCTTCCAATCCCAATATTGTTGAAGAGATAATCGGTTGTATTGCAGCAATTGGTCCCTATGTCTTTTACTATATATTTGTTTTTGCCTGTTCCAGAAAATAAAACGTTTGTAACTCAGACTGGTTGGTCCACCTCATTTCCTTTGGCTGAATTAGACACATATCTGCAGCAGAGACTTTTGACCAGGGAAAGGATTTCGTTGCATTATTGTCCACACACCCGGTGGTACAAACCGTTATGTAAGAACACTTAACTGGGGTCAACAAGGGGTCGAGCTGCAGGATGCATGAATCTAAAAAAGATGGCTGCCAATTCTTGGGCCTTGTCACCCTGTGCCCTGATTTGTCAGGTCGCTGTGGAAGAGACAGTCTTCAGTCTGAAAAATCATAATTATTAAACTCAAGGTAGATGAGGACAAATCTGACAGGCAAAAAGAAGATCAAAAGAACTGAAAAAAGGCAAGCGCTGCTTGGTTAAGACAAAACAATACTTTTAGAACTAAAATAACAGAACATTTGTCCATAATGATTTAATCATACACAGTAGTTCATGTGAAGCAGAGGCTGTGGAATCCGCATTGTGAAACACCAGCCAAGTTTAAGTTTTAAAGTATTGTTATCCACCTGTTACCAACCAAGATACGCTACAAGATAAATAATTTAGATCAAATAAGGACAAGAAGATCATTATTTTTCACTTTGTTCAATGTAAAAGTTGTAAACCACCGTGTTGATCTAAAACGCCTTAAGAATAGAAAAAGATCCATTGGCTTTCAGCTCAAAACTACAGAACTCAGAGGCCCCGCCTTTTCATCGTGGAAATTCACTGTAAGTAGTGGATTTTTATTTATTTACTTTTTTTTTTTTTTTTTTTTTTATTGTTGAAAAAGGGCAATTGTGACATTTTCGAACCTTACATGTATGACTGCTTTTTGAGTGGTGGGCGATAGGAGGTAGGTGAAAACTGAATCTTTGTGCATACTCAAGCCTCACATGATGGACAAGATTACTCAAACATGCATCGATCAACCAACATACAACAACTGACAATGGGGGAACACTGTGATGACATTGTTCAAAGCTAAAAGTCAATTTTGCATTACATTAAAATATAGATACATATCACACCACATGGTCTCATTAAAGCATTACTGACAGACAATCAATACTGTGACTTTGCACCGTCCATCATCACAGCCCTCCCCTGATCGTCTCTAATCAAAAAAGATTTACTTTATCAGCTTTCAAGTCTGTTCAACTCAATAGTTACACAACCAGGAGGAGACATATTCCATCAAATCAACTTTTATGAGCTTTTACCCATGTTACAACGGTGATCCCTCATCCTTTGTTTACTCAAAGTTGTATTTCGATTGATTCATGCCTGTTTGAGTAACCTTCAATTGTCCTGCATTCAAGAGTTCAAGAGAGTGCTACGAAAATGTCTGTTTTCACCTACCCCCTGTCTCCAACTAATGTGTCATCTCTGCATCCATTTCACCCTGTCACTAAGGTTATCCATGTTCTTCAGTGAAGGTTTATGCAAATATTTGTCTCGGCACTCATTATTAAAGTCTTTTAAAAACAGAAATCAATGAAGTTAGTCTTTTGCACTCGTCTCTACCAGGAAGAACGCTGTTGATGTGGGAGGGGCCACAAGAAGAAATGTTTGGCTTTAATAAATAGGTGAAGCAAATTCAAGTTATGGGCCACTTTCCAGACACACACCCTATTTATATTCTGCACAGAGGCTCATAAAATCTTAGACATGAGATTATATAAGGGCGTACGCATGGTGGCAGAGTGAGCTTCTTAAACATAGTTAAACAAGTTGGTCACCTTTTCGAGAACGTGTCGAAGATCTAGAACAACATAGTCACTGTATCATCATCATTATTATCATTAGGATTATATCACATGTAGAACTACTAGATGAAACCAGACTGCTTGTTACAGTGGGCTATTTTTAAAGTAAGACATGAATCTGGTCTTTTTTCTTTCCCAGCAACCTTTGGTCTATTTATAGTTCACTTCCACTTAAATTCCGCACTTCTTAAGTTTTCAATTATGCAGAGTCCTTAAATCACAGCAGACCCAATTGCATAACACATCTCATTTTGAAGAGTGGATTATAAGCTTGTATTCACTGAAATGTACGGTTTTACCACAGTGTATTTAGTCCAATGGTTTCCCCCCTGTTTTTGCAAGAAGTAGCGAGTTCGAAAAGCTAAAAATGCACAGATACTCTGGAGTACTTTATGTTCACTGAACATGGTTAAACAAAAAGGTAAAATGCTTAAAATGTTTAGTGCAAAAGCGTCTCAGTAAAGTGCACACTTTAAAACTCCAGAGTAACATTTCATGGGAGAGAATTTATCCAGTGGTGGGAGAAGTACTCCATTTAAGTAAGTAAAAGGCACAGATTACAGTAGGGACAAAACAAAAAACTGTTTAAAAATGTACTTTAAGATTAAAATATTTATTCATTTATTTTATTTTTAGAACTGATAAAGTGTGAAACGAGGTGAAAAAGAATGACACTATTCTTTGGTGCACAGAAGTTATATATGTATATATGTTTGTTTAGTCAAAGTTGGAGCTTGATCTTTTGGCAGGACATGAACATTCAAAACAACACCTCTCAAACCAAATATATATATGTGTATATATAATATATATATATATATATATATATATATATATATATATATATGTGTGTGTGTGTGTGTGTTTGGAAATTGCAAACCAATGTTATTTAGCTTACATTTTGTGATTGTTTGACTTGTCCATATTGAACCGCATATAAGACATGTTTAGTTCATGTTCACAAGCACATATTCATTGTGGTGTGACTAAACAGATTCTTGAGAAGGGTGTGGCTGAATGTGCTCTGTCATGTGTCCCCCTCGGTCCCTCCCCCCTCCCTCCCTCCCCCTCCCTCCCTCTCTCTCTCTCTCTCTCTGTACACTGTAGTACTACATGCTCTGGCTGACAGCTCATGCCGAGCCAGCACATTCCTCTTTATTACTACTTGAGATGTTTGTGGCCTAGATGTGCGCTGATTGGTCCATGAGGCTCGGCGTGTGAGGCTTTGGAGAACCAATAGAAAGTCAAGTTGAAGATGAGGGGCGGTAATAGACGCTGAAATCTGGACTCCCTCTGGCGGAGGACACTTGTAACAGCATAGTATCACATGATCAGAAGAGCTCCATGCTTTCCTTTGTTTTTTTAACTTTACAGCCAAAGAAAGAAGAAAAATAATCTGAAGACAGCTATTTGCCGTCATTTCGAATCTCAAACAAGACCTGACAATGTGTCGGCCTAGTGAAGGAGTGACAGCCCTAAAACTGCAGAGTGTGTGCCATTTATAGCCTCCAGTTACATTGGGATGCATGTCTGAAGTTACAGCTCGACTTGAGTAAAAATAAGTATATGAAGTGAGACTGTGAGAAAGCTGAAAGAGCGACTACAGTACATCCCAGACAAGTTGAAAAGCAGAGTTATCCTCTTGAACCAGGGGCAAAAGAGCCAAACATGAAGCTTATTGGACCTGTTGGACAATAGACCTCTGTTCTGAAATGGTCTGTATTTTTTATTTTTACATGTCCAATAAACGTGTTGTTTACCTACTGTATATCCCTGCAGCGTTGACACTGTAGTGTCAAACTGTAAAACACAACTTAATACAACTTTCTTAACAAAGGCTTAAATAAACAGAGAGAACAGTAATGAGAGACAACACATCGCAGAGCAAACACCAAATGCGGAGGCGAACAGGGCGCTCTTGTATAATATCTGCAAGCTTTGGTACAGGCGGTTGAATTTAAATGTAGTTTCCTGCAGGCTTCTTCATCGCCTCCGGTCCCAGCGCTCAGAGATCAGAGAGAATGTTCAAACGCTGTGTCCCTCTGCACTCGTCTTTCTTCCAGTGTCTTCTCTCTGCCCCTTCAAGCAACTGGGGTTTTGTCTCACACTTAATCCCCCTCAGCGACTCTGTGTTTTTGGGCTGCACCGGTTGTCCCTGTGCGATGTGCATTAGACACTTTACTGCTAAGCCTCTCTGTACTTCATCTGAACTGAGAACTCGTGGCACAAAAAGTTGGACAAGGACAAGAGCAACAGTGAACTTCTGGAGAGCAGACGCAATGAATGGTAAAATGTTTGGATAGAGCTTGTTCTTGGCCGCTTCACAAAAATGTACCAGAGCTTGAAATTATTTTTACAGCACTTTCTTATGTCTAAAAACTCTCTAGTGAAAGAAATAAAATTGACTTCTTTTTACATGCCTATCCACAGATAAGCCTACATTAATTTTCTTTTCTTTTTTATAATTTGCTTTCCATACAGTTAACAAAGCGACATGCTCTAAATTGATGGGACATGAGCTATATTTAGTAGATTTTATTTTATTATTTGAAGTGTTAAGAATAGTTTTAAACTACAAAGACAATAAAGACAATTCTCTTTAGTAAATACATACACAATATAAGCATGAACATTTTGCCTCATCATATCCAGGCACATTGAAAATATGGACTAGGCTGTTATTGTACAATAAAAAGTATATAATGGTTCCATGACTCAAAATACTTAACAGGTAAGATAACTTGATTTATTGAAAAATACTTCTGACTTTTCTGACAGATTTTATCCTTTTAAGTTCCAGTGTAGTTGAGTTGTTTAAATCTATAGGCCTGTTAAGTGCAATTTATGTCAAGTAGAGGTGGGCAATATATCAACATTTAGAGAATTTCATGAATGTTGTTTGAAGATTTGCAAAGTTTTAATAGTGTATCATTTATAGCAATAAATGTAACAAGAGATGATTACAAATATTGTGATGTTGTGAACTTTCTAACAAAGGGTATAATGTGATGGTGATGTTTCTGCTTTTTGTGACATACATTTTTGTCAGTACTGTCCACCCTAATGTGAAACTTCAAAGATTTATGTCAAAGATCATGGTACCATTTAATTTATTCACATAGAGTCACAAACCAGGCATTATCTACCTGTCCTGCGCTGTACAACAATGGTGCCTGCAACAATATCATACACAGTCCGATTGTGCTGGAAAAATAGCAGAGTTATGAAGACAGGAAACAGGAAGGCAATGGAGAAGTTCTTATTCAGGGCTCGTACTGCAGAGCTGCAGAGAAGACATAAACAGGAGATGATCAGGTAAACACAGTAATAATATATATATATATTCTTCAGCAGATTGAGGCATTATTCCCTAATGTATATCAAGTCTTTGGTGACAAGTGATCATGTAGCACGCGTAGTCATTACTGACACGAAATCGATTTGGCACCTGAAGTTGCAAGTTTTTCTATGAAGCAAACATATAAATCTCAGTTAATTGCACTTTTAAATCAGATTTAGTTTCTAATAGTAGTACAGAGTAATATGATCTGAAAGGATAGCTAAACACTGTCTTAAAGTAGAAAATGTGAACCTATGTAACAAACACAGGGATCATCTGCATTTCTGAGGCAATGGGGATTCCCGGTGCCGACTTACGCTGAGAGGGAGACATCTGTTGCTGGGACAACGAGGACCCGGTTTGGGCGCACTATTGTTGTAGTATCACACATCACCACTTGGAGGCCGAGCAGAAACTTCCCCGGTGTGGCTCCCCCAGCCGTCCAGATGCAGATGGTCTGATAGAAGAATGAATAAAATCCTCAGGACATTCGTAGTGACAGGAGAAAGGCCAGATGCTCTTTGTTAGCAGACTTGGCACTGAGCTGAATTCCCCATGCAGTGCCTTCTGGGAAAACACAGCCCTAATGTAGAGCGCCAATCTTACACCTGGTACATGACTTCATCTCAGGCAACTGTACATACAACATTGCATCACTGCGCGCGATGGGAAAACAGAACGAACGCTGTACACTAATGGGAGCGACGCACAATGCTCAAAAAAAAGGTGCAGTGCGGATTTGTTTTTCCAAGAACTACAAAGACAAACTCACCTCATATACGCAGACAAGAACCCTGTACACCAGCGCTACGGCCATCATCTTCTGAAGGTCCTCCATAGATGTGTTTTCATCGATTTCCTCCACAATAAAGTGTGTTATGAACTTGGCAATGTCCCTTAAATAAGAAAAAAGTCAGTGAGAGGACGTTTCAGGCAAATTAACGCATGAGTCCCTGGGGTCTCTTATTATAAAAGTATAGTGTGCACAACTAATCCCTAGAGTGGTGAGAGAATGGTTTAGTGGCTTTTGAACATTTACTAATTACATACTGGAAAGGATTTCACTAGATTCTTAACCCTTAAAAGAAGCAGTCTGAGCATAAGAGTAGTCATTTCAAAATGGATTTTGATACTAAAGAGGAGGCTTGACACAATAAATCCCACAACGGTAAATAAAATACGGACAATTAGAATTTTTTTCAACACAAAATAAGAGTATTACTTATTTATTTATTCTAGTTCTGATAAAGACATTTCTGAAGTTATTTAGGAACATTCGTGATTCCTTTTCAGTATCGAGAAGCTTCAAGTGTAGATCCCCCCTTCCTTTTTATTAGTTTTTACTTTTGTAAACCTTCCTTTGTAATAAGTATGTTGATAAGCGGTGTTAATATATACTTACTTCATCCCACTTAAGTGCATTATACACAGTACTATCGTGGCTTTCACACAAAACAAGATGAAGAAGTCCACAGTCTCGGCCACGAACCTCTGGAGGGGAGATGGAACGGTGTACTCCCGCCCTGCTAAAACACAGCAGCACAAAGCATGCCATTATGAGAGACACTTCATCCAAAACTTGTGGCCCACAGACAGTAGTAGAACGCTAATGGAGGCCTGGAAGAGCCCTACTTAAACATGTAATCTCCCCAAGTCTATAAGCCTGCTTTGAGACTCATGACGTGGCTTAACCGAGACTACACTGCACTTTCACATGCTTTTATTTGATGAGCACAAATGCAGATGATAATGTGGTACCAGGCTGTGGAGGGGTCCCATTCGGCTGCTGTCCTGAGCGGGCATCCGTAGTGGGGGTTTGGGAGGCTGCTGCTGTTGTTGTCTGGTAAAACTGGTTATTCTGCGCGCTCTCGGGATATCCAGGCAAACTAAGCGGATATGAGTAGTTGTACCAGTTCCTTGCGTCAAAAGCCTGCTGTCCCCTGCTTGTCTGTGCGGCGGTGGTCCCGTGAATATGCGGGACGGCGTACGGGGGAGGAAAGGGCAGCGTGGACAGTGCGACCCAGCTCTGCCAGCTCGCGTGGCCGCAGTAGTAGCGCCACATCCACTGCTGCAACTTCTGGCAATAGTCCGTGGTCGCGGCGCCGTTGGTGCGCTGAGGAGACGACTCGGGGTCTTCAGGGCTCTTGTCACTGGAAACAGACGAAGACATGTCCTAAAATCAGTCCGGTTCAGGAGCCAAATTCAGCGTTAATCCTCCTCCGCTCGCCGCTGCTGCCGCAGACTCACCGCGCACTCGAGCTAACGCTAAATGTAAATATAAGGGCTTCCGGTCTCGTGGAGTTGTCATGGACACTCTTGAAACGTGTTCTGTCTAATAACGATACAAGTCATTTGAAAATAAATTGTTAGTAGTACATAATAGTAGTACATAATATTTTAATAAAACGATTGAAAATGGCATTAGGCCTCGAGCTTATTTGGATATTAAAGGTGCACTTCGTAATTTCTGGAGGCGGTCCGCCACCTGCTTGTTTTCCATGAAGAAGTTTGCGCTTTGCCTGGAATGTTCCACAGTATAGCATTAAACCCTTTTTTTTTTGTCGTCTCTCACCTGTAACTTGGCATGGTGGTGTAACTGCATTTCTCCATGGATAGGTACATTTAATGCCATACTGTGGGACATTCAACCCTCTAGCAGGAGTTACACACTGCTCCTTAAAGTATGTCCTATGTCTTCACGTTACAATAGCAATTAACAATTCAACCCAAAAAGTCCTCAAAATGTTGCATCAAAGAGGAAGGCGTACTCATGATAGGCCTATTTTAAGGCTACGTGAACGGAGACCATTCTTGAAGTGTTATAAATGGTTGTGTTTATGACGTTGTATGTGACTATAATCAGATTATAATCAAAATTGGCGAGAAGCCTAAATCTCGTGCATGCTTCTCCCAGATCTGGAACATATCACCACTAGAGGGCAGCAAACGTCAACTGTTTTTCTCAGTGCATCCAAGCTGAAAATGATGGATCGTTTTAGATATTTTACAGATAAAGTTAGAGCTATGGACTGACACATTAGGCTATGTGATGTACGGAGAATGAATATATATGTTAATAATGCTGACATTGCAGAAAGAAAAGCAGGATCCAACTATTTCAGAAAAAAACAATTTTCACAATTACTAAACATATTTTATTTCTCAGTGACTTTCCTCTGCAACTTTCCCCATTATTGTATTCTGTCTCGTTGGATCTCCAATTAAATGGTAGCAGGGGTGCATTTGCTGACTGGGCTGGCCTGGACCTCTCTGGTTAGGTGTTAGCTCCGCCAGTCCCAAATGATTGTGCCTGTTCCAGTGAATGGGGGCAGTGAAGCGCACTCCAATGTGCGTTATCCCTGTGCACAGAGGCCATGCGATGACTGTGCCCAAAAGTAATCGGGTCATAATAAAAGCGGTGTCCGGCAAATGCTGACCCCAATGCAACCCACCAACCTGGAGGGATTAGAGCTGGAGATCTGTGTCTGGGTCCAGGTCAAAGATGTTACTGCCGTTACAGGCCCTGTGACACTGAAATAACTTTAATTTAGGTGGAATTTAACAGAAAGTGCGGTGTGGTTAGTGATCTGAGTTTTATTCTCAAATAAAATCACTCAAAATGTGCATTTCCTTCACCTGTTACCATGGTATCTCCCTGCCAAAAGATTCATTTTACAGTGTCTGCTCAATCGCTCTATAAACACAGACACGTTTACAGGATGCAAATACTAGTTAGTTACTTACTTACTTACTTTATTGTCCCTGCAGGGAAATTTGTCTTCACAGTTGTACCATTTCAAAAGAGAACGCCATTTCACACAAAAGGCACACATTAAACATTGACATGACATACTATCATTCAGATGACATCATTCAGGTGCATAATCAAACAGGGAGGTTTACAGTTTGTTCACAGTGTTAATGGCTGTAGGGATGAGACCGTTTTTGAATCTTGCCCTGTTTTTAAATAGAGACTGTTTTTAAATCTTCCTATGTTCCTAGAAATGTATAAACGTTCGCAAATGTTTTCCTACAATAATATAAATATCTGTTATTATTACCGGAATGAAAGTACAATATGTCTTCTGTGATTGCTATTTTACAACATAAGCAACAAAGTACAACATGTTCACTAACCCAAATTTATCCTTATTTGTCTTCAGGGAAAAGGATTGCTGTGTCTTTGCTTCGAGACGTACACACAGGGAACAAGGTCAACAATCACACAGCCAGACATTTTGGGTTAAAAAATCCAGCATTTTTATGGGGTAATGAGTTGATACTAGACATAGAAGTATGTGTTTTAAACCTTGTATATGACCCTCACCCTGCTGTGCCTCGTTATATTAGCGTTAATTAAAGCCAGATAATGGGTTGTGGTATCATGTTTACCAGAAGGGAAAAACAACTGGAATAAATCTAATCTGAAATGTGTGTTAGTGATGGTTCTTTGTAAATAATATTTGAACTCAAGGTTAGGTCTCTAGACATTGAGCTTCATTACTACATTTTTGTGCTGGCATGTTGCCCTGTACCACCATGCTCTTAGAGGCTAATCCTTTTGTCCAGACAGGGGTTAAGGCGCAGTCACCACAGAGAGCCATTTTAAAAAGTGGACAAAGAAGAAGAAAAGTGGGTAAAGGGGTCCCGGATGTCCTGTCAGGTCGATGCAGTCATGTGGTGTGTGTGCTTTGGACTTAATCCAGACAAAAAGCAGACTCTAAGAATTCTGCACAACTAACTACTTAGGCCTATATCCTCTAACCCATAAGCCCCTAGACAAATTATAAGGGTATATGGTTTGAGTACACTTAATATATGTTCACTTGTTGCACTGAATAATGATTGAAGTTGAATTTGGACAGTTGCAGTCAGGAGACTGTGTTTGCTGAGGCAGCAGAGGGAAGTCTTACAGCCTTTGACCCACCGAAACCTCTGTACATTTCTGTGGTGCGTTCATGTAACAGGGACAAGTCATTACCTCTGCTTCTGGAGACATGAAGCTTCCACAGGCTGCCCTCCAAAGGAACCTTTTACACACTCCTATGTCAATGTACCAACAAAAATATGTTCCCGGTCAGTATGCATTTTTATATTGCACTTCATTAACCCTGACGGGCATAAAAAGGACACTTTGATAGAATCTTAGATGTGATTCTGGATTCCTTTAACTGAAAGCCATCCGTGACCATGTGAACAAGTACAATCAAAAGGTTGTTTTTATTTACGTCAATATCAGTAAGAGTAGCTCTTTTCTGTTCTATAAACATTCCACACAGCTGCCAACCCGAAAGCAAGACACCCTTAAACTCAAGAGTTTAAGGGTGTCAAATTAAAATACATCTTTAGCATAACCCATTTCACCTTCAATAATAGATCATATTCTATATTACACTGCAGCTGCAGATTGCATCTCAAACCTCCTCATAACGTGACGCCGGAGGCCTGTTTACAAGTCACTTGGAGAAATGTCATACTATGAGAGATTGCTTCCTGTGCTTGTAAGACGCTGCCCTTATCTCCCCATTGCATTTTGGGGAAGTGCCTGCCCTAAGATGTCCATTGTTACTTCTAAAGGAAAGTTTCCTTGAGTTATTTCCGATACCATTTACGGCAGCAGGTGATGAAATACAACAACAGCTTCTAAAGTATACAATAGGACTAACGTATAGATAAGGAAATTATTATGACTGAATGATAAAGTGTCCAAATGTAACCCAAACTGGCAACCTTCAGGAGAGTGAGCAATTATATCTAGAGAGATGGACTCAGAAATTTAAACTCATAGACAATTACACCAAATTATTTTCGTTTTATCACAGAGATTGGAAAAAAAATATGTGCCAATACAACACTGAAAGGAAGTACATTTAAAAAGTCTTGATTTCTTTGTGGAATTTAAAAACAAGTCTTCTATCCACATCTCACTTTTTACTCAATTCATGTGGCATCATTGACTTTGTAGGATGACCAAAAGAGGGATGGTCATTTTAACAATAACTAACATCCAAACAACAGCACGGGAGGGGAATCAAGAGGAAACGAAGATAATAACAATAGTACTGCAGTTATTTACATGTACAGAGAGGAAAAACCCATAACTATTTTTACCTGTAAGGAGTACATTAAGTTATTGTAAGACATTGAAAGATTAATTTGAAGGGCAAACATGTTACCAAGTTGTGCTATAGTCATTAAGACAGGTCACATGCTGTGCCTGGCTGCAAAAGTACATAGTCCAAATATACCCTCTCTTCTGTGTGCTCCCTTGGGTGCCCTGTCCACTATTGTCTAGTCAGTTTGTATGCACACACTTTAAAGCCTGCCACACTTCCTCAGCTATACAGTCACACAGACGGCGTTTTGTTGGAAGTTAAACCCCTGATGAGGCTTGTGGTGAGAAACAACACAGCAGTCCTTTGTGATGTCCTCAAAGGCATATTTCCTCATGTACAATACAATGTACATTTCTGAGGAGCTTTTTCAAGTGGACAAAGGATTCAGAATAGTATACATCTGTCGACTGAATATACGGTTGTAGTACCATCCAAATTACGTTTATATTCAGAAGTGGATTCTCACCGTTTTGACACATATGTATATCTTTATTATATTTAAGGTTTTATGGATCAACCTCTTGAAGTTTAGTTCAGAAATGAACAATAAAAGCAAAAAAAACAACAAGGGCCAACAGGTTAGTTCATATCCAAAAGCATTCTTCAACAATTATAACAATTGTTTTAAAAATGAATTTTTAAATGAAGAAGCCCAGGGGCCACTTCAGGACACACTTTCAAAAAAATTGTTCTAAACCTAAAGAACATGGTGGATTTAGATGCATTTGTCTTAAATGTGTTTAATGTGAGATGATCTCTGACAGAAGCTGGAAATGTCTGCGTCTTTGCCTGACAGACAAGAAGAGTAGAGACTCTTGTCACTCTGTCACTTGTTTCAGATCCGAATTTAATAAACTCAGAAGTTGGGGAGAAAGACCTTGTAAACTTTTATAATTTGAACAAGCTGATAAACTTTTTCTGTAAATTGCCAAAGCTTAAATGGTCGTATTTATTTATATGAATACGTTTTTTCAATTGGTTATAGCAAGGTTTGTCATTGACCAAAGTAATGCCATATTTAATGTGTGAAAAATCATAAAGTGAAGACATTTTAGCAACCTTTTCTGGCAGATCAGGGTGATCTATAATCATTTCTATTAAATTCTATTATCAGTGTTACAGAGCAGGGTCCCTTACTGGAATCTCAGACATGTTTACCGACTTGAGGGAGATACTGAAGGTCACACAGCGGCACACTTGCACTGCAGCTGCATTCATCCAACCCAACAAGCATCCAGCTATAGAACGAGTGCATTTTGGGAGTTTGGAGAGTATAGTGTGTTGCCTCGAGTAACGGATTTGTCCCGCTGGTCAAGGCAGCCGTGGCTGACATAGTTCAGTCCAGCTGTGTGGTCGTCATGGGATCTGGGTCAGTGTATGAGGTGAGAGTCCTGTGGAGAGGATAGAGCTGAAGAATGTGAGGAGGATAGAAATACACACTACAGACTATACACACAAATCTGCTGTTTTTATAGAATGGCGTTCACAATATAACATTTCATTGTAATAGCACTTTCTACATAGATATATATATGATACAACTGAGGTTTGAAAGGCCATTCACATCCACAAAACTACATTCTCAACTATAACTATTGCTCTTTCACATCATTAATATAGTAATACAAAGAAAAATGCAATTGTTTACATATTCATTTAGCTGTTGGTGTAGGATTCATTACATAATCATGATTTAGAAAACAGGATTTATATTTTGGCAGTTAATTTTCTTATAATAGGCCATCTGTCCTTGAACTGTTTGTCCCTGGGTTGAAGCTGAGGACAAGGGGAGGAAGGGTGTCAGCTTCAAAAACTGTAGTGGACCTTTCCAGATGTTATGCAAAGGATACAGACTCATTCCCCTAAGACCAGAACACTGTGTGAGGACAAAGAGATACAGCACCAAAGTCTGCAAGATAATCTACAACCTATCAAACACCTGCAGTTTGTCACAGGAGTTTTCTTCCTTTAATTATATTTTGTTTGGATTTCCTTAATTTGACCAATGGTTGTCTGTGTTAACTTCACAAAACAGATTGGACAGAAATGCTATAGCAAAGTAAAAAGTTTGACAATAAGCAAGTACAATTATTTATCGAGTTGCATGAAGTAAACAGGCAAGTGTGTTTTAAAGTGGAAACAAAATGATTTAATTATAACTGAAGTAAATGTGTATCAAACTATTTGACCGGTCCGAAAATATTTAAAATAATGTTCCTAAAATGGATCAAACTACCTTTTTTGGTCAATATTTTTTCCACAAACTAGAAATGTGTAACAAATGCAGCTAGATGTTACCGAGTTCAATATGGTTTCATTCCGTCTACCATAAAACAAGCTCATCTCCCACCGTTGTCCAAACAGCCCCCCCGAGGTACACAAGCACCGCACCTGTAAGTCTATCTACTGCAGATGTGAACTCCACTCTAGGGCTGTGAGAACTGGGACAGATCCCGGGCCAGCAGTCAATCAGGACTGAAATTTCAACAATACAAGCCTCAAGGAAAATAATCTTGTTTATCCTTTGTGTAGGGTCAGCTGTTTCTACCATCAAATGCAATCAGTGGAATTGTCAGTCTTTGTCATATCGCCAACTCGTCATTACTGTAGTTGCTCATCTACTGTAGAAAATACTTTTGAACACTGGCCAAAAGGCGTAGCTCATATTTAGGACAAACCCATGATGCTCTGGGGTTTCTCCATGTTCCCACTGCTGAGTTACAGCAAATGGGAAATGTTCTGCCTCCCGAAAAGGAAGCGGGGGACATTTCCTTACTGACCTCAAGTTATGGAGCCTGGAATATTTTATGAGATTAACATTCCTTGAGGCGCGTATGCCAAAAGCAATTAATGTGAGGTTACGAGATGCTCAGAGGGATTCATGTACAGGAAAGAGTATTGTGTTGCCTTGTTGTGTAAAAAGTCACTTGCCGGAGAAACGTTATGACAAATTTAAAGCTTCTTTATTCAAATCACCACAAACAAGAAATTCAAGATGGAAAACGGGGGCATGGCAGTTGTAAATGTGTTTCACAAGTAAGAACACAATGAATGTTGAATTAAGGCTCATTGAACTGAGCTCGTCGTCCAGGGGAGTAACAGTGTCCAAGGGTCTTACGCCTCCTTCACATATGTCCTCACTGCAACCACGTCTCCCATAATGCATTTCTGTAGAATAATAATGTCAGTGTTAGTTTTAAGATTTGTTT
Organism: Chaenogobius annularis; assembly: GCA_015082035.1. Lineage (NCBI taxonomy): Eukaryota > Metazoa > Chordata > Actinopteri > Gobiiformes > Gobiidae > Chaenogobius > Chaenogobius annularis. Next base: position 319,952 of record BJKM01000365.1, read on the forward strand.
TTTCTAGAAAAAAAAAAAAAAAAAAAAGTTAAAAATGTAGACAAAGTTAGTCTACCACATCATGTTTTAATGGTCTCTGATTTTTCCAAGACTGCAGCCAAGTTAAGCAGCAAACAATATAGATGAATAAACTTACAGCTATTAGTTTCCCATCTGTGATCTCTCGCTCTATACTAGTCTCTTTGCCATCCCAGGTCTGTTTCTGGATAAGTTTACCATTTTCCAGAGTCATCACAGTCTGCAAAAAGATTACAAAAATGTGTCAAAAACTTTTTGCATTATAAAGACACTTTTTGTTGCATTGTAGATGACAAACCTTCGTCTTCCTGTCGTCTGCGGTGGTTTCTTCAAATGGCTCGTCGAGTTTGAACTTTATTTCAGTGGTTTTAAACGTGCTCTGAGATTTCATGCACACCATTCCGTTATCCACGGACACTATCAAGTTAGGCTTGGTCCGATTGCCCACCTGCCGAGTCGCGAAGCCCACGCCTAGGACACACAAATACAAATCAAGACAAATCCTGCATAATTTATGTTCGATTGACCGTGAAGCCCAAAAGGATTAGACAAATAAAACATGTATTTTCAGAGCACAAACTAAGTGATACATGGCTTGCCAATTTTAAACCACCAACAAACAAATGCACAATGACTTACCGATTGCCTTCATGTAGTCGTCAAAGTTCTCGCTGGAAATCATCTTCCACGTCCCAACAAACTGCTCAACCATCTTTGCAACCTTCGTGTGTTTATCCTCAGACACCTGCGGATCGACTGGACCAAACTTTGTCCCACACTTTGTCGCACCGAGAGCGAGACACGGCCTTTTTAAAGCCACGGCGTGCGCCAATGACATGCACTCTGAGCCTATCAGCATGTGAAACGTCACCATCTGCTACGCATGTCCCGCCCCTTTCGCCATCCTCCACCTCCGCTTCTGCTCAACGCGTTTACTGTCCTCATTCATTAGCTTAATAGAGCTGATGTTGTGCCGTAATGTATTTAAAGGTGCTCTGTGTAACTAGGCAACGAAAACCACATTGAATTTAATTAAATAAATGCAAGAAAACAGAGATCAATGCCATACTGTGGAACACTCTAGGCAAAGCGGTAACATCCTGATGAAGGCAAGCAGGCCCTCCATTAGAAAAGTGTCATAATGCTCCTTTAAGCCTGCTGTGTCAGAGAGGATTGGATCTTTATCAGATGTTGGTACGAGAATGTTATTGCGGTATCAACATTGTGCCATTCGGTAAGGTTAAGGTACACTTTATTGTCGCATAGATTTGTCCGGTCGATTCTACCATACCGACGCTAGGACCCATCTCCAGATCTTGAACTTGGTCAGGACTACTTGTGCTGGAGGATTTGACCCACTGTGCATGTTGTGGGTTTATGTGGAGTGGAAGGAGGAGACCCACCATTCCAGATACACTAAAGGATTGAGTGAATCCACGCCCAGAAAACAAAACATATCAATCGAACAGGATTTTAGGTAATTTATTATAAACATTTTCACAATACACATCAATAAATATACACTCCTCAACACAGAACATAATACTATTTTTTGCCAGTGACTTTGGCCTGTGGATCCTTAGCGGTGCAGCGAGACTGAAACGCACTGAACATCTCCTGGCTGGTCAGTTTGGCTCCTTTCATCACCAGCCTTTCTCCATCCACTGTTTCAAAAAAGGCAAAAACATAGTCATGACTCATCTGGGTAACAGGTCAAATAAGGGGTAAAAGTAACAAAAACACGGAGGATGCTCCCACACAGAGCTTCAGACTGTCTTTGTTCAGGACTTGAGCTCACGTCAGCAGTGGAGCAGTGATGCACCATCTGCCTCAGCATTAAGGGGAGTTTATGTGTGCAGAGTTCACCTCTTTTCTGGGAATTGTCTGCAATAAAATAATTTGTTCGCGCTCATTCACATTTCTCACATAAAGTACTGAAAATGTATTGAGTTATTTGGACCAAACTGTACTCAAGTACTGCTAGCAAAATTGTACTTAGGTAAACGTACATAGAATTATCATTGAGACTGATTTGAAATGTGATACAGAACAATTACAAAGCTAGAATTATACTCAATCACATGCAAATCTACTCAAAGTACTGCTATTCTATACTTTCAGATATCAAACTTTCTGAAGTAGCAGAGATGTAAACATGACATGAACGGTCAGATTTAAAGGAAATAACTTTAAATTAAGGTTTACTTTTTTCATTCTATACATTTAATTTAAAGCATGTTTGTGTGGATTTATAGTTACACAAACGCGTGGTACCGCAATTCGGGTGAGGGGAGATGATAATACTAGATTTAACTTAAAGTGACACTGTGTAACTTTTTGTAGGTGGAAAGTCTCCTGTGTGATTACATGGAAATAGAAAGTTAAAACCACACTTTGGAACATTCTTCATGAAGCTACATTTTATGCCTTACTGTGGAATATTACAGCTAAAGCAAGAACATTCCCATGGAAACAAGCAGGAGGCTCCTCCTACAGATGCAGCTCACTCACAGCAACATTCAAATGAAAATAACTTTTAATTTAAATTTATATAATTAAAAATGTTGTTTACAAAGTAGCCTAATGGAATATTTTATTTTTAATAGTAAACTGCAATAAATATGTTTTTATACATCAATATCAGCTAGCATTTAGCAATTTGAAAGATGAAAACCCAAGCCAAATAATGGAACTATTTATCTATCTATATCCATAAAAAGATACAACACTTGTTTTATGGCATTGTCTTTACATTTCTGGCCTGGCTATATTTATATATAAAAAGTATTGCTCTAATTTCAAATATTTTGTCAAAGAGAAATGTCCAGTGAAATTACAACAAAGTGGCCTGTGCAGCTGATAGTTTACCATATGTGACGTCCACCACTGGTTCAGACTTGTCGTGTTTTGCGACAGACGTCACCTCACAGTTAAGGTTGGTCGCCCGGACTTTCTCTGAGTTCACCATGGCCAAGAACTCCCTGAGTAAAGACAAATAGCAGCGTATTACCAGCCTGAAATGCAGTCCCACCCATCCATTTTTCAGGGATAAGGATCAAGAAACTATTTGAGAAATGATAACGTATGTAACGAGATGGATCAGGCCACTCTTTTGACCTGTTCCATTTCACGACACCAGTCCAAAAGTGTCCCAGTCATATCTGTCTCTAGACACCATCATGGCCCTAGGCAAGAGGTGGTCTCGAGGGCCCCTCATATGCAAAATGATAACCGTTTCATCGATGGTGTAATATAAAACTGGATCATTTGTGGTTTGACAAATTACTTTTAAGAAGAAAGCTTACTTATCATAAAGGCTAATGTTGATGTATATTTTATGGAGCCTCTCTTGGGCCCCTAAGCAATTGCACGGTTGGCCCCCTCCTTTGCAGCGGTCCTGGCTCCAGTAACTTCAAGCATTTTTTCAGTAACTCTCAAGTAGCACTTACACTGATTCGCAGGCGACGTGCTTGCTTTAAATGAGACTGAAGAAGTCGAGCACAAAACAGAACAGATAATGGCGTTGGAATGGGTCTATGAAAGTAAACTGCTTTGGATAATAAGGAATTGAAATGAAGTCTTCTGCTGCTAAACATAACATCGACTGTAGCAGAATACTTAAACGTGCTGGACATGTTCTCAAGCGACGTAATTGTTATCGATTGTGAGATGGAAACATTGTCGGGACATTGGCGCACGCTTCTTACCGTGTGGACCGGACATTGGACTCGAAAGGACAAAACTGGACGGCTATTTTCTTCACAGCCTTCAGCACCACGGTAGACCTGGAGGCCGCCATGTTTTTCTGTCGTGACCTTTTACCTCAGAGTGGAGTTTTGTTTGTTTGAAAACTGGCCACCAGAGGGAGCAAGAGGATAGGGAATATCAAGTACACACCAAGTGTGTGTTTATTTTGTGAAGTTAGAGTGTGTTTGCGATTCAATTCCTTTCAAAATACTATTGACTTCAAATTTATTTGGGCCTATTCGGAGGAAAACAGCAAATATTTATCAATTTCTCATGGTTTAAAGGGGCAATATGTAAAAAACAAAACTCCAAAGGAATTCTAATTTTGAACACCAATGTAGATATTTTTCTATATACCCATGAGGAGCCAATGTTATAATTTCCTTGACGCGTGCACAAACAATAATACAACTTAATCCATAAAGCTTCAAGACAAGGAAACACGACAACATCGCCACGTCTTACAAAAATATAGACCGCTACACTTTGATCCTGTTGTAGGCTCTATACAAAGACTAGCATCTGAAAGGTAGAATCCTAATAGCCCTGCACCTGCACTTCTTAATCATTTTGTTCAGTGCACAACCATGACTTCCAGAGCTACACGAGCTTCCACTAGGGGGCAGTGTATCATGCCAAAACGCAAAACTGCATTTGCACAAACGGTTTTCTCCTACGTTTAATGCATAATAAAGTAGTGGGAACAGGAGTCCTTCCAGCTGAACTGAAAAGTCAAACAAACTATGCCCCGTGGCATAAAAAGGACTTATAGTTTTGTGGAACACTCAAACTTGCCAGTCCTGACAATAAGATGTTGTATTGCTTCCCCTTATATTAGATCTGCATAACTCCAATGTAGCACCTTCTTGTTTCCAGTTTTATGACGTACAGATATATGCAACACAAGTATATGCTGATGGACTCCAACTGAAGTCTGTACATTGTTCCGACTAATCTAAAATGGTTAAGAAAAATCAAAATTTCTTTCCCAACCCCTATTTGACCCCAGCAGATTTACCGAGTTTGTACTGTTGTTACTGGGCACGACCTTTCATCACGTTTAGTGTGAATTGGGCGTGTGTGGTAATAAAGACCTTTAATGGCCCTTAATAGGGCCTAATTTATAAATTTGTAGTTCCTGGAGAACTTTTGAACTGGAGTCATAAATTGAGAGTCGTAACACTCCCATTGCACACATTATTATTTCACAGATTGTCCACCAAAGTCTTTCAAAACTGAGAGAAAGGGGAATACATACATTAATGTCAGGCAACAAGTGTCCAACAAGTGCCCACAAAGCAATAGGCCCACAAATATGACCTACTGTTGACCACTGATTGAAAGAGCGGACAGATGTGTACATAATAACAATGTACATAAAAATCTAGCGTTGACCCTGAACTTTTGTAATACCATATATAAAACAAAGAAAGTATTACAGTGAAACACACATTTTTATATTTTATCCCAAGACGTCAATAACATCCTTGTGTCATTGTGTCTTTACTTATTGCAGAGGCGACACCAGGAAACCAGCTCTGACACTCCTCTGCCATCATCTAACGGACATTCACTGCTTCGCAATTACGTTAAGACAAGATGAGTGTGGTCCTGTCAGCCCCAGAGTCAATAAAGGAGGTGCTGCTCTCCAAGCAGACCATCAAACCGACACATCTCATAATCAAATAGACAGAGAGACAACGAGAACAGCCCTACACTCAGCAAATGAGAAGGGTCAGAGGTCAGTCAACGCAATTAGATGCACGACATTTTCAATTTTATACACTCTATGAGAATGACATTTAGCACATTTGGCAGAAGAGCCACAGTAACTGATCTCAACAGGTATCATTACTGAGAATGGTCACCTTCTTTTTAAGTCATATATTATCACATGCAAATTTGAAAGAAATGATTATCAATTTGTGCTCAAATACTTTTCTTTTCTTATATTTTCTAAAACAAGTTTGTGACAAATTTGGTCTTCTTTATTCGGGTAAACTGATTACAATCAACCTAGATCAGGATGAACCATGACCAAGGCCTCCCAACTGTGGTTGAACCAAAAATGACAAAACACAAAGACAATTCTGATTTAATGCACATCCTAAACAGCAAGAGTACATGGAAAACACAATTTTAAATCCGATTTCAACCCAGAACTTAATCTGGACTCAATTTGAATGATACAGTTGTTTTCTGAATTTCTTGTGCCATCATTTCAGCAACAATTAAAAACTCATCTTTGTCACAAATCTCTGTGTTAGAGGCCAAATTTGAGGACTAGTCATAGTAGTCTTCTTTCTACTGAATTTTAGAGACATATTGTTTTATTTTTGTAATTACCGTAGTAACACATAACTTCCTCATCTCATCTACTCCGTGTACAAGTGCTGTCTGTGTGTGTGTGTGTGTGTGTGTGTCAACTTCCCTGACCCCTGAACGCTTTATTTATAGCTGAGCGGTCAAAAAACAAACATGTTATTCTCGGTATAGTACGCCCTTACAAACTGTATGTAGGTTTTTCGCAAGTCTTTTTCCTGAAGTGTGGACTCAGCCTTTGACAGTAACACAGTGGCAGGGCAGAGGGCTAAATATAGACACGAGACAACTCACAGGCATTAGCATTTCCTCCTCACGATCACTTATTTAACCGTCATGGAGTATTGTGGGCATAAAAAGCGGCGACTGTATTTTAGATAAGATGACCGGTATTTAAACTTGCCCAGAGTAAACACACAGCATCTGCTTTCAGGATAGTCTCTTTTTAATTTGCCCTTCTGATACCACAGCTTTTAATTAGTCACCCAAGATCTGATAGCATGAAGTTAAAAAAGAAATAATGAAAAAATCTTCAATCAAATCAGTAAGTGTTGAAACAAGTTCTTCATATTTAATAAATGTAGTGGGTTAGTTACATAAAGGTACACTAAGTAACTTTGTTTGTGCTGTCTCCATGAGTGTTTTACACTTTGCCTACAATTTTCCAGTGTGACTTATCTAAATCCATGGAGACAAGCAGGTGACGCCACTTGGCAAAGTCACAGGTCAGATCTGTGGCGAGACGAGCCCACTCTCAGTAAAGATACATGTTTTTCAAAGTATTCTTCAAGCAAACTAAACACCTGATACTGACTAAATGCAAAGCAGGTTTAATTCCAGGCAAAGCAATGATATCTCCATGGAGACAAGCAAGCAGACTCCCCACCAGCAATGTTACATGGTGCTTCTTTAACCTAATATAATATAAAGATACATTTTGGGTTATACTGAGATAGCAAAATACAGTTGTTTCAGATTGTATAACACAAAAGTCAAACTTCAGTGGGTGTTTTTAGAGATATGAAATGGTCTCGTCAAATTTGTAACCCATTTGGCACTTTACGTTGGCTATGTGTCTAAAACAAGAATAAACATCACTGGGCAATAGCTCAAACAGCGTATTGAGTCTTCTGTTTTTGCTTAAATGTCTTTGCTTTTATGTTCCATTTAGTGTTTGAAGCATTCACACACGAGTTACAGCCAATACAAGTGTGACCATAATATGCGCGGTAGACCAGTGTCTAATTGTATCTGGAAGCTGCTCCAGAGAGAGTTGAAAACATCCTGAGAATGACTGTGTGAACACCCACAGGATCCGGACTGGACTTAAAGTAGACTACAGTTTCTGGTCCAGGAGAAAGGTATTTCCTTTGGAGACGTCTATAAGGAACTCAAGTATGTAAGGAGGGGGGTGCAAGGGGGTATTGGACCTGCATAAGAGAATGGACTAATAGATAAACACACTGAGAACACTGGCTAATTTGGGGGAAATACTTGGACTCCTGGAGCAGCAAGGCAAGAGCAGTTTACTAGGGTACATTGCACAAACACCACATACAAATTGGGACTAAACTAGGAACTAAGCATGGACAAGGCAAGGTCTGAACCAGGACTAGAACAGGACCAAATCAAGTTTTCATTCAAATTTAACTGGGCTCAAATTCGGTTGCCTAGCCATATATTTGGAAGGCTGGTGTTAAGGCCTACAGAATATTTAAGAGCTTTAAAACAACACAAAAAATAACTTTAAAACAACACAAAAAATAGCTGACTGGCACATAATAAACAAATAGAGAAGTAAATGAAAAAAAAAAAAAAATTTAAAAATTAAGGTATAGACCAAGGTTTAATCATTTTAAATTTTTCATAATCTGTTGTTCATTTTATAGTTGGTTGTTTTTTGTATGTTGTAACTGTGTGTTGAACTTTGTCGTCTCTTGGCCCGATCTCCCTTGAAAAAGAGGTTTTTATCTCAATGGTAATTTAGTATATAAATAAATAGTTTTCTCTCTCTTTCTCTATTTATCTCCTTTTCTCTTCCTCTCTTCTGTGCTCTCTTTATTTCTCTCTCTTTCTGTCTCATTCCCTCTTTCTTTCTCTATTTCTCTCTTTTTTTTTTAACGGCATAACGTAAAACACATACTTTGAAGACGTACAACTACAGTAGGTAGCGGTAAATGCACCTTTTCAGTTGGCTGCCAACCGCCATTAAAAGTAACACAACAACAAAAACAGCAACAACAACAACAACAACAAAAGAATAAAGTCTAGAGAAAAAAGTCTAAAGAATTAAGTCTAAAGCATAAAGAATAAAGTCTACATGAGCCTGAAGCTGGGTGGTAACACAGGTCTGGAAGATCTCCTGTGTGGTACCAGTGCCCAAGACACCGCCAAAGACCTCAACAGCTTCAGCCCAGTGGTTCTCATGTCCCATCTGATGAAGACACTGGAGCGGCTGGTCCTGGACCACCTCTGCTCAACCGTGAGCTCAGCCATGGACCCACTGCAGTTTGCGTAGCGGCCTGGCATTGGAGTGGAGGACGCCCTCATCTCTCTGCTGTGCCGCTCTCTCTCACCTGGAGAAGCCTGGCAGCGCTGTGAGGATTCTATATTTTGATATCTCCAGCGCCTTCAACACCATTCAGCCGCTGCTCCTGAGGGACAAGCTGGAGACGGCTGGTGTCCTTGACTACCTCACAAACCGACCCCAGTTTGTGAGAGCCTGGGACTGCGTGTCTGACACTCGGACCTGCAGTGTGGGGGCTCCCCAGGGCTCCGTCCTCGCGCCCTTTCTCTTCACCCTCTACACTGCAGACCTCAGACACAACACGGACAGCTGTGTCCTGCAGAAGTTCTCTGATGACTCTGCCATCATCGTGCTCATCACGGGCGACGACGATGCAGAAGACAGAGGACTCGCGAAGGACTTTGTGGACTGGTGTCAGCAGAACCACCTCCTCATCAGCACGGGGAAGACCAAAGAGATGGGGGTGGACTAACGCAGATGCCACTCTGCTGCCCCCTCACCAGTGAACATCCAGGGAAGGGACATTGAGAGAGTGGACTCATACAAGTCCCTGGGAGTTCATCTGAACCACAAACTGGACTGGACTCATCACACAGAAACACTGTACAGGAAGAGCCAGAGTCGGCTCTTCCTCCTGAGGAGACGCCGGTCCTTTGGAGTGACAGGGCCACTCCTGAGGACCTTCTACAACTCGGTGGTGGCTTCAGCCCTCCTGTACGGTGTGGTCTGCTGGAGCAGCAGCATCACAGAGAGGGAGAGGAAGAAGCTGGACAAAGTCATCAAGAAGTCCAGCTCCGTCCTGGGCTGTGCTCTGGACTCGGTGCAGGTGCAGGTGGGGACAGAAGGGTCCAGGCTAAACTCACGTCTATGCTGGACCATGAGTCTCACCCCCTGCAGGACGCTATCCGCTCTGGAGAGCAGCTTCAGTGACAGACTGATCCAGCCTCGCTGTGTGAAGGATATATACTATGTATACATAATGTCAATCATCCCTATGCAAAAATTGCTGTCCAGATGACAGCTGTAAAGGGTTGAATTCAGAGTTTTCTTTTCTTTCTTTCCCCCTAAATGATCTGTTTTTATTATTATTATACTGTGCCTAATCTGCTTGTACCCTTTGTTGCAACAATAGAATTTCCCCTTTGTGGGACAAATAAAGATGATCTTATCTTATCTTAAAGAATAAAGTAAAGAATAAAGTCCAAAGAATAAAGTCCAAAGAATAAAGTCCAAAGAATAAAGTCCAAAGAATAAAGTCCAAAGAATAAAGTCCAAAGAATAAAGTCCAAAGAATAAAGTCTAAAGAATGGCGGTAATATAACACTATGGATACCAACCGCCATAAAACGCCACCAAAGAAGATGTAACATTAACATTAACTTTACATTAACATTAATATTAATAACAGCAATAATAAAAATCATAATAATTCGTACCATTTGCAATACTACGGCCTACTCCTCCTGAATGTACGTACAAAAGCGCTACCCGGTCTAAACGTTTCTGTGTTGGCGTGAACTCCATTTCCCACAATGCCGCGCCGCGCCCCGCCCCGCCTCCGCCTCCTCCCCTCAGTGTTCTGGCTCCAGTGCTTCCACAGTGGTGTTGCAGACAGAACCGCGGCGTGTCCTCTCTCCCTCTCTCTCCCTCTCCACTCGTGTAAATGTGCGCGGACTGTCCCACGAGCCCCGGCCCGCTCCGTGGACGCACCGCGCGCTCACGCATCACTTTGACGTCTCTCTGAACGCATCCCACCAAGCGTCAACACAACGCGCGCACTGGATAAACCCCATCCGCCACTTTCTGTCCACACTGGATCTTTGAATGGTGCGTTTTGGATCCGCGGTAAGAAGTCAGTCTCTCATATCGACAAAGTTAAGTTTTGTGTATTGGCGGATTGTTTGATTGTGGATGTTGGGAAGTTGGCTGCGGGTTTGGGGAGTGAGTGGACGCGAGGGGGGGGGACGTAAACTTCAGAGTGTACTGCGGCACTGGCAGAGTCATAGATCAGCGATGACAGCGAGGAGGAGCAGACTTGTTGCCTCATATTTAACCTGCTGATCACACTGTTCAGAGATAGTTTATTACGTTTGCACAGAACTCATCCAAAGAAGCTCATTTATTATTAGACTGTGGACCTTTACCACCTGCATAGTTATTATGTCATTACATTGGGCACTGACTGTAGTTGGCCCTAAACTGATTATTTCATCATTAGGACCATCTCATCTTGCTCTCAAACTAAATGCCATTTCAGCATGTGAGCATTGTATTACACCAAGGTCAATGATAATATAAGATTTGATGTATTACTGGATTTATGGTTCCGTGATATACCATCGGTTGTCTGAAATCCCATTATTTACATTGTTAAATAACGTGTAATCTTGTATACACTTTCTAAAATGTGGGTGTGGCGTGAGTAGGCCTGCAACTGACTAATCGTGATGAACAAAAAATACTTGATGTTGTATTCTGATGATCGTAATCGTTATCTGGACTGTACAGGCTCTAAAACACATGCCAAAAAAGATAATTTATAACAAAGACGGTGGCATTTATCAATCAAAGTATCTGACTTTGATCATTAATATACTTTATGTGCTTTCAATCACCGTATTTCAACATTTATTTGGTTGATAATGTATTTTAAAAGCCTCAGTGTACAATAGTAACAGTAATGCGATTTGTCGACTAATACAAAATAAATAAAAATCGCTGAATAGCCGACTACTAAAATAATCACTAGTTACAGTTCAAAGAGGGATAAGAAAATGCCAGTATAGATTTGTACTATTCCATTATAAAGTTTGGAATGATTCTTTTAACAGTGATTTTGCTCCCGGATGCTTTTCTCTCCAGTTATGCAGGTTTGGGACTAGGACTAACCTAACTTTCCCAATCCCCCCTGACAACCAGCACTGTGAAATACATGACACAGGGGTCGACCTGCCACAATAACACATTTCATGTAATGCCACAGAAAATACCACGCTAAACTATAATATTGAAACCACTCTGCGACATAAACCCTGAAGCTGGAAAACCCCAGTAAACCACTTTTAAATGTACAATATTGTCAAAAAGCATGAACCGAAATAAAAGATACAGCAGTTTTTATTTAGCCACAGAAGTTATGTATTTTCTCAAATCTTGTCTTATATTACAAACTATTTTCTCCACTTGTGCAAAGAATAGTTACTCACGATTAGGGTTGTCACGATTATCAGGTTAATCGATAATCCTGATTATTCAAGTCACAATCTAATCGTAAGAACCGAAAAATAATAAATGTTTTTTCAATATACAGTCCAAAAAATAGACCTACATGTGAGAAACTTTATTTCGTCTGGCTGTTTTTGTCAAATGTAATATTATTTTGTCATTCTGAAAGTAGGTTTTGGTAAAGCTGGTCACAAACTTGAGTTACAGTAACACGCCAGACCACGGGAATGGAAGAAAAGTCAAGATTTCACTGTTCAGGATGTTTTTCCCCCCCCTCAATAATCGTAACGCTAAAATGTGATATCGTGACATCCCTACTCACAACAAAAATATTTATTGAACGGTAATTACTGTTCCGGGTGCGTTGTCGAGCACGTATCCCACACCTGCAGTCCTACAAAACCATCTCTGCTGCTGTAAATAACCTGCCAGAGTTTGTATTTCTCCTACAGTTTTATGTATGTCCAAAAGCGAAACGGCGCACTGATCAAATCCCACCAACAGAGAGCCCCACTGGTCCCCTCCCATCATTCTGTGTTGATGTGATGTTGAATAGCTGCTGGCAAGGCTTCTCCCCTGCAGCGGCACGGCTTTCACAAACACTCACTTCAACCAACACAAATCGCACTTTGTCCAAGCTCTCCGTTCCCCAGCTCTGTATTTCCTTGTCCTTTCACTACTAAACATTAATGGAAGGAACTATGCAAATTCTTCTCCTGGGTGGATACAGTTAATAACATGCCTGCTGTTAATGTTACATTGTTTTATCTGTCTTCTACATCCTTCTGGTTAGTCGAGGCCGCTGCAGGTGACAGTATATGCATGCCCTTAGTGTTTTTGCAGGCTCGTTGCAGCTGTTAAGAGAGGGAGAGAGGTGGGAAAGGGGCTGCAGGCAATGCATCATCATGTTGTTAGATTGTTTAAAAAAAAAAAAAAAAATGTTATTATTGTTATCTGCGGCCTTGAGTGAGAAAGCAAAAAAGCTGTTTCTCAAAGCGTGGGCTGTAAGAACTAAAGGGCTAGTGAATTTGCATACTGTAATAGTCGAGTGAGAAGCCAGGAGTTACATTGTACTTTCATTTAAAAGAAAAAACATTGCATCATTAAGAGGACTTTGCACCCCCAAGACAACATTCCTGTTTGTGTTTGTTTGCTGTTTAAGAAATGGTTCTGGTTTGCTATGACCTTGGGTGGACAGTGATGGAAATGTGTAAAAGTCCTGCTATGTAACGTCTGGTATGAACTATGAACTGTGCAATGAGGAACCAGCATGCAAACAGATGTAAACAGTGTATGGTTATATCCTAACTCTAAATAATAATAACACCAGGGATCAATCTAGTGTCCAAAAATAGACATGCTGTAAATGTAAAGTCCTTTTTTTGCCATTTAGAAAGTTACATTTTGTAAAGCTGGTCAAATTTGAGTGATAGTAGCGTGTTAAACAATGGCAATAAAAAAAAAGAAAGATTTCTCTGTTCTGTGGTTTCAGTAATTGTGAATAATTGTCATGTTTTTTCTCACAATGATCGTAAAACGTCTCTATTCAACACTAGTTTAAGCTTGGTCAATTAATTTAGCTTCATGATTGAAAGATGCACAATATTCTTTGACACACCATTTTAGAAGTACCATAAATATCCAAGTCCATACTTTATATTTGTTCTGTCGTACAGGGGATAGGTGTTAAAGTTACCTGGACGTGCTGTGGCTGGGCTTTGGACATTGTCTGTTGGATCGCATGTGTTGCAATATGTGGATTACAGTTGGGTGTTTAGTATGTATAATAATATATTGCAGTAGTATTGTAAATAATGGTGTCAAAACAGTATTTTTATTGTGGAATAGACGTTAGAAGCTATATCTGTTTTGCCGAGTTTAGTTGGAAGAAGGAGAATGTAAAAACAAATCACATGTCGCTGATGACTTGCGGAAAGGTCAAAATGCTGCATTTAAAATTCTGAATAAGTCCTGGAGAACATTAAACTTAGGTTCTTGTTGCCGCTGCTTGCTTATTGACCTTTCAGCTGCAGTCTGGGGGGGCTATGTTTATGTGACATTGTAGAAAGTCATTTGCATGAGCTGCTCAGGAGAGGGAAACGCAACAGCTGCCAGTGATCTCATTAAGAACACCATCATGTTTCTACGGGATGGAAAACCTGGAGATATCCCCCGGTGGTAGGATAATGGCACGCCGGGCGACTGCTGCAAAAAGTATAGTTTTATCACGGGCTGTCAAGGTGTCGGTTTGCAAGACCACGCGTTTCACACTCAATTAGGCCTCAGTAAGTCACCTGTTCTGATCTTTGGTGGTAAGAAAACATGTAATTATCCAGCAGTACCATGACCCAACGACTGTCCATCGAAAACTGCACCTGAGGCGGAACAGAGACTGAAAAGAAAGTCATTATGATTGTAAATGTCATGACCTTGTAAATGTGTACAAAAGCCTTTACAATGCGGTAGGATTTTTCATATGCATAAATCCTGAGATTGTGAATGTATTTTACGTTGCGTTAGTTATTTCTTTGGGAGCATTAGCGCTTTTTGGACACTGTTGGCTCACTTTTATACGAACTTAAGGGCTGTAAAAATACCCAGATCCTAATCAGTAGTTGGTTTTATTTCACTATGTGCAGCACTTTGGAAGCGGCTTTTGTTTGTCAAATGTGCTATAGAAATAAAGTATATTAGATAATCAATGCTAAAACTAAAGTATCGATACTCCAAAAGTCACATAAATGAGACATAATTGGCCATTTCCTGAATAGTTTTCGAATGGTCTTGAAGTACCGTATTTTCCGGACTTTTAGCCGCTTCCCTATATAAGCCGCATTTGCTCTATTTTTAAAAAAACGATAATGAAACAATACATAGGCCGCACCTTTTGTATAGGCCGCAGAACTCTTTCCTTGACTTTTGGCATCGCATGAGCTCGTTCCCCGCTGTCCCCTTCAGCGTCTCACCATACATTCATTGATGTTAAGCTTGCGTGCAGGCCGCGCGGTTTCCTAGCAAGATCGATGGCCTTCAGCTTAAAACTTGCTTCATACGAACTTCTTCGTTTGGGTTCCATAATGATGGGCAAGAATTTGAAAATAATTTATAGTTGGTAATTTGTCGTCCGTGTTCTATTTGCTAGCTGAATAAAAAAGCAACATCTGCTTCTTTGCTTAACTTTTCTGTAGTTTTGATTCTAATTCCGGTTAGTTCGCCCCTAGCGGTGAAAGAAAAAAACCACAGAAAAGCCGCAGCCTCTAAATAAGCCGCATGGCTCAAAACATCTGACAAAAGTAGCGGCTAATAGTCCGCAAAATACGGTATTTCAGAACGAAAGACCACATGATAAAGAAAGTACCATTTAGTGTTCGAAATCAAGTTTGAAATGTGCACACTAATGCACATAGAGAACGCCAAATGCCTGCCCTAATTTGATTATGACAGGTTTTTAATTTGTCTGGGTAGTTGTCTGGAGAGAATAGATCAAATCAGACTATAATCAGTGTAATTGGAGTACTCTGTGCAGTAAACGTGGTGTGAATGATATAGAAGACCCAGTTAAGATGCAACAGAATTAACCAATGATTATACCAAGCCTGGATAAAGTCATGTCAACTCCAGTAAAGAAAATAGCCATAAGAAAGAGAACACAACTTTTTATCTTTACTAAGTGAGAAGTGTTTTCTCTACCAACTTCGACTCATTGGTAAAATCCGCACAAACTCGAAACCGTTTTAGCAGTCTGTTTATCGAGAACGCCTCAGAGGTCTAACACGCTGCAAATCTCCGAACAATTTTTCAGCCGCAGTCGGGTCTAAAATAAATCATATAGTTATCAGCGGATTGGAATAAACACTCGACGCGACACCTTGAGATTTAAAAACAGGCTTGTATCGATATTTGTGTTGCTTGTTTGATATTCAGTGCTCGTGGGATATATTTGAATCCTCTGTGTTGTTAAAAGTTTGATGAGCTGATGTGTAATTAGCTTGACTTGTGTTCCTCGGCGCTGCGGTCAGGATTGGTCAGTGTTGGAGGCTTAGGAAAAAATGAGACGGCATTTCAATCACAGTGAAGACAAGGGTGAGTCGGGAGATTAGATTTAGTGTGTGACAGATGAGAGGAATAAAAGCGCGCACACTATTCTTGATATGAATAGACAGTATTGATCTGCACTCGGGCTCTCCCTGCTGTTTCCTCCTGCTCTTCACAAGTATTGACCACTGTCTGATTGATTTTCCATTTGCTATATGCAGTGCAAAGGACACTTGTTATGTTTTTATAAAATGCCATTAAAGCTATTAAAAAACTTGAGTGTAAGAGGCTTTTCTCAAGTAGGACTTTGTATACATTTGATACTTTTCGGTTCTATTTTATCCCTTTACCCTTTTTGTTGCTGTCCTTTTGAACTACCCAGGGAGTGACACAAAAGCTAAATAACACTCCCAATTGTTCAAAAAGTAGAAGTAGTTCCTATTCGCCTATACGCCACCTGCTTGTTTCCATGGAGATGTTATTGCTGATGTTATTTTTGAAAACACCTGTGATTAAATACATGCGGAATAGATGTTTATTGCCATACTGTTGAACTTTCCAGTTAAAACAGTAGTTGACAAACAGGACAAATAAATATAACTATATTGCGACTGTACATTGCTGATTATTATCATAGTGACTTATACAGACAGGGATAAAGAGTATTGTATTATGCAAACGGCTTCTAATCTCTTGTGTGTGTGCGTGTGTGATCTTTTGCAGGCGACATGTAACTGTTTGTCAAAGCCAGACTTGTTTGTCCTGACGTACAGTAGTCGGAATCTCACCTGGTCCTTCCCTGAAACAGCTCTCAGTAAGTCATCTGTGCTCGCCAAGAATGACAAACACGTACAGCAGCTTTGCTTCTATACTTCTGACTGGCCTGTTTTGGGTGTTTTGCCTCTTAAAAATTAAACAAGGTGCAATCTAAAATATGCAAAAAACAAAAACAAAACATAAAACACAAAATAATATCTATAATTTGCACTTAAAAGCGTTACACAAATGATCTTACCAGCCTGGCTCCATCAGTTTAGATCCTGTATATATTTACATATTTCACACAATGGCTAATTTGCATTTTATAACATAATATGAATGCTGTAATTTTCCATTCTAGTTGTTTCTTCCCTTTTAAAGACTAATTATATCTATTTTATGTATTTTGTTGTTGTTAGGTCACCTGGGAAAGTTTACCAAAGGGTAAAAAAGGCAGTTTGCATGCTGTTATCCCTAGTGTATTGCTCTGAAACTGTTCTTACCTTCGTGCTATTGAGCAAAGCAGCAGTGAGAGGACGTGCAAGCAAACATTAAGTCAGATTGCCTTGGGGAAGCTGCTGTGGGAAATCACAGTCCCTCCTCACATAAAATTGTTGGTAGCAGTAGTCTTTATGTATTCCCACAGTGATGCTGGAAACTCTGCATTAGATGAACTGCAGGGAATTGGTAATGATTGGCTTTATGTTGTGTTGCAGTCTTTTGGGACGGGCTTTGTGGAAAGATAAAGATTATTGAGTTTATAAACGCTCTAAATGTATGGATTGTTAACCTAGGATTATGAGAAAAGATAGGCCGTAGGATCATATGTTACGCTACTTGTTCCTCTGACTTTATTGCACATATCTGAGCTCACTGGTTTCATTTTGCTGATTGATGCTTGGCCTTCTTTGCTTCTTTTAAAAAATGACCCGTAAAACATAGCAACTTGCATCATATCTTTTCAAGAAGAGTGTACTGTAATCCAGAATTCAATAAAGGCTGTAAAAATGCAATGAAACACTCCAATGGCTGTGTCATGCTAAACACATTTAGTGACCTAAACATGGTTGATTTGAGCCGGTTCTTTGGCCGTGCACACTTGTGATGTATGACAATAACAGGCCCACATGATGAAGAGATGACTGCAGTGTGTAGTGTGAGGAGAGAGGAGAGAGGAGAGGCGAGAGAGGAGGGTTCACTCTGCAGGGGACAGAGGAGAGGCTCTGGTGCAAAGTGGTGCAGGTACAGCAGCAGTGGGTTCACCCTGCAGGGGACATTCACCGTAAAGTCACCCAGGAACTGCAGCCTCTGAACAGATGACAAACACTTTAATCACATGGTAAGGCACATTAGCTGTTAGTTTCCCTGCAGTATACAGTAATAATCTGAGAAATAATATAATTATAAGCATACTCTTTTTTTCTATCTTTTTTGGGGGGATTTTGTGCTTTCTTTGAAGATTTAGATAGTCATAGCATGAAATGGAGTGAGAAGGGGATATTCGGCACATGGTCACGACTGCGAGTTGAACCTGTGACCCAAAGAAGTTCAAAAACCACTCATGGGCAGCTCTCTAAACCACTACAAGCCACACATTTGTTTTATCCTTTCACTATATCCTAAAGATCTTGAATTGACCAGTTGACCTTGTTTGTCTGAATTTGTTATCCATGAACATTTCGCTTGAAGCCAGTTTCTAATGGATGCAGAGACAGTGTGAGCCTTGTTGGTGTTTTTGTGGGGCGCGATGTGCTTGTCATGTGCACAGAGGCTGAACCACACTGATGCAAACACAGAAATCCCACAGAGAGGCTCCGGAGCGCGCTGGAGGCAGAATCAGGCTATTTCCAGAAACACTGGTCCATCCATCACCAAAGACCTGAGGCTGGGTCACCACGACAACGTATCACCATCTTTACACCAATTTATTTGTGTCCTCTTCCTTTTACCTCCACAAATGCGGACCATATTTCTGTACCGTCCACTGGTATGTCTGAAGTGCACCTCCCTGTTCACTTGTAGGTTCATAATAGGAAATGCCCGTGTTATCTCCACAGCGAGCAGCATATTAATATAAAGCATAGACAAACAAACTGTGGGCACGCGCTCAGCCTCTCAGCCACTCAGATTATGTTTAAAGAGTGTGTAATGGATGGTAATACAACGCAAATAGAATTCTGTAAGCCTTGTACATGTGTCATCCAGCTGTTATGAAATATGCAATTCGGTACAATACAAAATGTGAATCACTGTGCAATACACTGAGGACACTTTACCCGCACTGCGCGTAGTCATCGCCACTTATTGTACATTGTTCTGTTGCCAAATAGGTTTACTTTACATACAGTGTTGTATTTTATAGTTTTATTATTTTTACTCAATGTTCTATGTTTAAATTTGATTTAAGTGTTGTTTTGAATGGTTATTCATTATTACAGCATATTTTTTACAGCATATCATTTTATTCTGTACTTAAATAGCTTCCATAAACCAGTTGTTCACTTTTTATTGTTTTGTTGAAGAACATACCTGGCTAAACATCATAATCAATCTGCAGAAGATTGGAGAAGCTGAAAAAAAAAAAAGACTAAAAAACATACATACTTACCTTCATCATCTGCTTGTCTCCATGGAGATAGAGGTGTGTTGCTATACTGTGGAACGTTCAAGGCAATATGCAAGAATATAAGAAATAATCACATAGTTCACATTTCAAGTTTGAGTACAAGAAGTACAAGAATGAAAAAAAAGAGGAAAGCATAAATGATTTGAGATGATTTGATTAAAGTCAATCTGTTAGAACTTTATCAGACCATCTAATCTTCAGACTACATTATTGGGCAAAATGAAATATGAGCAGGTGTTTGTAATGTCAATGTGACAGTGAGGTCTCATTTTTCCATCTTGTAAAGTCAGGAACAGTAGAACATCTTCCCTTGTGGGTAATGGCATTTAGCTTAATGGCAAATGACTGTTTACATCAGGGGCAGTGCGTGTTAATGGACTACAGGGCTTTATGTCACAGGAGAGGCTGATGTGTACAGAGGATTAGAGAGGCAATAAGTGTGTGTCCAATGCATTGTGGGATTTGCCCAGACAAGGATGCAATTAGACTCATTAGAACTGTGTTTATACTGGCTGTCTTTCTCTCCAAAGCTTTGATTTTGACAAACCATCCAGGGAATTTACTCTCTCCATCCTCCGCCTTCCTCACCCACACTACGTCTTCTGAATGGGCTCGGTTGTTCAGCTGCTGGTAAATATGCTGGTCCTCGCCCGAGTATTAACTATTGTCTTAGCATAGTGGAAGACAGATAAGAAAGGAAAAGTGGTGAGGATAGACAGAATGAGTCGGAAAGAGTAAATGCGGTCTGAGAAATAAGGTTTGTGCCAAGTGACTACACAAAGAAGTGTTTGTGAGGGTGAAGGATGAGGCTTTGTGGGTTTCTGATGCTAAGATTGTGCTAACTTATAACATATTATTACCATCACACCACCTTGTTTTTACTGATGGCTCAAAACAAACTTTATTGGGATGTGTACAATCTTGAATCTTCAATTTGCCTTTTGCCACCTATGCCCCCGTTGACCTAAAGTAAGTAGCATAAATTACAATTAGCATAGGTAAAAGTATAAAATAAAGACATATCGGGCTCATCTCGGACAGGATTGGAGTCTGACTACAGGAGGAGGTTGGACCGGCTGGTGTCTGGTGCAGCGGTAACAATCTGGAGTTCAACGCCCAGAAGACAGTGGAGATGATCGTGGACTTCAGGAAAGTCACAGCCCCCAGCCCCCCCTCATCATGGCAGACTCCCCCATCACCACCTGTGACTCCTTCCGCTTCCTTGGCACCACCATCACCCAGGACCTCAAGTGGGAGCCTCCATCAGCTCCCTCATCAAGAAGGCCCAGCAGAGGATGTACTTCCTGCGGCAGCTGAGGAAAGCCAAGCTGCCAGTGCAGATGATGGTGCAGTCTACACGGCCATCATTGAGTCCATCCTCACCTCCTCCATCACCGTGTGGTACGCTGGAGCCACAGCCAGGGACAAACAGAGACTACAGCGCATTGTGCGTTCTGCTGAGAAGGTGATCGGCTGCAGACTTCCATCTCTGCAGGACCTGTTCGTCTCCAGGGCTCTGGGACGAGCAGGTCGGATCACAGCTGACCCTTCTCACCCTGACATGGTCTATTTGAACCACTCCCTCAGGCAGGAGGCTACGGCCCATCCGGACCAGAACCTCCCGCCACAGAACAGTTTCTTTCCCTCTGCCGTGGACTCATGAACACTTCAAAACACCTGCCACTTTAACTGCCACTATTCATCACTTTCTGCACTACAACTTTAAATTTAACTGTAATCTTGTGTACATAGTAATGCCTATTTTTATTTTTATTTATATACTATAGTAATTCTAAATTGTTCTTAATGCATGCCCTTTTTTATTGCATATATGTTGTTTTTATTGCATATATGTTGTTTTTATTATGATCAGTGTTTATGTTGCACCTTAATGCCGAGACAAGTTCCTATGTTTGTGAATTTTTTTTAATGACAATGGCAATAACCCCTTCTGATTCTGAGTCTGATAAAATGTCTACAAACATACCATGATGACCTTAATAGCCACTTCATACAGTTTTTCTTTTTACATAAATAGGTTTTGGGGAATTTTCAAAGTAAGTAAAAGTAAGTGTACTAAAAGACTTGTAATACACATACTACACAAAAGTAGTATAACGTTTTGCAGTCAAATTATTAATAAACATGGCTCCTTCAATCTTGCAAAAAACTAAATGGCTTCATGACTTAAATTTATTATTATTATAATAGATAATTATTATAATATTGGAAGTTGCTTATCTGTTGGAACTACAAGTAATAAAAACAAGAGTTGATTTCGACTTTGTGTCACATAAGTTTTCTCATTCCTTCCCTCCACTTTGCATCTGGCCTTATCCATTCTGCTCTATAGTCACCCACAGAAAGAAAGAATGTTTCCTTGAACATTTTTGTGATTCTTTTTGATTTGCAAGACAGAGAAATTATGTTTTGTAGCCATTTTAGCCAACATCCACAAGGTCATGTGCTGTGTTTGAATGTTGCTTAGTCAAATGCTTCTCTTTGGCATGTAATTGTCTTTTTCACAGCTCAGTTCAGTTGTGAAGAGCACACTCTGAGCCCAGGGAGCAGCACTGTAACAAAAAATGCCTACCACGCCAAAAGACGATCGAGTTGTTTCGCGGAAGCTGAACCTTTTCTTCAGATAGTCAGTAGAGGAAGAGGAGGGCGGGCGAGATGAAAGCTGTTTACCTTAGAGCATTTGGGTACAGGAAGTGATTGTGGTGCCAAGGAGAAGGAAAGAGAGAGAGGATCGGGCCACTTTAAACTAAGCCATCCGAGCCGGAGACCTCCCACAGCAGGGTGCTACACTGCAGAGACAAGGAAAAAGAGGTTTTGAACCGGAGCCAGAACTGTCCTAATACTGAGCTACTGCGGAGAGGAAGTGATGGGAGGAAAGTTTTAAGGGAGGTAACTATTAAGGGAAAGCAGAATCTCGAGCCATTTTTAATCCATGTCGAATACTGAAAGGTTATGTATTATGCTACACTGATTTTTGAAGCTTGTATTCATGTTATTAGGTTGCTTCATCAAAATCTTGAATAATTCTTCATAATTTTGAGGCCATTGCTATATAAAACCACACTTCCTTCCGTCCTTCCTTCTTGGGGAAGTCTCCTCTGCATTTTCATGTCGTTTTGTTGACTTCTGCAGTCAAATTTACTTGCCTGTAAAAAAATCTTTGGCTAATGATAATGAGTACTGAGTTTGGTCTGCAAATCCACATTAGGAACTCCAGGTGACGATCAGACAACATGCACAACAACAAAACAGGTTTCCGGGGCATTTGTTACAAGCTGTGAGTGTCTTTAATTCTAGTTTTTGCACCAAAAGTATGTTTTTTGTTGGTCACATTTGTACGGCACAGACTGACCATGATACTGTGATTAATAGATTGACTTTGACTTATGAAGGATATAAATATAAGCTGATTAAATGCTTACATATGCAGCCATTAGTAAAGCTCTGAGTGCACAGGAACTAGATGGTTTTAATAAATGTTTCAAGATTGGCCTTAAATTCTTGTGACAAATACAGATTGTTTCAATGTTGTTATTTGCAACAATAAATAACAGCTTTTCACTTCCTGACTATGGCTGCTACATCAAGATAAAAGAGATTCCACCACCGCCTGTGCTTGGTATAATTTGTTTTTAAATGTCAGTTTGAAGACACTCCCAATCTAGTAGCAATGAAGCACAGAGCCGTGTCATAAAGCCTGTATTAAAACCCTTAGTCAGGGCGAATAATGAGGCGGGGGAATTAGCTTCTTTTCAAGCGTGTCATGAAAGCTATTTTTAGACCTTTTGTAGCTGCACAGTGCCCCATAAAAACCCCCCCAAAACAATAGAGATGGTGTTTTTAAGTACAAAGAGTGTGTTCAGGGGCAATGCATCACTGTAGTAAATTTGGCCACGGTTAAAAGTAAAAAAAAGTCTGCTCTTGACATAGACAAATTGGCTCTGGCGGGCTGAAAGGCTTGTTATTGCCCATATGTAAAAACACATGCTTGGAGTACATAGACTTGGAGGCAGACCAAGCAGTAACTAATCACTCAGACAGCGCACACTTGCCCTCACATTAGGCATGCGATACACTCAAAGCAACACGGCTAATTACCCCACTGGGCCATTAGATTTACAATTCTCTGCTACAGATAAGTGGCTTTGGAAGTTTAGCCAAGTTAATCAACCTTAAACACAACTTTTTAGATGATAAAATGCACAACATTAGCTCCACCACGAAGTAATGACTGTTCGACTTTTGACGTTTATGTTTGACTGAAGCAAATGTTGTTGTAATGATGTCACATTTAAGTGTCAGATTTGAAAAAAATATATAATTGTTTGACACCACAACCAAACAATAGGGACATTCTTGATCGTTATTCTCTTTGACTAATTGATAACCATTCCTCTACTACAGTGTATCATTTTAACATTATGGCACTGTATTTGATATAGTTTTGGTGAAATGAGGTCCATTATTACAATAAATGATTCAAATAAACAATATTAAACCTGTGTAAACACGTTTTGACACTTAAAATTATTACGACTTTCAGTATTATTCTGCAGTGGGGGTCGCGAGTCAGTGGCATGGTCATTTTGGGGGTCTCAGCCTGATAAGTTTGGGAACCTTTGCTCTAGTATAGGGGTGGGCGATATTGATAAAAATGAATATCTGGATATTTTGTCGTTGTATTTCCATAAAAATATAAGATGATATTATGTCAATGCAACAGAAATGTGTTAAAACATGTCTTTAAATGTATTAGTTGAGGTTTAATTATCAGAAAAATGTGAGATGTCTGAAAAATGAATCACACACGTTCAGAAATATCACCGTATACCTTTATTTGAGAGTTCTGAAACAACTTTTTTCATTTTCATTTTCAATCAGCTCTTTTTGTAGCATTTCTTCCTACAAACAATAATCCGGATATTCAAATTTAGCATATATTCAAAGAAGCATTCACAATATTATCTCAAATTAAACATATTGTCCACCCCTACTCTAGTATGTGAACTTTCTGCATGATGAAGTAAAGAAACGTGACATAGCTTGCCAGATATAAAAGCTTTTTAAATGTATATGCTTACTTTTTTGGAGCACAGATAGAATAGAAATACTGTGTTTCGTCTTATACATATATATTTTGTGACGAGTATAATCACAAGTTTATTATTAATGGAATAACAGTAGGAGGTTGTAACAGTATTATTTGTTTTTTGTTTGTTACTTTTCGAGATGGCCTTGCTGCTGCTTGTGCCTGTATGTTTTCAGTGTTTTAAAGCTTTTGCAGTGAATATTGTTGAGGTAAATTGTTTGTGTGGGCAGAAAGTCCTCTTCTTTGCATATAACTGCCATGCTTTGGACTTTGAATTACCGTGGCCTTTTCCAAACAATGCTCCAGAAACTTCACTTCACATTCTGCGGTGATGTCAAAGCCCCAAGGTATTTTAACCACTTGTTTCACTGTGTTGTCATTTCACATCCACACACTGTTGGAGGACGTAGGGATGGTGCATATTCAGCCCTCTTGTCCGCTCAAAGAGAACTATTCTGCCTGAATTGGCACAGTCAGCCAACCGTGCACATTTTGATCTAAAGAATTAGCTGGAAATTGGGTCACGGAGTTGTCAAAGTCTAGTCAGTAGGTACATTTTTTTGACAATTCAGCATTTTAGTCCAGTTTTGTCATAAAATGTATCGTTAACTAAATCCATGATCAGTTCTCGCAGTTTCAAGCCATACTGTATCTTTGGAATTACGCCATAATGAAGATTGTCTCTAAGTGACATTCTATTTTCATTTCATTTCATAAATTCTTTACTAGGATACAGTGACATCTCACCTGTGGATGCACTGATATCAGTACCAATACTGAAAACTGTATGGAACCGGGAATCAATTCCCTGCCTTCTGATACTGATCTGATACTCCAATTATCCATTTTGAGAACACTAAGATAGATTCACTAACGTCAACCCTAAATATTGACACGCGTTATCTCATTTTAAAGCTCAGGACCTGTTGTAAAGTTGTTTTAATGGGTGTACAAATATTATAGTATTAACAACTCTTAATCTTTTAGGAAGTTTTGATACGCGTTGAAGTAGTGTCATCATAGAATATCAACAGATACTGAAAGCCCAAGTATAGGCAGAACTGAAAAAGCTGGATTGGTGCATCCCTAGTCTTTCCCCTCGCTCGAGGCAAGCCTGTTGCCTTGTTTAGTAGTTCACATTTGACAGACCCCGAAACATTCACTATGGGTAGTTAAGATTCACAAATTCACCTGCTTTGTTAACCAACAACAGACTATTCAGAGCGACTTTGCGATTCAACCCACAAGCTGAATGTTAAGAGGAGCGTATGCTAACTACTCTGCCACAACAACATACTACCCATATTACCCTCTCTTTACTCGTATATGAGCATGAGCTGTGCGTCTTGGCAAGAAGCAAAAAGACTTTAACTGTGTTTTTTCCTTGTTCATCTTAAGTCTTGTCTCCCTGGGTTACAGGGTTGCTAGGAAATGAATGACAGTACTGGCATCACCAAATCATCCATGTGGGCACAACATTCATGCCGCTTTCCTGCCATTATTAGCTAACTTTTATTTGAGCAGTTAAAATGTTTTTTATTTGATGCCTTTTCTTTCAACGTAGCGATTGTTCTCTCGTCAAGATCCGTACATGACAAACGCCCCATAATGAATTGTTTGTTCCAATTTACAGGGTTGTCATGGAGATGAATGAATCTGTTAGTCGACTGCAGTTGACAGATTGATTGTGATAGGCCGTGCCACAAACAAATCATCAAGGCCGCCACTCTGAAATGCCTGGTGCTTTTATTTTGGTTGTACAGAAAGATAGGGAGAGAAAGGAAAAAGAGTTTGGAAGGTTGGAGGCGCCAGCAAAGAGGATATGTCTGGCAGCTGTGTCATTTTTCAGAGTAAAGGATTATGGGAGAATTACAGGCGAATGAGCAGAAGGACCCCACACACACACACACACACACACACGCACACACACATATATATACAAGTTTGAGTGGAGTGGGCTCAGTCCATGTACAGTTTGTCCATCACTCATTTGACGCTGATTCTTTTTACTGTGACATTTATTGCAGCTGCCAGAGCTGCCTGAGTAGAAAGCGAAAGGCAACGCAAATGGATTTGATTGAATATGCTCGAAATGCCTCGTACATTGTGCATAATTGGAAAGAGAAAGGTTAGTTTTGTGTATTGAACTCGTCGCCACTGCCATTTGTCACCATAAAGCGAAATTTTCGTGTGTGAAATAATCGCACTATAAGAACCGAGATCGCCCAGATCTCTTCCAATCCGTTGGCCCAGGGGTAAATAATGTTTTAATTGAGCTTCAAATCCACAGTGATCCTTACTTGACCCACGACTGACCTTTCGAAACGCACAGATTAACAGACTAAGTACAAACTATGGCTACGTTCACATTGCAGGTCAATTCCGATTTTTTTGCCTATATGTGACCTATATCCAATTTTTTCAGGGCAGTGTGAACAGCACACATCCGTTTTTTTCTAATCCGACCCAGGCCACTTTTGTATGTGGAAATAAATCTGATATGTATCCGTACTTTTAGAATGCGACTGCAGTCTGCTCACGTCCCCAGACCTGACCTGAACGTCACCAATAGGCAACATTTCCGGAATAAACGCCACAATTCTGAGTCAAAGTGGGGAAAATGGCAGATGAAGGAGCCGAAAAGTGTCAGTGGAAGAAGTTTGTGAACTAATCAATACACGGGGTGACAAATCAATTCAGGCAAAAATAGAGGGTTTGTAACGTAATCGGGCAACATTTGAGGAGATTGCGAAGAAGTTGCCCGAGCGAAGGATTAAGCGCTTCTGGCTGCGATGACCGCGGAAATAAAAAGCCTAATGCCAAATTTTTTGAAAATAAGGACATCAATAAAAGGAGTGGACGTGGCATGGCGCGGCCGGGTAACGTGCCTTTTTTCCTTCCATAAACACAGTGCGCTACGTGTGACCGTTGTGTCCTTTTGTGCGCATGCGGGCCACATCGAGCTGCATTCCGTTCACACCAGACACAAACGGCAGTCGCATTTTTTTGTAATGTGAACGACCTCATAAAAAAATCTATTTTTAACCAAAAATCTGAACTGTCATAACCATAGCCTGCAGTGTGTGAACGTAGACTAACTAACCAACAGAAGAGATGTAAGGCTGTTTCTCTTGGTAACACAGCTGACTCAAGATGTGCTCTGTCTGTCGTCTTGAAAATGACAAAGCAGTGAAGATGTGACCATAAGCAGGAAATCTAGTTTACAAGCAGAGGTGATATTTTTAACAGGGTTCTACAGTAGCAATGTAGTAACTCACAATCTGAAACAAGTATCTAGCAATGTTAAACAACATGAAACAAGACAGATCAATAGTAAGATTTAAACCATCATAAAATAAGGCATGCATAAAAATAAGGAGTTACTAAAATAAAATAAAAATAGACATAGACTACATACTTTGTTGAAAATAGATATAGACTATATATTTTTGGTCACATCTGTGATTTATTTATCTTATTTTATTCTAGGCAAAGATTAGATTATGTCATTAATAGGTGTCAAAATATAAAATTTTGTGTTACGATTTTTGTGCGAAAAAACAAGGCGATTTAACAATTATTCACTTCACACTTACTGACCAAATAACTGTGAAATTTTTAATTTTCTTTCATTCCCAATGTCGAACACGTTACTATTACTCAAGTTTGGGACCAGCTTTATGAATTCAAAGTTTCTGAATGAATTAATATAAGTTTATGTGACAAAAACAGCCAGATAAAACGTTTATATTTCAACAATTTTCCTTCTAAAATGGTCATGATATTTATTTTTTCATTCTTAATTGTGACCTCAATACGATGACTCATTGCGACATCGTTGACATTACCACTGTCTTTCCCAGGCTCAACTTGTAATAACAATAAACTACAAAGTGTCCTTGCGTAGATTAAACCGTCATGGTCCATTATTGCTCATATCAAATTGAGCGCCACATCTTCAGAATGCTTCTAGACAGTCATCTGGTTTAATCGATGTGTAATGGGACTAAAAGATTACGTGTGAATGTGTCATGTGTTCACTAAAGCGCCTCTTCAAGGTTGTTTTGGCTGCTGCTGTTCTGCCTTGTCATGTTTACAGGCTGCCTCCAGAACAAGATACTGCCTTTTGCCTCAGAAGATAGAAAATATTGCTTGTTTAGATGATCCCTTGAGTCAAACTATGTGATTTCTGAATGTAATAACCTGTGTAAAGCAGTGAGTTGGTACGGCTCGTGGCCAGAGGGCAATTTGAACGGTTTCTCACAGATGGGCAACAAAGTTGTCAGGCCCGGAAGTGATGAACGATGTGAGCAAACAGATGTTGAAGCAAAGCCACCGGTGAATCAGTTGTTCTCGGCATTGTAGAAGATAGAAGCTGTCATTGTGAAAGAAAAACGTTACCACACCACGCACATATGTTTCTGGTAGATGGTCATAGAGACAGAAAATGGCATAACACTTAGCTATCTCTGGAGTTGGAGATATGTTAAGTTTAGTTGATTAGAGTTTAGTTTGTCTTTTGTAGTTTGAAAACCACTCTGGAAAACTTGTGCAAAAATCTCACAGTGCACAGTAGGTTCAGTTGAGGTTCAAGTCTAGAGCAAAACATGAGTGGACCGTAAAATGAACCACAAAAGGGCAGTTATATTACTTAATGGCTTTTTTGTAGGAGATTCCACTAGTCGTTTTTCTAGTCTCTTTTTTTAAATGATAGAGGATGTACTCGAAAGGCAACAACGTCTTCCTTTTTTGACCCTTTAGAGTTACAGATTTATAATTGGAAGTTAGAATAGGGAAGTTTGCATGTTTTCCTCACAAAATGACTGCCAAGCCCTGGTGCCATTTTGCATTCCCCTGTCAGCACTTTCTCTTCACAGTTCAGTGGCTGCTGTAGCTTTGGCTCGGTGCTGGCCCATATGTCACTTGTAGTCCACTATACACTTCTGCTGTAGAGGCAAACGGCTCTTACTTCTACCTCTGAATCATAAGCTCATTATCAAATCATCCCATGCATCAACAGGCTCCACAATAATCTATTATTCATACTAGAAAGCCCCATGGGAATCACAAGTGTGTGGCGTGCCGCATCAGGTGTATTTTAGGCATTTTTTGTCCTCTAAGATGATAAATGGCTGTGCTTCCTTTCATTCATTTCCGACTTACTAGATGCCGTATGGGTGAATATGTAGGCCGAATATTTTAGTGTCTTCCAAGTATTGTTTAGTTATGTGTCATTTAAGGTAGAGTCCTCTGTAAATGTCCTCATGATTAACATGTAGATGTTGCAAGTTGAGCAACAGTGGTTTAGTGTCTCCCACAAACCAAAAGTGTGACAGTTTAAATCTTGCTTAGTTCATTTGTCTTTATGTCCCAGACAATACACACAATTCCCACGCTACTTGAACATAACGTACTGTACAGCACAACTATATACAAGTATATTATGTCCTCTATACATTATACATATTTTAGATGTCTGGCCAGTAGCAACATGTGTTTATTAGCATCAGCATGTCTGCGAAACAATAGCTGCTTTATCCACATGTTGAATGATGCTAGTACCACAAAAGTAAACAACAGGGCCACGCCAAAACACAGGAAATTAGCTGCTGTGTGCTTTCCCTACCATAGTCTGAGACTGTCCAGTGTACTGTGTAGGGCTTTGTCATTGTCTTAATGTTTTAATCAAAGAGATCTGACCCACTTGTACCCCCACCTCTGCTCTGAGGGCCTTTAGTAATCCACCGGTGACCCAGAAAGTGCTTTGTACAGCTTTGTACATCACGTTGTTTTGTGGTAGGCCATTAGGATGAGAAAGTGTCTAAACTATAAGCAAGAGGTAAGCCTGTGATTTATATACACTATGTAACTTTATTTTAGGGGGTCTGCCACCTGCTTGCGTCCCTGGAGATGCTTTTGCTTTGCCTAGAATGTTTTATCTAGACAAGCAGGTGACGCCGCCGGGGTAAGTCACAGGTCCGATCTGTGGAGAAAAGAGCTGGTTCCTCACAATTCCATATAATCCACGATACATGGCTCATGATACAATAATACCACAGCTTTGCCATTCATGCAATAATCAATTTACTGCACATAATTTTCTGTGATATCTCACTTTTTTTTTTTTTTTTTTTAAGGATATTTTTGGCCCGTAGGCTTTTTTAGACAGGCTAGCTTTATTAGACAGGACAGCTTAACGTGAAATGGGAGTGAGAAGGGAGGACATGCAGTAAATTGTCGGATTTGAATTCCCAACACAACAAACAAATACACTTTAACAGTATTTCTTTGTTAAACCCCAACCTACACCAACGTAAAATTAAATATGCCCATTTTAATCATCAAAATATATCAAATTGCATAAGCAGATTTCCTTTCTCTCAGCAACAACAAACAACAACAACAACATTTTAGAACTGTCACAGAATAATTTAGTAAAATATAGCAAAAAAATAGGCATGGCGATATTTATCAGCTCCTCACAATATCGATACTGTCACCAAATGCTGATATCGACATTTTAGCACAACCGTAGAGGGCTCACAGTAAGAATGCACTAAAAGCGTTGCTAATTAAATGCAAAACACCGTACTGTGGAACTATCCTGGCAAAACGAGAACTTTTCCATGGACATAAGCAGATTTCAGACCCCCTACTAAAGGAAACGTTATAAAAAAATGTCCCTTTTCACCAGAGTTACTTATATTATCCATTAAGCTACAATGCTAGTCGACAGTCACTGACGTAAGAAACTGGTGACTTAATGCTGACTAATTAGTATGACTGTCAGAAGGATTGCTGTCACTTTCCCAAAGCGACGAAGCTTATATGAATGACTGAGAATCCTGTGTGTATGTGTGTGTGTTTGTGTGTGTGTGTGTCCCAAACGGCAGCCCATATTACTGAAGTAAGGGACAGTACGAATAATGGTGTCTGACTTTTTCATTAAGTCTTAATACCCCGGCTTTAGCTGCAGTCGTGTAAGCCCGCTAATATCCCTCGAATGACTCTGCTGTTTTATCATAATCACGGCACATTGGAACAGAGCACTATTCCTCCGCTCGCCGGCTATTCTTGAGTTTTAAAGGACAAAAAGGACATTGAGTCTATTGTGCTGGCTAAAAGAACTTTAAATTTCGTATCAGCACAATTTTTAATTTGTAATACCTCTCTGTATTGTGCCGGCCGTCCATATTGACCAGGTCTTTTGAACAAGATTCTGAACTTGTGACTTTCTAGCTAGTTAAAGATAGAAAAAAAGAAAAGAAAAAAAAAGAGATTACATTAACATTTCCTGGACAGGCAAAATGGTCTCATAAAACTTATATATAGTGCTATATTTAGTGTTAGTTTCCTCGTGTGGAGTATGTTTTGCATCTGTATTTGCATCTGTATTTGCAAGTCCGTGTACAGAAGAACAGAGCACATTTCTTTCCTTGGACACTGAAACAAATCTTAATATGGAAGTCAGTTTTATATTGTTGGAGGATGTGTGCTCGGCCTGTTTACATTCCTGTGATTCCTCTTGGGACTCTCTGCATTCAAGGTCTATTCCCTTAACAGTGACAAAGCTATATTTATAGACATCTCTTTGGAATGTAACAACTGTCTTTGGCCTCTTGCTAAGCCTCGGTCACACTTCCCTCACTAACACACAGGGATTATTTCATCTCGGACCCTGTGAACTTGTGCAGTGCTATATAGAAACGTAAACACTGTCTTTGAGCCGCAGTGTTGATTAAGATTTCTAGGAAAGTGCAGTGTTTTGTTATAAGAAGCGCTTGGATTGCAAATGTCTTTTTGGTGCCCATGCAAGCAGCTTAAATCCAAATCTTCCAGTTTATTTTCTGGCCTCATCTGTGGTTTTAAACCTTCCTCAAGAGACAAACAGATGAATATAAAGATATGGAATATTTGTTTAGTTTGTCTAGCTCTTGTTGTAAATCATTAAACAATTATCACTATATTTCTATTACATGTTCATATAGTTGTGTTACAGCTGTTATGTTCATAGCAATAAACTTTCAGCTGAAATCAGATAAACACACTCGTCAACAGGGAATCAATAAATGCCCAGGACAATGTCGTGCTTTATGTTTTTGCATTGTAAAAGATCAAGTTCAATTACTTTAGAATAACTTTTTTTGGGATCGGTTTTATTGCACTAAAATGGATCAACACTTCCGGTCGATCTCCGTTCTCTTAATTGACTAAAATATGCTCTAAAGTAGACTGATTTGTGTAAAATATCCAATGTTCATGTGACCAACAAGTCAACAATGCACCGATTCTCTGGGCGGCCTGAAAACAACATTTTAGTCCGTGTGGAACTTAATTTCTCTCGATGTCGGCAGCCCTGTGTTAACTAATACAACTGGATGGCGGTGCACGGCCAACTTCCAGAACAAGGTGAATAGGGCCTTGAAGCGGTAAATGTTATCTGCTTCTTCTGAAAGTTCACACTTTCGCCTGTCGTTGGAAAGTGTCTTTGAGTTTCATTCAAGAGAAAACTTGTGTGGTGGTTTTACACAGGAGTGAAATAACGATTGGATTTGTATCACTATACTGTATGTCCCCGCCCTAGTTGGAATGGAGAATGTCTATTCCGTCTCTTACTGGTCGAATCCCACTTGTTTTCTTGGAGCCAGACGATGAATAATATCAGTTGTGCCACTCCTCGTCTGGGCCACACTCTCAACATGAACTCGCCACATTATCCACCCATGTGTCAGAACAGATTTGCCTGTGGCCATGTCAGTCAATGGGGAGTGTCTCGCTCTCACTCAGACTGCTGCGTCCCTCACTCGTCCCCCTTCTCTTTCTCTCTCTCTCTCCACACTTGTCCATCTCTCTCTAATTGCTTCATCTTGATTCCGATCTGGATTTTGGTGCTCCTTCGTGCGTGGATGTGTGTTGGAATAATCTAAATAATGATGAGTGACAACAGATTTCTCGGCCCCAGCAGGCAGCGTGCCGTGTGTTGTGTTCGCTTGCTCGCCGGGTACATTTGGATTTCAAAGCTCCCCCGAGACGCACCGGGTCGACCCCATTAGATGATTTGCAAAAAGGCCATGGCAGCACCCTCTGCACAGCAAATAAATACTTTACAGTGTTGTATATTTATTAAACACAATCTGGCCCTCCAGTTCATCCGGCAATGTGAAAATAGAAAGAATATATTAAAAGAATGTCTTCCAGGTACAGGGCAGAACAGATTCAGCCGTGCAAAGCCTCTGCTTGAGTTGTACAACAGTTGTCAGTGCTGCTTTTAACAGTTGTGTTTTATGGATTTGGGATTTTGCGATATTTTTATGTTGGGAAATACAGAATAAAGTGCTTAAAAAATATTGATATTAAGCCTCTGGTACATATGCTTGTATTTTTCAATAGTTACTGACCAATTTTGGGGTTTAACTCATCACAATGATGGTATTTATAATGGTTGGATGGGGAGTCATTTGTAAAAAGAATAATTAAACATTGCTACATTATAGTGGAGGAGAATTTGCATCAAATTCAACTGGCTAATTCAAGTGGCTAGTGGGACAGAAAGAACATCTTATGAGGCTGTAACAATTAACCAAAATGTTTGTTACTAATCGACTACTGGTTGACTATTTTAACAATCATTTATCTTATCTGGTGTATCTCTTAGACCGGTTTTATTACAAAGACAGCATTGTTATTAAATCAAAATGAGACAGGAAGAATAGACAGTATATTTATTGTGATGTTTAATGAAAAAAACAATGCTTGTTACGATTATTGTGAGAAGAAAGATCAGAATTTTATAATTATTCACGTTTATTAGCACTTTGACCAAACAACATTGAAATCCTTAATTTGCTTTTCAGTCTAAAAGTCTTTTCAGTCTAAACGACTGAAACGACCACTAATATAGAATAGTCACGATTATCAATTAACTGTATAATATTGGCATCCCTAGTTGGCACATTTTAAAATGAACTTGATTAAATCCTAGGAAAACAACAAATCCAAACTACAATTGATATAATCGTTTGACCATTCAACAAGAATACGGTACACTACAAAATTAAGTTCACAAACACTGTCCTTTTTTAAGCATTTATTGTCGCGGCATTAGTGCTGCTCAGCCTTTTGGCATCTCACTGTTTGCTCAATAGAATAATCCCAGTGTTGTCAAATCAAATGATACAAATCTGGAGTCTGTGTTCTCGGTGCAGTCTTCCAGAGTCGTGCACCCGGAGGATTGAATCAGCGCCCTTCAGATTACTATCAACACGCTGCCATGTTTTTGAGGGGCCTCTCCCCCCAAATGGCACTTGTGTGTTTGCATGGCTTCGGCTGCCACCCCCAACCTCCCCGTGCACCTCTCACAGACCTGCCCCAGCTGCTCCGTCTGATTGGAGACGTGCCCTTTATGTCCCCGCAGGCTTCCATATTTTACCATGTCGTTATGAGCTCGGAGACGTGTTGCATATCGGGAAGGGACGGGGATGAGACGTGAAGGAAGAAGTAACCACAAAAACCCAAACGACAAGTCAGGACATTCAATATATATGTCATTGTCACACTATTTTCTGCTCCATACTAATCATTTGAAGCAGTTATATGCAGAAATTTGCCACATTGGTACAAATAAAAATGGGAAAAATGTAGGATTTAAAGTAAAATGTCTGCACTTTTGTGGGTAATTTTACAGTCCTTTCATATTTGATCTGAAACTTTAATTTCAACTAATACATTTAAAGCACAGTTCTGCAGGATTTTTCATAAAATGGAATGATTACCATTTTTGGGATGGTCCAAAAATATTCATATTGTCTATATCGCCTACGCCTTCTGTGAACTCTTTTGTATTCTGCTGCGACTGCCCTGACCGTTTGTCTCTAAAAGGTCAAAAGGAAAGCCACTGTAATACTTTCAATTCCCTGTTTTGAGCTTCTGTTCTGTCTCTCCCTGCGGTCTGTCTCTGTTTGTCAAACTTGCGCCCTCCATTAGAGACGCTGAGGTGCACTCCCCCCTGAGCGTGACTGTGGCGTGTTATCGACGGATCCAAATTACTCTGCCCCCTGCCCCTCGGCCTGTTAGGGCTGCTAATACCCTCACCCCTGCTGTAGCTGGACCCTTTTAGACTCATTTCTGATTTTTGGTGCACTTTCTGGTGCACTTCTCTGCACCGTCTCATGGATTTAATGACTTCCACTGCTGGTAATCCCAAAGATGCGCACATAATCTCTAAATTGGCGTAACACAATGTCTGTTGTGCAAAATGCAAAATGTTATGGTTATACAGACATTAAAAACAATGGTCCTCCTGGTTTTTCTACATGACAGGTTGGACTACACATTTTACTGAAACACAGTTAAGATAGTTCAGATTTTGCAAACATTTGTAATTTTTTTTTTGCAGTTTGGCAATTTTATAATTTCACTTCTTCGTTATAAATCATGACATCACACTTGGAAATTCCATAACTATTACCAAGCAACTAAACTAAACTAAAACTCTCCAATTATTATTTGAGAAAAAAAATAATATATATATATATATTAGAACACATATATTTTGTTGAATAAATATTTAAAGGGTCAGAATAATATGCTTATTGTAAATTGTGCCAAATTTTTGATTGGTGTGATGTCACCAATATGTTTTAAAAGTTTGTACTTCCTTTCATTTTGAACATACTCTTCTTTACAAATTATACTTGTCATTTACATAACAACAGGTTATTATCCCACCAAATAAAGTCAAAATTGGAAAACAGGTCATGCGCACTTAAAGCTTTCAAATAAAAATTCGACTTTAGGGCATTTTACTTTTCCGAGGATTTTAAAACGACTCTTATTATCAGGGTTCAGGCCAATAATGTCTTAATATCCAGGCCGGCTATCACTGAAACACATCACACACGTTTCCAATATCGTTCCGCCCGCTTCAATTCCCTGGTGGCGCAGTGTCCTCCGCTGCTCAATCGGCTCATGTCACAGAGGGATAAATGAAACCCGTCTCCAGCTCTGTGTGGCCTTTAACAGCTTTGGGGTGTGGCTGAAGAAGACATTTTGATGATTGTGTGAAGAAGTGTGTTTTTGACCTCATCTGTGCTCACTTGACTGAAAGAGCTGTGCGTCTTGGGGCATCTGTTGCATCTCATTAGCTTCAGCTTAGCCGCGCCAATGAATTACCTCTATATGGATTTGTGTCTAATATGCGCCCTCGACATCCTCCAGCCTTTTCTGTCCATCCTCATAATCCCTTTATCTTGGCAACTATTCACGGGTAAAAAGGCGAAAGCCGTTGAATAATGATGTGCTTTCCATTCACTCTATGCTAATCTTTATCTCAAGGTGACAGTGATGGCAGGATATTATGCACGCACTTTCACTGCACTAAATAAATATATTCTCCCCCAATCACATTAGAGATATTCATGCTTTCTGTTTCTCAGAACAAAACAGGCAAATAATTACAGGAAAAGAATGATGCATACATTAATTTGTTGTTTAACATTGTCACATTTAACAACTGTTGCAGATTGGCTTTAACATATAAAGTGTCAAAGGTGACATATTGTGCTTTTGTCTGCAAGTTTCTGTATCATTTATGACTACAGTGGATCTTTGTTATATTTTGGACATCTTAAATTGCAATGTTGATCTTAAAAACTCTTAAATACAAGTTGGCTTGCTTTCTGGTTGAAAAGTGCGGCGATGCCCCTGTTTGCCGACCATGGAGAGCAGCACATTTTTTATTTCATATGTGTCAAAATTACCTTTCATGAACACAAATCACAAATCACTCTAAATACAACTTAAATGAGAAGAGAAATCAATTATAATATGGTTAAAAGCTCAATTTTGCACATACTCCTTTAAAAAAGAATGTGTTCAAATGTGACTCCCCAAAACTTAGACAGAGTTTTACAAGTTTGAACCAAATAGGCATTTAAAACAGTGAAGTGTGTTTTGGTGACATCTTAGTGAATGCAAAGTTTAATGTTTAGGATATAGGTTTAAGAATTAATAAAATACTGTAAGACTGGACGCATAAAACAATACTAAATTCCCAAGTATTATTGTGGTTCTCAGAATCAGGAAGGTTTTATTGCGATTGTCTGTGAGCAGAGTTCACAAAGAGGAACTTGTTTGGCAGTAACATAAAACAATGGATTATAGATATGCTAAAATAACAGCATGCAAAATAACATGTGTAAGAAAAAAAAGGGGAAAAGGTTTAAATATAAAATATACAGCAAGAATGGAAGGAAAGGCCATATAAGGTCTTTATGGCAGAATGGATAAACCTCGATTAGCTCATTTTAGCTTTACTCTGATTCCATTTGCACTAAACATAAAGTAGGTGATTTCCGTAATGAAAATCTGTACGTTTTTCTATTCCACGAGTCAAATCAGGAGTTAAGTAGAACAAAGCCCGACACTGATGCTCATGTGTGCACCCTTTGTCACCCCGTCTGTGCAGCACTATCGTGTCTTTTCAGCCTACAAATCCCAGAGTTCAACAGTTCACTCCCAGCATCAGTGTTTACCAAGAAGGTCACTGACTGTGTGAGTGGCAGTGCTGAAATTATTACAAAAGTGTCCGTTTGTTCATGCGCGGCTGGTGCCCTCATTTACATATTTGGAAAACATGCCTGACTGGTTTGTTTCACTGCGAAAATTCGCTTTTGGCTGCACATTTACACAAGTCACTTTTGTTTTGGTTTATTAATCGATGAGTGGCAGCGTGGACACAAAGCTAACCATGATTTTCCCCTTAGTGCCTAACAAATTAAGTGTTTTGTACAGATTGAAGAGTTAGCTTTTTAATTTTAGAGCATTGGCCAAACAATGGAAACTATACTTGACTTCATTGTAATGTCTCTACTTTTTAAGTTGGGGAGGGCATGCTTGGTTTGTAGTACATGAACATTTTACAATAATCAATTGCTAAGGTTTTTACAAAGGGTAAACTTTATCTTTTATGTCTTCTATTTATGTTTTAGATGGCCTGTCACTCATGGTGCTTTGATGGTTCTTACATTTTAACGTCTGCAAATAAAACGTTTCCATATTATTTCTTCCGCTTCTTCTTTTGCTCTTGGCTGTTTGGTAAACGAAAGCAGTTCTGTATCAGAGCCGTCACGTTGTATTAATGAGGCAGTTGTTACAGCAGCTGTTTTGGTTTTGGGTGGAGCGGGACAGTTTTTAAAAAGGGTGAAACTCCTAACACCAAAGATATGCTTCCGTTTTTTTGAAGGGAGTGTGTGAAATACTGTTGTGAATACATTTGTTATGCTCAAAATTGACATAAGTTTGAGAGCGTGAGGAAGTGAAAATGCCCAATCTTAAAGTTTTTGAAGCAGGATGCGCCTCGGACAGATGAGCACTGTGGAGCAGAGCTGAACAGACCTTTTCAAATAAGCCAGTCCTCAGAAAAGGCCGTCCTAATGATTTAAATGCACAGCAGCAGCAGCAGCAGCAGAGCCTCAGCCATCGCCCAGGGCCAGTCAGGGACCGTAATAAACTAGTTTAAGTGCGAGAGGAGAAATGAGATTCAGACTGTGGGCAACAGAGGAGAGTTTTTAAAGAACAAAAAGGCAACACAAGGAAAAAGCTTTAACTTTTTTACCAAGTTGTGCTGAAAATGTGCCTTATAACCGCTGTGCGTTTCTTTTTGCATTACATTCGGTCCAATTCTACCTTCTCATTGGTCTTCTTGAATGGGTCATTGGCTTAGTTGGGACTCATTTTAAACCACTAACGGCACCTCAACATACGTTTTTTTTTGCATGTCTGTGTAACTAGATCCATGTGGCCTAAATATTTTTTCCCCCTTTGGAAAGGTAACGTAAATGTGACAGTAGGCTCTATTGACAAAATGAATAAGTTGATTTTTTTTTTTATTATATCAATGACTATATCCAGACAATATTATGACTGTAATGATCAGAAACGTGCTAAAATCTTCCTGAAAATGTCTTGATTGAGGTTGAAATAATGGATGGGTCTGTGAAAAAAACTGCAAAAATAGAATATGATAATTATTTATTTATATATATATATATATATATATATATATATATATATATATATATATATATATATATATATATATATATATATATATATATATATATATATATATATATATATATATCTCCAACAGCAATTGCAATATTACACTCAATACATTTACCATCTCTACTTGTGACCCTTAGGGCAAGATCATTTATGTGAGTTAAACCCATGTGTTTCAATCAGCCATCAGATTTTACACTGCATCTTTCTCTGATTACTTGTTTTTACAGCTTGACCTTTAAGTAATGCAACTCTAAATTGAAAACATTTATTAGGCCTTAATGAGAGAACGCCAGAGGTCACTGTGTCTCAATTAGCTTTCCATTTTAACTACAGTCATTTCCGGTTGACTTGTGGTTCTTTGGAACATCTGTGGGCCATTTTAAAGTCTCGGGTCACATGTAGCGTGGAAGGCAGGAAGTGCCCCTTTCCCGCGGGCCGCAGTGACATAAACAGATTGTACTTAAAGAATCACACATACATGTTTACATATAGGGGCTAACGTGCTAACGATCCCAGTGGAGCTGGATGAAGGTCGGGGCAGGACAGAGAATTAATAAGGGGACAGAGGGTTTTGGCGTTTATGGTTAACGGGGGGGCTGGGGATTTGTCTCTGTGGGCGTGAACAAAACCAGACCTACCATAGACACATGTAGTGGTCTTGTAAACACAGACATATGAGTTTGATTTTATTTACTCCCTGTATAGATCTTATATCATCCATGGGTTTCAAATTCTTACTGATGGAAAATGTGCAATTCAAAACAGAATATTATATCTTTTAAACTCAGACACTTATCGATACTTATTTAGAGAATTATTGACACTAGACCCTTTAAACCACCAGACACCTACCATGTTCAGACAGTAGCAGAAAGATGATTTCGACTAGAGCCTTTTACAAATTTATACAGCAATATACAGCAGTAAAAGACAAGCTCTTTGTCTTTTATTTTGTGTTTCTAGCCCAAATAATTGCAGAGCAACTTGAGGGTAAAATCTTAAACCTCATTCATATAAAGTAAGCATGAACAGTGCCATGCAGTGGGAACTGGTAGTAAAATCTAATTACAAACTTTTTGTCCTTTCTCCAAAACCGTCAGAAATGTACATTTAGTCATTATAATTTTGTATTGGTCAAAATTCTGAGTTTTAGCTTAAACTGATTAAGCATTTGTCGCCTCTTCATGGTTTGTATATTTAGTCAGTTTGTTACTGTTCACTAAATGCTGCCACTTTCTGAATTAGCTTTAGTTAAACATTTACATTCATGCATCACAGTGTGTTTCATGCTAAATATAACTACTGCTAATACTAATACTACTACTACTACTACTACTACTACTTCTCCTCTATACTTTGTATAACTTCATATATTCAAAGTGTTTTCATTGTCTCCCCTGTCTATTATAACACTCCCCAATGGGAAATCAATATTAATTCTTGGAGGTAATCCTATACCTACAGCTGGAGATATTTGTAAATTGAGAAAGCTGCAGCAAACAAACTGAACTGCTAAATTATGCAGTCATACTTTCCCCATTTAGAAAAGAACAGATCAATTTGTCAAACCAAAACCATTAACTCAGACCACGAATGGGGTTACTATAGCAACCAAGATTATGTTTCTTGATCAGACGCACCGGTTTTATGCCTGTGGAGGCGTCCCCAACACAGACATGCACTTTAGTGTCTTTAAATCTGATTAATAAATGGATACAATGAAAAATGCTTTTCCCTGATTTGTTGTATGATGTTTATTGGATATTAGTCTGGGTTGTGTTCCCCCCGTGGTGCAGTCTGAAGGGACTTGTACTCCATCAATGTCCCCCGAGGGATATCTCTGTATCACTGTGCACTTCCTGTCTCTAACTCTCAATTTTATATCTTCATGACCCCTGTTGTCCTTCTGTTCTGGAGAGTTGCTAAATGAAAAACTCCTGGTTGTACATTTTCCCTTTTGATCAATAAAGTAAAATTGTTTATGGTCTTACATTTAGTAGCATCCAGATGTAATACGTTATTTCAATTACCAACACAGACAAAGTCCACCTTTAGTATTTTTAATAATCCATCTAAAAAATAAAAATATTACTAAAAACTTGCAGACACTTGTACGGCATTAAAACAATCTAAATAACCTTAATCTTCAACATGATAGCTACATATCCGCTCACTACTGCCATCCGCAGACGTTGTGATGTTAAGATGCTAATGCTATCTGTTCAGTCCTGCTTAGCTCATAGCATTATTCTTGCTAACACAGCTATATTCTTTCCAACAGTAAAAGACTCTATTGTTTCTCTTCATCTTTAATCTTCCCCTCTTCCCTCTCTTGGCAGCAGTTGACTCCTCACCCCAGTCCCATCCCCCCTTCCCTCCAAATGGCCCGCGGTCAGGACACAAGATGGTCAGTGGTGTGTGCATGATGAGCCTGGATCCATAGCCATTGTTTTTCTTGGATTTATGGAGACGTATTGGCCTTACAAAGAATGGGGGATCCCACTTCAAAGTTCCCAAAAAAAGACCAAAAACATTTACTTTTCTTGCATTGTGTTCCCATCAGTTATTGCCTGGAGGCTTGAATGGCTATATTGATTGGTCATTTTGCTACTTTCAAATATAGCACAAGGGTGACATGATACTATGTATGTTTCCAACAACACAAGGTCATGTTTAGGTCAGGTATATACATTAGACTTGCAAATCAGAATGCAGGGGGTTTTGCTTCTAAATATCTAAAATATTATGTTCTATTTTCCTTTTACATGATTTTAACAGGGTAAAGCTGATCTACCTTCAGTGTACACCCCTGTTTACCATCATACAATGCAGCATATTGGTCTTTAAAGGACAATGAATGTGTGAATGAAGCTAAATACTGTTCTCTCTCTCTATATATATATCTATATATCTATATACCTATATCTATATATTATATATAAGGTACACTATGTAACTTTTCTGATGGGGTGTGCACCACTTGCTGGTCTCCATGGTATTATTTGTAATTGTTTTTATGGTAGAAAAAGATTCAGTTGTAGTCATCTGGACTCTGTTGTAGAAAAACAAAACGTTTCACAGATTGAGAATGACTCTTGGATGAGAGTCGAAAAGTTTTGTTTTTCTACAACAGAGTCCAGATGACTACAACTGAATCTTTCTCTACTATGGAACACTCCTATGGAACACTCCTTTTTCTACAATGCAACACAGACTTTTTGTTTTTATGTACAAAAATTTTACTGCTAGTGGGCTCGCCTCTCCCCAGATCTTACCTGTAACTTGGCCTAGTGGTATCACCTGTTTATTTCCATAGATATATAGATGCCTTTAATGCCATTCTGTGGATCATTCCAGGCATTGCAACAACATTTCCAAACCCTCCACCATAAACGTTACAGAGTGCACCTTTAATGGACCAGACCTAAAATATTAAAATGTTTTAGCAATACTGTAAAAACATTCAAGATGTGTATAAGAAGTTGCAGATTCCATGGTAACATTTTGTAAAAAACTCAAATAAAAAAATATTTAGTTTTAAAGATCAGCACCAAACTTTCTCAAGGACAGTCCATTTTTCCATGAATAAAACTGTCCCTCTGTTCTGACCCTTTATTATTTTTGCACAGCACCACCAAAGCACAATGTTTTTTTGCTTCCTCTGCTCTGCTTCACTTTGAGCAGTCCTCTGTGTAAGTCATGTTTGTGGACTGGACACAGAGGACTTCAGCTGGAGGTGTTGCCTCGGCTCCCAAACACAAACTGCTTTTGGATTCTAATAGACGGCATATGCTTCACTTTTTTTTTTTTTTACATGAATCGACCAAAGGTC
Source organism: Chaenogobius annularis (assembly GCA_015082035.1). Classification (NCBI taxonomy): domain Eukaryota; kingdom Metazoa; phylum Chordata; class Actinopteri; order Gobiiformes; family Gobiidae; genus Chaenogobius; species Chaenogobius annularis. The sequence continues at coordinate 363,219 of BJKM01000365.1, forward strand.
CTGCCTCAACATGCCATTTGTATTCTTAGTTTGTGTGTGAAGCAGTTTAAGAAGCGACGATTTCTCGAAAAACGTTCGTTCTGAAATTCATTTGATGTTATTTTCCATGAAACACAAGACGCCATCTTCAGTCTCTGTCTTTGGTCCAAGGTTTCTGCGTTCTTTCATTTGGGCCCATTAAAGCAGCAGCTAAGGCGGAATGACAGCTCGGTTGTAGTCCTTGGCTTTTATTCACATACCAGCCACTGGCAAGGAGCTTCTCTAAGTTATCTTGTGTTTTAGTAAAGTTGAGGAATGCAAGTGCTCTCACATGAATCACAAATATGCTTCCCCACATATATAGTATTTAGTATTAGATGTGTGAAAATATACATGTTACTATGTGCTATGTACTTATTCGGGGAACACTTAACAGGAAGAGAAGGAATAAAGAGTCAGGAAATTGCAAATGTATATTATGCTTTCAGTGCTTCTTAATGTGAGTTTATGTGAATGAATGAACCAAGAAATACTCCATACAATTACAACAGGTAATTTTGGCTCAGAGCTTTACTCCCTGAACTAGAAGATTACTGGTCTGATTATCGTTTTAGATAGTTGGGAATAAGTAGTTAAGTCATTTCAGCAAAAATGTCTTATGACTGAACTTGTTGCATGGTCAAAGTTTAAGCTGGGGGAAAACATTTTGAAGGGCACATTTTATGGGTCTCAGACGTGAACAAGCAGTCAATAGCTTAATGTTAATTAAATTTGGTTAATTTCTCATTAGCCACAATTAAATGTTGTTAGATGTTGTTTCCCTACCATAAATAGATGTGATGGCTAAAAGAGGAGGTTGCCATGGTGACACGGCGCTGTGGCAGCCGGTAATTATTCCAGTTTAAGTGCCAAAAGAGACACTGGCTCTCAGACGGGGGCGGCCACGTGGTGTGGCGATTGACGGAGAGAGCTGGGCGGAAACAGTTTGAGCTATGTTCTTAAATCAACTCGATACATATGCTACATGAAGAATATTGGCTCTGTTTTTGGGTACCATCTAAACCAGAACTACACTACAGAACTATATAATCTACTTGATTGTTCTAAATCAAGATGAAATCAGTAGGGTAGTATTAAATCATATCTCAATCAAGGAGGAACTAGGACGAAACAGCCTTCTATATGAGTACCAAGTAGACCAGAGACTTGTTCTACAAAGGTAACTTCAGGGTTAACTCTGGTTTAGCGTTATTATTTATTTGGTCTGAGCAGTGCATGGTAATGAACAAACATGCATGATAAATGGTAAATAGTCGCATATATATATATATAGTTTACTACCTTCAAGGCACTCAAAGCACCATTGAGCTGATGCTGGGTCACTTTGTATGGGGGTATGATCTCTATAGTAACAGGTTAAGTTTCTGAATAAGATAAGACAAAGACTGCTTGACCATTCAGAAGAGAATCTACTATGATCCGAACGAGCAGCCAGGAGAGACAGATTTACAAAGAGTAATGATACTTAAAGGCTCTGTGCTTGATTTTTAAACATGTAAACAAAAACAGAACTATTTAAACGTTCTGTTTTTTAATGCGTTCCCAGCATCAGAAATATTTACTATGATGAGTTTAAAAGTGCTTTTCACAACCCTCTAACAAAAGCTAACAAACATTAGCATGCTAATGCACTTCCTGCTTCTCGTAGATTAAAAGGCTTTATATTTAGATACACAGAATATGCTGTGGTCTCATTTTCACCAGAATAGAGGCTTTTAAAATATATATCTGTACTGGGGCAAAACAGATTATACTTTATTATTTAGATATCAGAATCAGAAAAGGTTTATTACTTTTGTCAGTGAACAAAATTCACAGGCTAGGAACTTGCTTTGGTGATTAGGTGCAACATACAACAATGAACAATAATAAAGCAAAATATATCAAATGAGGCATGCATTAAAAAACAAAAACGATTTAAATGTACTAATAAGATAAAAATAGACTTAGTATGTACACAAAATGTACAGTTAAATTTACAGAAGTAGTGCACAGTGAAGTGAACAGTGCAATGAGTGGTTGTTCATTAAATTATAGTTAAAGTGACAGATGTGTGTGTTCATGAGTTCAACAGCAGAGGGAAAGAAACTGTTCTTGTGGCTGGAGGTTCTGGACCGTAGCCTCCTGGCTGAGGGGAGTGGCTCAAATCTGGACTTTTTAAACACATTTAGTTTTTGTAGGTGATTCCTAGATAGAATATATCCATTACCCACAAGCTCTGCTTGTACTAATGATATTCAAAGGAACTTTCTTTTTGACTTAACTTGCTTGGGCGTGATTGGATACAAAGTGGCAAAAAAAAAAAATTAAAATCACAAAGACATGACAAAAATCACAAAACCTTAATTTCTATTCATTCAATTGAAAAAAAATCTGACATGAATCATGCATTTTGTCCTAAGTGATACGCCAGATGTAAAACCAAATCTATTGGACCACACTGGCAGACACTCCAGACACTCTTTCCCATGTTTATTTGTAATTGCCAGCGTAATAGGTGTTTCTGGAATGGGCACATCGCTTTGAGATTGATACTTTCCCATGTTTGACCGTGCTTAGACCTTAGCGTGCTATCTGCCTCTGCACACGTCTGTGCAGAACGTATGTATCTTTTACGATGACTCTCTCGTCGACGCCTCCACCTTATGTGTTGGGCTTTTGTATCTTTAACGATGGATCCGGTCTCGTTTGCCCCCTCCCTAGATTTAGCTTTCGCTAAACTTATTGTCCCAGACAAAACTCTTCCAAAGCATTTAGTGTTAAAAACTCGCTCTTGATCAGTGGGTAGGTGCGCCAGGCTCTTCCTGGACTTTTCAAAGGCCTGACTGCCGGCTGACAATCTAACCAGCGCGTGTTCTAACCCTCTCCCCTGGCACTTGCTATGAGGCTTGGACACCGGCACAATGGGCTATTGTGTCGAGCGGAATTATTTACATGTTCAATTGAAATTGCGTCTAAATAGTAGTTTTAGAATTATAAAGAATTTCTCTAAAGAAAGACCTTTTAATCTAAAGAAATGTAAAGGTTTACAGGTTTGCAGGTTATCCGTCAAATAGTTTAAGACATAAAAGAGAAGAGTGCAAAGAAAGTAATTTCAGTCATATGCACAGCATATGCACAGCCAATGATAGCTTAGATTTGAATATTGCCAGAGTAGAGGTCTGTCTCATATCTTCAGGAAGACTTACAGATTTTAGATGCATAAAACTGAAACGCAGATTCCCCATGTTTAGTCCTGACTCTGGGCACCAGCAGGAGGCCAGTCCATGTTAAGTCCTTACTCTGGCACCAGCAGGAGGCCAATCCCTGTCTAGTCCTGACTCTGGCACCAGCAGGAGGCCGGTCCTTGTTTAGTCCTGACTCAGGTACCAGCAGGAGGCCGGTCCCTGAGGGCCTCAGAGTCCGAGATGGTTCATATGGCACTAACATGTCCGAGATGTAATTTGGTGCTAGGCCATGGAGAGACTTGTATACAAGCAGAGCTGCTTTGAAGTCTATTCTCTGAGCCACAGGGAGCCAGTGCAGAGACCTGAGCACAGGACTAATGTGATCGTACGTTCCTGGTTCTAGTCAGGACCCGAGCAGCAGCGTTCTGGATGTACTGCAGCTGTTTTACAGCTCGTTTGGAGAGGCCAGTGAGCAGGCCGTTACAGTAGTCTAATCTACTAGAGACAAACGCATGGATAAATCTCCAAGTCTGGTTTAGACACTATACTTTTGATTTTGGCAATGTTTTTTAGATGGTAAAAAGCTGCTGATGTTATTGATTTGACGTGGCTGTTAAAATTCAAGTCTGAGTCCATTATTACCCCCAGATTTCTAACTTGATGTGTAGGTTTTAGAGCGAGACTCTGGCAGGTGACTGGCAAACACTTTCTCTTTGTTTCTGTGGGCCAAAGACGATGATTTCAGTCTTGTCTGAGTTCAGCTGGAGAAAGTTGTTTTGCATCCACACACTGATCTGTTGGATGCAGTGACAGAGTGAATCCACTGGTCCATATTCACCTGCCGTCAGTGAAACATAGATCTGAGTGTCGTCTGCATAATTGTGATAGGACACATTTTTGCTGCGTATCAACTGACCTAACGGCAGCATGTAGAGGTTGAACAGAAGGGGTCCCAGGATTGACCCTTGGGGCCCCCCACAGGTCAGGGGCATCTGGTCTGAGACACAGTTACCAATTTCAACAAAGTAGTTCCTGTCTTCCAGATAGGACTTTAACCAGTTTAGGGCAGTGCCAGTGATGCCCACCCAGTCCTCTAGTCTCTGTAAGAGGATCCCATGATCGACAGTGTCAAAAGCAGCACTCAGATCTAACAGAATTAAGACTGAGGCTTTCCCCGCGTCAGTGTTCAGGTGGATGTCATTTGTCACCGTTGACAAGAGCAGTCTCAGCGCTGTGATGAGGTCTAAAACCTGACTGGAAAACATCAAATGAGTTGTTTATTAAGAGGAAATCAGTGAAGCTGTTGGTAAACAATCTTTTCAAGGACTTTGGCCCAAAATGGCAGATTAGAGAGATGGGCCGGTAATTACTCTCAGTACTGCGGCATCAAGACTGCTCTTCTTTAGGAGAGGCTTTATGACCGCAGTTTTCAAAGACATTGGGAATGTTCCAGATTGAAGCGACATGTTAACTCTGTGAGTGAGTGGTGCTAACAAACTGTTCAGCGCAGACTTTAGAAATCTGGTGGGTAACACATCGAGGCAGCATGTAGATGAACTCAGACTGGTGATGATCTCCTGGACAGTTTTGTCAGTTACAGGTGCAAAGTGAGTCAGCTCCAAGTGTCTAGGTGGTTTTAGGGTTATTTTTTCCATTGTGAAATTTATAGCATTTTAATGCCATGAACTTTGTCATTAAAGAATAACCACTTGGATGTGGAAATGAGTTCTAACTGCAGCTGAGCTGGAGGGTTTGTTTACTGTGGCAAACAGGACACGCGAGTTGTTACTGCAGCTTCCAATTATTTCAGAAAAATATCCTTCACTAGTTCAACATAAAATGAGGTTGTACATGTACAACTTCTCTCTGTAAATATCTTTTGAACCTGGAGCTTTGACTTGTGCCATTTTGATGGTTATGACTGACAGTTTCTTGTGTGTGAAGTTCTCAATTCTTACCTTTTCTATAATTCAAATTCATCAGCTGGCACTGACCTCGCCCCCTGATGCTCATGTCTGAGTTAGTCTATAGGAGAAACCTATTCAAGAAAGGTTTATAGTACAGGCCTCAGAACTGCAGGGCTATAGGCTACGTGAACCTAGATCAGGAATTACAGGACTAAACTAAACAAATGGACTGGACCAGCATGTCATTTCACATTTTTCATCACTTTTTTCTCTCCCTTAAATAATTTCTTAGTTAAAACTACTGTGGCAATGGTGTATTCCTGATCAAGAACTGGTTTAGCCCTAATTTAGCCTTGAAATAGTCCTGTTATAGTCCTGATTTAGATCTGGTGATATTTGGAATCTGTTCTTTAGTGATACTTGGTGTAAAAGGTTTGGAAACCACTGGACTAGACCAAAACAAAAGGAACTAGAACCTTCTACATGAGTACCAAGTTAATCAGAACCACTGCCTTAAATGATGGAGTCACTTTGCCATCATCATCACTGTTACATAGTCAATGCTCAAATAATACAGGCATGATGTTTTGGTGCAATGTAAGCTAGACACCAGGTTGCTGTCTGCCGTGTATTTTACCACGCTGTTTTTAAAAATAACAATCCCCTCACAGCCCTCCCACCCGTGTCACCATCCGAGGATCATATTCAGCTCAGCTCCACGTCCCTTCCCCACACAGCTCTAATCCTACCTTCTCATTTTTATCTGCTCTCTTCCAGGCGAGGCCGACCCCACTAATCATCGACTGAGGTGTCAAGGTAAGACGATGTCCTCTTCCCACGGACCCATAGCAACACCGGTGTTTTATATCCGGGCCGGGAAGCACAAACAGAGTCTAGGAATTCCAGCGTGTCCTTTGAAGGAGAGGAAGTTGAATTGGGCTCCTGAAACTTGAGGAGGACTCCCAAGACACAGTAGCATACACCAGCAACTAGTTTTGGAGTCACTTCAGCTGTGTACAAACATGGCTCCCAGAACGGCTTATTAGAATAGACAGGGGAGGAGGAGTTATTCGCACATTCATATTTTTGCTTGGTTTGCTATGGTGGATTGATGTAAACACTGTACACATATTAACTAATTAGCAAACTTTCACTATCTCAAATCTTGCCGTTCAGTTCAGGGGTAATGCTCTTTCTAAGGCAAGGCAAGTTTATTTTTAGAGTATAATTCGTACACAAAGGAATTCAAAGTGCTTCACTCAACAGGAAAAAAAATCCCTAATTTCAGTAAGGACATAAAAGAGAAGAGTGCAAATAAAATTATTTCAGTCACTCTGGGCACCAGCAGGAGGCCGGTCCCTGAGGCTTCAGAGTACGAAATGGTTCATATGGCACTAACATGTCCAAGAGCCTTGTACACAAGCAGATCTTAAACAGTAGGGGTCCCAGGATTGACCCTTGGGGCACACCACAGGTCAGGGGCATGTAGTCTGAGACACAGTTACCAAGTACTTCCTGTCTTCCAGATAGAACTTTAACCAATTTAGGGCAGTGCGAGTGAGGCCCACCCAGTCCTCTAGTGTCTGTAAGAGGATCCCATGATCAACAGTGGGAGCCACATAGAACTTTTTAATGCTTTATTGCATAAACTATTACAGTAGTAATTTTTTTCTTTCTTTTAAAGATTTTGGCCCATAGGCTTTATTAGACAGGAAAGACAGCATGAAATGAGGGATGACAGGGAAGGGAGGACATGAAGTAAATTGTCAGAGGCGGGATTCGAACTCACGACACAGCTAACCATAACCAACTATCTGAATTGTACACAATGTTATGCCAAACGTAGTCTTTTGGGGCATATTAATATACCATTTTACAACACAACCCGACGACTGGACAAATTAACGGCTTTGTGCTGCCTACACTTTTATGACAAAGATCACATATCAGTGGCATAAATCAGCAGTTTATGACCTTTACTTCAACATCTCACTGTTGATTCAGGCGTAATTTCGCTCACAAACCAGGAAATGCAGGCAAAATGAGATAATCTAACATAACTCAGACATTGCATTGCAGTATTGTTTTGCTCTCTGCTTGGAAAAGAGACCTGAATGTCCTTGTTTACACTAGAGCTATTGGATTGTAAAGTTTGTAAGAGCTTTCTCAAAGGCCTCCCTGCTGCTGCCTCGCTGCGTGTCACTCAAATACCTGTAAAAAAAAAAAAAAAAAAGCAGATAACATCAGGAGAGTGATCAATTGCATAGTGAAAGGCTGAAAAGTTTGGTTTGGAGGCAGAGACGTGAGGGGCGTACTTATACTGAGGCTGCAGCACTCACTGCACTGCCTCTTGTTGCTCCACACTGCCACCTACTGCACAGCAGTGGACAAAGGTTTAGATACTTGAAGACGTCTGAACTATCTTATTTCTAGACATCTTTTAGCTGCTAAGCTGAATGAAATTTGAAATAGAATTCATCTAAATGTTTTATACAGCATATAGTTGCCATTGTTGCTCTTTAAAACTTAACATTGAATTACATTTTTAACTTTATTTGGATATTACATAATAATATCATAAATATTAAATAAATCATAAATAATTAAAGCATAGTACATAACCTTATGGCCAAAGTGTAGATTAAAACACTACATCATTTTGGATGGTTTATTGCACTGAAAATGTATTTTAAAAACTGTGCTTGCCTATTAGATTAAGGTTCTCATAAGGTTATCTGATCTTATTTCTACCAAATTATGCAGGTGACCTTCCACCTCCAAAAAGTTACATATTGTGCCTTTAAGTTAATATAGTATACTTTAAAATTAGACATGCTTTATCAGAATACAGTTTTTTACACAATTTTGATGTTTCTTCAAACTTTATATTTGTTTTTCTTTGTGTGTTTCCGCAGCCCTCGTTCCTCCAATGTCCTGTCCCTCCTCCCTGTGATCGCCATGGCTCCGGTGCTGAGTGGGGTATGGTGGGGGCCCGAGGCGGGTGTGGTGGGTTCTGGGGCGGCGGTGGCCAGTGGAGTGGGGGTGATGGTGGGCAGTGAACAGATAGTCCTGGTCTGCACCCTCAGCGGACTCACCGTTCTGCTGCTGGTCTCTGTGCTTCTGCTGCTCTGTGCCAGCTGCCAAGGGTGAGAAACAGTCACTCACCACCTTCAGGAACACACACTCATAAACTGGTTACTAATCCTTATGTAATGCTAATTGTTTACTCAGTCACAGTCACAAATCATGTTGTTTACAGTAATACGTCTCACATAAAACATAATTTGATTGTTGATCAAGTGCTTTACCTTTTAACAATTTTGAGATGAATCCAGTTTCAGTACAGTTACAGTCTTGAGTAATACAATTAGGGCTCTGCAGTTAATCAAAATTTTATTGAGATCAAGAATCAGTTATTTCGAATCATCAACGGTCAGCTTGGGCCTTCTTAATGGAGAGGTCTAAATCCAATCCTCTGTCAGTAAAAACATGTGGTTTGGGGCAAAACTGAGACTATATTTGTATGGTAAATTGCAATGATTAAAAGTCTGTATTGTTTATATTCCGAGAAAAAAAATATTTAAAGTTAAAAAATAAATAAATGTGTTCATATTTGATCAATATGAAAAAAAAAAAAAAAAAAAAAAAAACATATTATTTTGTCATATTGCCCAGTCCTATTCATGGGCTTCAGGCAAATGATTACTTCCTGATTTGAAGGATTTTGTGAGGACTTTTCCCCATTGAAAATATATAATATTTTGATTTGAATTGTGCTATTGCTATGATAACGTAAGACCGTTGCCATGTCAAATCCTTCAAATCAGGAAGGATCTATACGCCTGAAGCCCATAAATATACAATCATGCACAGAATAATATATTATTGTGTAAATGTTAATATGTTCTCATTCTGAATGCTTTTATAAAGTGGTTAGAGTCTTGAGTTATTCTAATGTGTAACCTCCATTGTTCTGTATTTCTGGGAAAGGCTTTCAAAAGTTTGAAATGGAGAGAAGGTTGTCTGTTTCCTGGCTTTATGTCTGAATATAATCTTCTACTGAAGGAAATAGTTATAGTGTGCGGTGTGTTAAAGAAAATAGTCCAAATACCTGTGGCCACAGAACAGTAATTATAGGTGTGGTGACAATGGGCCTCTGCAGGCTGTCCGATGAGTCATATTCTCAGTGTCACTTGTCACTGATTTAGAACATAAATTGTTTTGCTATTGTTAGACTTTCAAAACAAAGTTAACTTTATTGTGCCTGGTCCATAAATATCTGTTTCCAGGTAAAAAAAAAACTGCACGCCATCCACAATTCATCATTGATATTATATTAAATGATCCTTAGTCCACAGACAAATACCCCAAAAGTTTCAGATCTTTAAAACCCTTAAAGGCATTACTATGTAGACAGCTGTTAATTTTAACATTTCTACTGTAACTGCAAATTTATTTAACACACTTTAAAACAACAAAGTTGACCAAAGTGCTTCATGAATACTGGTTTCATTTATTACATTTACGACTGATTAAACCTTATTATAAAGTCATGCTGCAAATAAAAAACATGATGTTTTACTTGTGAGATTAAATTAAACCATGGCCACGATTTTGCAAGAAGATCCAGACAAAATCATTTATAATATGATGCTGACGCACAAAGTAGTATTTTCTGTACCAAATAATGATTGGTATAATCAATTTCTGCTAAACTGCTAATGTAGCTGATTTTGTCTTTTTATTTTAGGGAGAAGAAAACAGTCACTTGCCATTCAGCCGGGGACCAAGAGAACATTGTGAATGGAGGAGTAAGTTACCAAAAACTAAAACTTACTCTAAACTGACATGAACTCATTACATTTGGACAATATAATACCTATTTTGTCTTTGGGCTTCCCTTTGAGATTTGGATTTAAGGTAGTGTGATTTCAATATTGATTCGACTAAATTCTTCTAACAAATGCTTTATGAGATTTTTTTCCTCTCCATTTATTGGAGTTTGGGATTGTTACAAAGTGCAGCCTGTTTTGTAACCCTTTGTGCCTCCTTTCAAACATTACTGTTGGGTCTATTAAAACAAACTCCAACACTTCTCTTTCTATGTCATATGTAGTAAACTCAAGGCCTTGTCTGGAGTCATGAACTGCTATAATACATATTCTTCAGTTATAAAGCTACAGATAAGTGTGACAAATAACCACTTTCAGTCATTATCAGACTTCCACTTACTGTCTAACACTGTCCCTGTGCCCATCCTTACAGCCTCTTAAGACTGATGGATATGTTCCTCGTAACCGTTTAGCACTCGGGCGATTCAAAGGTGCTCGGACAGTAGCATGACATCCCAATTCAAAAGATGGACAGTGTCACAGGTTGGCAGGTTAAATGGGGGTTTCGTCTTTGTAAATGAGAATATTGACCCCTAAGTATTTCACAGTCTCTCTTATTTTCATGTAACAACAATAAAAGGACAAATCATCTCCTCCATTAAGGTTAACATAATCTACTGTGTAAGTAAGACTTATTTTTGATGTTTTACGTAATCTCTCAAAGAAGAAAGGGTCATAAAATAGTTAAAAGATTACATCATTGATTACGAAAGACATGAGCAGAAGTGGCCACTAGGTGGAGTTGTGGAGCTGCTGTGGCTGCGCTAACTGACCATTCTCAGGAGAAAAACAACAGCCCTGTCTTGAACAAAGGAGCTTTAACTTGATTATCTAGTCTTTACAGGGGATTGGTGGTGTCGTCACTTTGAGGATATTGTTATGATATACAACAATCAGTGAATTAAAATTTCAAGAGACAATTGATTGTTTACATAGTAGGTACAAAGTAGGTGTTTGTTAAAAGTCTTTAAAAAAGCCATGTAATGGTAGGTCCATTTATTTAAAATGCCTTACTAACCCTCAGTGTACAAATTAAATCAAGTGTACACGAATCTTAATAGGAGTTGCTGGAGTCCAATTCAGGATTTCTTGTGCTAGAAGTAAAATTACACAAAGTTTAATTAAGCATGCATAATACATACTCTTATAATGTCAGAATCTAATGGCCAATTTCAGAAGCCAAACAGGAAGACAGGATATAAGCGACACTGAAATGAAACATTACAGACAAAGCACTCTTCATGTGCTCTGTTGCAGGTGACAGAGCGGGACACTATCAGCCAATCAGCAGACAGTCCAGCCACAGACTTGGGGGTCAGCAGCTCACACAATGGACCTCTAACAAGCGGTACAAGTGAGTGCTCTGAACAACACTGTTGCAAGGTCTGGGTGATGGCTTTGTCTATTTAGAAAAAAATACGTACATAAATCCAGCACAATATTATGACCTTTGTCAAGTGGAGTGAACAGCACACCATCTTCTCGTAAGGTTATCTGAGTGATATATTGTTAGAAAATGGCAAATTAGGTATTAATGTTGACATGTCGGAACCCGGAAAAAGCAAAACAACTGTGTCTGCATTTAGACTTGTATTTTGTAAGGTTATACATGTTATACATGATCAGTGCAATGAAGCATTGTGCCTCAATGAAATAAAATAAATTAATCAATTAAAAACCACAAAAACTCGACTTTCACCCAAAGTAACTACATGCTCCCTTCTCCTCCAGTTCTGACAGACACACAGGATCTTAGTCCCCAGCCCTCAGAGGAACTGCTCTCCAGCCAATCCGAGCTCAGGTCCTCCAAATGTCCTCAGGACCGGGAGCTGCCCAGTATCCCGCCCAACAGTGCCCTTATCGGGGACGGACCTCCAGCCTCTGGGGACAGCACCTATGAGGTCAGCCCTGACGCCTGCATCAGCACATCTGCACGGCTCTGGATTTAAGTGGATTAGTTCATTTACTGTGGGGCTGTGGAGTTATTGTGGGTGCTTTTTTTTTAAGTTGTAGTGAGCAATCGTGCTTTATTGGTTCACATTAAGGAATAAAATACTGAGATACTGCCGCAGCTGTCAACTTTATCTATTTTTAATTTTTTCTCCATCTTTTTGCTAAACAAATGTTACGTTCTTTTGACCACCTTTGAAACCTTTACTACCGCAGACCACTCCTGCACGAACGAGGGATTACATCAACATCTTTAAGACATATTTATTTATTTGTCTCATGTTTTGTTGTTAAATAATTGCATGATTGTTTGATGGATCTTCAGTTAAGGCTTCTTAGTTCACAATGGTAAATATACTGTTCTAGATGCACCTAAAATACACTAGATTGGAACTAAGTAAGACTAATTGGTTTCAAGCTCTATTTTACATTGGCAAAGAACCCAGAAGTGCAAAAACAGCAGGTAGGATGGGACAGCTGAGCATATTATACTGATTGTTTACCCATCTCCCTCTCAGGTTGTGAAGGAGATCGCGCCCACATCCAGAGACGTCAGTGTGGAGGACTCACTTTACGAAACGGTCAAAGAACTCAAAGAGCCTCACCTTGAGCTGGGACTCCCCAATGGTACAACACATTTGACCCGGGACGAGCCCCCACACCCAACTCCCGCCACTATCCTACTCCTCAATGGACACCCCAGCCCCTGCACTCCTGAGCGGGGGCCCGTGTGCACGGAGGTGGAGTACGCCTCTGTGGACCTGAGGAAGAAGAGCCGCCACAGCGCTGACATGGAGGCCAAGAGGCGCTCTGACCACCATGTGACCGCCCCTGTCCGAAAAGAGGAGACTGAAGAGGAACGGCCCCCGCCAGTCCCAGAGAAGGTCCTGGATGAGAATGATAACCAGCCCGCAATGGTCAACGGGCTGATGGGGGCGGGGCAACACAATGGAGAGGTGAGACAATGTATGCACGGTCACACCTGTAGCTGATCATCTAGTCCTAGTAACAATACGAGGTTATTGGGGTTATTGCTTTGCCTGGAATGTTCCACAGAAGAGTGTTAAATGTATCTATCTGACATTGATAAAAGATTTTTGGGGTGTTTTTATTGCTCAAAAGTACCCTGAAAATATGCATTCTTTGTGTTGGCTGTCTCCATGGAAAGATACAGTCAGTGTAAAGCCATGTAGAGGTGGACGATATTGACAAAAATGACTATGTCGAGATGATGATATTGAGACAATATTATGTCAATTCATCAGAAATTGGTTAAAACATATCTTAAAATGTATTAGTTGAGGTTTAATTGTCTTTATTAAAATCATGTTTTTGTAGAACTTTTTACTATAAACGATATACTTGGTATTCAAACTTTTCTTATCTTCAAAGCAACATTCACTATATTATCTACATTTTGCTATATACAGTGTACCTTCAATCAATATAAACCATTTGTCATTGCCACCACAACAGCCTCATGATCACCTCAGTCTGGAAGTGAGTACTGAAAATATCATTGCGTAGTAATTAATCAGCACTTAATGGAATTACTTCCAAAGTTCGTTTGCAATACAAATGGCGTTCAATGTCCTCTTGTTTCACTTGCTGAAGATAATGAGGATCTGTTTGGTTTACATTCATTGAGCAAAATAGTGAATGGTTGCCCTAAATGTTAGTCTAATGCTTCAAAAAGTAATTTTGTTGCTCATTTCGTCATTTTAGATGATAAAAGGTGCTCTATGTAACTTTCCTGGTGGAGGGTCCACTTTGTCTGGCATTAAACGGGCTGGTTGTGTTAGATACTTTTAATGCCACACTGTGGAACATTACCCACTGACTCTCCACCAGAAAAATGTCATATGTCTGGGCGATATGACAAGAAAATTAACCAAGATTTGTTTTCTTATATGTATCAATCACAATGATAATTTACTAAGAGGATTGGTTGTGGACCTCTCAATTAAAAAATACCCAAGATGATCACTCAGGACTGAATCGCAGTCTGGATTAAAAAGACATTAATTGCACAGACCTACATAGTACCCCTTTAATGTGAAGTTCCCACAATCCAATGTTTCCCATGATCTTATCTATAATGAATGTTGTTGTGTTGGAAAGGCATTTTGGCAAAACAAGTCAAACAAAGCACTTTACAACTTGGCATTGAAAAATGTCAGTAAAGGCTTGAGTGGTCAGCCCTGAGAGCTTCTTTAATGGTCGTGCCCAGGTTGATATGTTCAGTTGTCTTTTAGTGCTCCATGTAATCGTGTTAGAATAGATTACCTACAGCCCTAATGTAGCTTAACTCTGCTGTTATTGATAACCATGTTGTAATGAGTATTCTATAAAATAAGTCATGTGATGACATGTGGAATTAATGGGATCTGCTTTAGGAAATATTACGGGTGCATGTCTGGTTTGATCCATTTCAAGCTGTAAATTAGAAGTTATTTTTCATCTGCCTATAAATGTGCTGCCCGGTGGTTCGAATCCCAACTCCGACAATGTACTGCAGGTCCTCCCTTCTCCCTCATCCCCCATTTCCTACCTTTCCTGTCTAATAAAGCCTTCAGGCCAAAAAAACCTTTAAAATAAAAATAAAATAAAATAAATGTATTTCCCAAAGCGCAAAATATATTTAATATGATTTTTGACTCACTGCTATTCAAGTATATTATAAGTGACAACAGGTCGGCAACATCCAAACTGTTTGAAACTACATGTAAAACATTGGGTCAGTAATAATTAAAAACTATTTCCAAATGTTCCAGAAAGCACCGATTAAAAATTGAGAACAGAAAAAAGTTATGTTGTAAACTTCCATATAAGGTATCGGTCTGCACTTGTTTTAAAGTTAGTTTAATTTGTCTTAAACCTCGACTAATACATTTAAAGACATGTTGTAGCCAATTTGTGTTGGATTGTCACAATATTGTTTGAGTATTGTTCTCATGACACTCTAAAAACATACCAAGATTTATGTGTTTGTCAATATCGCCCTCTCCTACAAGTGACATAAGTCATCATGGTATTTCCTTTAAAGATGCCTGGACATGTCCACAGATAAGAATAGTATTGATAACATTATTGGACTGCAATCCAGTTCAGGAGTAAATATTGTGTCAAAGCCGTTATAATTGACAAGGTTTCTCTCCATAGAATTCTTGGATCTATAAACTGAACTCTTAACTTTGCCCATTAGCGATTTACTGTCATGATCTAAAATATCATATCTTATCTGATCATGCAAGCAGTGTAGGCTGGCTCTCTATAACTACGACCGAGTTAGCATGTAAGACTCAATATGCTTTTGCTGCAGTCTTCCATTATGTCTGTAACAAGTTTCAAGTCTCCTATAGGTCACTGGACGCTGTAAAACCCAGTTCGATGGTGGACAAAAACACAGACTGACATCTCTCCCACACATTGGCAGTGCGGACTGACAGTTCGAGGAGGGTACACTTTGCAGAGTAAGAGGAGCTAGTGTGGGAGTGAAGAGGGGACTGACAATAGGGCTGGACTGAGGAGAGAGCCGTGCTAATAGATGGAGCAGATTGGAGGCCGGGCCCAAGTGCTATACAAGGAAGAACACACCAAAGACGGCCACACAAATTATTATCTGGGATTGTAAAGCGAGAGAGTCGAGAGAAAGTGGCTATGAAATTCAAGAAATACAGTGTTAGTGTGTAGCTCACGGATGCTGGTTGCGTATAGTAAAACGTTTATAGGGCTTTTTTTCTTCATACTGATCCATCTTGATTAATGAAAATTGCTTTGAGCATTGATTTCATGATCATAAACGATACAGACACAACGATTATTGCCATTTAGCACAAAAAGTTGTTGAATTTCTCCAAAGTCTGAAATCTGCAAAAAATCCTATGATTTTACTGACAAAGGATTGGCTTTTTAACAATCCCTAGTATACAACTGACAATTAGACATGACTGAATCTCGTACTCGATAAAACTATTCCCCAAATATTGATATCATTTCTTTTATCAATATCAGTTTCCTAGTTTAAAAGTATCATAGTAAACATGCGTGTAAAGAGATGGTTAAACAGTAAAGGCTCAAGACGAAGACCAAAGAAGGATGTCCAGCTAAATATCTGCTTCATCTGCCTCATTGCCTCATCCTTGTAGAAGTCTAATTGACCCATAAATGAATGTAGTCCATTAAGTCAATTTTCCCATGCATATTCCACTTGATACATAGAATACTGAACTGAGATATTTATCAAAGAGCATGGTATAGCTCAATTTAAACTTAATATTTCTCCAGAGCCCGCTACCGAGCCATTATAAGTTTCTAGTCTCCAAGAGTTGACTACGATATTCTGTAAGTTCATTGTGCATCTAGAATTCCATTCATTCTTGTTCTGCTTTGTTGTTTCTTCCTTTGTCGCAGTCATTTTCTTCTTCCCCTCTCATCCCTCTTTCCTTTTGTCCCCGCCGCTGAAGGCAATTAGTTAATCACTACAGTTCAGTCGAGCAGCCGGTGAGCCCAGCACCGTCTGACCTGCCGCCTCTGATGATGAAATTCTCTACATTTACGTTCCCTAGTGCAACACCCCTCGCACAGCCACATACAAACATGTTATATTCCAGAATAAATGGACACTCGTATAAAGCAGGCACGGTGGTATGTCTAGTCAGCAGTATTTCTGTTTTCTTGCATTTTCGTCCATCCCCCCCATGTATACAGATGTGCGTGTTTACATATATCTTTACATATAGAGGCTCCCCCAGGCTGATTTAAGGTTAACTCCGAATGTTGGCGCTCTCCCCGCGGTTTGCGCCCGTGGTACGGCCAGGAGTCGCGGGGTGATTTGTCTTGTCAAAACCAGCCACGTGTATATGTTTTAATGTGTGTGTGTGTGTGTGTGTGAGAGAGGAGAGAGAGGAGAGCAGCTGGCCACCATCACCATGACAGTCAGTCTGGCTCCATGATGGATGATAGAAGCTATGGTAACTCTCTTTCGGCCTCATCCATACACACGCTCTCCTTCTATGTAAATCTTGTAATTCCCTTAGGTGTTGGCTCGGTAAATGTTTCTCATAAAGACAAAGACGTTTTTGTTTTTTTTCTTATACATATGCAATGTTGACCTTTTTGTCCCATGTGGGGAGAGTAAGCAAAAATTGTGGTAAAGTAGAAGAGTCGAACGCAAAACAAAGAAGGTACAACAAAATATGTATTGAAAAATAATGTCAGATAGTTCTTGATAGTCCATTTCTATTCATTTTTGTTTATTATTTTTGGTTTGAACTCCTTCTTAACTGGTCGCCACGGTAGAGGATGAATTTCACCTGATGCCCCGTCACATCCAACCAGATACCGTACTGTTAAACAAAGATGTCAATGCTTAATTAAACAAATCTAAGCCATGCCCTCATAAATATTAATTAAAATTCAGTGTGAAAAAAAAAAATATATATATATTTTTGCTAAATTCCCCACACTACATTGGATTGCATATAAGGCAGACCATCATAATATTCAAGCCGAATTATGTTATGTAATGAAACTAAAGTTACAATTTACCTCTATTTAGGAGTCATACAACATGTTTAAATGTCTAAATGTCACATATAAACATGCTTCATTGCCTCCCACTTCTGTTGTATTCTGGGCACATAGATTTACCATACTGTCATCAACGAGGTAACACTTGTTTGCAATCATGTGACGGTGTATGCCGCCTGTGGGCTTGTCTAATGTGCCGTGCAGGAAATGAATTTGACCTCGCCAGTGGGCTGCTGGGAAATCCACAGGGGACAGAGCCAGGTACAGGCACAGATATTTCACATGTCAGCGTCGTTCAGCCTCTGCCAATGCTGCAACGCTGTAGATTTAAATACTATATACTTAATGTGTTACATACTCATCTGTATTTGATGTACACTTTGTAGAATGGCGAAGGAGTTATTCTTTAAAACCACATTCATATTTAAAGTGGCACTATGTAACTTTTCTGCTAAAATTATCTTGAAACGCTTTCTTACAGTGAGTGAGCTGGCCTCTCCACAGATCTGGCCTGTAACTTGGCCTGCTTGTCTCCATGATAGATATGTTTAGGTTTCGGCCGTACTGTAACAGAAGCAGAATTACTTTTAGTCATTCTTTTTGTTACAGACCTGCAACCGACCAGCAAAATGAAAAGCTAAATTAAATATAATTTGCACAATAAGAATAAAATGCTATAAATATAATACTTTACATTTAGATACACCTAAGACAAGCAGGTAGCGGACCCCCAACAGAAAAGTTACATAGTGCCCCTTTTAAGAAATTCATATTTTGTAACTTTAGACCGTATCTTTTTAGTTCCTGACTTTACCTGTCGAAATGCTTCAAATACAAAGCTCAGGTTTCATGTTTTCATTTTTCAGAATGACTTCTGCATTTTGAATAATATTTTTTCTGCCATTCAAATGAAAAACAGACAGTCCATTCATAATGTTTTAATTGAGTTGACATTTCCAATATTTTGGAAGGTTGCAAAGGTCACCCTCAACCTTTTCCAGTATCATTAACCTATGCGTTTATAACTGTTATAATGACTGCATTGACAGTGTATTATTTATAAAAGGTGTATTATACTTGGGACGTAGTTTAGGTTGGCTTCCATGTGCTTTACCTTCTTGGCATATCGATAATCTTGCTCCAGGTTGTTTATGAAGTCGCCTGCTGCGAATGTAGATAATCTGAGTTTATGTATTTAAATATGAGAACGTCTCGGCAGACGTCAGCGTGAGTGACACTTTGACACCTGAGTCGTCCATCTTGTGACAGTGACAGTAATCTGCTTACTGTCACAGTCCTGTGTGTCTATGTCTCACCTACGCACACATTAACACTGCCCTCTAATCTCACGTATAAACATATGGGTCACATGGTACAACTATATTAACTCAGGTAAAAGTGTTTGGATGTAAAGGAAAACAATGTAGTGGGCAGAGATGGTCGACTGATGCCACCTACAAAACATGTTCTGAAAGGCACTGGGTCCTTGTATTTGTTTAGCTCTCAAATGTTACTGTTCTTGGATACGTTTAAAATGTGAACATTCAACGGAATTTTATGCAAGAGTTTTCTCATTCCGATTGTAAGCCTTATAAACACTTCTTTCAAGTGTTTGTAAGGCTTACAATTGCTATGGCAACGGTCCGAATTTTTCAGCATTCAAAAACATATGGATAAGAGAGTTGTGTCCAGGGACAATGAATAGATTTTTGATGCCATTTAGTCATTCATAGTATTGGTAATTTTGCACTGGGTACAGTTTCAAAGTACTGAGCTTTTGGACCATAAACTTATTTTCTTGAGTGGTTTATTGTATATACAATAAAAATCCTTCTCTTGCACACTGTCATTTGTATTGTGACTTGGCATTGTTTTTTTCTTCCCGTTATCCATGCTCGGGGCTGGCACACGCTTGTATTTTGCCCTCCCCGCTGCTGTTGGTTATTTAAAACCTTGCACGTGTTCACCCGATCACAGATATAACCTTAGCTGCAGGTCGACATCATTGAAAATCCCACCCTTAATTGTGCCTGCACTCGAGGCTAAAATAAGTGGGCGGCAAATTGGGTAAACAAATACTGAGGAGCGCAGTTGGAGTTGCGGGGCTGGGTCAAGTCACCTGCGTCGATGCTGCCCACAGAGACCACTCCTCGGGCACTTTGTTTAATTGGTCGGCTAATTAAGGCAATATAAAAATGACATCCGCTGCAAAGTGCGAGTTGGATCCATAAAAGTAATCATTTCTCCAAACACAGATTCTCCATAAATATAATGATATTGATTCACTTTTGTTGAAAAAATGCCAAATAAACATGTGTCCGCATAAGGCTTGTACAGATGTGCTTTGATGGATGATTTGTGAGTACTGTTTCTCATCTGGATGTTTATTTACTTGTGGAGCTTGTTTGGGACTCTGCCATTGCTTATTTTTAATACATCAGCATTAACCTTGGCCGTACTAACAAGGACTGTGTAAAACAAAGATTTTTGTGCTTTTGTCTGGAGAAGAGAGGACTGGATTAAATTATTACACTACTGAAACAAGAACAAGTTACAAGTCTTAGTATTTTCTCCATTGTTAGATGTATTTATTTAGGCTGTTGTAGAAAGAGGATTTACCCATGAACTAGAAGGTTTTCAAATTTGAGTCCAAGCCTTGAGCACCATGTCTTTAATAATGTGAGATAGGACTGTTCTTGACAGTATATTTGCACAGTAGTAGTTTTCGACGTTGATACACCTTTCTTTGTTCTTGAAAACCTTTCTGAGATGTTTCTACAGAACTGCATCTCTCACAGACGCATGAAAAATACATGTCCTATCAAGTCTTTAGTCAACGCAGGCAGGGTTATTGAGGTTCTTGTTAAACTCCTCAGGTGTTTGGTCCAGTTGTCAGTTGTGCTTTGTTGATTAATGACTTTTGCATTGATCATAGGCGAAGTGGACAAAGTGGGGCAAAAAACACGGCTCTCCTGTCACCGCCTATCGACTTCCAATCAATAATTTTAGTAATGGATGGGTGGTTATATACAACATTAACTTTGTATGCATCAGAGCTCAAGTGGCAGAAACAACGCCTGTTCTTTTACATAGAGCTGGGAATAATCTTGCCGTTTTATTGATTTGTTTCCAAGTGCACTCTTTCAGGAATTCAAAGAGGTTTTCCGCTGGAGATTACACCTTTGAATACTTATCAATAATACACTAAGATGGCTGTTGACATAAACTGTTTCTGTTGCATTGTATAGTGCATGTTCAATTCAAATCCAATCATCGTCTCTTATCCATCCCAGCTTATTGGAACCTTGAGAAGGATACATTTGGGACAGTTATTTCCGGGCAGCAACTTGAACAATCACATTCATTTACCATTGCCTTTTCTTCCAAATTATTTCTTGTATTTGTAGTAGGGATAGTCTTGATACTCTATACCGATTTTGTTACCACAATAATGCTAAAAACACTCAAAAGAATGTAATTTCTAACACATTTCTTCACATTACTATGTTGTTGTATACTATAGTCTAATACTACTCCGATAAACTCATGATGATTATAAACTGTTCAGGAAAGGTCAAATGTGACTTTTTTTTTTAGTAACGATATTTGTTCCCATGAAAAGTTGACTTTTTTTAGTATTGATTAGTATCTGTTTTTATACTTTCGACAACCATAATTTGTAGTAGCTTTTAAACTTATTGAGAGGCTGGCCGCTGTTGCTTTTATTTGACCTTTATTTAACCAGGAAAGTGTCACCTTCTTGCAACAAAGCTGGACAGCACATTTTGTCTTGAGTTGAATGTGACGTGGATTACTATTGCTCTAAACGTGCCTGAAAAGGAATAACCTTGCTTCAACGTGTGACTAACAGTTTTGGGAAAGATTTCGGAATTTATGTGCATGCCATATCTAAATCTATCTTTTTGTTCCTTTCTTCTCCAGTTACACTCCCCTCTGTCTCCTGCACCAGGGTTCGAAAACCACATTCTGCCAGACAATGAGGTAAGTGTGCGTTAAACTCTCTTTTTCCCTCAGCTGCCATTCCTGGGCCCGAGACAGCAGCACTTTTTACTCGAAGCTCCAGAAAGAAAAGAATGTAGCGAGTCGCATCAAACACACAAAAAGCAATTTCCAGACTGATCTAATCTAATTTTAGTTAAATGAATCAATTTGAATTAACATTTTGTCTTTTTGTCTCTGTGTCTTTGTCTAGTCTGCTGTGTACTCGACTGTTAACCAATCAAACGGCTCTATAAATGACGACGACAAGGAGCACGACTACAGCAGCATCGCCGAACTCAAAGGCCTGGTCCCCGCTTCTTCCTCCAGCGATCTGTACGCCACTCTCAACGACATCCTGCCCCACCAGCTCCACCTAGAGGAAGGCCCCGGTTTGGACAGCAATGACCCGGGCTACGAGACCATCCGCATCCCAAAGACTAGCAGCTCTGGCGACGAGCACAGGGGCAGCATGGGAGCGGAGGGGTCCGAGGTCACCAAACCAGAGCCAGATTACGAGAGTGTGGGAGAGTTGGGATTGAGCGGGGAAATGTCACGACTTTGAGTTTTCGTTGTCGCGCCCATGACCTCTGCGGACGGTTCGGAGTGGGGTTTTTAATCAATGTATGTGTCCGATTTACAGTGAGGGTACGTTTATCATATCTAGCATTCGACTAATTTAATCTACCAGGGTGAATGTCACTGGTACTGCCATGGCCTGGTGTTAAATGAAGTGCGGTACAGCCATTGGGCATCAATCATGTGGAACAGTGCACTTTGCTTTACCATTATATCTGACATATCACGGACGCGTGACCAAATCCTGGGTTGGGAACAAGATCAATTATATACAATTATAACTAGCCTATGAGGACCAAACAAGGTTTAAATGTTTGGACAAGCACATACACTCGATGCCTGAAGACGAAAACAGTGCCATATATTCTGAGGAGAAGCATTTTCTTATATAAGACGGAGTGAAAGTGTCTGTGCAACCCCAAGGAAGGTGTGTCTACTGTTTAAATAGAAATAGAATCCAAGCATTTACCAATGATAAAATTAGATTTATTCACAGTCAACGTACATAAAGTTTTTCTCCGCAAATTAAAAAAAAATATTATTTGCAGCATATTGGGAGAAAAACATGGGCAACAAAATGTAATATTGTAATTTTAAAAAGAAGTTAAATGTTTTATTTGCGTAAAATGAAAGGGTATACAATTATTAGTTTCATTACCAAACTCTAACATTTATTTTTTCTATTTTATACTGTAGCCCAACTTTTTGGACTAGGCCTTTATTGTGGATCTGGATTGTTGCAGACAGTTCTCTTTTGCTTTAACAGTTTATCACACATCACTTTGAAAACAGTGTTGGTTGAGGAACAGCTCATGAGCTTGCGGTTAACAATACTTTTACATATGAAAGCTTTTTCTGTGTTTTATAGTCAGCAATTTCTTTTTGTGAAGTTCATATTTATTTTTTTAAGTACATTGTAATTGTAAAAGACTGAGAAGTAAAGGAGGTTTTGTAAAAGTTTTAAGAGTTTTTCCAAAAACATTATTGAAAGTTGTAAAGGTACACTTAAACTTTGTGTACAGAAGGTATCATTTTCTGTTTATACTGTGACTAGTATTTTATTATTATGGTTGTATTTTTATAAGATGTTGAAAATGACCTTTGAACCTTTTCTTGGTACATATGAAGTCTTGTATTCCTTACGATCTTAAGCACAAGGTCTTTCAGATGGTACGGGCTCTCGCTGCATCTGTAAACTTTCAACGCTTAGATCAATATATGATATACATTTAAATGTATTGTACAGTATATACATGCAGCACCAATGTTACAAATTGCTGCTTGAAGTGCAAACTTTTTAGAGCCCTTTAGTTTAGGGTTGATTACACTTTACATTGAGTCATAATAACTTCTGTATATCTCACAGTATTTGTTATGGTCTTGGTGTAATATTTTAAATGGTACAGAATCCTTCAGACAGATACGGTTCTAAATAGTGATACGATCACTAATCAATAATTTTGACTTTAGACCATGACATTACCTAAAAAAATCTTGCTAAAACGTTTGCACAGCACTGTCTCTGTACCTCTCTGTATAATGTGGCTCACTAGATCCACTCCTATAATAACCTGTGCTTATTTAAAAGTCCTAAATAGACATTGCTTTGTAGTCGAACGTGACAATTGGTACATTATGTTGGTACTTGCTTTGAGATGGTACTTTGTTCTTATTCATGTCTGTTTGTTATATAAAAGAACCAATGATTAATAGTGTAAATGCCTACCACAATCTTCTGTAGCGTGACAGTGTGTCCGAATAGCCGTTATGTTAATGTGACGTCCGATGCCTGGAGATCCACCCCGGTTGACGGATAATAGATTCATAATTGATATCAAACATTTAAAATCTCCAGGCATTTCCCTGATTTCAAATGCAGCGGTCAAAACAGTATGGCCATTTCCACTTGATGTATGCTCATTATTGCTGCTGTGCATACGCTCCCTAATAGCCGTGACCTTTCGGTGTATTATCAACAGGGCTTGACATTAACTCTGGCCACTATAGAAATTGTTACTTCCCATTGAATTATTTCAGCCGTCACAATTTAATTCGTATTTTTTATGTGCAGTAATGCTAAAGTTTATACATCTTTAGTTTCATTACAGGCCCCAAGGAGAAAAAAAGAAAAGTGGTTATAAACTAGTGATGGGTGACTCCAGGGGTTTTCTTTTTGGAAAATTAAAAACATAAAACAGGGAACAAGTCGGTCCAGTCCTTAATCATCAACTTGTGTCATTCATTTTGTTAAAATGCATTGAAACTCCTGGGCTAAAGTGGATTTTACCTTTGTGTTTCGAGGGTATCTTTAATTTTACCCCACCCCAGCTTGAATTGGTCTAAAAATGTATATATGTGCAGGTAAACTAAAACAATGAACAAGGTTTTTGAATATATATATATATATATATATATATATATATATATATATATATATATATATATATATATATATATCATATATATACTAAAAATATATCAAGAAAACATAATTTTTGGAGAAATATAAAGAATTATTATTTTATTATGAGAATCAATACTTTTCGATACCCAAGTCAGTATCAATATATCAGTATTTCCCTACTTAAGCTCGACTGTGCCAACATGTGCACACAATTGACAGAAAGTGACTGCTAATGTCAAGCCCTGAACGAAACCGCTCTCGTGCTCTCATAGTCCTGTGTACGACCTCTAAGAAAAGGATGTGTCAACCTTAATGATTGGTGCCACCCAAATGTAAGCCTGTTGGTAATAGATACTCAGCTAAATCCACTTATTTTCTCTTTATGTGTGTGTGGGTCATACACACGCCTCTGTGTCCCTTCGGGTTTGGGGGTACACACTCGCAGACTCTCCATGCCTCTCTCGGCTCTATGTCTTTCTGTAACGATGTCATTTGTTTCCCTCACAAGCAGCGGACATCTCTGTACTGACACCCGCCTTTGATCTGGGGGTAAATGCTGTTTCGGCAGTCATCCCCTTGCTGTCTGACGCTCCCGGTCTCGCCATGTAAATATTTTATGACATGAATTGTTCTATTAAAAATATATATCGATAGTAAAAGTGTGTCAATGTCTTTGTGTTGGCTGGTGCACTGTCACGTAGAAAGATTGTTCCCTGCAAATTATTTTCCAGAAACATTAGGTTTGACATTAATTAGGACATTTGTTACTGTGAGGACGTTCGTTAGTATAGTCTGCCTGACACATTTGGAAATAATCTCCATAACTGAATTAGTCACGTGATGAAATTGTTTTGTCAAAGCACTGCAAAGTCTTATTTTAATCTTGTTTCGTTTTTTACAGCTCAGTCACACAGTGAGATCACACTTAAGTTGTTTTTGTCAGGATGTTCCCTTTTTGGCAGTGTTAGTCAGCTGTCAGCGCTGGTTTGTTCTAATAAATATGAACTTTTGGCTGTTTGGAGATGCTTGAAATCTAAAATGAGTTTTTTTTTTAATGATTTATCCATTATCGTGTCACAAACTGTATTACAACAAATTAATAACAGCCTTAACAAACCAAAAGATCTGAAAATAGTTTATTTACAGATTCTTTTAAATTGTCCATCAGGTGTGAGGAGCTAAAACATTTTGTCTTTCCACAAGAGCCTCTATAGCTCAAAAGGATGCATGCACTAAAGACAATCAGGCATTGTATTGTCATTTGACTTGGTAAAGGACATCACAGAGCAGAGAGGGCCTATTGTCTTTATCACTGTAATCTTCATTGAGACCACCGTGCTCTATAAACTGGAGTTCACTGCATGGATCAATGACACAAATTAAATCATGTGAAGAACACTGTCCTATGATGAGAATAACAAAACCATGTGTGCAGAGAAGAGCCTACCATGTCAGCATAGGCTATGTAGGCCTAAAGTTAATATGGATTAGGCTAGAGTACAAATAATGTCACAGTGGAGGTTTAGTGAAAGTAAAGGCTCTTTTGTCTTTTGCTCCAAATGCCAAAAGAACAGTTCACTCCACCATATTAAACCGGTGGTAAACGAGTCCCCTGGCACCTTCAAACTAGGCTACACGTCTGTAACAAGTAGGTTAGAGCTGTGCCTGACTGACTGTCTGCTCAAAGTTTTCTAGCCCAAATGTCCTTTTTTCCACTTTCTTTCCCCGTGCTGAGCCCCCTCCGCGCGGCTTTCTCTCCATCCTTGCGTCATTGTTTTGAATGGAGCATCCTCCCGGCTTATGTCGAAGCAGAAGAAGGGGCGGTGGGGGCTTGTGGAGGCGTGTGCTTCAGCGACCAATTGCAGGCTCCGTCGGCCGCCGGACCGCACATGTTTACAGGCAGCATTCCGCCGGTAGAGCCCGTCTTCTGCACAGGCGCACACCGGACTGGATGAAGCCGCTACACGGACCGGAGTTAGCGCACAGGTCTGTTTTCAAACCTCTTCGACATGCTACAGTGGATGACAGCGTTTGCCATCGAGTAAGGCGCATTTACACGACGCACACAGGCAGGAGGGCTAACGTGTGGGCTCTTTCTTCGATTGTACGTTGTCATTTCCGAAATCGTGTACAAAAGCCATTTGTCTTCTGCAAACCGGGCTCTGCCACGTTTTCCACGCTTCTCCACAGCTCTGCGCGAGCAGTGGGGAAAACAAACAGGTCCAGCCATAGAAAAAGAATGGTAGCCGGTTGGATGTAGAGGCGGTGGAGCTGCGACTGAATCATTTTCACGCTGACCACTTTCGGAGTTGCGCTATTTCAAAGTTTTCGGTGCGGTTTGCGAATGCGCAGCGCGGAGTTTGGCGCCGCGGCGGGAGTTTCGGCCCTCCGAGTATGTTGCCGCTTTCTAACATTTTGTCAGGCTTGTTGGAGTGTATAGTGTACCCGTTGCGGTTTTTCGTGGTGCTTGTCGACGTTGTTTACCGGTTATATTTTGACATTTAAGCTCGGTGATCGTGTGAATTTGCTGAGAGACTCTCCGACATGCATACGAGGCGTTTGGTGAAGCGGTCGATCCTGGGCAGCCGCGTCTATGCGCCGAGTCCGACCGGGGAAGGCGCACCGGTGACAGGGGTGGTCCAGGCGGTCAAGCAGGAGAACAGGGACGCCACGGCCGCGGGAGCCCGGCGCAGTGTTTACACCGTGCTCATGCAAGACGGCAGCCTGAAGGAGTTCACAGAGGAAGAGATCGCGACGGGCTTCAACCACACAGCGGCGAAGGGACTGCTCAAGTCCAGCCTGAAGGTGTGTGCGAGCGCAGCGGCAGCACTTGTGTTTTTGTTGTGCGGTGTTTTGCCGCGTTTAACCGCTTCCTGTGCGGAGCGGATTGACGCCGCTGCCGCTTATGCCGCCTGCGCAGCCAAATATAACCCGCGAGCACAAAGCCAGCCTTATAAAGACAGCCTTAGCTTCATTTTGTTGTCATATTGAGTCAAATGGCGGGCTGTCATGACATTTGGTGACATCAGTTGAATGGGACAAAGGGTTTGAAGGGCTTGCGCAGTGTTTATGCGAACTAGTGGGTGGGTAAACCTGGGCAAACAACGCGCTGCAGCGTTTTGGATCATGCAAAAAGCCGGGCCCATGTTTTCATGCAGACTCTATGGTTTAGTTAGCGTGTTCTACACGTATATCTATGGGTATGCCACCTGAAGGCACATTTGCATTGCATAATTGGTTGATATTTGGGTTTCCATTCATAGATAATGCAGGTTGACATTCAATTTCCAATTAAACAGACCTCATATGAAGTCATGCTGCTCAACAAGGCTGTTATTGTTTGGGATAGCAGATAATAGGTCTCCTGTGACATTCCAGGCATAATAGTAAGTTTCAATCATGTCCATATTTGTTGGGTGATATAAGCCTAATCAGCAATGACCTAATTGCCTCTTGCAACAGCAGAATTCCTCAGTGTCAGTCACATGAGCTCAAATAAAGTGAGGACGAGTGTTGTGAGGAACAAATACAGATTCTAGCTTTGGGGAGATGTGTGTGTTTTCTCAATTCTTTTTATAGAGAGGGAGTGACTGAGGAATGCATACGGTTGAATAACGGTTTGTTTACTGTCAGAGTTGGATTGGTCTGGATTCTTACTTATTTTCATTTGATTTCAATAAGGAAATGTTTGACCACAAGTAGGAAGTTAGAGCAAGAAACAAGATACAATCATCATGTTTAGTTACACAGTCATAGCAGGAGCGCTGTTTTGGAGAAGTTTTAAACACAACTCAAGCTCAACCCAGTGCACTATATCATACAAGTTTTAGGGGAGTGTCACGTAAACTTGCAGACTGTTTGTTGTTGCCTTTTGTGTGCATATGAAATGCTCTTGCAAAATGCTTTACTCAATAGTGTTACAGTGGCCAGTGGAGGCAGAGCTAGTCAATTCCCACAGAGGTCGAAAACAAGCCACAAAACGAGGAGGAGGGGTCCACAGTAGTAGGGTTTTGCCGCCAGTGTGTAACAATACAGCACTGGGCCATCTCATATGTGAACGCAATGTTTAATGAGTGAGATCTATTTAAATATCGGCAGTGGGGGCTTGTTTGTGAGGTCGTATGTGCAGCAGCTGCATGGCCAACAAAAGCGGGCAGCCCCAAGTTTCGAGAGCCGGGCATGCTCGGAAGAATGCCCCCATTTGGCATCGCGCCGGGTTGGTACGGCCGACCAACCCCCCTGCACAGTTAGGGAGGGGTGTGAGATGCCACTTGTTGACTTCTGGCACTGACAAAAAAAAAAAAATGTTGCTTCTCGGCACTTAGACAAAAAAAAAAAAAAGACTGAGGCGTTACTTTTTTTTCCGGTTACACTTTAGTTGTTTGTGGTAAATGTGTTAGTTACTTAGTCAATGGAGCGAGGTTGTTGACCGTAGCCGAGTGACTCTTTGTTCTGTGGCGCTGATCCCAGGCCAGTGTTGCATCAACAGCATCCACACATAGGACGAGCTGCACGGCGAAGTGTCCCTCTGATGATGTATGAGTAATCTGGGAGAGAGAGAGGAAGAGAGGAAGAGAGGGAGAGAGAGAGAAAGAGAGAGTGAGAGGAGTGAGGAGGTGAGGAGGCATCTGTTTGAAGGCAGGCTGTTTTCATTTCCTTTGTTGGACACACTCGGTGGCATGCAATAATAATAAATGCTTTTAATCCAAAACGGGGATGGGCATCGGTGCATGAAAAACAAATTACTGCTTGTACTTAATGCTTTTTGTATTTAGGCTTTGTTGCATGTGAAATACTTGGCCAGCCAGATAAAGTTAAAAAACATTAACTAATCCTGTTATTACGCTACTTTTCTTCTTCTTCTTTTTAAAATACTGTATAGAATTAGACCAACTATGAGCATTGCAAGGACAGGTTACACCGCAACAAAGAATATGGGTGCAAGTAGGACAATGATCAAGCTTGGGTCTAATTCAGAGGGTCACAGCCAATACTCTGTCAGGAAAAGCATGTGGTTTGGAGTTTGGAGGGAAAAAAAAGTGACATCTTTTTTTGATAAAAATGCCACTTAATAAATGTCTGTGTTGTTTATGTTCAGGAAATGAACATTGAAGACCATCTTTATTTGTGTTTTAATAAGACCAAACAAAATTGAATAGAAAATCATGATCGATCATTCTGAGGGGGTGAAAATCTTGATCTTTGAAGTACTATGACATTTAAAAGAACTTTCTTAAATTATTTTTCCCATTGTTTTTCAATTTTTGTCCATCTGTGGTCAACACCAACAGTGCGTATCCCACACATTTCCTTCATCACTTTGACTTTGGTCAGCAGCATTCAATTTGATTCCCCTTGACATCTTGCTTTATTATGACCTTTGACCCATAAAATTACTCCTTTTTTTTTTTTTTTTTTTTTTTTTTTTTACACGATGGACAAAGAACTGCCCCAAAGCAAGCAGGTTATGAGTTTTTTGAGAATGAAGATATAAAAGCATTGTGGGCGGATGGGAGGGTTCACAAACCGATTTGGCATGTCTCTCAATTTTCTTTTCTGTTTAATACCATTACTCACAAAAAGGAAGGAATCCGGTTTTTTTGCTCCGTGAGGGTTATACTACTCAGTCATGATGCCTAATCTTCGGCGAGCCTGCCTAAATCCATGTTGAATTTAGTATGTATTTTACCAAGCCTTCTGCGCACCACTGAGCACCAATGTGACTTAATACTTGATACTCATTCTTAGAGTGCTCTTGCTTGATTTTTTTTCACCTCATTTAATCTAAGTTCTCATGACACGTGTGAATGAATTACCGGGCCAACTTTTTGTAGCCTAATCATTTGCACTGTTGTGAGATAAAAAGAATGCAGCCCTTCATGATTTGTTGATGTTGGCATTCATCTGTGGCCCTCCGACTGTTTTTTTTTTGTTTGTGTGCTGGTTTCCTTAGTGTCCATCTGTTTCAGTTACCTGTAGAAAGCGTTGTGTTGGTGTGTGCGCAGGAGCAGGTTTGTGTGAAGAGCAGGATTTATAATTGTTTCTGTTTGTTGCATCGCTGTAGGAAGGCGTTCACAAAGCACTAATATATTTGTGTATCACATTTATGTGCAAAAGATCTTGCATTTGCACATACATGTGAAACTGGTTGTCGAAGCTACAAAGTTGGTACAAGAGGGTTCAGCTGTTTGCATAGTCTTTGTGCAAATCAATATCCAAGTCACCGCACACAAAATGGGCTGATCATTAGACACACCAAAGGGAAAAGCAAAAAGGAACAATGAAAAGACCTTGTATTGTCTAAAAACTACACTAATCTAATGGGAACAAGAACTTACTTTTTAGAACATTTAAATGGTGTCAGTTCTGAATATTAACTCAGTGGCATAACATTAATATTCCACCACAGCAGTGAGTAAGATATAGAGTAATTCAAGAATTAAACAGAAGCTATTTCCACAAAAGAATGTCTTGACAGCTTAATGACAATTGTCATTGCCATTTAGTGGAAATACTGCATTAAGTTGTGACAAAGAGTAGCCATTGGGAAGGAGTAGAAATCAGCCCTAATGCCTAGTTCCACATGAATATTGCATGTATTTAGATGTATTGGACATTGATGGGCCCCTTGAGCAGACATTAGGTGCAGTACATTTAATTCAACAGGATGTTTCACTGTAGTCTTCAATTTAAAGATGACCTGAATTAAAAAGCTACAGAAAACAGCGGCCCTTTGTTGTCACCAGCGACTGCCAGTCTGTTGGGAAAACAGTTTTTACCATAGCTGTCCAATTATAGTAACAGTTGAAATGTCTATAATGTGCTGCGCTTGGCTTTCTGTCAGCTGTAACGTAAGGGCAGAGGTCATGTGTACAACTGTACACTGTGATTTATATTTTCCATTATTTATTATGCTGCTCAAATTGACAGTCTCACTGTTGTTACTTACGGAGATCTAATAGACTTGGTCTTTGTTCTGCAGCAGAGTAATGGATGTTCTGACGGTCCGCGACTGGAAGGCGGCTCTCTGAGCCCAGAAGCAGTGGAGGAGCTGAAGCGCTTGGGCCGTGACCCAGACACACGCTCTGTGTCTCTGCTGGAGCAAAAACGCAAGGTGGTCTCCTCCAGCATCGACGTCCCACACTCAAGGTAGGACACTGTATGCACACGCTTGTGTTGACAGGCTGATTTGTGCCCACCAGGAGTCTGGCTCGGGGTCATCTAAAGTTTATGACATAGTTATGCCATAAAATATAGAGTTTTTATTTGGCTTGACGTGCCATTTTTCCTTGTTAGACTTGAAGCAATAGTCTTTGACAGGAGTCCCCCATTCTGCTGCATATATATTTCATCATATATTCTCTGACATGTTGCATAGGCTGAGCCTGTGACAATGTATTATTAATGATGTGCCAAAATTTGGTTGGTGAAAGATTGCATAATTAATATTGAACTGTGAAGTAATTTAGAAATTTAGGAGATCCCTACGCTGTGGATTTAATTTCCTAAAACAATTACGGATATGGTTAATTGACTAACATGTCTCGAGTTGTAAAACACAGATTTTTAAAAACACTAATAATTACATGTGACATCTGTCTAAGAACAAAGACTCAAAAGGTATTTGTGCTTTTGCATCTACAAGATAAACAAATGGTTTGTAATAAAAGACGTTCACTTTCAACACAGAAGTAAGGACTACACCACAAACATTTTACTTTCAAATTGCACAGCGTTATAATTTTGTTGAGCTGTAACATATCTGCATTGTTATCCTCTTCTTTTGATATGTGCAATGTAACAAATGAAACCATTTACAATGTTTTGTTGCCTGGAATGTTTTCTCGTGAATCCACTGATCTGGCACACATGTAGATGGTCAGCATGAACCCCCTCTGAGGCAAGGCCACAACTGAGCAATTAAAGATTAACAACATGGGCCCAGGCAAGTGAAATGCCATCTAACGAAGAAACAACACACAGTAAATGCGAAACACTAATCCCTTGTAAAGCAGGGTTCAGTTATTGGACATCACTCCTCATTACTCCTGCTCCTCCTCTCTGAGGCGTCCAATCGATGTCAACTTGCTGAAAGTACAGTAAAAGTCACCCGCTCAAGCAGCTTTATCAATTCGTCCTGTGCGCTGCTTTAAATTTATTAGTTATTTGCTGCAGATCCATTGATTTGTTTCTCTCCAGTTGCCCATTAGCATGAAAGAAATCTGTGTTTCTATCACTTGGCCTAGACATTTGTTTAATTCCTGTCCCATTATGATAACACCCTTGCATGGGGATTGCAATTATATTGATGGTCATATGGTTATTGTGAAATGTTTTATTGATTATCACACTGTGCTTGTACAAATCTGGCCTCTGTTCAGGGACACACACTTTATAAGTTGTTGTTTATTGCTCTAATGAGAATATTTGGTGACAGGAAAGCCATGGACGATATTGAATGTGGTGCCAATAAAAGATTAGCTTTCATATGCAATAATCCCAGTGTACTAATGCATACTAAATTCAAACACCCTAGTTCCAATTGAGAGCATGTTGTCTATTTTGTTTTGCTATTACAGCTTTTTAATCAATATTGCCTTCAGTTGTTCTCAAAAAGTCTTATCTTCAGCACAGGCAGGATATTAAAGATGCACAATCAATGTACAAAAATATACGAACAAAGACCGTCTGTCTAGGTATTTCTCCTTTTGTGTTAATGTATCAAATCATTACAGCGGTTCACAATTAAGAGTAAATGTTCGCACAGAGACACTCAGGAGATATTTGCCGATTAGTTTTGGAAACCAGAGATCTTATCATGTACTCAGCCTTAAACCAACAGCTCTACATTAGTCTTATCTTTTTTTGTATTTACCTCTGTGGAAGGAATGCTGCCATCCTGCCAGGTATAATAGGGCACAGCTCTGTTGGTATGTGAAGGCTGTGTACACTCAGACGGCCTTGGCATGGGCACTGCAGGCCAACGCTGCGTGCAAAATGCATAACTTACACCATTTGGCCTCCTGTTATATCAGTACTAATGAAGAAACCATCTTTGTGCCAAGGTCTTCCCTGTAAAATGCTAAATAGTAATAAATGCAAACTTGTATCAATGGACAAATACTGTGCATAGCTTGTCTTGGAATTTAAACTGCTTTTCATTTTCTTAAAAGCAAATACATTTGATTGGCAAATGGCTTTTCCATACACTATAAGCTTCTAAACAATAAACCAGGAGTGCACCATTTTCTAATAACAAACCACTGCCAGGTATCTTGCTTGTGTCTTACAACATTTAAAGTTCCACTGTCTGGACTCACCAGTTGAACTTTACCCACTTTATCTCTCTTGTATTGACTAAATCCTTCCTGTCAATGCAAAGCCAAATGTCCTATCCACCGTATAGATTTAGTCTTTACTTATTTATGACATGCTGAAGCTCCGGACTCCAGAGATCCTGTTGTGCAAAGTCAAACCAACTGCAAACCCGAGACTTAAAGAAATCCATTCTGGCCCAATTTATAGCATGTGCTCCCACGATGAGGAACATGAAGAGTTCAGCGTTGCTGCTTTACAGGAAGCTCTGTGCCTGTAGCCTTTTCACACACATATATCCCTATTGTGACCCCTCGCCCACTGCACAGGGCCATTATTGCAGTGAGATTAAGATCCATGGCTCTGGTTCTCTCCACACCTGTGACCAATTTTCAAACAGGGAGAAAATGGTGTCACCAGAGAACACCAAGTCAAATTTACAGGAGCTAGAAGGTAAAGGGAAAGACTGAGGTGCAAAATCAATACAGTGATTAATTTGTGCTGCTAATCCCGTTACGACATTTTATTTTCTTTGAATACTTTTCCACTCTCACTACTATTTAGTACAACCACTGATATACAATTAATTACTATCTATATACAACCTTGTGATCAAACGCAAAAAACTTTTGTGCTCTCTTGTGTAACCCATTTTCCCAGCAAGCGCTCAAACATAAAATTGTACTTGGAACAGTGTAGTTAAAGTAATTTAGTTTCTGTCCACCTTTGCGAGCAGAGCACAGGAGAGATAAATGTTTTTCTGGAGTTTCTGTGGTGAGGTCTGACCTTGAGGTGGTTAATTGTGCTCTCCAAACTTGCCTTTCTGCCAGTGATTTACCAGGAAAAAGTCTAGCTGTTTGATGACTCTCCAGGTCCCTTGTAACCCAGATACAATAGGTTCCCCCAGCTCACGGGCTCACAGTCTGAAGTAGCCCCGCATCGCCTCTGCAATCATGGCCCAAATGGAGGAAAAATGACAGCGTGCCATATAGAAGGTGCACCTCAGGGGGTTTTGTGAAGCTACATTTCATGTCTGCGTCACCAGTCCCAGCGCTCATTACTTGAGGGCTGTGTTATTTGTTTACTGCACATTAGGGGTTCAGGAAACATGATGGGTGATCTGGACTATCCCATTAACAGAGTAACCGCCAATACTGTACATTTTCATACAGGGCCTACCACTGCCATATAACACCAAGTAGCAACCGCATATTTAGTCGGAAAAATTAAAGGAACCAAACTAAAACCAAATTGAAACACTCAAATTTTCTGTACAATACCATAGTGTGTTCAGTTTTTCAAAGCCTTACAGTAGACCTTTATTCATTTGCTTCCCACTTGGCAAGCTACTGACAGAGACGTGGCTGGCTGGGTCCATGACCAATCAAACATCACATTCACGTAGACAATGCGGCTGCAGTGTCTTGCTCACAGACACAAAATCCATATGAACTGGTGGGAGCAAGAACCGCCAACCTTCCGAGGCAAACTTATTTTGATGGCATAATAGCGCAGCAACATACTGTGCTGTAAAACCAAGTACATCATCAAATCTTGCAGACAAAGAAACCTATTCATAACATTCTATATGATTGACCCATTTTCTTCAAACTCCCAAGTGGCTTCCTTTGCAAAGCATTTCTCTATCAAATCTACTGTGTCCTATAGAACAACAGGCAGCGCGACAGCTTTGTTTAAGCCAGTTTGTTACATCTTAATGCACTAACATCGCTACACATTGTCAGGCTGTGGTCTGAGCCAGCTGCCAAGTTCTGCTCCCTCCTCCTCCTACGAGATCTTGTGTTTTCGCCAAGCAGGAAACAGTCAATTGTAACAAGAGCTATAGTGGGGGCCGACCAGTGGAAAAGACGCAATGGATGGCTTGGCTTTTGACAAATGGTGTTCTGTAGACTAATTGGTAGCAGGGGAAGTCAAGTATAACCTTAGTTTTTGTGGACAGAAATTTAGAGTCCACCGCTTATTATTACAAAGCCCAAAAAACAGCACATCTGAGGGTTAGGATCTTTTCCTTCCCTTTCAATGTGCCTTGGAATAACAGGCCCCCTCTCTGCGCCTCTGTGATATTGGAGGTTTTGCCTTTTCCATGGAGTCCAAACCAGTCACAGAGTTTAATGTGATTGAAATTAAACCAACGAAACCAATAAAACCAATGGCGTGAGTATAGAAACAGGACTGCATTGTTGGCGGTCACTATTGTCGATCAGTTTCTTTGCCAAATCCAAATGGCAATGGCTCCTGCAGCGTAACGTTAATCTCACTGAGTATTACCATCCTCGAGAAAGAGATTTTAAACTGTGCACGTACTTTGAACAGGTAAAATTGGAGTGACCATGACCAGGCTCTCTTTAGTTCTGGGATAATCATTTATTCATAAATGATTACTTCCTGTGAGGTAGGCAATATATACACATTTTTGTAAAGTTGTGATTGTTGTTTGGAAGATATGCAAAAATGTGAATATCAAGTAAATTGTTTCTAGTAAAAAATACTACAAAGCTGATTAAAAATAAAATAAAAAGTTGTGTTGGAAACTTTCAAATAAGGGTATATGGTCATAATTCTGCGCTTTATTGATTGACTTGACAGACATTTCACATTTTTCAGAAAATTAAACCTCAACTAATTATTTTAAAGATATGTTTTTGCCATTTTTGTTTGTATACTATTGTCTGAATGTCATCGGGATAATAATATCAAGATAATCATTTTTGTCAATGTCCCCCACCCCCTACTTGCGACTGGAGTCAGTATATTTGGTCTTTTATCAAAATAATAAAACTGTTACTGGCTGGACAATAGGGCTGCAAGATTAATCGCAGTCAAATCACAAGTTGATGGACGCAATTAGCACATCACAAAGGGTGCATTTTTTAAGTGCCATAATTTACTCCACAAACAACAGTAAAGTATCATGTCTAATTCTTCATAAAAACTGCAAACTATAGTTTACATCTGTATAAACATACTCTGAAATACTTTTTGCATCTTTTACGAGTTTGTCCGTTCATAAGTAATTTGCATTGGAATGTGAAATTTGATAGAGAAATGGCAATTAGATATTTTTCCCAAATCGTGCAGCCCTACTGTGCAAATGAATAAGTGAGTCCATTAAAAAGTCGTGGATTGGATCATTCTAAGTGTACTAATAGTGTAAAACAGAGATGTTTTCATATGAAATAATTATAACTGCCGGTGCGCTGGTACAAATATTTTTGTAGTATATTTTAAGATGTTCTCTAACTTATTTTAAAGCACTAATTTAGCTTGTGCTTGTTTTGCTCTATCTGTTTAGTGGGAAGAGCATTTGGAAACCCAGTCATGGCGAGGGCCGTGATGGGAGTGTGGCTCTAAATAAGGCAGTGACAGAGATGAGTGAGCCGTGCCAATGACAACAGTTCTCCTGGTTTGGACGCCAGGCGGGTTCAGAATCCACACGATTACCATCTCAAAAGGGAGCTCTAGTGGTCCGCGCTCTCCCATTCACAGTCCAGCTTTAGTTTCCAAGGGCTATTATCAGATTGACCATTATGTTAAAGCTTATCAGATTGGCCCAAGTACAGACGGATAACGCTGTGTGTTTATACTGAAGCCAATGCTCAACATGTGTAGAAGAAAAAAGGTTATTTTTGCAGCTACTATAATGGTTCCCAAATACAACAATGTATGGGCTTAAATTGAACAAATGCCAAAGCAGACAGTAAAATCATTGTGGCAATCATTTGTATATTGCTTTACGTTTAAAAAGAAGCTCCAGCAAAACATGCAATATGCAAAAATGTTCAGTAATGGATATGATTAGCATAATTAGCCAACAGGGACAAAATCAAGACGTGTTTACATTTAACCAAGTCCAGATCTTAAAGTTGCTATTTATGTTGGTTTATTTATTCACATTTAACTCCTCTTGATGGTGCAAAGGAAAAACTAATTTGGATTCAGCATTACAAAACAATGAATATTTTAACTATGCATTTGCAATAAACTGCATGCAGTCTTTGATAGCACATGAGATTGTCCATGGAAATGGCTTGTTTTGAATCATAATTGCAACTTTGTGCCTAAAACTAGAATGAAGATTGGCTGATACATACATTTCATATGATATAGGCTACACAACAAGACACGGATTTAGAGATTTTATCATTGTCCTTGATGCAAACAGCACATTGTCATTAATCTCTGCATAAATCCAAGCTATCTCAGAATGGCCTTTATGTGGTTCTTACTATGGCACCCGAGCGAATTTGTGCCCCTTAAAGGGGAGCCGGCCTGAAATCTCCAAATCAATTCTGCAACTTCAGGTAACTGACGGTAAGATTAGACTGATATGATCTCATTTGTGTTAGCCCATTGTGCTCGGCTCGTAATGCCACATCTATTCCCCTCAGCCGACGCTTTTCTTCTCCGGTGTCACTCTGTAATGTGACGGTGTAACAGGGCAAAATGAGTCATTATTCTGAATGCATAGAAGATGTGAGCCCAATTTCCGAGCAAGAGCCCATTTTGTCGAGCGGCTATCTTATTAAACGCAAGTGTTGTGCGGATTATGTGAAGATAAAGCATTTTGATTCTTATTGCTTTTGTGGTAGAAACTAAGAATCCAAATTTTTAATAAATTGGTGGGTTGCGAAATCAGATACAAGATAATTACCACAACAACAACAAAAACAGAGGGCGATATTAACAAAAAATCATATCTTGTTACTTTTATAGAGTATCTCAATAACGATAACAATCGAACTCAAATTTGTTAAAACGTGACTTTACACTTATTAATTGAGGGTTAATTATCAGACAGATGTGAAATGTTGGTTGAAAAAAAAAAACATTTCTAAAGTTTAGACCTACGTACATCTTTTTGCTGAATTCTTTACTCTAAACAATAAACTCAATATTGTAAATACATTTTGCATGTCTTCAAAACGATATTATCTAAATTGTGATATTCTGCCCACTTCTAGCTGGAAATGTATCGGTTAAGGCACATGTGTCAAACTCATGGCCTGTGGGCCAGATGTGGCCCGCCAAACGTTTTGATCCACCGAACGCTTAGTGCGTCCCACGTGTGGGGCGTTGGACTTTTTCTTTATTTATTCCATTTTGTCCACTATTTTATTAAAGAAAAGCTGCTTGATATGCTGAACATAAAAATGAAGCTGTAACCCTCTTATTTCCAGTCAAATCAATCATTCTGGGAAGCATCAGGGTCAGTTTGTACTCCAAACTCACAAGTAAAAAATTACCCTCAAATAAAATGAAAAATTAATAGGACTTTTATATGGATTCCGCCTTGACATTTTTGCTTTATTACAAGTCCCTAAAACAATTTTTTTGTGAATTTACCTTCAGTCAAAACCCAAGTCATAAGTCCATGTTCCTGTTCCTGCTGCTGCTGCATGAATATGGACTCAGTCTTTCACCTGCTGCACATTTGTCCACAAAGAACTATTATTAGGCTATAGAAAGCTATTTATGTCTTATAGTTTTTATTGTTTTATTTTTTACGTCATGTTCGGCCCACGACCCAGCCTAAGCATTGAAATTTGGCCCGCGGCCCAAAATGAGTCTGACACCCCTGGATTAAGGTAAAGAGTGTCTTAAAGCTCCATTCACTCCATTTAACAGGCTTGGGACTGACACAAAAAGTACATTGATCGCTAGAATAGACAGACTGGAAATTTTGTTTTTTGTTCAATTCCTACAGAGAAACGACAGTCCATATTGAGTTTGTATTTTGTCTTGTGGGGGAAAAAAACAACTCGTATCTTTAATCTGAAATCGAATTGTAGAGTAGCCACAAACTCGGCCCACCCTGCTGTCCAATCTACTTCATTGTACATGAACGAATCAAAGAGAAACTCCTTTGTCAATAGCACAAGTAGGAGTTGCATCGAGTTGGCTTATGTGTGCGCTGTCGACAGGTCTTGGCTCGGTGGAAAACGACCACCTGTGATGCCATGGAAGCTAAGACTTTGAGTTCAAATTTATATGCAAATGGGGTCTTTAATTAAGCCCGCTGAATATCAGCAAGTGAGAGCCTGAGAGCGCAGTTAACCATGGATTAGTAAGACATGCAGCCTCCATTCACCGCCATCTCCTGCCAAGGCACTGGACTGTGGTAAGCAATATGTGCTGCTGCTGCTGCTGTTGTTGTTGTTGTTGTTGCTGTTGTTGTTGTTGTAATCTCCATCAAAGATTAGCATTTTGTTCAATCAGTTTTCCAAGGTCCTAAGAGTGTTAGTTCTGTTGGGAAGGGAATTCATTTTGTGCACACATCTAGAGC
Organism: Chaenogobius annularis; assembly: GCA_015082035.1. Classification (NCBI taxonomy): domain Eukaryota; kingdom Metazoa; phylum Chordata; class Actinopteri; order Gobiiformes; family Gobiidae; genus Chaenogobius; species Chaenogobius annularis. Next base: position 403,307 of record BJKM01000365.1, read on the forward strand.
TGAGGACACAGTACACGACTTTTGGCCAGATCTTCTTCGGTCGTGCTTAGTGACTCTCGGGCATCACTAGTTGAAGTCAGTCGCAGTTGCTTCTCATCTCGTGGTGTGGTCAAGTTATGACCAGACTCACGTTCAAATCACAAAGTGTGGACCGCGGAAAGACGCAAGTAAACACATATGCCAGATCTTGGCTGTGCTCCGGTGCAGCGGGATGTTTACTGACTCTTCCGCGCAGACGTAACCCAGGGGCCAATGAAAAGGAGCGGAGGAAACACTGGAAACAGCCATGTCTGGACTAAAACTTTCTATTTTCATCTTTACAGAAAGTACAATGCTTATTATTCCTGCCTAAACATCAGATTGATAATATAGAAAAAGCACACACACTACTTTTACACTTACAACCAGAGCTGAAAAACTCACGGCATGGTTCACCTCCTTCTCTGTTCTCCTCTTGGCGCGATGCAGCTCACGTCTGCCTCATAAATGAACCAAAATGACACAATTTTCCTCCGGTTAAGTCCACGGGAAACATGTCCAACTTCTTCACCTCTGTCTGCATTTTAGATCATCCAGAGTAAGTTAGCATCACTGCCAGGGCTACAACTTTTTGTTTTTTTTAATCACTACAACTGTTTTGGTTGGCCAGGGTTCACATGACGCTGTTTAACCAATGAAAAGTCATGAAGCACAACAACCTAAATAAAGCATTGATAAATTGCGCTGTATAATTATTAGACAGTAAAGTTTTGTGAATTATTCATTGTATTTTGGAGGGTAAAAGTGTCTTCAGTTGTTAGTCAGTGTTGTGTAGTGTGGACTCTCTCATGACTGTCAGTTGTTAAGTTTGGACCTCAGACTCTAGAATCACACTCAGTCCAGTCGCGTAGCGTGGACCTCAGACTCTAGAATCATACTCTGTCCAGTCGCGTAGTGTGGACCTCAGACTCTAGAATCACACTCTGTCCAGTCGCGTAGTGTGGACCTCAGACTCTAGAATCACACTCAGTCCATCCGCGCAGTGTGGACCTCAGACTCTAGAATCACACTCAGTCCAGTCGCGTAGTGTGGACCTCAGACTTTAGAATCACACTCAGTCAAGTCGCGTAGTGTGGACCTCAGACTCTAGAATCACACTCAGTCCATGTCGCGGTAGTGTGGACCTCAGACTCTAGAATCACACTCAGTCCAGTCGTGTAGCGTGGACCTCAGACTCTAGAATCACACTCACCAGTCCAGTCGCGCAGTGTGGACCTCAGACTCTAGAATCACACTCAGTCCAGTCGCGTAGTGGTGGACCTCAGACTTTAGAATCACACTCAGTCCAGTCGCGTAGTGTGGACCTCAGCCTCTAGAATCACACTCAGTCCGTCGCGTAGTGTGACCTCAGACTCTAGAATCACACTCAGTCCGTCGCGTACGTGGACCTCAGACTCTAGAATCACACTCAGTCCAGTCGCGTAGCGTGGACCTCAGACTCTAGAATCACACTCAGTCCAGTCGCGTAGCGTGGACCTCAGACTCTAGAATCACATCATCACAGTGTCGCGTAGCGTGGACCTCAGACTCATAGAATCACACTACAGTCCAGTCGCGTAGCGTAGGACCTCAGACTCTAGAATCACACTCAGTCCAGTCGCGTAGCGTGGACCTCAGACTCTAGAATCACACTCAGTCCAGTCGCGTAGCGTGGACCTCAGACTCTAGAATCACACTCAGTCCAGTTGTGTAGTGTGGACCTCAGACTCAAAGTAAGAATGCATGTTTTTTGAGACGCAATGAAGAAACACCCGTAATGAAATAAATACAAGATAGACACGGTAAGTTGAATGCCATACTGTGGAACATACCAAGCAAAGCAATAACATCTCCATGGAGACAAGCAGGTTGCGGCTCCTCCATCCAGAAAAGTTAGATTGTGCACCTATACTGTGCACTTGTAAACCCACAATAGAAGCTGTGCTGGTGACGTCACAGCATTTTGAATTTCTACAACCCTGCTAAATATTTAGTTTGTATCTGACATCTAAAAACAAAAATCAAGTAAAGAATAGTAGAAAACCAGATAAACAACAGGAATACTGCAGCTACGCTCATATTCATCACGGTTATCGACTTTGTTAATTTTATCTTCTTAAATACATTTTGATCCCGTTTGTTGAGGAAAACAGTTGGAGCAACAATGGACTTTCAGTTTCCATTTTGCTGTACAAAGTTAATTTGAGCGGAACAACAGCTCCACGGATGAAAAAAAAATGAGCTAAAAAAAGTAAAGAAACACATTTTATCAGTTGTGCTGCTCATAATTCTGCCAGAGCCAGTGAGAATGTTGAACAGCATTTTTCAAATAAAAGATTGGCGGGGCATAACCTCAATACCCTTTTCAAATACTTAAAACGCCTTCTAAATTGGAGATATACCATATTCTACCTCAACCCTCAAAACTCATGGACATACATTTGCCATCCTAATTACCACAGCAAATTGAATGAGTCTAAATCACATATTTGACAGCAGTGATTGTGTGGCTCGTCCCCTCATGTGGAACACTCATTTTGAAGCCATCATCAGAAATCGTTGGAGTTGTAAATGAACATAACGCGCTTCTCAGGAGTTCCAACACACTGATTAAGCTCAGGTCAGGTCTAAAGCAGTGAAGTCATGAATCAGCAGGCAAATCAATCCATTGCCACACAACGTGCCACTTGTATGCTAATTCATCCCATATGGCTGTAGTTGTATCTGTTCAGTCGCTCGCCTTAGCTCTAATGCACAGGGCCAAGCCAATGCAGATGTGACACAGGTTTACTGGGGCCTTGCCTGCTGTTTCTATAATCCATAATCAACAACTACAACGAACTGGAATCAGCAGGTTTGAAAACTCCTATTTGATTACTTTATATTGAACATGTACAAAACGATTTACTGTGGTCTTCAAAGTTGTGTCAAGTATCGTAACTGTGCTTTATTGGTGGCGCTGATTACTTATTATTTTATACTCTTTATCACACATGCAATTGCTCATATGTAATTCATTAGTTTAGAAGTGGATTGTTTAAGAGGTTCTTCCTTTGTTTCTTTTTGGATTAAAAAAGTTATTTCTCCAAAAGGATATGTTCAATATTAAATAATAACCCTGCATTTTACATTGTCTTCCCTTTTTAAAATTAATTTTAAATAACATAAATCACTCAAGCTGTCAAAGGAGTTCATGCATGTATGAACAGAGAGACTGATGCAATATTCACATCCTTCTTGTAAATTGCTGCAAACGGCACTTTTGAGATGAAATTGCATTGATGCTAATTTCCTTGTTTTTTATACATTCAGAAAGAAGGCGTCTTTCATATTTACATACGGCATACATATTGTTTTTTAATGTCCCTTACATGCCAATTGACTTGCAAAGTAAATCCATTCTCTTTGTGTTGAAACAAATATTGAAATGTATAAATTGAGTAGAGAATGTACAGAAAAAGTTTCAATACTTGCTCACTTCTTGTAAAGTCTTCTCCGTTTTGGTTTGGGGCAAAGGCGCAGTGACACTGAAGCGTCAAGTGAAACCTATTAAAAACAAAGCTGTTCGAAGAAGTGCCATAGCGCTGCATTATTTCTAATTACGGTCATCCATTTGAAGCTCCATTGACCTGCCTGTTGTGAATTATTGATATCTGACAGCCTTTATTAATTAAAATGGAGATGTACTAATTAAGTGCACGACGTGAGGGTGTCATAATTGTGGCCCTGCTTTAATTTGAGTGTCGCTCATCAATTTTATCAGGCTTTGGCAGAGGATGTGGGGTGGGCCTTGCACATATGGAGGTCCCCCATGTGACACCACAAGTGCGGATCTGAAGTTAATGCATGTCTTAATGTCCACCATTTAATAGCGGTCCATCTTATTCAGCACATGCACCAGCCGTCTCCTTTGTGCTGGACACATCACTTTGAAGAGCTTTAAGTATTCATGCATATTCATCTTCTCACAAGAGAACATATCTGCAAGGTACATATTGTTTAACTAATGGTTCAAATGTGATTGATTGACCTGGTAAATTGATGTGTGCAATATTTTACTTAATTCCTTTTTCCCTTGAATTTGTTCAGCATGTCATAGTAAATCCTGACCAAAATGTTTAACAAAGAAACGTTGAAATAGCAGTTAGCCAGGACAAAATGCACTTACGCACCAGAAACCGATTGAGCAAGGACCTATACATTAGATTATATAGTAGATTACTCATGGTCTGCCCTGAGCCTTTAATGTGATTATTATTTACCATTGTGGCACTAATGACTTAATGCATCACCTCTAGTAGTCCTATTGTTCCTACTTGTGCCTGGTCAGCTGCGATCTGCCTTCTCCTCTTGAATCAAAGCACAGGTGTCTTTTGTTTCCACACGACTGTAACAAAACAAGATCATTGTTCAAATCTTTACAATTCCCCCTCCAGCGTTGTGCCGCTCACTGTGTTGACTGAACTGGCCTAATGACGGAGAAATCATTGACCACAGAAGAACACCAATTACCTGCCAATTAGCCCAGTGTAGCGACAGGACAACAACACCAAACGGCTGCGCTGGAAAAGTGACCTTGAATTCCCCAACCACCTGTCACACAGTTAAAAGGGCCCATGTTGGAAGCACACAACTCCATGCCAGTATTTGTCAGGAGCCCACCCTGGCTTTAGATGCTTTACAGCGCTCTCATATGATCATGGCTCCCGTAATGAATCAAAAGTATGACACTTACATTAGTGAGGAATCCCCAGATGTGCCATGCATACACCTTCTGGACCAACAGATGTAGAAAAGCTATACACCACGGGTGAGCCAGTAATGGCTTTAGTGCCGCGGCGTTGAATTTCAGTGTGAAAAAACATGTTTTAAGAGCACCACTCATAGCTTTATGCATTGATGCTGTAGGAGAGGGACTGTGATATATTTGATTTGGAAGGTGTTAATTGAATCTGCATTCAAATAGTTTATGAGTTAAGGTTCATCTGGTGTGCGAATATACATTTCTTTCCTAATGTCACACATTTCGTTACCCTAACAGCTTTAATAAAATAATAAAATAACCAAGTGGTGGCTTTAACCTGAGCCAGATGAACGGTAGTTCATTTTTGAATGCAACATCACTGTTTTAAATGCAAGAACACCAGCAAAGTATATATTTTTTCAGTTCAAGGAGAGATTAAATACAATTTTAATTTTACAACACTATTAACATTAACAGTAATTATAACGTTTTGGTTTCATTCACACAAAACATGTTTTTGTTCCTGTTATCAACAAACATTGTGAGCTAATGTGTCAGAATCTGTAATCTATTTGGCCATGTCAAAACTCCATTATGGTCCAAAGCAAAGCGAGCTAACGAGGAATGCAAATTTTGGTGACATCTCAACCGTTTGTAATCCTAAACTGTGAGACGTGCATGGTTCAAGCCAAACATTTCCTCAGAAGCCTCCCACAAACACAAAGACCTTATGTTGAGAGGAGGGAATGAGAAAGTTAATTGAAAGTTTGCCATTTGTTACTCTGACATCGAAGAGCCATCTGCTGCGGTTGATCTACATAAATTGTTCTCAAAAAAGGACAAAGCTGGAATACCCTTTTACTTCATAATCCAATCGGAGGGCTGCCGTGTGCGCTGGTTTCAAAAAGATCTGAAGTTGTGAGTAGACACCAGACTCGGTCTGTAAATACGTCCAGGAGTACTTCCAAAAAGAAAATCTTAAAGGTAATCCATCATCGGTTTCCAGCACACGGTCTTGGCTAGCAGGCTTACATGATTTTACCATCACATTTATTTTCATAGATTTGTTCTGCAAGTATAGGGTTTATGTGGCCTATCCTTTTGTTGACTTGCTGAAATTGAAGGAAAATGGCTAATGTTTTTACAAGATGAAGTTAACACAACACCTCTGCACTCTTTGTTGGCTCTGCCTTGGCTCGTATTTGAATGCCTCTTCTCAACTAAACATAGGATTAGATCTCATGCAATTACTTCATTACTTCAGTTATTCTGGCATTTAAATGCCTCATGGAAATGTGTTTGTGTCTCAAATTGCCAAAACTTTCTCAAAATGGATTTCTCGGCTTGTCATAATTGGCCCTTGCCACCCTACTTTTCAAACATGATAAAGCCTTAGTTGTTGTATTGTCCCACTGCAGGGGATCCCAGTAATATTTTCTCCCTCTCCTTCCCCCATAGCTCCAGAGATTTCACCTGCGAGCCCTTGCCTTTATCCACTCGCTGCCCCCTGTAGGTAACGCTCTGTCCCACACTGATCTCGTTATCTACTGCTATTCCCTGGTTTTACATATATACATTTAAGTAGCTGGTTTCTACAGTGAAACCCCACGTGTTTCCTGAGTAGACCTCCACGGGTTAAGTAAATTGTAGTATGCTGTATCAATGCTTTGGGCTAAATTAGGACTAATATTGGACTAAACCTGCCCTAAAGTTACCATATCTAAATGTTTTACTCATAAAATCTGAAACTTTTTTGTTTTGTTGAATGGATGCAACTGTGTACATGTTGCTATAAATTCGGTACCTAATGGCAAACAAACATCCCAACATCCTCCCCCACCCATCAACATAGAGCTCTTAATATCAACAAAGCGGCAGTTTGCCCTAACTCCATATCTGTCACCCCTCCCACTCGCTCCTCTCCTTTCCCTGTAAACAATGGGATCCAGTGGCTTCAGTCACGTGCACCAGCATCTGCAGTTCAGCTTATTATTGTTTTGATTTGGGCTCGACTTGGCCTCGGTCTGCTTTCAGAGGGACTTTATTTGGGTCGGGTGGGACTCAAATGTTCTGCCAAACTGGAGTACTTGGAGAACTTGGAGTGTGCAAATGGTTGTGTTTACCAGCACTTTCTATACGCTCTTTCTCTGTAGTTTGAGGCACATAATAATCTGAAGGGAAGAAACATAACATACCCTTTAAACGTACATGCAGACATTTTCGAGAGTTTAGGTCTGCAAACATGCATAAATGCACACACAAACGTAATGCATGCATAATTTATGACCTCCCATTGATATCTATGTAAACACTGGTGCTTATATAGCAGGTTTGCGTGGCTTCTTTGTTAGTTTAATGAGCTTGTTACTCTGCATTTCAAGGGTTTGTTAAGGTGAAAATATGGTTATTTAAGTTATGTAGTTCTTTAGTCTGTACTTTTATTCTTATATTTCTGGCATTTTATTATTATACATATTTAATATTATACATACTACACACATAGTTTTACATGAGCTCTTTGAAACTAGAATGTGACAGTCCAAACCAGGGATAAGACTTTTTGTGCCAGTCCCAGGAATCTGAAATAAAACTCAACAAACCACTTCTACTAGAAGCAGAAACCAAAAAAAAAAAAAAAGATTCTTGGTTGAATTAGGATTTGCTTTTGCTTTATTGCAATATTTCTATATTAGTATGATAGCAGTAGCCAGAAAGTTTATTTGCTAAATATCCCTTTGAAAACACTAAGCTCCGTGTGGAGGAGCTGAATTGTGTTGTAAAATTTGATAACGTTTTTATTGGGGTCAGCTCTGTGTTTTCATTCAGATATATTGTCTTACTTATTGCCTCTGACACCAACATTAAATTCAAAGCGTTTTTTGTTTAAATCTGTCTATTGCTCCTCCGCCTGCTCTTTTGTGTCATCATTTTATTGTTCTCCCAAATGGACACTCCTTTGTCCCTATACTGTACGCTGTTTTTTTCTACTCCTGGTCTTGTCTTTCACCTCCCCGGACTCGGCGTAGCCCTATCTGTGTCATCTCTCCATTTCCCGCTCATTTCACTTGTTCTCCTCTCAGGATTGCCCCCCTCCTCTGCCTTTCTTTGTCTGGTCCTGAAGCCCTCCTCTTCCTCCTCCTCCTCCTCCTCCTCCACCTCCTCCCCTTCACTCTACCTCCTTTGTGCATGTGTTTGCGGGAAACAGTTTTTCCTCCTGAATGACAGCAAGAGCCCCCCGCTATAGGAGTGTGCAAGAAGACACTATGGCTAACTTATATAGCGTAAGAAATTGGTGGCGACAAGCGCAGTCAACATGCTACTACACAAACCCCACGCCTGACAGACAATCGAGCAGGATTTCACAGTAAAGATCACTTGGCATGTTTGAAAAATGTTGTTTCTGCGTAATTGGTTTTACCCATCAACTGAACATAAAGAATGTATGAGTTTAACACTATAGATTAACACGGGAAGCTCGCAATATTTTAGCATTTCTAATTGTATATGCAAATACGCCAGTCATTTAACGTTAATCTCTGAAGAAAGTGATAGGTTAGCGGTTAATAATACGTTAATTTACCGCGTGACGACACAAAGACATTCCTTAACATTTCATGGACACAACTTGGGGTCGGACTGTACCTTTTTTGCAGCTGTCGGTAGTAAGCAAAGCCATGAAGCTGCTTTGACCCAAATGCTAAGTGACAATTGGCACGTTAGCTGGCTAAAGCCGTCCATCAGAGAGTTCCCTCGCCTGTGGCTGTGCAAGCGCTGGGACCTGAAGACGTGAGTGGCATGCCGACACAGGTGATGGAAGGAGCATGTGTGAATTTCAAGCACATTTCTGAAGATATGTCCACACAGGCTCCTATAGAGTTCTGTCGATGCGCTCTCCCGTAGCGTTTATGATCGGAAATCGTTTTGTAGGTCAGAGCATTCCGTCACAAAATGAGGTGGGCTCCACTCTTTAGAATGTTTTCCGCACAATATTGAAGGATCAATAACGCGGTTGTAATATGAGGCATTTGTATTTGCTTGTGTATGACTTATTGATTGGTTTGTTACGTGCACCGTGCAATCCTAAACACATAGAGTCCCGTTCTAATGTGCTTCCCTTGAACCAATTGAGGACTGTCACTCTTTGTTCGTCTGAAGTGGCACAATGATTTACACCCTTTTTATTACACTTGTATAAAAACTTTTCCTTTGAAATTTCGGAGTATTTGTAGATAAATTTGTCAAAACAACTTAAAAAGCGAATACTCTGAAATGTTTAAATAAAGTTTAGCTTGCTCCATTTGTGAATCCTCAACCACACGATGGCACCTTGATTCCTTCTTCATAATGCAAGGAATATGATTGTTTAGTTTTGTCACGTACTGGGATTTACTACATTTATTGGAAAGGATTAAGATTGCCAAAAAAGTAGAATGCAAATGAGCCTTAATTTGAGGAAACACTTTTAACCACATCATATTGCCTTTGGGGAGAACAATAGGTCCGCAGTACCTGGAAGGTTCTGAACGTCTTTGTTGGAATCTTGGAGCAGGACAAAGGAATAGGTTGACCGTCTTTAGCTCTCTGTCTTCCTCTCTTCTCCCACTTCCAATCTCTTAGTGGCGACGCCTATCCTTTCACGCTCGGTGGCACACATCCTCATGGCAAGTGGCAGTAAATTAATCAGAGATGATGCTTACCTGATGGAGACCTTCCCCCGCCATAGAAACCCCTCTCTAGACAACAAAAGCCATCTAAACAACCCTGTGAGTTATCATTCCTAACTTCACCCATCAATTATTCATGGGATCTCAAGGACTTCCTGCTTTGAGACCTCCAAATGTACGGCTGCGCTGTGTATCCTTTATGCATAGTTAAAGCCATAGCAACAAATGTAAAACTAAATTTACTCGCAATGAACATTTCATACATATTACCACACAGGGATGTTTGCCGTTTGCAACTAGTTTTTGTTATAAACAAGTAGCCTCAGTTTTAACTTACAAATTCAGAGCATAACTTCATGCTAGATCCTCTTTTAGTTAAATTTAAGTACTTTTTTGTGGTTCCTATTATTTATCCTTTATCCTTTGTGGTTCCTGCCATTTATCCAGACTTGACCCAAGCAGTGACTTGTCGTGACACTAACCACCATTATCACCACCGACTTATACTTTTTGAATTTTCTTTAGTTAGTTTAATTAGTTTTTAGGTATTCTTTTTAATATATGATGCACTTATGTCCTTCATGTAGGTTCTGAAAATAGCAGTTTGTGTCAGCGAGTCAAAACCTTTACCACCAAAGCAGTAAACACATCTCTTAACTTCATCCGCCTGTAATTGCCGGAAATTGCACCAAAAGTGAGTGGATTGAAGGGGAATGGGGAGATGGTGAAAGGGGAACGTGTTAAGGGGGGAGGGCTGTAAGTAAAAGCCCTTTAGGTAAATGTTGAAGTGGCGAACAGCTCCTTTGTCCTGCCCGGAGGCTGTGGGAGGCGATGGGAGCGCCTGATAGCTCTTTATAATGCTCTCCATCACAGCCATCTCCGGGGCTTTTATGAGCACCTTTAGCAAACACACACACACACACACACATATGGAATACACACTGCAAATTCCCTCTCGCCGCTTCTCTTCCTTGAGGTGTAATTGGGAAAGAGGCCGGTTCCTATTGGCCTCTTGGGACCGTCCTGTAGAAGTGTGCAGCTCTGCCTGCTGTAGTTACCGCCGAGGTGTTGATAATCAAGCTCAGTGGTGATAAAAGGGTGCTTGTGCTGTTTATGTCTTGTGCTTTATGGGACTTATTGGCAGTTCCTCGTGCGTGTATACATCCATCTATCGGGCCGGAACAGCACTCAAGCCAAGGGGACCTCCTGACCCCCATTATCACCTTGAAACCCTGAGCTAAACAGCCATAATGAACACGCCGACGTGATCCGCTGATGGAGGCCAAAAGAGCAGCTCCTGCTAATCGTTGAGAAATTAAGCGTAAAAACATTTAATTGTAGTAATAACACAGAATCATGCTCTTGTATTAGTGCAGATTAGAGTTCATCTATATGTTTGCATAATATTAAGCGCATCAATTCTAGTCTGGCTGTGGTTCATGCTTAAATCAAGGCTGGCTCAAAGAAACTGTGCTACAATTGCTTTTGTAAAATGTCAAAGTATTGACATTAAATGTCAATATAGTTCTAGTTTTAATTCTGATCTCATTGTCTGGTCTCTGAGCATCCGCTGACCTTTTCTAGAGGTCTAGCTGTAGATTATTGCACATTAAACAACAGAAGATGTGATTGACAGATATTGCCTTACTGCCATATTGGATGTGATCTTCATGGCTTTGTTTTGAACTCGTTCTCTTGCTCTTTTTATTCTTTTGTTAGTATCTACAACTAACAGCTGTGCTTTACATGAAGATTCAAAACAATTGATAATTTGTCAACAAGGGATCGTCTTATTTTTCTTATTGTGGCCAATATTTGCCTACCTAAAACAACAAATGTATTTTAAGTTACAGTAGAGTTCATAAATCTACTTTTCACTTTTATAAAAATAAATGAATAATAATATATATTTATCTTTGCTATCAAATCATCTGCTGCATGATATTATAAACGGCATGATTGCTCTTCTATTCTCATTTGCATTAATTAGATTGTTCAAAGAGGCAAATCTGATGCACCTAATGAGGATAAACTGGGAATGAAAATGGGCACAAAGAGACCGGGGCATTGCAGCAATTATTAACACCAAATATCGGCTCAATTGTCAATATCTGCTCGATACCGATATCTGGTGAAAATCATTGATTTCGCCAATTAACGATATACTACACTGTACTTGTCAATCAAGTTCAAGGTTACCTGAAATCTTACATCAAATTAATGCCAGAATGCAAATAAAAGAAAAATGGATGCATTCCATTATTAAAATATTATATAAAGACGATATTCCTGCAGTACAATTTTAACACATCTCCCTTTTTCTAGAGTTCAGCGTGTGTTTTTGTTTCAGGCAGAACAAAGAATCACTAGTTGCACATTTGTGTCATGAAGTCCTGGCTGAACCCAGTGTCAAGATTGAGATGTCGACCTGCTAGTATTTCTGCTTCAACACAAACAACACAAAGGCTCCAGACCACAGCGAGGGGTCCGCCTTGCATCCCCCTCGGACACGGCGAGAGAGTGAGAGAGAGACAAGCTTTGATGTTTTCCTGGCCGCTCCAGGTTGTTGCGCTCATCACTTACAGCGCACCTGACACGCTGCTCTGATAGCTCATTTCTCCAGTCACTTCCTTTTGTTTACCGCGCCTCTGCTACTGTACGGCTAATGGATGGAGCTTGTTTATCCAACGAGAGGGAGAGTGAGGAAGAGAGAGGGAGAGCGAGAGAGAGGGAGAGCGAGGCAGAGCGAGAGAGAGCGAGGAAGAGAGAGGGAGAGCGAGGGAGAGCGAGGGAGAGCGAGGGAGGCAGTGTGGCAGGTGAGAGGAAGACTACAACAGAAGAAGAAAGCGCTGTGAGAGAGAGGGAGAAAGAAAGAAAGAGGGCAGGGAGTTTACTAGGCTATAAAGGCCGTTGCTTCTCTCATATAGATGCTCTTTTGTTTGCAACACTTTATTAGGTAGAGGTTTACTACTGTTATGAAGTGCAATCATCTACAACAATCGCATGACCGCAATACAAGCAAATAAACTGAACCCACTCAAGTTCTCTTAGATGTCAAGAAAGGTATTTTTACCACCAAATAATTGACAAATATTCCCCTTTTGAGCACGGTTTGTGCTTAAATTAAATTCCGCCTAGTATTCTAAGGCTGAATAAATTGAGAGGCTGACTTGTGATTTGTTGAGTCGATTTTCAGTGCTTACATTACTCGAATAGTTTGTGGTAAGAATTCGTAGGAAAGGTAACACATAGATAAACAATAACAGTGACAATGTTACACATACTGATTGGTTTAGATGTGGTTTAGAAGAACTGGACTCAACAAGAAAAATAACATTTACTGAAACCAAGTATTAACTTATTTGTCCTTCTGAGATCAGCCATCTTTGGTCCATATCTCATTTGGGTCAAGAATCACTTGAAAACATATCTAATTTGCATAACAAAAAACAAATGAACCCCTCATCACGTTCTGTTGTTTACACTCGTGGTATTTTGCAACCGTCTGACGTATTTGCACACACGCTCAAAAGGCCAAATGAGAAGCTTGAGCCGTGCGCCCCAGTATTCCCTGTGCTCATTAAGGCGAACGGCAACATCAATTCAGGGGAAGCCCATCACTGCCCCATGTGGGAGTAGGTTATCCCCTTCACCAACCTCCACATCTCCCTCTGCAGTCTGGAGACATCAGACACCATCACTTTCTTATAGGGTATACAGCAGTTTTCCTCCTATAACCCAGATATATTTAGGTTCTTCTATTATCCTTCAAATGTAGTGGTCTGGCAGTACAAAGCCATAAAAGAAAGAGTTGTATTGTTCGTTATTTGTTCAGCAACGTTTGATGGTATGTCGCCTTTGACTCAAGCTTTCTTTCTCAAGTTAAAAGACAGACTTGGATATTTCACATGAGCCGACACATGGGATCAAGTTCAAAACATTACTGTTAGAGCAACTTCAGGATGTTAATCAAAGAAAGCAGATGAAAAGAAGTGTCCCTGATGTAAACAAACCTTAAACACTATGTTTTACTCTTAAGCTTTAGACCAAGGATCTTGAAGTTCAAGGGCAAATCAAATGCTGCATTGAATTATCTATTTACGGTCTTACAGTATAACTTTTTCATGTACTTCTGGGATTGTCATAGCAAACAACCTTTCTAAATTTGTTTTGACTCTAGATGAGTTTGTACTTTAGATCAAGTTAATCTCAAACTGTTATGTTGAATAAAATGAGGGAATTGTAAAATCTCCTTGTAGACTCTGTTTCGGAAATCCTGAGGCAAGGCAATGTTTGAAATCCATATTTCAAATGTTGCATACCAAATTTAAATACCTTTAAAACTGTAAATAAAATTAGAGGGACTATATTTAACTTTCAACTCCAACCATGTTGTACCATACACATTCTTCTGATATTCTAACTCAAATCTACAATAAAATCCAATTTGTCTGCCATAACTGTATGTATTCATTTGATCATGGTGATCATATGATTATATAAGCCTCCAGGTGTGTTTCTACCTGTCACTCAACCATCTCGTCATGAGTCGAAACAAAGGCTAACGCTGTTTCCTCCGTGGGACTGGCCCACAGGCGGCTGGTACATAAATGGGACCTCCAACCTCTGACATAAATCTGAGACAAATCTGTGTGTGTGTGAGTGTGTGTGATTGTGTGTGCGTGAGTGTGTGTGTGCGCGCGTGTGTGTGTGTTCACCCAGAGCTCAAAGGGTGACGACATAAGTGGGAACCCCAACCTATAGAGCAAATCTAGGGCAGAGCTGAAGTGTGGTCGTGCGCGTCAATCAAAAGGCGTATTAAAGGTAAAGTAGAGCTGAGAGAGCGCCTCGATCATTTTCTTCACTGCCTCCGTCGCTCAAGGGGTTAATTCCCATCTTTGTGGCTGGGAAATGAGAAGGAATCAGGACTTATATACGTCAAGTTGACATCCACACTGGAGCGCTGCTGTGAGCTGCCTTCAGCACTTCTGAGTTATAAAGACATACATTAAACTACCAGAAGATTTTTTCATGCTCTCCAAACTCAATGCATTCTGTCTCACTATATTATATACAGTATAACAAATTAGAGCTAAAGTCATCTTTATTCAACTGTAAAAGCTTTGTTTTGTCATTGCTTGCACATAAACACCGGAAAACCTGAGCGGATATTGTATGCAGTGTTGTCTTTCAGAAATTATACGAACAGAAACTGGGAATAAAAAATAACATGAATTTAAATGTAATTCAGACAGCCTCTGGTGAACAATAAAGCATTACTCTAAATTGCAGTCTAAAATCCGTACAGTATTCGGTATTGGGTAACTGTGCACTTAAGTTCCCCAAGCTTCAATATACATAAATATACTGAGATTGTTTTGAATATTTAATTATCCGCTGCACTGTCAGAGTGTCAGCGAGATGATACGAGACATTAAACTTTTAACTGGTGGGTATGGGGGGAAAAGCCTCGGGGGAATTTCCAAATCTTATCTTGTGTGTTTGTGTGGCTTTGTGTTACATGTAAGTGCCCCTATTAGCCGTGTGCATGCTGGCCCTGTTTGCATATATGATCCAATCACCAGTGTATCTGCCATTGTTTTAGTGTTTGTGGGAGCTCCCCGTGCTGGGATTGTGTTGACGATAACTAGGCTAAAGAGCGCGCCGAGTTGGGAGACATTTTCTGTGATACTGGAGACAAAGCCAGGGAAGAGGCAGCATGGAGAGCTCTAATGAAATCGTACACTGACTAAACTACATTTGACAAGAGCGACAAGAGCGCTGCTTGTCGCTGGGTTATTGTCATCCATTTGTTGTAAAAAAAGAATCTCTCTGAGCCTTTGTGGAGCAGAGAAGACAAAGGCAGATGCGAATAGGGGATGGACATGATGCGATTGAAAACAAGCGACTGCAGCGGGCGATCTGCGAACGCAACTCATGTAGAAACTGGACCCTTAATAGAGTGGAGATCGCTGTCCAAACTAGCCTGTCCATGGGCTTCAGTCAATGATATCCTCAAGGGTCTTTTTAAATGAGATCCACAGCTAATCCTCTGTCAGTGAAAGAAAGAGCGGAGTTCAGACTTTGGAAATTTGACACTTATTAAAAGTCTGTATTGTTTATGTTCAGGAAACTAATATTGAAAGGGGGATGTTAATATTATTTGTTTAATAGATAGTTGAGATTATTTATGTCACATTATAATCGTACAAAGTAAAAACAAATTGCGACTATTTTAGAAACAAAATTAAGTCTGGCTGTTTATATCTCAGGAACTTTTCTTTTGCATTCACAAAGTTCGATTTCATAAATCTGGTCACATACTAAACGGTAATGTATTAGATTAGAATGAAAGAAAATTATGGATTTCACTTTTGTCTTGTTGTGTCAATGATCGTGAATAATTTTTAAATCGTGATGTTATCGTAAAAATAATCGTTGCCCAAATATGTTATATTGTGACATTCTTAATTGAAATACATGTGTTCTTAATAATTAAATAAAAAAATACTTGATCAAGAGAAGAAGAAACAATCTTTGTTAATACATGTATTTTGGATATATATTTTAGGGCAAAGCCTAAAATATATGTCCATATTTTTACATATCCTGAAAATAGCGCCTATAAACATATTGACCATTTGAATGTTTGCAGTGTTCTATAATCATGATGTTCTTTCCACCACAGCACTGACTTTAGCATCATGATTGGGTTTTATGGCTTTAAAAGATCCAGCATTTACTACTAGAATTGCATATATAAATTGAATGCTCTGTTGCAATGGCTCATAACGCTGAGCCATTGTTTTGCTTATAATTCCATAAAGATTTCCACTAAACATGAAGCAACCATGCTCTGCCATTTGACAACAGATGAAAACTAGATCAACACAGCTGCAACTGTCCATCTGAATGAGGAAGTGTCTCACACAGAGCTTTGGCTAAATGCCCAGATAATGTACGCCACGCCTTGTTTTGCTCTTTAGTGGCTGTCTCTCCGAATCCGTTTTGAAAAAGGGAAATTGTCAACAGTGCACTAGAAAGATGTCTTCACCATCGAACAAGCGAACATGCTAATGAGTAATCAGCTCATTAGCTGCTCACAAATACAGATGATTAGACATGCTATGGCTCTCAGCAATAATATTGTTGGCTCTTAATGACTGGATCATCTGTGCTAATCCATACGTGACCAGCCTTATACATTCAAACCACTCTTTATTCGCTGAATTAAAGCAGGATGTAATGGCTTGTGTTTGTTTTGACTTCATTATCAGTGCCATGTGGGTGGGGGTTTCCAGGGAAGAATGGATGGAACAAACAACAACGGAAATGCTTTAGCACAGCATTTCCAAACTATCACTAACCAAGAGTGCTGTAAGATAAGAGAACTTCTATCTGTCCCACAATGGGGAGATTTCATCGTTACAACTCAAAGTGCAAGTACAGCCAGAGAATAAAACATATGCCATCAAAAATCAAGATGGCTAACCATTTATAATATACCTTAATGTGCATATGACAGGGCAGACAACACATTTCACTAAAACATAGCGAACGTGATTATATTCAAGATTTTCCTGAGGTTGGTGAAGTTTATAATGTTACTTCCTGGTTGGACACGAGCTGCAGATGGATGCTGCGTTCATTAAATGCTCAGGAACTCTGGACATTTTTTTTCCGAGTTGAAAAATGCACATGAACTCAGGAACTCGGGTCAAAAGCTCGGGTCAAAGCTGCCTGATTTCAACCCTTGACGTTACATGCTGTGTGGAGATGGACCAAAATCAGCTGATTAGTTAATTCATCCGACACATTTGAGCTCTTTGACTAAACGTTTCTACAGTTAGGGTTTTACTGTCAGTTGTCCATAGATAAGAGCAACATATTTGTACAAACAGTCACAACACTACTGTTTAATTAAGATAAAATTTGTAAAGTTGACAAATGACTAACTAGGAAAAAGCTAAACAACAAAACTTACTGGTTAGCTCTATTAAACATGTTAAAGATCGTACTCTGTGATGTTATGACTGCTCACGTCAAAACCGAGAATTCCAGAGATAACAAAGCACATGAATGCAAACAAGTCGCGAAATTGACTTCTCATTTTGGACTACCCAAGTTCTCGAGGACCACATGTAAGGCATGCAATATGTAATATTAATGTATATATGTATACAGCAACCATAACTGTAAACAGGCCGGACCAAAATCCATGTACGTTACAACAATAGTTATGATTTGACAAACAGTAATACCTGATTACACCTTCCATTAGTGGTTAAATTGGTAGTCGCTCTAAGACTGTAAGAGAACAGTTGTTCAGCTAAGATATGTAGTGATATATATGTTTTGTCCAGTCTCTGTTTTTTCCATGTAATGTCACTTATTGATGAGGGATTCCATTTAGAACTCAGCTCTATGTCCTGTACTTTTAGACTTTCATTGTTTTCCTCTCAAACTGCAACTTGACTGATGTAAGATGTGGATAAATGTTTACCACAGATTCTGTCCCACCAAACTAAGTCATATTTTAAAAACAAAAAGAAAACATGACAACTTGCACTTACATTACACTTACATCTTACCATTTAGCTACAAAATCTAAATATACTTTGAACGGATACAAAAATAAGTATTGTTGCAAAGATTTCTGTCATGGTTTGTTAGGCGCCTACGGATAAAAATACATTACACATACTATTGCAATTGAATAAAAGAAGACTTCAAGTCAGACATTATTTCTTAGCTTTTGTGAAATAATAGCAGTGTTATTATTTTCAGTCGTCTATGCATTTTTTCCCCTTTTATACAGCTTTCTTTCTAGCTACGTAACCTCTTGAAAATCCATTTCATCACAATAAATACTTTTGTAGACATCTTGCAAATCACTCCATAAGTCTTCAAGGCGGTCCATTCCACCAGCGCCTTGCACATATCAATACAACTTTTTGGACTTGAGATATTTTTGTCAAAACACTATTTTCAGCACAGTTCTGCTCCTCCCTTTGATGTAGGCAGCTTTGGATGTCAGCTACTGCTCGTGATGTCTTCATTGGCCTCTCTAATGAAAGGGGGATCATGCAGCTAATACCAGAACCCTCTGATGCTCCTCCATAACGTTTTATGAATTTTTAAACTTGAGAAGATACCACAAATTTGGCGTCTCCCTCCTTGTAGCTTCATTGGTGAACTCACGCTGTTTAGGCTCCACTCTTGCCTGAAATTAATGTTAATCAAATGCAAATGCTATACATGAAATCGTTTTTTAGTTTATGGTGGGTGCCTTTGAACACTATTTCTTACTCTAACACAGCATAGTTTCAGATGTAATCACAATCCAATTACCCTGATAATAGGACTAAGCAAAAAATAAACTCAAGTATCCACTTTTATTACTCAGAAAAGTTCAGACTGGGTGATTTATATTCTCTGGGAAATTAAGCTACTACGTAAGACTTTTAGTTGCTGATTGCTTGATTTATTATTTGTCACCAGCCTTATGGAATCAAACTTTCTGATAAAGCAATGTTTATGTGACATAAAAAATTCAGATAAAAAAAAACAAAAAACCTTACATTTGGATTTACTTTTTCAGAGAACAATTGAGTTCAAACTTTGTTTCGAAAATGGTCACAGTTATATATTTTTGGTCCTATTGTGACCTAAAGAATCACAATGATCAATTAATCGTTTAATCTTGACCTCTCTAATAACATTTAGTTATTATTTTGCACTTTTGGTTTGTAGTAAGTCATAAAACAGTTTCAAATGTGTAGCTTCTTCCAGTCCAATGCGTATAAGTTTCCTTCTTGAATGCGGGTATGTTGATGTGTCTCAAGTGTAGTCTGTGTGGAGCAGTGATCTGGGCTAGAGTTCACCATAAATCTCCAGTTACAGTGAATCAGATGTTGGGTTGGCACCGCTGCTGCTCACTGGACCAGAGAGTGTGAGGGAGAGATGCCCGTGGTTCGTATTTCAAGGAGCGGGCTGCCAGGCCACTGCATATGTTGTTATGGCTGCAGCGAGATGGCCCTTTGATTTCATTTGTGTGCCTCCCCCAAGCAGATGTGCCCAAAGAAGCCCTGACAACCTGCATGTTCCACACAGCTCAGATTTTAGTTGCCAATACTGCACACGACTGAAACCCGGCGCATAAAGTCCACACTTTTATACTTTGGTTGAATGACAATCTTGTATTGTCTGAATTCATCCATCGAACCTCAGTTATTTCTTTTGTTGACAGTACAATAGTCACAAGAAAGATAGGTGGAAGGGGCAGGAAGGGCATCCGGCATAAAAACCGGCGTAAAGTTGTTTGCCATAACCTCAAACGAATGTGGAATCCAAAAAAGATGTTAGTAATGTTTATTCACTAGAGAGACATTTACCTCAGACATAATTTGTTGATACTATTTACTATTGTGTAGAAGTGGCCAATTTATTGATTATGAATATTATTATGAAAGTTATTCTGATTAGTAGTAAAAAAAAAAAAAAAAATAAAATTAAAAAAAAAAAAAAAAAGAGCAGATTAAAATGAAAAAGGTTATGTTATAAACTTAAAATAAGAGTGTCGAAAAAGATTCAGTTGTAGTCATCTGGACTCTGTTTTAGAAAAAACACAAATAAGAGTATGGGGGAAATTTCTGCTCTTTTGTGAATAATTTTACAGATGGTTCACATTTGTCTGATAATTAAACTTCAACTAAGACGTTTAAAGACGTGTTTTAACACATTTCATATTATTTCACATAATATCACTGGAATATCATTTTTGGATAAAAATGTAGATATTAGTTTTATCAACAATTACCCTTAGTCACAAGTAAAGTGGCTGCTAGGGGCAGGAAGGGCATCCAGCATAAAAATCTGGCTTCAATCATTTGTTTGCTTTAACCACCGACAAGTAAGCTCTGTAAAAAAGACGTTTGTTAATGTTCATTCACTAGAGACATTTACCTCAAAGGGATGTCACCATTTTTGGTTATGATTATTCTGAGAAAAAAACATCATTTAACAATTATTCACAATTACTGAGACCAAACAACAGTGAGATATTTAATTGTCTTTATTATCGTTGTCTGACACGCTACAAGTTTGTGACCATCTTTATGAATTCGAACTTTCTGAAAAACAAAACTATGTGACAAAGTCAACCACATAAAAAGTATTTTTGAAGTATTTTTCTTCTGAAATTGCCACAATTATTTTTTTTTTCTTCTTACGATTATATTGTGACCTGAACAATCAGGATTATCATTTAACCGAATAATCTTGACATTCTTACCTCAGACCTGGATAATGTAATATTGAGATTAATTGTGGCATTTACCCATACCATACCAACTTTATTTATAAAGCCTTTTAAATCTTTACAGTTGACCAAAGTGTTGCACACAAAACACAGAATATATGTATATATACTTTTGCTTTATTTATTTGATTTGATAGGGACAGTGAATGAACAACTGTAACAATTACAGTGTAAATATGACAGATTGTTGTAAATATCCTAGTTTCATCTGTTGTCTTTAAGCAGGTAACACAGAAACAAACTATACAGGGAAAAGTCAGAGTTGGGCAAAGGGCAATCCCACTGCACATGTTCAAAAAACAAGCAATAAGAAATCTTAGAAGCGGCTCGCTCGTTAAAAGCCCCTGAAAAAAGTTGCGATTTTAGGAGTGATTTAAACACAAGTTAAGACCCCTGAACTATAAGGTGTTTGAGTTTGTGTCCCGTTCTGCACTCTCTCTCTTTAAATTGGTGTTTTTGTACAGTGTTGCTCAAGTCTTGTTTAATCCCCAAAAACCTGTCCCAAGACTTTTCATGCTTCTTTCTTACCAAATATTTCCAGACACACTTTTCACTTTTAAGTAGGCCAAGGTCTTTTCAAGCGCACACACACCAAATGTGAGTGTCTATGTCGCTCCAAATCAATCTTCCAGTAAAGATGGCAGCGGGGGTGTGGTTCTATTGAAGGAATTCCCCTGAAACACGGCCCAGCACTACCCCACGCACCCACCTTTACACCTCTATTACACACCGTCTCCCCCCTCGCTCCCTTCACCCCTGCCGGACTTCTCTGCCTCCCACGCTACAAGACCGCTCGCCCGTGCGTGTTTGGATTGGCACGTCTCTCTTTGAAGCCTGCTCGCGGAGGTCTTCATACTCGTTTATTACACGCACCGGACTATGACGCCTATTTCCGCCCTCAATAAGCGGCTATAAATCAACAGCGTTCCTCCTATAGGCCGCGTGCTTCATCTGATCGCCTTTCTTCTCACATACTAAAACTCATAAAGGGGCACCTCATAAAAGGGGCATCTGCATATGACGTGAGGTTAACATGCATGAAGGGCACCGCTTTTGACTGGCAGGTGGGTGAGAAGACGACACCATTTTGTTAAGTTTTATGATCGAGGTGTTATCCGCTCAACGTCCTCACAAAGGATCACGTTTAGCCAAATGTTTTATTTTATTTTGGGCAATTTTACAGCCTGTGATGCACTTGTGGGGAGTGTCCACAATTCGGGCAGGTGCCACAAACAGCTGGGAGATGATTTTTGTGTTATTGTAGAGCGAGGCATATGGCTTATTAGAATGATCCGTTTTATGGCCACAATAAGGGCTTTTACGGCGATGCGATGGTGAGCTGCAAAATAACTAACGGTACAGACGGGCCGTGAGCTGAGGTTTTATGACCATAACTGAAGCAACAACTGACAGTGGGGTGTGACAGTGACAGGGCGCTCATAACAATGGTAGAAATGTACTGTTGACACCACAAACCACTTTTGAACATATTTGTAGATGAACTTGAAATTAACATCAATTCTGTCATCATTCCATGACTGTTTTAAAACCTATAGAAACGTCTATAACTAAATGATGTATGGATTAGGTTTGTCAAAATGATAGAAACCCAGATAATAATCGATAAAAGCAGTGTCAAAACTCGATACTCATTTTAACAGCAGTCATTACTTTTCTGAACAGTTTTAGAAATGATCTTGATCTATGTCAGAACTAGAAGATTATTGGACATGGCAATATTAAATAAACTAAAACGATTTGCTCATTTGTTTATTGTCTGGAAATGTTGTCTTTTATTATCACTGGAACTGAAATTGATATCAAGACCTTTTCCTTGGAATCAAAATTGAGTTTGACATTTTAGTATCAAGACAACACTAGTTTTGTATAATGTTCATTTACATTGATGGTGGAACTTTTGGAATAATTTTACTTCAGTAACAACACAAAAGAATGTTTCAAGCTAAATAAAATCCTGAAAGGACAAAATATTTAAAACGTGAAATGCTTAACAGGAATGAAAAACATCAAATACTTAAATCCCTGTTTCACTGCATCTCCATCAACCATCAAACACAACTGGCCAGAGTAACTTGAGCCTGTTTTGTAACTGTGTTTTTGTAGAAACTGGACCCTCCTCTCCTGATGTAGCTATTACCCCTCCATACTCTCTCACATATTTCTCTGTTTCTAAAAAAAATCCCAATATGATTCAGCTGCACACAGTGAAACGTCACTGTATTTTGGCACAGCCCTCTAAACCAGCAGCGCCCCTGAAGAGGGAGCTGTTGTTTTAACTTTAAGCTGCTCCGAACCCAGGTGGATCCCAAAACTCATCTAAATTTAGACTGTTTGGCAGGTTAATACAAGCCCTGTGTGCAACCAAATGTATAAACATGTTGGAGTCTTTGACATTCAATTTTAGTTTGATGCCATTACCATTTTAAATATATATCTGATAACATTTAAACTTGAAGGATTTTAACTACATTAATAGTACAGTTCCACAAATAATAGATTTCGGAATGAGTCTTGAAGTTCTCAACTAGTCTGATTATGTGACCCAATTCTGTCTCTATTATTGTGACCCACTTTGTAAAGAACCAATTTTGTTTTTCTAATTTATTTTAACAATCTTCTGCGGCGAGTATCATAAAGTCTTAAGTATTGAAACTGTCCCACATTGGTGTTACACATCGATTGGAAAAAAAAGCTTACATCTCATGAAATCTGACCTTGTGCCTTTATGTGCCCCTGACCAAAGAGGACAAAGGATGACCCTCAAAGACTTTCACCTTAAAAAGAGATTTTCAGCTGACGCTTACATTTGATCAAATGTAATTAAATGTTCGGCTTTAATTGGTTTTAATCTCTATATAATATGTCAAATCTAACAGCCAAACCAGTTATGAACCAGTGAGTTAAACCATTTTAGCCAGGACATCTGAGACATTATGCTGTTATAAAGTAAGCTGCCATGACACCTCCCACTGTGGGGAGGGGATAACAACAGTCATTTAAATGGAGATGCATCTTCTACAGCAATTAAAAAGCAAAATGACGTTATTTGAAGTCATTAAAAAAACGTGTCCGCCTTTAAGGATGGTAAAAACGTTATTACCTTCAACAGTATATGTTTATTTGCTCCCTGAAGATGAACTCATTTTCCTTTTATGAATAGCCAGGAGCCAGATTGAAATGAAATTACACAGATCTATGGCGTGTTATCAGCATTCGTAAACAAGCTGTGTACGAGTCTTTCTGGTTTTCATTGATAGTCATATATGTCCGCTCCTGTGCATGCCTGGGGCTCTAGATATGGGAAAATGTTTTATTACAATATAAGATGTGCATAGGCTTAAAAAAAAAAAGAGAACGATATCTGAAATTCATTTATCAGAATTTACTTTGTAATCCATTAACAGTGGTGCTAAATCTCCCGAGTCCAACCTTTTAACATGTCTGGCACACACATACATAGGGCCAGACTTAATTATAGCCATAATAAGGAATCGGACAGAAGTTGAGTTTGATAAGGCTGCTAATGACAAGTGCGAGTTGGGAAATTCCCTTCCCTGCTCTCTCAAATACATCACATCTTAATTATTAGTCCACTAATGTGTTTTTTCCCATGATTTACTCTTTCGTAATTCAAGATGGCCATGTTATAATTATTGTCTGTCAGTGTTGCCATAGAGAGAATATCTACTACTATTACATGATGTCCTCCCAAGGTGACTACTAAGATTCTTTTTCACAGCAGCATTTGGCGGTTACGGTGAAAAGACGGTCCGCCGCGGCAGACTGTGGTTGCCTGATTTATGTGGCGCCCGTAATGACATCATATTCAACGCCGGAACAACTCATAAATTAGAGATCAGCTAATGGAGGCCCAGGGCTGCCTTTGTTGCAACACTCTCTGCACACTACGATTTTTCTTCTCAAGCACTTTTAATTGCTCAAACAAAGATATAATTAACATTATTTTACAGCACATGTTTGAAGCGTCCACTTGTGACCCCCATTAAGATTCTAAGAAAGTGATTAGGAAAGTGGAAGGAAAAGCCTGGTTTGGTTTCGTGAGGCCAGTGGAAATCCCCTTCTGCTTTTTAAAGCTACTCCAACCCACGACTGTCTCACTATCATTGACAGACACATTTTGAGTCAAATTCAAACTCACATTCATGTGTGAAGAATGGGTGAGGAACTATGTAATGTATAAATCATTTCTATCACGTTTCTTTATTAATAGTATCCGAATGGAGAGATTTAGTCTGGAGGTGAAGTCAATAGCATTAACATATATAAGACATGACATAAAATAAAGTAAATACACAGAGAACACATTACATGGACAATGTTCACGTCACTGTGGCTCAACACACCTCACAGTTAGTACGTGTTGTTTGTTAATTTATTAGACAGAGGAATAAAAAGGTTTTATTCCTTTTGCTTTTCCACAAGAGAATTCGATATCTCCTACCAGACGGCATGAGCTCATACTGACTGTATATAAGAAAACTGCTGAAAGACTTTGAGTAGTGTGTTTTTAAGCTGCAGTCGTTTGGATGGGCAGCATCTGTGCCTTAAAGCTATTCTAAAAATATACTCAAGTCAAGTCTGGGCCACAAGTGTCACATGTTTACACACTAAGCCGCTGTGGGCTTCAGGTTTATGTGCAATTACGGCATAATTGTTTTTATTTATGTACAGTACATATTGCTGCACTTTCAAATCACAGTCTCTGGAAAATACTAACTTTAGTTGAAGGCCACATGTTCTCATCTTATCATGTATGCAACGTTTCAGTATCCGTTTTGTGGTCCTCAGGGCATCTGTGCAAAGTGTGGCTTCAATTATTTATGACGGCCAACTGGATTCAGTCCTTTAAGGGGATAAACCCAGACTAGTCAATAGCTGTATCCAAAGTTACTTCAGTATTTGTTAAGTTGAAGTACAAGTTTGTAAGTTGTAGACACGTACATCTACCAAACCACTGATTTCAGGGTGAGCGCGCAAACCCATACCAACAATATCCAAACACAATTCTTTTTTATAAAAATCTTGCACATTTCCACTAAACCACTCTCGACCACACATGTCCGGTCCATTACGGCTGGCTCTTTTCATAGTTGTGAAATGTAACAATGATTTTCCCAGCCAATAGTGATAGATGTCTCAGCTTCTCTTTGCACCAATTAAGTCAAACTCTTGTGTTTGATCTGTGCGTGGAAAAGTGGGTGATGGCTGATGTCATGTTTCCTCTGCGCAGTGGGGCGTTTCATCATTGTGAGAGGAGTCACTTTGATCATGTGGCTGTGACGTCGCGCTGATGAAGAGACAAACGCTTGCAAACCCGTACATACTGTGTACCGCACCACTTGTTACGCTAATAGTCTGCGTGTAGCATAGGTAGAGTGCCTGTAATAATGCCATTGACATATCTTTGATCTCTGCGATTGCGCCTCTCGGGAGAATACACGAGGATTAAGTCTTCCACTGTCGACCAATTAGAAGAGACAAATCTTGGTGTAGTCGTGCGGTTACAGTCTGCCATACGGATTGACTAATAGATTTTGTGGAGTGACGTAAATAAAGCCAGCGTCTAGTTCGCCTTTCTTGTCTAATTTGTTGTTAACCAAATCCCTGCATAATCATATACTGTTTGTTTGCTTGTGTTTGTTATAAAGCAGCTTGTTGACATAATTTGTGAGTTCACTCAAAGGGCAGTGTCGAATAGCATTAGTGTTGCTCAGAGCTGAAAGAGAATAAAACAACAAATGAAACAATTTGCATTTTCTACAAATAATTGTCAAAGGGAAAAGTGTTATTTAGACTTCTCTGTGGCTTTTGTGTCGTCTTTATTCTAAACCCCTAAGATAAATTGCGCAGTGATGTTATTAGAAAAGCTTAAATAAAAAATAACGAAGGTATGCCACTGGGAATGTTATTTGGTGAATAAAATGTTCATCAAAGTGAAGTGTGAAATGTTGTCTGGCTCCGATACAAATTCATCGCACGTTCTATAATGCAGTCACATAAACATTAACAGCCAAGTGAATGGAAAAAATGAATAAAACATGTTTACACTTTGAACTTTGTCTCAGATGAGTTTTGTGTACTATTGAAGGACTGCATATATTTTATACACCCAAGTTCTTCTGACACCGTAAATATCACAGTTTGAAAGCGATAAATATTTGTCTTTGTTTCGTTTTTCGTTAAGTGTCGTAAGATGACACGAGGAGGAGTTGTGTTTAAATTTGAAGGACATGTTTAATAATTCTCAATAAATTACCATGGAAATATAAAAGAAAATGATTTAAACGCTCATGTGCTATTGAAATGAATATCGCAGCTTCATACATTTTTGAAAATTCATTAGTTGAATTGATCTAAAATGAATAAAGTTACAAGTGTGACAAAATGGCATAACTATAATTGTTGTAATGATTGTAATTGTGCTATATAATGTGCAGACCAACAGCTAAACAACAACAAAAAGCAAGAAATTGATTAAATGCATGTGATATGTGTGTCAATTTTGTAATGAACAAATTACAAATAAATGAATCATGGTCTAATAGAAAGAAGATACTTAAATCCATATACTTTTGTTGTGTTCAGTTGTTTGAGGGAGTCTAAGTGTGTGCATTGAAACATCCTTTGTGTTGTGTTTCAGACGGTCAGAGGAGGAAGTGGACATGGACAAAGTGACTGCGGCCATGGTGCTGACCAGTCTGTCCACCAGCCCGTTGGTACGGAGCCCTCCAGTCAAAGTCAGCGGTGAGTGTCAGTCAAATAATCTTTCAGCTGTGGGATCATTTCGTCTGGGTGGGTTTGCTCTTATGTGCAACCATAAACACCATCTTAAAGGCCACATATAATGGGAAATTAACTTTTTTTTAGCTTTTAACTATGTCATAACTATTCCCTCACCAAAACATACCAGGAGATGTATTTAGCTTCATTCAAGATAGTTTGATGAATCCTGGTAGAAAGTCTACTCCCCTCCTAGTGTCAAAAACACTTCATTCTGAATTTTCCAGATTTGTTTTGTCCTTTGTCCGGATCTGAGATCTTCTGCACTGTTTTTGAGTACATAAATCATCACCAGACTTGTTCTGAGCATTTCGGCCTCAAATCACGTCCATTACAACTGCAGGGCCGCATTAGCATTACAGGGAAGGTTAGCTTTTGTTTATCTCAACTATGTAATTCCCTCTGCAGCCAGTAGATGGAGCCTAAAGTCAATTCTTGGTGTGGGAAACACCAGAGTGACATGAAGTCCTTTTATTTTTTGTAAACTATCTTTTTTATATAAAATATGAGATGCCATAAAGGTGCTCAAGATTATGTAATAACAATATAAACATTGCATCATCGTTGTGCAATCCAACTTTATTTATAAAGCACTATTAAAAAACAACAAAGTTGACCAAAGAAAACAAATGTGTTTTAAAAAGTGATTGTCCTTTAAGATCTGCAGAAGTGTCCCCGGGTCACTGCTCCTGATGCATTAGCTCAGTGCCATTGAAGGACCCCTTTGTGTCTGAAGGAAAGTTTGAAATGATGATGATGTGTAGCACTAACCAGTGTCTTTAAGGTGTGTCAATTATTACTAACATTATTATTTAATCCCATACTTAGATGTGTAATTCTGAGCTTGATGCATTCTTGATCAAAGTGCTTAACCAGAGCAGGTCATTTGTCTTTCTCCACTCTGCCTTTCCCATTGAGCCACAGTTGTTATCTGGTGAATGCATGTGTTGCATTGAACAATCACCACCACCTGCTGTGCTTTAGACCCCCCTGTTTCTGTAAAGAGCATTACTTTTGGCCTTTAAAGTGCCCCTCTAAAGCAATATTTACTATAATTAAACTGGAATTGTTTAATTGATATAATATTGTCGTTTTTCATACTGTATTTTGTGCTCTTTAGCCTTTCACCACCCTGGCACATGCCGCCAACCTTCGGTCCAAAACGTCTTATTAATGTCAGAATTAAATGTAAACAGAAACACACCAGGCAACACATCGTATAGTTCATGCACACATGAACAAATGACTCTAAATACCGCTTCTGTAACTAAATGTATTCAAACATATGTGCCGCCCTGTACTCGTGTTCACTGTGGCATGATACCATTCACAGCGTCCTCACGCAGAGTGCACACAGACACTGTAACAGCAGGACAGACCTGATGATCCCCTGCACTGCTCTGTCTGCTGCAGCCACACAGGATTCTCCCGTCAGGACGTGCCTATACTCAGGGATGGGTGGGGCTAGCTGATATAGATGTTGTAATTAATTGAAATCTCCACCTTGATTAAGATTAATGAGTAAATGAATGCAATTAATGGCCTTTTGTTTCTCACCAATTTCATGGACAGGATTTTATCAATTTATCTTAATTTATGTCACATTGTTAAACAAGCAAAGAGAGATGGATTTTAATTAATTTACATTTTCCATAGCCCTGTTATGACATTTAGATATAATACAACATTTATTTTTACATGCTCCTGTTATTTCAAAGTATTAGATTTATTAAATTACTTTTGCATAGAACTTTTAAAGATTAATAAAAAAAGATGTTTGTTTTACACTAACGTCTTGTAGGCCCAAACTAAAACTAACAACATTTTCCCTCAGCTTCTGTCTACAGCATACACTGAGAGATGCTGTTAGTAGTTAGTATTGAAAAAGAAAGATGTCTTTGATGTAGAAAATAAAATACTAGACCTTGAGAGTGTCTCTGGTGAATAACAAAACAGAGAAGTAACCTTTATTTTCACAAATCACAGTCAACAGCGCTGCTGGGAGCCTCTCTGTCTGAAGTGCAAATGAAGACGTCTGAACATAATTGAATGACTTGATCCTCCATCACTGACACTGGAACACCCAGCAGCTTATGTAGCACACTGTATTTATCAATACAAGGGGAAATGCTGTATTTATTCTCTGTTGCTTTTCTCTTTGCTCCTCAGAGGGACTGTGTGGTTCGTGGAAGGACAATGGTTCAGCAGGACCCTTCACTCCCTCCAGTAACAGCTCGTCTGGGGGCTACTGGAGCTGGTCTGCCCCTAGTGACCAGTCCAACCCTTCTACCCCTTCACCCCCTCTGTCCGCCGACAACTTCAAGCCTTTCAGAGTGCCCAGCCTCGGGCCAGGCCAGGGCCCCAACGGGCCTGAGGACCCCAGCTTGGACGAACAGGACGGCAGCAGCCTGCTGTTTGATGAGCCCATCCCACGCAAGCGCAAGGTCAGTAATTAGAAATATTATTAAAAAGATCATTTACAGTGAGGGTCAACAATAGGCAACGCTTCTAAGTATTCACGATCAATAGCCACTGTTACACCTGCACAGTACAGTTTATAATCGAACTGAAAAAAAAATGAAAAAAAATCACAGGCCTCGTTATATATATTTTTTATGTACTGTATCTTCATTGTATATTAAATTCAGATTCAGCTGTTGGCTCAGAGTAGCCCGCCCGTTTAACATCTCAACTCCACATGTCACTGTCATGATCTTATAAACTCTATAGGTTCAGAGGCACTTTCAGCTTCACACATTGACTTTTATAGCGCTGTGAAACTGTCACAGTAAACCGGTGCAGAGGAGGGCGGCAGCAGCAGTATGGTAATGTGCAGATCTCTCTATAAGGACAGACTCTAAAGTTCTGTCTATGAGATGCTGTCACGCATGCAGCTTGATTTGCTCCACCAACGTGTGGCGTCTCCATCAGAGGTTATAGCGCTGGAGATGGATGGCAGAAGGAAAATGGGCCACATCACACACACAATAGTTTGGTGATCTCCAGATGTTGGCCGCACACACCAGCAGCACTTATCATCTCTTCTGTCCCATCCGAGCACAAGCTGACAGCTCATCACACTCAGCGCAATGTCATTCATTATTTTTTCACATGTATATTGCTTCTCTCTCCTTCCTCTTGCCATCCCACTACTCATTCCTATGTTCTTTGTCCTCTGAGCCCTCAACCCTCTCCATCTATTTTAATTTATTAATCTCTTTATAATGTAAGTTGAGCATACATTATTGAGACAATAGTATTCTTTTCTATTAGTTGTTCCATTAACAAGATTGAGACTTTATCATGGTATTACTTATGTCACAATTCGTTGTTAACATTTATATCTAGCACTTTCAAAATTAGAATATCATTATTGTGTTAGGTAAAAGAAATGGATGAAGATTGCTAATATTTACATTGCACATGCCGGTAATGGGTTGCTTCGGCATCTTTACAAAACAAATTAAGTTACTTTACCAACACAAAACCATCACAACTGATTTCTTGGCTACATAATAAGGCTGCGCAATTAATTTAATTTAAATTTTAAATGCAATTATTGCTCCAATCAATTAAAAAATGTATCATAAATAAAATCGGTGCCTTTCAAAACCTGAAGCAAAGCCACTTGTCTGATGTGCTGTGGATTAGCACATGAGTCACAAAATGTTACTCGGAAAGAAAGGTCTATACTCTCTCCAAAGGTTTAAGTTTGGCACCACAAAAACAATTATATTTCAGTTCCGGTCCAAATACTTGATTGGACCTGATTGAAAAGCTCTACTTCATACCATATCTTTACTGAAATCACTTACAAAGGCATTTCCAGTCTTCCCCTCGGCCATTCTCTCCTGGGGTCTTCCGTGCACCTTCTCCCCAGACATGTGCCCCTCATAATGACCGCAGCTCTGGAACAAGCCGACGCTCACCAGAAAAAGCCCTAATGAGTTTAATGCCCGCCTCAGCAAACATAAAGATCTGGCTTCATGTTGCTTCCACCGAATCAATAAGGGCCCTTGGGTGAGCGCCACATATACAGTATTAATTGGAGACTTCGGGGGAAGGAAGAAAGCAACGATAAAAGAGGGAAAGAAGGTTGGAGAGGTAGATGGAGGTACTGAATGGTTGGAAGAATTTATATTTTTACTTAAAAAGAACTAAGTTGTCTGTAGAACAAGACAAGAATGAAATGATGGAAACGAAGAAACAAAAATTTGATTTATTGACTGTAAAATCTGAAACAGAGCAATTTAGCTTGAAATTATAGAAGATTCGATGAAACGGTAGAAAAAGTAGAATTAAAGAAGTTTACTGAAAGGTGGTTTCCACTGAAAGAAGGATAAGAAGAGATTAGCAGGATGTATAGGACATAGCCAGACGGATCGATAGAAAGATGGATCTAGAGCCAGGAAGGATATAGGGATAATACAAGAAAGTGTTTTCCTTATTTTCAACAGGCCAAGAGAAACATGAATGAATGCACTTTTTAGATCAAGAATCGGAAGGATAGTTTGGTCAGATGAAATATTGGTTAGCCGTACAGAAACAAGCTAGAGGAAAAGAAGAAAGGATAGAGAAATTGAAGGTCACATATTAGCCTCAGAGATGGCACCATGGATTCCCGGGCAATTTAGTGCTGTCTGTTTTGTATTGTTTTGCAGTAACTTACTTGTCATACGTCTACCACAAGTGCATTCCTAGTTTGTGAATTTTTGGTCACAGACAATGCAATAATGCTATTCTGATTTATCATTTGAGACATTACTTTCAGATATGTTGTATTTAATGTTGCACATTGTAACTTTTCCGGTAGTTGGGTTGCGTCACATTGACTACATAGAAATTGTTAAGTTTAATGCCATAGCGTGGTACATTACAGTCAAAGCAATACCCGCGCCATAGAAACAATGATGTGACTGACTTTCCCTCAGAAAAAAAAGTTACGTAGTGCAAGGATTCAAAAACACAATCGAGTATTAAAAAGTACAAAACCTTTCGGACATACACAGGTCCAGTATATCAGCGTCAAATGCATTGTGCAGCAGCAAAGACGGAGGAGGAGAAGAAGAAGCCAAATGAGCCAAAAACAACTGGCAGAAACACAAGCATGATGCTGTGCTGTAAATATACTGTGTGCAATAGTGATGGCTTCACAGGAAATTACTCTTATGGAGCCAGCCTCTCCTCTGCTGCGAGACAATGTCGTTCAGACCTCCCCATTTAATTAACTGTGAAATGATTCTTTAAGGGGAATCATATACACGGTCAGAGCCTCACTACATCGGCTTTTGTTACCAAAGACTAAACAGTGCATGGGGGGTCCGCTTATGACTGGTACATAGGCACGAGTGTTTAAAATGTGAGAAAAACATCTTGTCAAAATTAACCAAGCCCCCAACAATACAATAGTTTGATGGACAGGGCTATAAGAGCGTTTATAAAGAGCTGGGGGGGAGATTGGGAGGCGCACTGGGCATTTCTCTCCATAAAACAATGTGTGGTGTCCGTAGGGGGCAGCGCTGTAATTACAGTGGAGGGAGGATATGATGGCCAGTGAAAAATTTACTGCCAGCCTGGTTCACTTCTTAGAAAACGAATGATGTCTTCCACAATAAAAGTGAATTGAGAAAATGCAATGCCATTTTTCAGCCTGTAATAATAGTCTTCACTTTTCCAGCTAAAGCCGCTGACATAGTTGACACACAATGCGAAAATCTCCCTTGGAAATTCAGACGCAGGGTTGTATGAGGCAAAACAACGCAAAGACAATACGTTCTGTGCGGGGCTGAAGTAATAGTGTGGAGAGTGGAAGCAAATGGCATTTTAGACAACAAAAAGCCCCACTTAATAAATCAATATCAGTTTAAGGGAATATTTTCAGCCCCTTATCGCAGTGGGTCAGCCACAGCCAGTTATAATGGATGGCTGTTCTGACATTCACTTCAAAACCTCCAAAGTGAACAGCACATAGGTCATACAAGCCGCCTGTCACATAACCACATCTAAAATCTCACTATTATGGCGTTGTGTGGCAGAATGAAGCCTATATATAAAAACACATGCAATCAATTATATGCTGTCACAGAGAAACAAAGAACATTTAGTGGAAGTGCACAGTCTTTACAGTATGGGACCAACGGCTAAGAGAAGTGCTTTGTTCCTTTGTAATGTTTCCTTGTGGCACAATTCGAATAGACCAACATAGAAAATAACCTTAGTGCTTCAGCATATTCTTTATCTCTCAAGTACTGTAAAACCATATCAGCTAATGTAAAACCATATCACAAGAACCAAATGTTTCCAACTAAATCATTCTGAACACTATTATTTTTAATGGTCAGGCTTCCGTTTGAAAGAAGATAACGTTTGTTGGAAATCGCTTATTAAGATTATCTGGCTATTTCTGATATTGTACAACCATTTCCTATATATTATCAGCTAGGACTGGGGTTAACTAATCAAATTGAAATGAATTCAAATCCAATCTTTTCAAATAGTCATTTAAATGCTTGTGTTTTGTTTTTGTTTTGTTTTTTGTTCTTCTTTACGAAAGGTCTATAGACAATATTCTGTCAATAAAAGCCTGGAGCCAAAGTTTGGTGTTAAATGGCACTAATTCTCGCTCAGTCTTCTGTATGTAAATGACAAACATTTATTTGTTTTTGTTTGGAAAGTAATAAATATATCAGCCATGAATAAAATGTAATAAAAAAATTAAGTCAATCAATACAAGGAAATTCGGGTTTAGCCATCTTATTTTCAACTATATTTTCAACTATATTTTCAACTAATATTTATTTGCACACTTAGATGTGGCCTTTTGTGTAGATGTCTGTATTCCCATCAGAATCATTATGCACCTTGTCTTTTGCAGAACTCCATGAAAGTGATGTTCAAGTGTTTGTGGAAGAATTGTGGGAAGGTCCTGAGCACGTCCGCAGGCATCCAGAGGCACATCCGCACCATCCACCTTGGGTAAGTCCCAACCAGACGCCACTCTAGCTCATTACAGACCATTATTACTGGTCAGGAAGAGTCCACAATGGATCTTCTGCTGAAATGTTGAAAGGGAAGAGAACCTTTCAAGTGCTAAAATGGATATAGAGGTGAGTCTGGTGGTTTACCTGCTGAGGTGGTGATGGAGAAGATAAGAATGAGAGATCGAATCAGCTAAAAAGAAGAAGAGGGACGGAACACTGGATGAAGGAATCTTTCAGAATTTCCAGCATGTCCCACCCACAAAACCCTCCACCTGGCAACGTCCCACCAGGCGCCCCACATCACTGTCACTCTCTCCTTGCCACCATCGTCCCGCTCCCGTGTGGGACGCAGATTAATGGTTGATGGATTATCGCCACGGTAACGCAGTTTCTCTGTGATGCGAGCAAGGGTTTAGACAGGTTGAAGGGAAATAAGCCAGGCGCGGAGGACAACGATAGCGGCTGGATCACACATTTCTACTGACATTCAATTAAAGCAGGGCTCTTGTGCACACTGATTAACTGCAGATTGTGTTGTGGGCTTGGTCATTAATGGTAAGGGGGATTGGGGCAGGGACTCCAGTGTAGAAAAGTAATCTTTTACACTTGATCTAGCAGAGCAGTTTAACCCTTTTGGTGTTTTCAGTCTGTAAATTTGCACTAAAACTAAGGCTGCAGCGACTTATCATGAGTCCACTATAAAAAGTATGCTTTTGGTAAATGTACATCTTAGCACCCTTCTTGTTCAAGCACCAGTACAAGAATCATTATGGTTTCTGTAGAAAGGAACCAACTTGAGGTGAAATTAAATGAGTAAATCCGAATGTGTCCTTGTCTCCAGGCGAAACTGTGACTCGGACTGCAGCGATGGTGAGGAGGACTTCTACTACACAGAGATCAAACTCAACACAGACTCGGTGGCAGACGGTCTGAGCAGCCTGTCCCCCGTCTCGCCTTCGGTCCAGTCCCCTTCTGCCCCTCCCCCTTCCCCTCTGCCCAGCGCAGGGAACTCAGACCCTCACAGGCCTCAGCAGTTCGACACCAAGGAGCCCCACGTGGGAGGCACTACCCCCCTGAGCCGCTCTGCCCCCAGCGCTCTCTACCTCATCCACGCGGACCACGCCTACCAGGTCTGCGTTCACACAGATTAGATCAATTCTAGAACCGATCAATACACGCTCCTGGTCACAGTGCGATACTCCCATCAGGACACACATGGTGCACTCCGCTCATTGGGGCTCCATGTTTACAAGATACACCCATTTGTGCTACTTCACACCGGTTAGCCACACTTGTTTATTGATGCAAATAGCAATATAGTGTAGTTACCAACGGTTTACAAGATGCAGTTTGCTTGTTAATATACTCAAGTATACAGTGTCTTAGAAATGGACGGAGACCATGTTAAGTATTTGTACTTTTCTGGAAAATAACAAACTGCTTACAACAGTGTACAATTAGGGATGTCACAGTAGAGTAGAAATATCACAATTGTTATATATATATAATATCATAATATCATATATCATATATTCACGATTATCAGCAAAAAGAAAGGAAACATTTTTATTGTATTTTTTATGTTTGAACTTGCAAATATTCCTGAGAGGGGAAAATTCACCTCCTTTAATACAGCATATTAATTTAAAAATTAAACATAATTGCCACAAATGGATTACACAATATAAACGTATGCTTATTGGCTCATTGTAGCTCTTTTAAGCATTATATAATTTATTAGTTAGATGAGCTTCATGGTAACACTCGGGGGCGGGGCTTGAGACTTTGAGAAAGTCACTTTCCTTTGGCTCACGCCAACAACAAACAGATTTGTGAAGAATAACACAGTGTTTACAGGTACGATTACCCTCTGGAACTACCAGTCTCCTCGTCTCCTCCTCCTTTTCTCCTCTCCTCCCCCTCTTTTTCTCTCTCCTCCTCCGAGCTCGTGCGTTTCGTGGCTCCAGTGGCTCGGCCCCGTGTAAACTCATGAAGCAGCGGCAAAAAAAAATACTACTCACGCTGACTGTCGCTCGCGCTGTTCAGTCGCACTAGTGTGGACCCCCGTGTGTAACGGACCGGTCGTTCAGCGCGTTTATGCAGTCTTGTTGACACGCTGGGCTGCGCGGGTGTGCATGCCGCCGAACGTGACTCGCGTTCCGTTTGGAGACATTTCTACGGTTAACCGCAGATTCCAAAAACCCTACGCCATAAATAATCGCGATGATTGAAAAAAACGGTTAATCGTGACATCCCTTTGTACAATATAACATCTAATTGGAGATTTGCTAAACCTGCTCTGCCCTTTTCCCCCTCAGGCTACAGCCCCTGTGTCCATCCCATCCAACGGAAACAGCCTGAACGGTTCCACCAGTTTCACTCCCACCAACAGCTTCAGCATCTCCTGGCAGTCTCCACCGGTCACTTTCACTGGCAACTCGGTACACTGTGCTTTCACACACTCTCTTCATTTGTTCCAGTTTTTGATCAACCTTTTATGTTTGTTGTCTTTTCTTCTTACAGATGTCTCCAAGTAAGAGCCAGGGCTTTGGGGAACAGCGCTCCCAAACCATCGCCGTCTTGTCATCTCCTCCTCGAGCCACCACAGCCCTCAGGTAAATCCGCTTGAAATTTTAAATAATGACTCACTGTATTTAAACTGCACACTAAACCATTTTTCTCATGTCCTTTGAAGTCGGAAGGTGCGTGGTGAAGGCAAGAAGTGTCGTAAAGTGTACGGGATGGAGAACCGCGACATGTGGTGCACGGCCTGTCGCTGGAAGAAGGCCTGTCAGAGATTCACCGACTGAGCTCCCGAGCACCTTGTCCAACAGGCGCTGCTCCTACAAGGGAGGGGCGCACTTTGCATGCTTTTCTTCTGCTCAAAAACCTCAAAACCTTTCAGGGGCCTCTCTCGATAACTCCTCCCTTTGCCCTGTCCCACTCCAAACCATTCCTCTAGAGGATGGCACAGCCGGCTTTTACTGTTCTGTCCAAGATTCCCAAATGTTGCCTCGTTACTCCCGGCCCTCTTTTGGGAAACTCCAGTGCAGCTACACTATGTAAAAAGGAAAAAAAAAAAAAAGAGTTTCTTTGTTTTTATGTTGAGTGTTACATGAGAGTTTTTCAAATGGAAAGAGTGTTAAAAGACAAAAGAATTTCTGAAAAGGTGCAGCTTTTTTTTATTGTTGAACAGAACAGAGGAAAGGCCTTTGAAAAACATTGTGAGAAAAGTTGGAGGTGAAGGGTGGCGTTTTTTCTTCCTTCAGTGTATTCATCTGATTTCTGGACTTTTTGAGGAGATCTTCTATCACCTCCATCACAGCATCTTCTCCACTCTCCACAGCCCAAAACGAACACTGATAAATGAAAAATGAAAGATGAATGATCAAAGCAAAAAAGAACTTCTGAATGCTACATGAATATTACAATCACCAGAGGTAACGATTGAACCATTTTCAGTTCATCAGGGATGCTATTTTTACAGAACGCAACCAGCAGCAGTTAAAGCATTTGGGTTAACCTCATCAACAGCTTATCCACACAACTTTTAACAACCAAAAACTCTCTTGTTCTTTTAAATTGTTGTGTTGAAGTGCCATGTTTTACTGTTTTGAATCTTTCCTCTCCTATGTCTAAAAACCAAGACTGTTTACTTATGTACCTTGCAAGGATGAATTTACAAAGACCCTCGTGTTGACAGTGGTGTGTGAAAGAATGCCCTCCTCCTCTTCCGCCATCTTGACCACTCTCCCAAAGGGAACTTTTTAGTACTGAGGAGCAGTGGCAAACCAAAGGGGGCGCATTTCTACCAACCAAAAGCAAAGCACTTGCACTGTATGTGTCAAACGGAGCACTTGGTACACATGATGGCAGTCTATAGTTACCTAAAAATAAGGTCAATTACAACAAAAGAAAAGCTGTCAAGACTTGGCTAGTTTACCCATTCTCAATTTATGAAATATAAAGCACTTTTTTGTTTTTATTTCTTTGTTAAAAGAAACTGGAGAGCTGTGGCTATGATTTTCCCCAGCATCCTTGTTCCAGGCACTTTGTTCTAAAAAAGATACAAAAATATATCTTATATTCTGACAAATGGACCAATAGAAAACATTATCGGGAAACTACATAGTGTATAAGTCCTTTTTTCTTCATTAGGATGTTGAATATCTGTACTTCACGCTAACTTGTATTACATAGCATACTGAGTTATTAGAGACCAACACCAGCTGATAAACTGACTTCAAGCTCACCCTTTGGGTTTCAGTACGTCTAAAGCTCTTTTATGTTTTCAGCTACTTTTAGTGGTTACATACTAAGATAGATTTTCATCATTTTACATCTATATTTGGTATCAATAGGTCTGTGCAAGGATATATTGTACTCTTGGACCTTTTTAGAATGCTTTTATTTTGAAACCTAGAGATTAGCCTTAACATCACACTCATTGTCATATATGTCATTTAAAATGCCATTGTATTAAGCAATGTATTATGTTTACAAGATGAGAAAAATCTATATATAGTGAAGACATGTTCGGATTTATTTCAAGCAAAAAAATACTATGATTTGTCATTTTTGCTTTATTTTCACATATAAATCTATATTGGAAATGGATTTTGTTTTCATGTTCTGGCAAAGATGTATATCTATAGGAGGCAGTCATTTACATGTCCTGCCCAGTTGTTATGCGTGTGTCCTCGCAGTGTGTGTGACCCGTGTGCTCTCGCCTTGGGCTCCTCCATGCTCGCGCTCCCCACTTTCCCAGCTGCATTAGCCGTCCAAAAGCAACACTTGATTAAAACCTTTATCTTATTTCCAATTCCCCTCTACTGGGGTTGTCACCGCGGCTCATTCGCAATTAGTTTGATTGACAACCGAGTGTGTTTTGTGTGTTGGTGAAGTTGCCCCAGGCGAAGTGCTCGGGCAAACGCCGCTGCTGCGCGTTGCTCTCTGCTCCACTTGAGGAGTCCCCATACCTTTATCAAACGTCCTGAGGTGGTTGACCCCCCGTCACACCGGGCACAGGGCAGGTATGACAAACGTGTTGAGGTTTTTTGTTATATGTGTTATATGGCTGCATGTTGTACACCATGCACTACCCACTGCCCTTTCTCCATCATTGTGGTGCTTTGTGTTTTGTGGTTAGGCCATATCCTTCCTGTACTGGAATGTGGGGAAAAACTGGCTGCCAATCAGATGCAGTCAGGATCCAGTCCAAAAACAAGTCTCATGTGCATCTGGTTATTCTGACAGGCAGCTAAATTGAATGACAATGTTAAGTAACATTTGTATTTTATAACTCCACGTTGGCATCATTTGAGTAGGTTTGTCATGGACTGAATCCTGCCTGCATCGCTGTTGTTCGGACAACATCTTCACTACCAGTGGCACAAAGGTGACCTTAAGCATGAAGGTGCTTTACAGAGGCTCTCAGTACCATCTATTTGGGATGGTCCTGGTACTGTGCCCTGTGCAGGGGAGAAACGGCGGTGCTATTTACCAGAGCTAACTCTCCCTGTGTCTCATATTTACTCATACATTTTGTACACATTGTTTTGTTGTAGAACATGAAAATAAAAACACCCTGCTTCAAGTCTATCAAGTGTCCGCCAAAATGGTCATCGTCAAAAGTGCTTTCTTTATTTTCTGTAGATACTAACACCAATCAGGCATCACATCAAATTGAGAACAGCATGGACTGTAAGAATACTTGTCATCAAAGTAGGCTACTGTTTCTGGCCAGTGGTAAAACTGGTGCTCAAATTGGGCTTGACTCAAATTTTTTTCCATCATCAATTTTCTTATATTCCTCAAGCTTCCACAGCCGTCATAAAGCCTTATTAGTAGATTAAGTTTGCTCAGTTGTTCAAACGTAAAATTATTCCTTCATGGCAACCACCTAGTTTGAATATTCATTTTTGACTCATTGCATTCTTGCTTATGAATACTGATTGGGCGCTCTAATTACAAAAGCCGGAAAAAAACAACAAAGATCCTTGAAACTTTAAATTCCCCAAGACCGGAGGATCTTGCATGATTAGTTTCCCATTGAGCATAACTGACAAAAGCAAGACTGATCACTCCAAAGTTGAAATTGTAACTCTGCCAAAGCTGCCATATGTGATCATGCTACTGATGTGATGGTGTTTAACTCCTACCTTTGGGCTCTATGAGATTTGAGCTGTGCAAACCGCTAAGCTGTCGTCATCAACCTGTTTCACAGAGCAGAATTAAAACTGGCATCAAAGAGCCACAATAGGTGGTCTTGTTGCTGAGGAAAGAGTGATATGAATACTTATGAGGAGGTTTTTTTCCCTTATGAGTGGCAGTGCCCGGTCAGGCTTTTGTTCTCTTGTGTGCTTACCTCCCCTGCTGCCGACTATTATAAAGGCTCTAGCATGATTTATTAGATTGAATAAATAAGATGGCAATATTCTGCTTACCCAAGGTGTACAAATCTACCAACATGAGTTATGGTGAACCCTGAGTGTGTTTATATATTGCACATACACATGTCTGTGGCTGTCCAGTTGAGCTCTCTCTGAGGTTCATGTGTTGACACTTTTATAAGCGTTTCTGGTTTATGGAGTTGATCCTTGGACAGTTTGGTAAATCATCTGTGACAAGACTTGTTTGTAACAAGATGCTTAATATATCTTATATCATCAAGTGTAAGTCAATATGCTACATTCAGTACAGATAGTAAGCTAGTGCCACTTGTATATCTACCATAGTACAGCGTGAGCCTTTATTGTCCTTTTGTGTTTAACGTCCGGGATTATCACAAATCCTCTGCCGATATGTATGCAGTGATATTCATTTGGCTTCATAGATATCCTGTCTTGACCTTCTGTGGCTAGATAGTAAGCAGTGTATATCAGTATATATTATAGTCCTATTTCAGACTTATTCAGACTATTCTCACAATGCACTTTTTGGGTTCCCCTTGGCTCTATGCTAGGCACGCTGTAGAAGTCCAAAATGTGATCATATCCGACCAATATTAGCCTCTGGCTCAATTTACTAAGACTATAATAAATTGTCCTAAGTGAGACAGTCGTCTATGTGTTTATGTAGAGTTGAAAAAGTCAAATGACTAAAAACATAGGTGTTTAGAAGAGATCTAATCTCTGTCATTCTTGAGTAGTCATAGCATTGCCTTGCATGACCCTAAGAATAGATGGTGTCTCTGGCATCGACATCTCATGACACCAGGGCTAGTTTCCATGGTGACCACCCTGACGTCCAGGTTATGCATCTCAGCTTCGATCTGTCTCCTGCCTGCGCCGGAGCTGAGGCTGATGTCAGTAAAAAGGGGAGCGGGCTTCTCTGTCGGTTTCATTCAGGAATGTGACTGGCAGAAGAGAAGGGGGAGTTAAAAAGATACATTGGCTTCTGTAAAATACATGCACACCATGATACAGATGATTTGTGTTTAATTCTAAAGGAGGGATATAGGAGTCCTGAATGTGCCTTGATGAGAGAGGAGTTTCTTGTGTGAAGCTCTCAGCACTGGTGTGTTGCTGTGATTTGCAGGGCCACAGCAACAGTAAAGGAATGTCTCTGGTGCTGGCTAGTCTGAGTTCTGCTTTCTTCTTCTATCTTCAAAGATTTGTGATACAATGATCATGTGAGTGGTGTCCAAGGGCCCCTTTGGCCCTTGGCCTTTGGTTGTAGAAAGATGTTACCGTAAGGAACCCTCAAAGTCTGAATGACTTTTCTACTCTTTGCTGTAACCATTTTTGACCCAACCTTATGATAATACTGTGTTTCGATGTGTTTTGTGCTCTGTAAACTTTGTTCTTTGTTTCCCAAACATCACCCTCTCTCCCTTTGATACAAGGGCTTGTACATAAGTGTGTGTTGATGTGAAGAAATTTGTTGTGGTCCAATCTTGAAATGTTTGGGAAATCAAGGACGCCTCACTTGGCAAAAAACAGCATGAGAAACTGTCAGTGAGATGATCCATTTTAGAGTGGAGCTCCAAAGTGCTCTTTACAGCAACCTGTAAAGGCCCTGTTCACCATCAAAGCAGCGCTGGAGGAATAATTAAGAAGTAGACACAGACA
The DNA here is from genome assembly GCA_015082035.1 of Chaenogobius annularis. Classification (NCBI taxonomy): domain Eukaryota; kingdom Metazoa; phylum Chordata; class Actinopteri; order Gobiiformes; family Gobiidae; genus Chaenogobius; species Chaenogobius annularis. The sequence goes on from BJKM01000365.1 coordinate 445,927, forward strand.
GACAAAAACACTCCAGATCCGCCTGAAAAGAATCACTTTGAATAATAATCGAATATAGCTCATTTATTCTTGGTATTTTACCACAGCTCCCTCAAACGACTTAAATATGCAACACAGAGATGGCTGACCACCACCTCACTTTCCTCTCACTGACAGTTTCATTCTTTCTGATACAATCACCTCAAGAACTCAACGACTGTCACACTGGATTTTTACTCTTTTTCAAGACACGATATACTATATGCTCTGGTCTAACTGTATTTTTACTACTGCATGTGCATGCGAATAAGACTTTATATAAGTGTGCTCTGTTTGTGCTGTGGTGGCCATGGTTTGGGCTAAGAGCAGCAAAACTCAACCGTAAAAAGAGAGTAAAAACAATGATCTACTGAACAATCCATCATAAAGTGGGTGATGATTAGATTTAATAGTTAGGGTTAAGTTTCTTAAATGATAAAACAAAAACAATAGGGTGAAATCTGCCTCTCCTGTAACTTGAACCAATTTGTCCTTTGTGAAGGGGTAGATTTCTCCACCCTTGTAGTGTGGGCTCGTCCAGGGAGAGTCTTGAATGAGGCTTTTTGGAAGATGGATGACGATTGTACTCCATTGGGCGCCATGCCAACCGGAGTTATAGAGAACTACAGTTTAGTTGTTCGTCTCTTTCCTGTATCCCTGACATTCCGAGCCTTAATAAAACACTCTGGGAGCTTTAAAACCAGGGGATATTTTTCATTTGATCAGGAGCAAAATCACATGATACTTGTTAAACATGAAATAAAAGTGTGCAGACTTTACTGCCTTCCCTTTAATTGTTATGGGGCAGTGCAATTTCTGAAGACAGATGATGCTTAGGACAGCTATTTTCGAAACATATTGATCGTCACACATTCACTGCTCTTGAACCGGTCATGGCCCATAAAGCAGGTGTTTTTTATCCTTTTGAAGCCTCTAAATGTAAATGTTCGATGTGTTTCCAAGCTGTAAACTAAAAACTCCACTTGTGTTTGTTGACTGTGCATTAGTGGGCCTACAACTCCAACAGGGACAGTACTAGTTTGTGTTTCGACATACAGAAAAAGCCATGCTCAGGTCAGGTGGGCTGTTCACAAGTGTAAAGAAAGTTTTATATTTTTATGTAGCATTTATCTCAACTCAGTGAAGGCAAAACAGAAAGTGTCTGTAGATGCTTACAAAGAAGAAGAAACAAAAAAACAGAAATAGAAATAGAGACTAGAAATAGTAAAGGCTCTAAATTCCAACCAGATATCCTAAAATGTAGGGGTAAACGTTCCATCCAAAAAGCAACTAAATGTGATACCTAAAGTTTAAAGTATTATTAATAGATACTAAAACAAACCAATAAAAACATAGTCCTCTTATATGTTTATGGCAAAATGCACATTATTCAAATTGTCCATAAACGTTCCCTTATGTTTGTATCTCAGTTGACTTCTTTGTTGGAAACCCTGTCTGCTTTGCGCATGCGTGTGCATTGATTACGCAGGAACCACCCAGACCTTAGTGTTTAAAATAGTCTAAAACGTGAATACATCCAAATCTATTTAATAGGATACTTTATGATTCACCAGTGAAAAGCTAAAGAACACATTCATTGAAAAGTCTTCAGTCCTCTGCTCCAAACGGCACCGAGGCTCCCCGTAGTCATCATTTTGCTTGGGCTCCATAAAGTTTTACAACACCGATGTGCTGAAGCATCTCCTCCATCTCCTCCAATAGGAAAACGCCAGCCGAACCGTATCTCTACAACGACGCGTACATTTGTAGTCTCTGAGATGGTTTAAGGCTTGATTGTGCGTCCAATGGGAATCCCTCCTTTGGGTCATCAGTAGTAGTACATTTTTTATTTCACAAGGTTTTTGTTGGCCGCAGGATGAGCAAGCTTTTCAAAAATAGATGAGTGTGTATAGTAAATTAGGCCAGCCACTTTTGGGAAGGAAAGAGCTGTTTACCAGGCCTTTTCTGCAAGCTTCATCCTCCACCTTTACGCATGAAGTCACTGCAACATTCATGCCCTCCTGAATCATTTACCAGCAAAGATTTATTAAGAAGCTCAGCTGCAAAGTGTTTCCGTTTGTGTTGTATTTTTCAGATTGGTGGGGGAATATCGTGCACATGTAGGATATTATGCCCCCCTGTTGAAGCATGCTGTATGTCAGCGTGGCTTTGGGGGGCAGTCCTGGTGGTATTGTGGATCTCTCTCCGGTGGGGACTGTTGTGAGGTTTTTAGCATGTGAGAAAGATGATGGAGAGTGTGTTTGTATGGCCGCCCGCCTGAGGTACGTTCCATCTGTTCAATGTAGCGTTCACACCTCTCCCGTCTTCTCCTGTGTCTCTGTGTGAGAGGAAAGAGAGAGAATAAGGCTTGTGTGCCTGCAGAAACATGATCAAGCCATCTCTCCAGTCGGAAAAGTCTGTTTCAATGTGCTATAGCTGTCATACCTCATACATTATCGATGTCAAAGTCTTTTATGTGATGTTTTCCACAGATAGATCACAGATAGAAGGTTTTGTTGTCTTAGAGTCGGGCAGTAGTACAAGTAGTAGTTTATTTTTCTTCAGCCATTCAGTCATTAACTTAAACAAGACTTATTAGAGACATTGTATGTGTGTTGCAAGATGCAAAGGGGTTTTGGCTGAAGCACAACATTAATATCATCATTAAGATCTGCTTAAAACAAAAACAAACATTTCCAGTTTGATTTACTTTTAAAGAAACAGAACAATTATACAGATATTCATCCATGTCTTACATTAATAGCTCAAATTAATGCAAAATAAATGACAAAGCAAAAAAGACAATTACATTTGTATTTCAGGTGTTTGAACAAAGTAAAAATCATAAACTAAATACTCCAAGAGAAATCTTTTAACAAAACATTACTTTATGACCTGCCGGAAGATCAAGCTCAAGAATAGCTAATATTTGTCACTATATTGACCCCTTGTGGCTGTAGTTAATACATTTGGCCTTGTCTATATACAATATATATATTATTGATCTTTTTTTGATTTTTCCCAAATCTATGCCAAAACCAATACATCCTCCCTTGTTATTATGGGTGCGTTCACACTTATTGGGTTAATCTATAATCGTTCATCATTATTCAGGTCACAATATAATCTTAAAAAGCGACGTAAAAAAACAGTCATTTCTGTTCAATCTATTCGCCACAAAAGTCCAACTACAGTATGTGTAAAGCACTGGCTGTTTCTGTGACAACATAGTCACTTTTTCATTCAGAAAGTTTGATTTCATAACGCCAGTGAGGAATGGTGATTTATGAAACATTGTGGTCAAAGTGCCAACTATTGTGAATGATCGTAAACTCGCAACGTTTCTTCTCACAAAAATAACACTTCAGTTTGATATCGGGACATTTTTATTGTACACTCACCGCATCAAAATGAAATCTAAACCAGGACCAAACCCGAAACTATATCAGGACTAAACAAGGACTAGAAGAGGGCCAAACAAGTCCACATCCAGACTAAAATGGGCTCAGTTTAGGGAGAAATATTGACAAGTGTGAACGCACCCATAATGTCCACTATTTTGACCATAATGTCTCACTATAGCTTCTGTATGTGTTGACCTATTCCCCACCACTGAACCTCCACACTCCATCTGCACCTATGTTGTAAAACCATAATCCACACATTTCACTCTTAAGGTGTGTGTGGGGGGTGATGACTGTCTAGGCCTATGAGCTCACACAAGTTGTTGTTTTAGCACTGTGCAGGGAGCTGTTTACTGAGACGTTGAATAATTGATGCGGGCAATGAGGAGCGGCATCTGTGACCTGAGAGAAAATTGTTGGCGTTTTTTTTTGCAAAGTCAGTAGCTTTTCTTTCACTGTGAGGATATATACTGTACGAGGGTCTGTTGTTTCTATAGGAATAGGTTCAAGCTATACTTCTCTGTCAAATGGTGAATATAAGCTACTTTCCCAAAATGTTCACTACAACGTTTGTGTATGTGTGTTCACGCTATAATGTTGAGGGAGAGTTTTTGGTGTCTTCAAGGGTTCGAACCGACACACACAGCAAAGCCATGTTCAAGTTGAATGTCCACCTCTGACACCTTGCAATAGCTTACATGGTGTGTTTCATCAGAATGCACACAAAGGCAGGCGCATCACAAAAAATAATCAGTCAAACGTGAGCAAATCACATCACAGAAACAATTTGAAAAGGACAATTCTCAAATTTGGTTAAAAAAAAAAAAACAAAAAACAACAACACAAGGCTAGAATAATGTGTAATATATTATGAAATTGAATTTGAATTTGCTGTTTTTGAGATGCGCCTGTCCAAACATGCTCTTCTTACAAAACCTGCAATATTTATCACCATCACAAATGTATCTATAGGCTACAAATGCACCAACGGAGTTCCTTGTTTCTTTTCCACAGTACTATCAGATGAATATTATGATATAAGGTTTTTCTTGCTTGGGAAAATCGTTGCACACTGACTGTTATCTACTTTCTTCTCTGAAACTTGTGTGTACAAACTGCATTGTTTCCTGTTGTAAAATTGTGTTTTCGACTGTCCTTTTGTTCTGGTGCTGTTGTTGATGTACATTTTTAGACCAAGCTCCAGTTTTCAAGATAACATCTGGAGGCATCTGGTTTCAAACTGAAATAAAGACTTTTTGGAGCTGTTTGTTAACCGCTTGTGTCATTGTGTCTTTTCTTCATCTCTGCTTCACTGATCACTAATTATCTTTTTTACATTCACAAACTCAGAGGATTCCTTATCATAAGTTCAGCCATGTGATGCAAATAAAATCAATATTTGTTGTGAATGGGGTTACTCTGGGTGCAATTTGAAGTCACCAGAGCAAAAGGAAGTTTACTTTTTCAGTTTTTGTAGTTTGATGAAGTGGAACTGGTGATGAAAAGTTATAATACGCTTCAGTCTCAATTTAGTAAACCAGCAAGCAAAGTGTACTCAACTGCAATCATCATAAACTGAAATATTAGTACTACCAGTAAGTAAATCACTCTCTAGTGGTGAATCCTGCCTCAACCCAAGACGCTGGGCCAGGATTCACTCCTTGAAAAGAAGATAATGTTGTACAGTACCATCTTTATTATATTTGTATTTCAAGTATTCAAACAAAGAGCATCTTCTTGTGCTCTACTCTTGTTCTCTGTTTGCATTATGAGGGGGTTGGTCTCTCAGTCAATTCCAAAGCGCATCAGAAAATTATAAATATGCAAATGATCTATATGCACAGAGCTGGATTGTACAGCATGATTTGGCATTTACTCAGTGATGCTAAAATATGTTGGCTGTGAGAACACTCAGCCAACTCAATTTCCTGCAAAAATAAGCGTTTTGATTCAGCTGTAATTTAGGGGGGAAGGAAGGAATTATGTTGTGTTGCAAAGTATGTAATAAACTTTTTTTTTTTTATGTTAACACTTTAAACTACCCACTTTTCATGTCTTATACATACACTGAGCCTTGGCAGCCTGCTTCTGTTGTTGGCTGCCCTCCTGTGTTCAAAATGTGAACTGCAGCCTGCAATATTTTTCTTTCTTTTCATTCTTTCTTTCTCTTTCTTTCTGAATGAGCAATATATTCAAGAATATATCCTAATATTACAAATTAGAACACGCCATCATGTTTTAAATGTTTTAATTGGTGCATAATCCAATGTTGCCCCTGTTGCATTTAATTCCATAAATTCTCATGTAACGTTTATGCTTCATTGTACTTCAAAATGAGTATTTAGTACATAAATACTGTGCATGAAAGAAAAACTATTATCATCACGCGTTTTCTTTTGTCCTGTTGATTTTAACCATCAGCTGTTGTTAGACAAGGCTCGCTTCCATTTCCCATTTGGCAGTTGGATTGACCTGTTATTGTTCAGCACAGTATTTAATTGGTCGTTTGTCAAAGCTACATCACTATGGGCTCATATTGATCTCTTTGTTCAATAAACATTTATTCTCTACACATACATGGCCGGTATGGTGTTACAGTCTATCTTCGAACATGGAAACATCATTGGCTCTTGTGTTGCCGTGATGGTGGGAGCTGCTGTAAGTGACAGAAACAATGAAGAGTTGTTCAATATTGACTGTGGTGGAGACATATTTATTCACTCTCTCCCGGTCAATGCTCAGGGCCTCTGTGTTTGCTCTGCTCCTGGCTTCTGCTGATGCTGCTGGTTTTTTCGTACTACCTCAGCACGGGATCACCTTTAAGTCACTCTCTCGACAAGGGAAATGTCAGCTTTTTCAAAACACTTTTATTCCCAGCCTTATGTGTTAAAGTGCAACATTTATATGACAAAAATGAAAGACAAACACATTCTTACTTTGAACAAGTGATAAAATGTCAAGCTGAATTATGGCAATGTTGTAAAAGCCCCTAAGAAAAGCAACAAAAAGTGTGAGATATTTTAAGGGCCGTGCAGAAGCATGCATTGAAATGTTGTTCGACACCTAAGCTTAGCACCGGCCATGTATATTGCCTTAAACACAGCAGCTGAAATGTGTGCACTGACACTTTTAACTAGATATAACCTTCTTCACCTGTCAGGAATAATCTTTGTTTAAGACCGGATGGATGAATATTTTAAAGTTTTTATACTTATCTTAAATAAAGTAAACATTTCCTGTCAAGAACATAATAGGAACAAAGGAATGGCATTAACAAAGGTTTAACATTGACAAAGGCAAGTTTACAACATCACGTCCAAACATACACAATGACGCACATGCTCCCATCAGACACATTCACTTCACTCTTCGGTTTTGGAGGAGTCATTGGCCTCTATGACAAAGGAGGCTGGCACACATCGGAGAAAAGGGGGCACTTGTGGGCCGTCCAGGGGTCAAAGGTCAAGTGGCCGGGGTATTCGGGAGTGGCGGGGGTCACAGAGGCAGGTCTCAGTTCATTGGCGTCTCCCCTTCAGTCGTGGGTTCAGGCTGACTCATCAAAGACTCTGTGGTCGAGCCGCTGCCGTCCAGGTTGGCCGGTTCAGTGGGCGATGCAGCAGGCGTCATTTTAGTCTGGAGAAAGAAACATTCAGGGACATTTACTTCAGTATTGATATAATGATGTGATATTTCAAGTCAAAATATTGCAAGTAGATGTTTGTGGACAACTTACTTTACCTTTAACACAGTGTAATGTTTAGTCTAATGGTGTACAAATTGCTTGTCTTTTGCCCCATCTTTTTCACATGCTAAAATTATATCCAGTTTTATCTGTAACTATAACGCTTTGGTGAACTGTTCTGGCCAAAAGCAGCAGACTCACAAAAACTTCATTTTGATTCAAAACACAGGTATTTTGTTAGTAGCTTTTAGTCGCCACAATGTTCCAGAGAACATAGGTATTTCCAGTCTTACAATTTAGTATTCCACTTAACATTACACAATTGACTCTGTATTTTAAATCCGCTATTACAAAGACTAAAATAACTTTGTGTGGCATGCCGGGCATGTGCCATATAAAGGCAAAAACACAAGAGGAATTTACCTTATAAAAGAAGAGCAGGCCCAACACAATGGAGCAAATGCTAGAAATTTCCTGTGTACATTCCTGTTGCATATTTGCTGTTATCTGGCTTCATGCACGGCCAAATCTGCTTTCCTAGACTCCCAACTACTTCATATTAACACAGTGACAGAGTAGAAAAAGCTTCAGAGTTATTTGTCTGGACCATGTCTTTAAAATGTAGCCATTTTCAGTCTGATGGAGCTGGACGAATGAGGGATTACTCCGACTGCGTACAGAAGGCCGTTACCTTTAGAGTCTCCACTTTCCCCTCAAATGACTTGAAGCCTGTCGTGTTCCTGGGGACGCAAACACAGACATATTCAAATAGATATATCACTGGCAGAGCTTAATAAAGGGAAAAAGAGCAAAGCGATGGTGGTGATTGTGTCTTTCCAGGTCACGCCGTCACCTGATACCGGACAGATATTCTAGACTTTTGAGGTGAGTTCATTCTTTTCCTGAGAATTGAAAATGTCCCATGAGGTGTGACTGAAACTCAAAGACCTGCTGAAATTCACTGAGAATACAGCAAAGCAACTACAACTTGTAAAAGCGCCCAAATGAACCGTTTCTGAAAGTGTGTGTGATCTTCTTCAGGCCACGAGGTTTTTGTGTGAGACGGAGCAACTGTCTGCTGTGAAAGATAAAGAAAGCTGCGCCTTCACTGATAGCAGCTAACGTGGCTACAGCCTGGCACACAGTGTGGTACATATGGGTCATTTCCTGTGGTGAAAACATTGCTTATGTTCCGCATGCCCAAAAACATGTAAGGACTGTGTGGGTAGTAAGAAATGTTTAAAAACACTTTGCTTCAGGTACATTTAGTATCTGTAAAAATATAAATTGTATTCTTGTTTATTCCACTTTTTTATATTAGAGGTATTACGGTGACATTTTACAGTACTTTACTAAAGATATAGTTAACAAAGTCAATCGAGTCAGTTATAAAAGTAGTACAAATATGAATGGCAAATAATTCTCCGTAAAAATGTTGATCGTAAATTACATATTTGGATAGTAAGGATAGTAGAATATTCTTTTACAGTCACAGGGGTTGTCCACATACTTTTAGGGCAATTTAGGGTCAGAATTATTGGCAGTGTAAGATCATAAATGATTGCTAAAAGCCTGTGCATAAAGTATGAAAACTTACCTCATCACTGGCATACTAGCCGAGTGTTGTATTGATCGCATGCTATCCGAAAGCATTATGGAGAAGAAAGAGGGGTTAGTGCGAGAAAAAGAGACAGAGAAGGCAGACAAATTCATGCTCCGTGTATGTGGCCTTACTTATTTTACCACACATTGAATGAGTACAAATAAATCCTACTTCATCCCATTAAGATTGATTGTGTAGTAACACAGTGGGTGTGTGGTAATCCTGTGTATTATGGGCGAAAGCTTGTAGTCAAGCACGCAGCAGAAGAATATATGCACACACACACACACATATTTAAACCGTTTGACCCTGCGCTCTCACCCGCCCCCCCTCAGCCCCCACACCAGGCCTGGCACTGAGCTTCATCCGTGAGGGTGCATTTCTCAGCACACGGCAGCTTTCAGGGGCCTAATAATCTTGTTTGCAGCTCAGTAATCCAGAGAGAAGGAGGATGACAGGAGAAAAGACAGATTAGGACCTGGGGGGTAGGAGGGGCCCGGGGTCAACGCGGGGCGAGTCCCCAAGTGAACAGTCACTTGTGAATCGCTCAAAATACTTAGAACAAACAGCTTTACAGTTATTAAGAGTCAACTGTAAATGTAAAAATCATAAGAGAACAATTAACATGAAAGACTGCTGTAAATAAGACATGATGATACTGTTTATGGACGTCATTTATTGGTTAATTGGCTGCATATATTGATTGTCATAGGAAAAAATATAGACAATGCTTTGGAATCTTAGTTTTTTTGTAATGATTGTATAATAATCTCATCAACACTTGGATACAGTTCTTATTTCCACATCTTTCTAGATTTTGTGCAATAAGTCATGTATAATGCAATGCCTAATTACAAGTATCTGTCATGGTTCTGAAATGCAGAGGCTTTCAGGTTAAAGGTGCAACTTTTTATGCCACATTTGGCAACCTGAATCCTCATTTCAGGGTAGAATATTCCCAGACAAACGTTGAATACAAACTCCCCTTTTGCACACTCAGTGTGCACAGTGTCATACTTCCTAAGTATCTCCTTAGACATGTGTCAGGAGCAGTTGTAGCTCACCTGACGTCCTCGAGCTTGCGGCTGATGGCTGAGCCCACAGTGGAGAAGGCGGCTGTGGCCTTCAGACTGGCTTGAGACAGAGTTTCAGACGTCCTTCTGTAACTGACAGTGAGACACAGAGGATATGAGCACCATGAAAAGAGACGATAGATTAAAGGGGAGCCGCATCAAGTCTGCAGCCAACGTCAATGTCTTCATTCATTTTAACATGCCCTGAAGAAACTGCTCATTTCCTGCAATGTAAAGCATATTTTACAGTCGACACAGACAGCTTGTCAAGGACTGACATATTTTGTCTCAGGGCCAAGGGAAGGGATACAGAAAGGATTTACCTGTGGGAATACAGACAAGTGCCAATTTTGCTACAATTAATTAAAGACAAGATGAATAATTAGGACACAGGTTTGATGGATGTACTTACGCAATGGAGGTGGTGACCTCCTGCCAGGTTTTACTGATGTTCTGCTTGATTTCATTGAGAGGTGTAATTCCCAATTTCCTCTTTAACTCTGCCACCTGCTTCTCTTTGGCCACTAACACTTGTGACAGAGTCTGGATCTCATCTTCAACCTATGGACAAAAATGTGCATTATATTTTTGCAGTCAATAATAATAATAATAATAATAATAATAATAATAATAATAACAATAATAATAATAATAATAATGATGATAATGATAATGATAATGATAATAATAATAGACAAGACAATTAAGCTGTTGTCAAACATATATTTTCATGATTTGTTCCAAAATTTTTGTTTTTAATCCCGTCAAATCAACTGGTAAAATGATCTAAACCAACAAAATCAGACTACAACAGGTAAAACTACAGAAGCCACAATGTATATATTTTAAACTTTAAATAAAATGATGACAATAGTGTTTTATATTTAGTTCACACTGACACGTTTGCTATGTCTCTCTTCCTCCACATGCGTAGTATTGATCGATCACAGGAAGTCTGACTGGTGGAAATCATGACCTTTCCATTCCCCTTGACCTTTGATCTGACCTTGAGCAGCTCCTCCTGCAGCTCCTGTCTCTCCTCCTCGGTCATGGCGGGCGGCGGGATTGGGGCCCCAACGCTCGTCACAGCATCTTCTCCCACTTCAGGAGCCGAGTCTGTGAGCAGCTGTGGACCTACAACAGAAGTGAGCACAAAGGCACTGAAATCCATCCTGGGACAGCCACGTTTGAACCTGTATTTTTTGGACAAGATCTTTTGTAGATCAACTTGTGTCAGGCTTCAGATGCTCGGCTAAAGTTGACGGTCAAAATAAGATCTGCCACACCATAAGGGGATGTTTACACAGAAGGATGAGGCCTTTCAGACGCAGAAACACAAAAGTAAGGATGATAAAAGATACTGTTTGATGCAAGGTGTACATCACGAGGGACTTGCTTTTCATCTTCCATCATTGCAGGCATCATGCACCTTTCCCATTTCTCACACATCTTATTTCCACGCAGCAGCACAATAGGAGCAGCGCATCAATAATACAAAGACGTTTTCTAGCTGTAGACATCCTGGCCTCAACAGTGTGCGAGCCAAAAGGTTGTAAGAATCTGTCACTCAAACGGACAGAAGTGGAAATGAAAAAGGGGCTCCACAAGTGTTTCTCTGAAGGTGTTTCTCTCGGTATGATCCGATCTGGGTTTTAAAACGAATTCAAAAGCAGCTGGTGAAAATGACAGAAGCTGGAGCAAAGATAAAAAGAGGAAACAGAAGTGAATAGAACACAATGAGAGGAAGGAGGTCAAAGGAACTGTTGAAAAATACATCTCACACACGGTCCACTGTCAGTTTATAGGTAAACAGTAAACAGACACACAGACACTGGCCTTGTGTAGAAAACCTTACCTCAGCACGGTGTCTTCTACATAAAATGCTCAAGGCAGATCATAAAACAAGAAATAATAACTTGTGTAAAAGCTTAACATTTATTATTAACAGCACCACTTCAGTATTTACTTAGGTCGGGATAAATATTTGTTTATAAGAGCAAACAAGTTTAAGAGCTATAACTTAAACCAGCTCTTCTTCCTGGGGCCCATTTGAAACAGACATTTTACAATATCTTAACTCCCTTAATAGAAATATCATAAACACATTATGTACACACCAGTGCTCTCAATAACACACTTCACAATTGAACATTTAATGACGTTTAATTGCGAAGCAGTAAGCTTGCGTGAATACATTTGTCTTACCATTTATGTCTGTGTACAGTCACCAATGTAAAAAGAAAAGTATAAAGGCTACAAGACTTTGGAAAAAAAAATCAAATTAAGAGTGAGATGACATTTTTTTTAAAGTAGGATCTGTTCAGAGTGCACATTGTAAACATCTCCAGGAGAATCAACATTTGAGAGCAGACAAATGAACTGCTAAACCAATAAAAGAATTTCACATAGTTCAGAACTTTTGTACAGGTAAAAAGACGGATGATATTTAGTTCTTTACAGAGGACATTTGATCATCAAAATAATTGCAGTTTTGGCAAACAGATAATTGCACCATCTTAAAATGCGATTGTGATTTGATTGTAATACTTTGTGATATAAGTTAGTGAGTCTGGATAAAAGGTCCCCAATCTGTAGACAAAAGAGTTAAAACTTCATTGTGCCACACAGAAGATTGTATAGCAATATCTTCCTAGTTGTTTCCAAATACTTGATATCCATTTACTTTCATGTCCCGACAAAGCAGTTGCAAATTTCAAAACACTTTCATTGAGACAGGGGCCTGTGGTGATGACGGAAATAACTGTTCACAAGACTTGGGCTTAACTTTCCCACAAAGGAAATGGAATTTAGATCTAATTGTCTGAAGAACTAGAAACAGAAACATACTTGAGTCGAAAAAATCAGATAATTTGAGTGCTGGGCCCAGGCATTAGCGGTTTGTATGATAATTAATGTCATGGGAATAACGAGAGCGGATTGGATGCCACAGGAGCAAATATTTATCCGTCAGAACACGCTCAAGTGAAACATCCCACTGGAAATCAGAGTCTACGCTTTACTGAGAAGAAAAAGAACAAAAAATTCCAATGAAATGTGGCTTTCTTGAAAACATATTGTCCCTGTGAGTGGATACGAACGCCTGGGCACATCTCAGAAAACTGCTCGTCTTGTCTTACCTGTGCCCTCCACTCTTATTACGCTGCAACATCTGAGATTTTAAAGTGCATTTGACAGGTTCTCAAATTGAACTAGAACTTGTGAGATATATTTATCCTAGTTTTACATCAGTCAAGAAGCAGTTTGTCAATTAAAAAAAAAGACAAATCGTGAATAGTGAAGTCATATGTACTGTTAAGTTTCTTTTTAGTTAGCATGACAAGATGTTCACTTTGTAGCCAATAAACTTCAACAATAAACCACTTAAAACTAGTATGTCCAGCTCCTTAACCACCAAACCATGAGAAGACTGTCAAATGTGTAACAGCTAATTAAAATGTGTGTAAAACTGCAGAACACAAAAGGCTACATCCGGAACGTGTCCTGAAGCTAACTGCCACATAATTATCAATGTAGGTCAAGGGTCAAACAAAGTACTTTAAGTATCAATGTGTAAGAAACAGTTTGTGACACAGTCTGGTAGTTTCACTTGAATCGCCTTCCCAGATTTGGACAGAAATGTAAAATGACACAGACAAAACTAAGTCCCAAAATCACGCACACAAGCAAAGCAGTGACGCAATAAGCGACATACCCGGAAGTGGACGACATATCGAAATGTGTATAATATTGTGAGTGTTGTTTTGAAAATTTGAATATTGATTATCTTGTTTATAGTGAAAATATGACACGAAAGATAATGTGTGCTATTTCTGCACTTTTGTGATTAAATTTGCTGACATTATACCTTTGTCTGATAATTAAGCCTCGACTCATACACATTTCTGAATATTATAGTTGGGAGTGTCCAAAAATATATGGAGATAATATCTTTTTGTCAATATCGATATACCAGTGTGAGTAATAAGCCTGTTTAAAGAACTAAAAGCTGAAAAATGATTACATTACAAGGTTTATATAATCACTAGTGATTTCTAAGGCTGTCATACAACCCCGTGTGACTGCTTGGTGACTTTTGAGAATATTGAAACACAAACCTCTTTAAACAGAGCAGAATAATATTATGTCATGCAGCAGGTCAACAGCATTCACTACAATGAAAACAACTGAAAAAATGATCAGATGAGTATTAATGTCACAATATCAAATGTTAGTGTTACAATATCGTTGTCAATTGAACCAAACAACAGTAAAATGCTTGATTTGCTCTTTCACAGGTCCATATCTTTAGAAATCAAACTTTCTGAATGAAAAAGTAATGATATTGTCACATAAACAGCCTGATAAAAAAGTACTTTACACGTAGTTTTACTTTTAGAGTATATATTGAACTGAAATTACTCATTGTTGCTGCCCACAATTCTCACAATTATTATTATCTTACTGTGACCATAGTGTTGCCAGAGTAATCACAGTTAACTGAATAATCTTGACTATCTAACGATGACTAAAGTGAAACTGAAAATGAGTTAGACAGTTATCCTTTGCTCCCTCCCCTCAAACTCATCCCCAACATAACTCTGTGCCCTCTCCGTCTTCAGCCTTACCTCTGCTCTTGGATGCGGGCGAGCTGGGCGGCGTGTCGCTGTAGGCCGGTGACAGATACAGGTAACTGGTGTTGACTCCTTGTTCAAAGTCAAAAGGGGACTGGTACTCCTCCAGCGGCTCCATTTCTACAGCTGCTACTGCCTCCGAGACAAACACACACCGCCTCCTAAACCGCACGACTACCTCCTCCGCACCCCCGGGACCGTCCTGATTGACTGCATGTGACCCGGGAAAAGTCCTCTCTGTGCTGCCCTTCTCACCATGGACACTTTGTAGCTGTTGCTTTGCGCTCAGGCCATCGTTCCCATCTTTCTCCGTGTTAATAAGTTACCATCGTCTTGAATCAGCTGTCCCAAAGGTCGCTCCTGTATCCATTCAAACACTGTGCCACTGATATTGCGTGACACTACACACTTTCTCAGGTCTTGCTCCATATCAATTCCCTCCCTCTTCGCTTTCTTCCATCATCAACGTGTCATTCAAGCCGGGGTAAAAAAAAAAAAGAAAAAAAAAAGTGTCCCGTTTGGCCGGGGCGGTCACGTGACAAAAGTGATGGACCAGAAGGGGGTGAGGGGGACGGGATGAAAAGCGGTGTAATCTGCGGTGTCCCAGATTACAGCCCGGCGCTAATCCACGGGAGGCAGCAGTGGCAGTGAGAATGGATGAGGGGAGAGAGGATGCCCCGGGCCAAGAGTGTTGTGTGAGGGGAAAGTGGGCTTTGGTGCGCAAACATGCATGGGTAATGGGTAAAACTGAACAAGATACAGTATTTTTTAGACTGTGGTACAAAAAGATTAAGGGCCAAAACTAGAGAGAAAACTAATATCATTTCAATATTCAAATCCAGGACGGTTCCAATATATTCCATTACGAGGCTTTATGTCTAAATGCAATGGCTGCACAATATATCATAATAACTGCACCGACTTAAATGTGTGCTGTGATGAAATCGCACAAGCTGCTGTTATTTAGGAAATAGAATGTCCTCTGCAAAGACCAAAATACCCTAGCTATAGTTTAGACCGCTCCAAATGTTCTTGTAATTAGTTTATCAATTCATATTTCAGTCATTTCTATGTTGATGCTTCTGGAGTTGTTTACAATGTACTGTACACACTGAACAGAATCGCTCTTTTTATAATAGTTTTCAGAATGTTTTTATTTTTTATTAAACAGTCTGCTGTTCAGCCGTGCAGCCCACTCTTGGAATCTGATCCCCACAGAATTGAGGATCATGAGTGTTGAACAGTGGCTTTTGGACAATCAGACATGTGATCATAACGTGAGCGAACCTTTGTGTTTTAGTTTAACATCTCTTACAGATGTCTCTGTGTTGTTGGGGAGATTGTGACTGTTATTTGTCTATTGTCCTGTCTCTCTTCAGTTTAAGTTGTACGTGTGTAATGTGGACATTTAGTATTTATTCCATTATCTTAAGTCTTGTATTTCACTGATCCTTGTTGTACTTATGTCATGTGAGGGTTTGTGCCTGTTACATGTCCTACATTAGTATCCTATCATGTACAAAAACTTCACATTAGTCAAAGTACAAAATGTTTTCACTATTTTATAAAGACCATTTGAATGCTCAGTAAATTTAATGTACAGGGTTTTACAATAAAGTGTATTTCTCACAAACGCCTCCAGGGAAACTTTGTGACGACATTAGAGGTGGAAAGTGAATCAGATTTAGACAATCTATGAAACCTAAAGCCTTTAAAAGCACACTCGTGACACATGATGGTCGGCAATGTTTAATCTGATTAGTTTTTAAAATGTATTGTTATTTACGGCTCCATTTAATGACGAAGATAAACTGCCGTTGCCATTCATTACCGCCATAATGAGTCACGTGGTGCAGGAGCTCTGTAGGGCTAATCTAAAGAGCCATGTCGTGACTTTTGATGTTGTTTTTTTTCTTTTTTTGTATTCTGAAACAGGTTCACAAACAGTGAAACCTTAATATGAGAGCATCATAAGTCTGGCACAGACATTCAATTACAGTGAGCACATCACCAAAATAATATACCTCACCATCTGTTTGAATGTCCTTATTCATTAAACAATGTGAGGATAAACTTAAATACACTAAGACCAGATCGGAAACTATGCGAGATGTTAAATGATGTTTCAGTGGTTTTCAAAGTGGGGGTCAGTCTCCAAAACAATGTAATGTTGTGAAATAAAGTCCATTTGTGTAGTTATTTTTGGGGCCTCAAAAGTTTGGGAACCCCTGCTGTAAAAAAGTCTAAACCTCTTAAAACAGCTCTGAACAAACCATGTGACATTTATTACATAAATTACATATTGCTATAGAAAAGTCTGTAATTATATTAGGAACAGAAAAACATATTGCATCATTAGGCCTGTGCAAATAATCGAATCAAGATCCAATCATTTCAAATTGTCAATAATCAGCCATGAGGTTTCAAGCACGAAGTCTAAAGCCAATCCTCTGAAGTTTGGACTTAAATTTGATTATTCTTGTGTTTATTGGCACTGATTAAAAACCTGTCGCTGTTTATGTGCACAGAACTTATACCGAAAACAATCTCATTTGATTTAATAAGAAACAATAAAATAGAAAACTTGTGATTGGTCTATTTGGAGGGAAAATGTGACGAAAAATGTTGCCATATTCTCCAGCATGAATCATAAAGACGAGTGATGGTCTTGCTTTAAACGTTACTTTTCATCTCAATAGTTTTATTTTGTATAAAAATAAAGCCTTCTCAATATCTACAGTCCATTGTCTCAACAGTCCTGTTAAAGAGCTTAATAACCCACAGCAGGACTTTAATTACCTTCCTATCCATGGCATACTGTGTCACATGATGATCTAAAACAAGAATCACGAGACAGAGATGACTGCCCGTGCAGCCGCACAGTTCCCATCCTGAATGGGAAATATTACACACCACAAACAGGTTCTGTATGTATTGATATGATATTGGTGTGAGATAAATGTATTAAACACGCTGAATAAAACTTTCATTTGAATGCAGATTATTATGTAGCTCACATTAGGCTATAAAAATGTGGGTTTATTTAACAAAAGTCTAAATAAAAGCCTGTGCCATCAAAACAACAAGCAAGTAACAGAGAAGAAAAGCAGGCTTATAAAGAGTGAGGGAAACCCCAGCCAGCAGCACTAGCACAGGACATGAACTCTTTGATCCTAGAGGCACCTTTTATTCTATTTATATTTTTCTGAGTGCATTGTGTATTCCTGATTGCTTGATTTAAGCCAATAAATAATAATTTGTAATGTTGCAATAAATAGATACAAAAAACAGCCCCTACAGCTAGGAACAGCAGCAGAGAGCAGCTGCCACACAGCGCCCGGGACCCATCTCCTGATCATGTGATTGTATCTATGGTAGAGGTGGGCAATTTATCCAAATGTAGATATTATTGTGAATGTTTTTGGAACGATATGCAAAAACTTAATATTGAGTATATTGCTTA
This sequence comes from Chaenogobius annularis, assembly GCA_015082035.1. Classification (NCBI taxonomy): domain Eukaryota; kingdom Metazoa; phylum Chordata; class Actinopteri; order Gobiiformes; family Gobiidae; genus Chaenogobius; species Chaenogobius annularis. The sequence continues at coordinate 463,801 of BJKM01000365.1, forward strand.
TAATGAAAAATGCTACAAATGAAAAGGTTATGTTATAAACTTTCAAATAAAGGAATACGATGATATTTCTGCACTTTTGGAATTTATATATTCACATTTTCTGATAATTAAACCTCAACTAATCTTTAAAGACATAAAATTGACTCATGATGGGGTTACACCCAAAAATATCGGGATACAAATTTTTTTTTTTTGCTCACCCCTACTTTTTACCCACTGTCAAAATTCACATGCGGTTGGTCAGTAATTGATTAAATGATTTCTATTTTTCACATTCTCCAAAACTCTACAGAATCTACAGAACTGAGATGACTCATTAGTATATTTCCCAAAGCTGATTTAAATCTGTTTAGTGCTGGCCAGCTCACCGTCTGCCACTGTCACTCACTGTTTTATAAAATGAAATAAATGAATAGTTAATATATTAGATGCAAATGCGTATCCTATGTGAATATAGAAGCTAAAACAATGATTAATAAAAGAATGTAACACATTTGAGGATGACTGTTGATCCTCTGGAGAATGATCTTGTGATATAACTGAATGTTACTGAAAATGGTGTAAATGTATTTAATTTTGTCTTGTTCTACCCTAAAGAATACAATCAAAGTATAGATGAATCAAAAATAATAAATTCATATCAGTAATAATAGATTAGTAATAATCCAAAAATGTTATTATTTAAAGTAACAATTAAAATGTACTTCTAATAACAAAATAACAAATATGTATGGCTCCAAACTGATACATAAATATGATGCATTTATAAGCCAGTCAACTATTTAGTGTAGTATATGTAAGTGGCCACTTAAGGAAACCTGATTCAGTTGTTTTATGCAATTAAAATGAATCAAAATATTGTATTTAACATAAAAAGTCCATAACAATTCAACAACAATACACAGTGGCTGTTCTAAATTAATTAGAAAGACAACTGTGTCTGTACCTCCAGACACGGTTACTATTCCGTAAGCACAGTATAGCCTGACCACTGATGCACGTTGCACTTTTTGTCCTGTTGTTTATTTGCAGAGTATCCAAGTAAGAATAACATTACTTTAGAATACTATTACTCAGGTAGAAAGAGTAATGACCCAAATGTTAGAGTAAAAATGTATTTGGAGAAACTACTTGAGTACTGAGTAACAGTTTGGACGTAAAATCTGTTTCTGAGTACTTAATCTGAGTTAATTGTACAAACAAAACATAAAATGATTCACAAATTCTGTTATTTCCAAAGAATAGACACACAAAATACAGACTAAGAGGTGGACAATTCATTTTGAATTTAGATAATATTGTGAAAGTTGTTTTAACAATACAAATTTGAACATGAAGTATTTTGTTTATAGTAAAATATGCTTAAGAAAAATAAGTGCAAATTAAAATAAATAAATAAAACGTTGAAAGCTTTAAAATAAGATATTTTAAAGAAGAATTGTGATTATTTTTTCAGACACTCCACATTTGTCTGATAATTAAACCTCAACCAATACATAACAACACATTTTTTTTGGATTGACATAATATTATTGAATACTGAGATATTAATTTTTGTCACTATTGCTCAACCCTAATCTATGGTTCATGTTTTGAGATTATGGGGGAAACCAGCGTACACAGAGAAACCCCACACAGACACAGGGAGAAAACACCGAACAGAAATGTCAAACCAAGAAGAAATGAAGAGAGAAAAACAAGAAAGTTGTCAAGAAGTGCAATTTCTGTATTTCATTCAAGATGATTCAATAATCCCTGTAAAACAACTGGACTTGTTGTTGTCCAGGCTGCCTAGATATTTAATCATTTTCAGATCACTTTCCTCAGTTTGAAACAGCAGTCTGACTTTTTAAGCAGAATATGGAAAGTGTAGGTGGTCTAACTTCCAGTATGTTTTAAAGCAGCACAGTAAAAACATTTAGGTGGCATGAGTCTTTTCCATGTTTGCAGCACAAACAACATACACTGTCTCTATGACTCGCTCCGACCTCTGCTGAATGCTGCCACTTGTGTCTAGCACAAATCTAATTTATGCAAAATGTTTTCCACTTATCAATCTCATTACAGGCAGATCAACAGAGTGATTTCATTTTCAGAAATCTTGTCTGAGTTAGAGTGAATTTTCAAATCAAATGTATGAATTCTAACTTTTATTTCAAATGTTAAATGCATTTTGAGAGTGAGTCTAGAGTATTCATAATAACAGATTAAATCATTTACAACATTCTTTACATTATTTATACTGTGCATTTCTTTACACAACTAATGAAAAGTTTTTCCAAAGAATCAAAGAGTGGTTCTACCAGACTGTTAAGACATGAGGTCAAATGTAAATCAATAAGTCTTGGAATGTGAGGACAGATAAGAGACGCTTCAATCAGGGGCTCAAAGAGGAACTGCGGTCACAAGTTGCCCCTCACTGCTCTACATAAAGGCTGTTTTTCTACCTAATCACAAGAGTAAACTATCAGACAAAGGCAGATGACATGTGTTGACAAGAACGGGCAGGTCCCTTTACTTTACTCACACGTAACACGGGGCAGGGAAACAATGTTGGAGTTATCAAAAACATGTGATTACCCAAACAGAGCCATAGAGTCTCTTTCATTTAAGTTGAGAGAAACTTGCACATGGATGGAAAAGATGAAAACTGAGGGAGGGAAGTGGAGCTGATGACTGTGCAGCGTGACAGGAAATGTGTGTATTAGAGTTAAAACGAAGCACCTTATCCTAATATTGCCAAACTGTCTAAAAAAACAAACCAACCAACCCAGAAGAGAGGCTTATGTTACTTTAGAGTCTTTGCTAAATAAGAGATTGCAAAAAGGTGTGTGACTTGCACAACTGGAACAGCAGCAGTGGTGTTACTCTGCTATAGGCCTACAAACTCAGGTGCCCAATATCCACATTTCAAGAAGTTTATAGGTCAACTTTTTATTTTAGGGCCCCGTTAAACTTTATTGTGTCACTTGGCCTAATAGCCCACATTTCAACAGAACTACGCCTAATATGATTGATTAAACCGTGAATTCCTCATTTCTGACAATACTTCTAATTATTCAACATAGGGTCCCACACGTTGTTACTATTTAAAAAAAAAAAAAAAAAAAAAAGGTAGCTACGACTAAAGCGTCACACATCCTACTCCAAGCTTGAGTTCCATATGGCCTGGTGTCACTGTTTAGCAACTTTTAAACAAAAGTTATTTTCAGTCATTGTAAGATAAAAGAAGCTTATGCAGCGTGTTACCTTTATCTGCCTCCTCCATGGTGCACAGAGGACAGTTTTGGTAGTTTCTCTTAAGTTTATGTCCAGAGCGCAGGTTGTCCTTTTACTGCGACAGATCTTCCTGTTCACACAGCTCGTGCCGCTGGTTGCCAGGCAGCTCGACGTGAGGGGTGGGGTCCATCTGACGTCATTACGTTGCAGTGTAAAACACAAGCGAGCACGTGGATCAAGTTTTACATGTTCATCAACAGCAAAGGCGGATGACAAGTTACTTTAATGTTCATTCTGAACCGGCTGGCGGAGAACGCAGCTCTCTGGCACAGTCGAAAATAATAAAGTCTACAGAAATTCATTCTACAAAATGAAGTCAACAGAATGAAGTCTACAGAATAAAGTCTACAGAATAAAGTCTACAGAATTAATTCTACAGAATGAAGTCTACAGAATAAAGTCTACAGAATAAAGTCTACAGAATCACGTCACAGAATGAAGTCTACAGAATGAAGTCTACAGAATGAAGTCTACAGAATAAGTCTACAGAATAAAGTCTAAAGAATGGCGGTATTGTAACACTATGTATACCAACCGTCATAAAACACCACCGAAGAAGAAGACTAATTATAGCACTGTGTATTTTTGCTTCCAGACCAGTGACCACTAAGAATTTACACTAGACTAGGTTATTGGCTCAATTGGCTTTAAGAGTTAATATAATAATAATAATAATAATAATAATATAATAATAATAATAATAATAAATGGCAAATTATTTTAATCAATTTACTAATAATGGATGACTACTATGTATGGTCTTGATGTCACTATTTTACACCAACAAAGCCGTGATTTAGCTTCAAAGCATATTATAAGTATTTTACTTTGTATAATAATAGGGTTAATGTGAAACTAATGTGCACCACTTTTGTCAACACTTAATAATTTCAACCGCATTTCTTTGTATACCTCTCTGCAAATTCGACAGCCACAAACACATCCCATGACAAGAAAGACTGCCATCTACTGGTCTTACTGTAAATTAATATGGCATTTGGACCATAGACAGTATGATATGGACACGCAAACCTACATTCATTTGTAAATATGCTTTCAGTTTATTTGTATAAGAACATGTCATTTGCTTTGATGCTTTTGAAAAGGCAGACTTAGTTCTTAAAGAGAAAAGTCTATTGACAACGTTATTAAGTTATTATAAAGGTAATTTTAGCATGCCAACTAAACAAAAAATAAAAGATTAAACCGGCATATGGAAGGGCTGCTGTTTTAGACCAACCCAATTCAATTATATATATTTGTATAACGGCCGAAATCATAACCCCAGGACGCGATTTGTAACTTTATGATAATTGTTTTTTTTAATTCAGCTTTGGCATTTTAAATGTTTCATAAGTGTTTTAATAATACAAAGCCTTAATAAGACATTATACCAACGGAGCTGCTGGGGTTTTAGATTATGATCGAGCGCAGTTTGTATTATAGCCCAGTGTTGCACGGGGAGCAGTCGGTGTAATGGCCATAATACAAGGAAACGGCCACAGATGAAGGGCATACGGGAAATGGGTGCAGCTTTTGAACACACAAACCCAGATGAACAGCAGCACCCCCATCTTCCTTTAAAAGCCGCCCCTCCCTCCGTCCAGCCCCCTGTCCCTGGTCGAGGTGCATTGTGGGGAGGAAGTCGCTGCCATTCGACCTCTGCGGGGCCTGCGCGGACGCAGCGAGAACCCTCAAATTCATTATGCCTTTAAAACCTTTATTTATTTCCGCATAACCTACATACTCTGCCAGGAGGGCCACAGCGAGAAACGACACGACGACTGGCCGTCCCCATCGGAAAATACATAGTTTTACAGTTAAATTATTAGTTTTGGAGACGCGTAGTGTTAGGAAAGTGCAGTTTGACATTTATTTGAGGTAAAAATGTCCGGGGAAAAGAAACCGCAGGTCGCTTGCTTTCGAGGAGGTGGAATGGCGCGTTTGCGGGGTCCGGTGGCATCGGTAACAGCTGGGAGGCCCCGGGCTGTCAAGACCGACATCTAACGGGACCAGGCCGGACCAAGAGGAGGACGGGGACCTGGGGACGAAAGGACCGTCACCGAAGAGAGTGGAGGGAGACAGGTACGGAGCCCGAAGCCGAGGAGGAAGAAGAGGACCCGAAGGAAGCAACTGGGCAGCGGGGATCCAAGCAGACAGCCCACGTGAGGCGGAGGACGGCTCCGGGGAGGCGGGGAAGGGTCCCTGCGCACCCGCAGCCTGGAGACGAGAAGCGGCACAGACTCCAGGAAATCTGGGGTCGAGATGAGACCGCAGACACTGCTCCAGAGACACGCACTGTTTTCACGCTTCATGGCTGCAAGAATTCCCCTGGCTCAAGTTCTGCCAAGAAACGGGACTAATGTCGTGTTCTGGTGCCACAACATCGGCTCTAAGAACACGACGAGCTCGTCAAAGGCAGTCGCAATTACAAGCGGGCCCTGCTGCTCAGACATCACCTGTCCTCGGAGCACGGCAGAAATGACCCACCAACAGGTACTTTAAGCAATATAACAGTGACTAGTTTAGGTAAACACATATAACATCGTCAGTACTATTACCTATTGTGCGTTTGTGAATAATTCAGTCGTGTCTCGTGTATTTTTACGTTTGTGTGTTCCACCGAAACCCCAACATATGCGAAAATAGACTACATAAGCCCCATCAATCCTTCTCTTGGCTAATTAGCTTTCTCAACCCTGCTAACTTAAGCTAACCACTAGCTTAGCCGGCTAGCCCTGCTGTAGCACTGCTGAGTGTGAAGTAGCAGTCCATAAACATAGAGCGGGGGAGAGCTAATGGTGTAACAGAGTTAGTCAACAAAACACACCCCTGGAGCTTTTCTGTTAGAGTGGCAGTTTATTTTTCTCGATTAACGTCTTGACTGCTGCTTCAATAGGCTAAACATATCAGAAAAAAAAACATAATGCAGTCACTGTATGTCTGACACCTGCCTTTCACTCTATCACATGTACTATTCAATTTAGCATGGCTCTCTGGTGTTTTAAGTCTATAATGATGAAGGATATGTTTCCCTTTTTGTAATCTTGACCATAACAGTGTCTGTTTTTATCAGCAGTTGTCCAGAGGGTGAAAGCTCGCAAGAGGTCACACAATGGCAAGGTCTTAACCCTAACAGCCTTTGGGGAACCGCACCCCTGTCCCAACCCCCGCCTGCTTGCCTGTGATTCTGCTCTGTAGGTCGCAGTCCGACCTGACCTCTGCTTCTTCCCCCCTCCCCCCCCCCTTCTACCTTTGGGGCAGCTAAATTAGAGGCATTGTGCTAGATGACCCCCCAAAATCCATACATGGTGTCACTCGCAAGGCTGGACAAGAGGAGAAGAGTAAATTATGTTGCCTGGAGCCTGACAGCTTGCCAAACCCAGATGCAGTGCTCTTCAATATACTTGAATCAGGGAAATGGATGTCAGTAATAGGATGTCACGGCATCACCTGACCTGGGACCCTGGGTATATCTGTAATAATGGGCCCTATTGTTTTTCCTTTGGGTCATATCTCATGATTAGAACCCCTTCGTTTGCCAGACACAGTCTATGCTTAATTCACTATCATGCAATTGTTCTTGAGGTTCTACTCTATAATGGTGCTAGTATTGCCTATAAAACAGTCCCTGGCTTTTATTAGTTCATTTGTATTGCAACATTGGTGTCAATGTGGTTATCGATGTAGTTAGTATTTATCAGAATTATTCGTATAAAAGGGCGCTGTTTAGTTAAGTTCAGTCTACACTTTATTGAATTTTGTCTGCGGGTTGAGGCAAGGGCTGAACGGTTTTGGCGAAGTGTCTAATTGCTTTTTTTTCTGACAAACATTACAGTTAGATATAGGTTTTTGTTTTTAATCGATTTAGTTGAAAGTGCACATAAACTCATCCAGGAGCATCAACATTAGAGAGACTGAAATCTGAACTTCTAAACTAGGACAAGTGTCCCATGCATTTCAGTGTTTGTAGAAGTCTTGTACGACAGGATATTTGGTTGTTTGCCAAGTACTTAAATAGTTGCAGTCTTTGCGAGTTGCTAATTGCGACCATTCAAATCGCATTTTCAATTCGATTGCGATGTACAGTAGCTTGCCGCTCTAGCTGAGGCTGTCAGAAGAGAGGCTGCTATTCGACGGTGATTTGTGAGCGAAGAGGATTGGCATACCACATTTAGTTCCTTTCTTGGTACACGCAATCACTAATCAGTATGACTTAGTGATCTACCAACTTGCACACATCTCTAATTGGTAAGGAGAGCAGTGGGAGTGGATTAGGGGCTTGGTGTGACTTTTCCCTAGCAACACGGACCCCAGACACTGAGCTGAGAGGTTACCAGGGCCAGGATGTCGTACACCTAACGAGACATGAAGCCCCAAATCTATTACTGAAAATTTCATTAGACGTATTGCAGCATGGTAACATTAGCCTGTGTTGACTTGTTGATGACATGCACTGAACAAAAAGGTTGCAACTTCACTAATGTAGAAGTGTATTCAGAGGGCCAATTAGAGTGTTACGAGGCAATGTCTTGTTCTGTTCACCCATTCCTAACATTAGTCAGGCCTGTGCTGCATTCGTTAAAGCTAACTCGATTAGCTTTAGCACACCAGGGCAGCTGTGGTGAATGTGGGTCTCTGCTCGGAGAAGGGGGCCGTTGTCCTAAATTCTTGAGACGTTGTCCTATTCTGACTCGCTTCCCAAACTCTGAAATGAAGAAGACAAGTGGAGGTTAACACAATCTATATCAGCTCCGACGTGACCCCATGGTAATAATACAAGTGAAATCATTGTACTATGTAACATTATACAGATGACATCTTTGTTCATATTTTATGCATTCACACTGTATTGTAATTACATATTCATGCTAACTCATGCAGTCATTTCTATCGTTGCTTTACTTTGCTTTCAGTTTCTCTACTCTTTCTGTACTTTTGTAGAAATAAGCTTGTTTGACTTGGGTTTCAGATAACACAAAGGTTGCAGATACCCACAATCTTCCCATCTTTTCAGTCGCGTAGTCCAAACACATTAAGGGTCCGTCCCCCCAGAAAGGAAAGAGGAGCCGCCCTGTAGTGTTTGCAGCCTGTGAGATATATGGCACGTTTATTGGGGGGCACAGGTCAGTGGAACAGGGCGGGGTGCTCCAGTGGGAGAATTATCCCCGTGTCTCCTCCTCTGTCGCAGCATTGTTGAGAGGCCAGGACAGTCTCGGCTCGGCCCTCCCACACCTTGGGCCAAACGCACACTGTGGTATTGTTCCAGGCGGTGGGGACGGACTGGTTGGGTTAGGGTGGGATACAGTAGATGGGGCTCGGAGTGGAGATGGCCTCGAGGCAGGGCTGGTCATGGGACTGCTTAGTGTGTGTCTGTCTGTGTGTGTCTGTGTGTGTGTGTGTGTGTGGGGGTGTGGGTGGGTGGACCGAAGAGGGGGGGTGCAACAGGGCGCCAGGCAACATGTGTGCGTTCAAGGTAAACAAAAAGTGTCTCTACTGTGTCATTATGTGGACGAGGACAGGGCCGTATCACATGATCTGAGACAAGCGTTAGGCCTGTCACCATAATGACTATACCCACTAAGTTGTTCAATAAATGATGGATGGAACTATATTTTTCGGGGCTCAATATTTATTGTGTGGAGGTTTTCTTTGTGTCAGTGGAGAAAGAGGATACGATATGATCTGTAGAAGATTGAATAATATGCAATTTGAAATGAATATTATTCGGTTAATCCAGAGCTTTTCAAAGTGTGGGGGGCATGAGACATTTGAAGAAATGTGCGCACATTATGCATGACAGACGTGTTTTGAGCAACAGAAAAACGCTCAGTGCCAACACTGAGTTAATCTCTAAATACGAGAGAGCAGCGGAGGAGTGGGTCAGCCTGCATCTGTGCCCCTCACACACTGTCCCTCTGTACCTTTGCTTCTGTCTTGGTTCCCATCACGCTCCCTCCACTTTTTGTATCTAACTTTTGAACATGCTCTGCTACTGACCGCTCATTTGACAATATAAAACATATGTGAAAAGAATGTGTGTGTATTTGAAAATAATGAAACATAAACGCAGAGGTACGAGTCAGCTCCGGCAGAAAGCAGTCTGTGTGACGGTGACAGTGACAACAAGTAATGCGAGTGTGTCTTCTCTTTGAAACGCCTCCCCCAGAGGGGGTGTGGATTTTAATTTTTTTGAGAGAGTTTGAGAAGCTCTGGGTTAATCGATAGCTATGATTTGTCAGGTCACAATATAATGTTAAGAACTAAAAATTAGTAATTGTTACTATTTTAGAAGTGAAATTAAGTCATTTCAATTCAATCTTTAGTGAAAAAAGAACACTTAATGTATAATGCTTCTTATGTGGCTGATCATATAATACAATAACTTTTGCATTCAAAAAGTTTGATTTTCACAAAGTTGGTCACGTAATATTGGAACTGTAATGCATGAGAATGAAAGCAAATTAAGGATTTCACTTTTGTTACACCTCAATGGCATAAAGTAGGTTCAGTATTATCGTTAATTGTGATATTTTCTGTAGCAATTCATTCATTACATTCATTTTATTTATACAGGAAAAACCCAATGAGACAAGTTCTTTTTCATGGGTACCTTGTTAAAATACACAATAAACAAACACAGGATACTAAATCACAAATAAAACATTCAATAAAATTCACCAATGTAGAAAAAGATTCAGTTGTAGTCATCTGGACTCTGTTTTAGAAAAAAACGATACGTTTCAACTCTCATCCAAGAGGGTGTACATACATAAAATACATAAAAACACATTTATACATACAATATGAGATCAAATTATATGCATCGTCACTGCGGGTAGTCCTTGACCAGTGCTTCAAAATCATTAAAAGGCATAAAATGATTTAAGTCTCTGTGTTTTGTCCCACAGGGAGGGAGAAAAGTTGTTAAGTCTTTTTTCCTGTCTCTGTGTTGATACGATGGGTCTGTAAGATGAAAATGTCCAGAGACGTCAAACTGTGAATACCTGAACCGATGTGCAATAAACTTGATAAATAATCAGGCAAAATGCCAACTAGATCTTTATACACAAACAAAAGGCAATACATCGCGCTGGTTAACCCTGTGACGAGCTATATATATTATATTATAATTTATCTATTCTATTCATTCTCATACTTCCAAATGTGTTATTGTGACAGAGCTGGTGTGGGTTGCTTTGTTTGACGCCATGTTTTCTATTGGCATGGGTTTTGGGTTGTGAGTGTTTTTCATGAAGAATTCTCAGTTTTAGACCACAGAGCATTTGCTTCATATACTTTCTTCAAAATATATATATATCTCAGTTACTATATCATTTAACAGCAATATGGGGTACAACTATGGTAATATTTTGCTTGGTTTGGTTTGGTTCTAAATATTTTTCCAACAGCTTTTGTCAAAAACGAAAACTATCCTAGTTTCCATTATTTCATCTCTTTATGAGAAATCTGCCAATGCCCCGACTTGAGTTTAATATTGTCCCCTTATTGTTAGTTGTACGCTGCCTCGGGAGCCTCGGTTTGGGCAGGTTTGGTGCCGACAGCATCTGCTGTGCAGGTTCCAGCTGCACTCACACGTGGCACATCTGGAGAAAGGATGAGGCTGCTTCTGTACCAGGCCGTCCAAGTGCACACTCCCTCAGAGACGCACCTCACTAGCCCTCCACACTTTCTAAAGCAACACTGTTGGGAGTCAAAATAGTTGGTTGCAGTGAAGTTATTTGACAGTTTTGGAACATATTCCCAAAATAAAATAAAAGGCTCAGTGTTAATAACCCTGATACAGCTAAAAAAAAAACGATTTGTTAGCAAAATTGTAGTTTTAAGTGTGATCACTATTTTTCTTTCTTTTTTTTTTCTTTTTTTTTAGCTTAACTGACTAACATTGGCAAATTGACACCCAAAATCTACTTTGTTGTTTTAGTTCAAAGCATGAGTTGAAATTATAGAATCCAAAGCAATGAAAGCAGCTCTCAAACCCTGAGTGTCTGTATTAAAAGTGTTGTTTCAGCTGATTTATTCTGGTGCCCTGTCCACCTGACGACCTCCTCAAGAGGCTTTGAAGTGTATATCATGGTCTAATTTGTATCTCTCAGTGCTCAGCTCACCCACAGCAGTGAGCCTTTCTCTTACTGTGTAATGGGAGCGAGTCGTGAGTGCACAGGCCTTTCACAAAGACCTACAGTGAGTGGACAATGAGCCTGGGGGAGAACACGCAGCATTGTCAGGCTAAAATGGGGTGACCCGCTGCCTCTCTCGCTCCCCTGCTCCACATTCTCCTCCACCCGTCTTCTTCTCGCTCAAGGTCTCACTCGCCTCTCACTGGATTCTTTGTACTCGTCTTATCAGTGTTCTTTTTCACATTTCTCATTGCAGCTATATTGTATCTTTTCTGTTCAGTCGCACACTTTCAAGAGACATGAGAACAAGAGAATTGGCTTTCACGTGCCATTTTTTGCCCTGCCTTCATGTGGCAATAAAGGGCCATCAGAATGAGTTTATAACATGAGTTCATCCATGCTCATTTTGGGAAAAATGTCCAGGGCAAGGCCAGTCTACTGGTCCGATAAAGTACAGTTAGAGAGTCACAATAACCAGAGATAAGTTACTGAAGACAGAGACCGGCGCCATTGTAAGATAGACCTTTTTAGTGTCACCGCACAGCTCATGTTCTGTCAGACTTCATTTGTCAAACACATTTGGACATGTATGTTATAGAGGTTCTTCTCTGCTGTGCCCCGTGTGGAGCAGAGAAAGTATTGCAAGATTGAATGTAGGTCTCTGAGGCCGAGGGCGGCCGTGCTCATATCCCCCTCTTATCTCATCTTGATTCTGTGTCTCTATATTCCATCTCATCCCTGGCCCTAGCTCTGGTCCAGCTGTGGCAGAGGCCGATAAGCCCCCCTACTATCCTCTGTGCGGGCTGCACAGAGCTGCAGTGTGCAGTGGGGGCGGGGGCTGGAGGGGACCTCAGAGAAATGGATTTAATCTGAATTAGTCGGCCTGAAACCCCAGCTGTGTACGTGTGGGCCGGTTTGTGTGTAGTCGAGATGGAGAGTGGGGGCAAAAATGCAGGGCTCGAGCAATGTGAATTATTCTGGATTAGGACATCTGCTGTGCAATTCTAAAATGAGCCAGAGATGTATGCTACTGCAGTGCGGGAGCATAAGCTCTGAGGCAGACTTCCACACACTGAGGCACATGCTCTTGCCATGTACAATATACATGCTACGCACAATCTGCTCTGATTAAATCTGATATATTTAGTAAACAAATGTTCCCATGGCTTTCTTCTGCTCTTTACCAGGCCCACCCCGGCCCTGTGGGGAGAGCGAGGCTCCTTCCACACCAGCTGTCCTCCAGCCTGTGGTCAGCTAAAGGACGTGCTAGTTTTACATGCACCATAAGTGCTGGAGGTCAGAACATCACCAGTACAAACTATTGACACAAGGTCTTAAGTGATTGTTCGTCAAATCAGAGTTGGCGATGTGTGCTTGACACTGTTAAAAATCCTCACATAGAGCAGTGTAATCCTACACAGAAAGGTAATGAGTCCTTTGTGCGCTCCCACATCCCCCATCGCTACAGAAGCTGTCCGACCAGTTTGGGCCTGTGACAGGTGTACTGTGGCCTCAGTGAGCCCTGTGCGTATGAGTTGGTTCTAAGTGTTTTTCTTCTCTCTGACAGGAGCTTGTGCGCACCTCTGAAAACACCAGCCCTTCCACTAACTGCTCAGAAGAAGACTACCGCGCCAAACCCAATGAGAACTCCTACTGTTACCAGCTGCTGCAGGAGCTGGACAAGCAGCGAAAGAGCGGAATCCTGTGTGACGTCAGCATCGTTGTGTCGGGGGAGGTGTTCAGAGCACACAAGAACATCCTGGTGGCCGGGAGCCGCTATTTCAAGACCCTGTACTGTCTGACCAAGAGCGAGGCTCAGGACCAAACCACGGTCACTCACCTGGACGTGGCTGCAGTGCAGGGCTTCTCTGTCATCCTCGACTTCCTCTATTCTGGGAACCTGCTGCTCACAAGCCAAAATGCCATCGAGGTCATGTCAGTGGCCAGTTACCTCCAGATGACAGAGGTTGTCCAGTCGTGCAGATCGTTCATCAAAGACGCCCTGAACATCAGCATAAAGCAGGAGGCCCCGGACTCTGTTGTGGTTGACTATAACAAGAGGCAGACGGTGGCCAAAGAGGGACAAAGGGGACTGGACCGCAAGCCAAGCAACTTCTGGGCCACAAGCATCCTGTCCAAGCTGTCAATCAAGGCGAGCAACAGCCAGGGTAAAGAGGCATCTGAGGATGTGTGCAGTCGAGTGAAGGAGGAGCCCAGCGATGTGGAGGTGAGTCTGGGGGAGGGCTGTGCCCTGGTGACCCCCGGAGCGTCTGGGAGCTGGGCGAACCGGAGCGACTGCTCACCCAACTCTGCAGAAACCAATGACATCCGGGCAGTAGGCAACCAGACGCAGGTTTTCATCTGGAACGAGCCGCCCACAGGGGGCGCTGCAGCAGCTCCCGCTGCACTTAAGAGGGAAGCAGCCGATGGGGCCGCAGGCAGTGGCCGCAGGAAAAAGCAGACCACCACGCGGCGATTTGTGTACAACTTTCCCCCAGAGCCTGAAGAGGGCTTTGATGAAGGCATGTTCGTCCAGCCATCTGCCTCCTACCCCCGAGAGGACCTCTCCTCCCTCTCGGAAAATGCAGGTAGGAAACTCTTAAGATTAGTGTTCAACTACAGACTATTCATGAGGAGTGTGCACCTGTGCTCATGATGGTGCTTTGTCAAACAAACTCAACTGTCACCTGTCACCTGTAGGAGGCAGTGCTGCAAAGAAACTTGAGAACAAATGCTGTTTATTCCTAGGTATAAATTTGGCTTTTTCAGCGCTTTTGTATGCCCGTTTCAATCACTATTTCCTTCTTTCTGCGAGCTGGAGCACATCCCTGTGTTCTTTGGCATGACTCATGCTTGTACCTCTCGGTCCACACTGCTCAGTGCTCTCTGCTCTGGGCCCATTAGGCTCAGCTCCTCATAATGATATCTCTGCTGTATTAAGTGGAGTGCGGGGGAGGCGGGGGAGTGAGAGGGCGCTCTAATGCAGGATAATGAAGAAAGGGGAGACGGTTCTCCCTCAGGCCTCTCCCTAAAAGCAGCCCAATGCTCTTAGTGCCTCTGCTCCTCTGCACCAGTGTAACGTGTGCACATCCGCGCACTACCATAGCTCAGTGTGTTTAACACTCCTACTCTCCTCTTCATGGAACTTGTGTCTTCAGATGTTAATTTACATAACATTTCCAAATAAAGAAATGGTTTAGACTGGACAGTGAACACTAAGTCATAGTAAAAGGGTTGAAGACTGGTGTTTACTCTAAATTATACTTTTAACTTCAGTAGATCCTCTAACTGCTGACTTAAAGCGTCTCTGACGTTTCAGAGGTCAATAAAGATGTTTCCATATTTTTTGCTCCACAACTAAGTGTAGGTAACTTCAAATACTTCTCTAAGACTGATCTTTATCCTATTTGCTACTCTGCATTGGACCAGTGGATACATTTGTTGTACTATTGTGGGGCAGAAATGAGAAACTATTTCTCACAGTATTGCATGTAGACTCTAACCATCACTGTCAGACTTAAGACTGCATCAGTCCTTATTGTCCAGTGTGATGTCACTCATTTAGCTAAACTGAGCAGTAATATCACAGTGGATGTTCTCACATTACTCTGTGCTGTGTTGGCCCAACCCTGCTTTTGAAGTCAGTAAATAGTTGGTTTCTCTCCAAACAGATGCTGGGCCTGTTTTAAACCGGGCAAAGCAGGTACATTGTATTTGCATACAGACTTGTCAGTTAAACCACACGAGAACCATACGCCCCCAGCCCAAAGAGGTGCAGAGCCTCTCCTAATCCACTCTAATGCACTGGGGCTGTGCACACCATTTGAAATATTAGGCGCTGAGGCGGCGCGCTGAGGCGGCGCGCTGAGGCGGCGCGCTGAGGTGGCACACAGACTCGGCACACAGACTCGGCACAGCTGACTGGTTGTGATGCTGCAGAAGGCACAGGTGGTTCGGGTTAGGTGCAGCTCAGTGTGAGCGTAAGCCGAGCTGTGAGGCTGGACTGCTCTGATTAACCCCTTCCCCTCCAGAGGCGTTCTCTGTGCTTTACATACTGTAGGTCGAGGGCGGGGGTGCGTGTGTGCTGAAGGCATGTTAGTTAATGTACACAAGACAAAGTGAGGTGTCCAACCCCCAACTATCACCCGCCTCATCTTTCTCTCAATTTGTTCCCGCCCTCTTTTCCAGAACTGGCCAATCAGATCCAGTACAGCATCATCCAAGACATTCAACCAGGGGAAACCTGGGAGAATGGTAAGAGAACGTCTGAACAACATATTTTATGAACATTGATTTAAAGGTGTTGGTACATACGTTTAGAAAACACTGGTTATGTTTGTTATTTGGGTTTATTTGCTAAATAAGACTATAATCTGATGTCAAGTGTAGTCTGAGTCCAGCATGTACACACACACACACACACACACTTCTTTCAGTGAATCCACAGGTGACCTGTTTCTCATCAGCCTCTTCTCCATAGCAACCACCCTGACGACGCTTGTGTTGTTCCTGTTTCTTAAACAAAAGGCCAGGCCCTGTTCCCCTCTCCACAGCCAAATGAGCTCTCGGCTCTTCTCAAAATCAATAGGTTGCTTGTTGAAAAACTGCCAGCTGTCCGCTACAGCTTGTTGGCATAAATATGTCCAAATGGAACGGTTGTTAATCAATTACTAATTCTGATTGGAAATGGGCAGGCTGCAAAGAAAGCACCGTGATACTAGTTAAGCCTTGTTATATACAGTAAATGTATGATGGCTCCTGTTTAAAGAAGTGGATCTCTATTGTGGTGGCTGATCATGATACATACCCAGAATCCTTTACAAACTGTTGTAGGTCCAAGGTTGTAGCAACTTGACTTCCAACATTCAGTGTTAACTTCACCAAAAGACAATTGAATTTCCGGGTTATCATTTGTGGCACATTTGTGAGTGAATTATTCCCACTTCAAATCTACATTTGGCTTTGCTGAGCACACATTTAGATCTGCTGTAGAGAGGCTGTCTGCATGTTTTTTGTCTTACCCTCTGCTGTTTCTCAGGCGATTCATCACATCTAGCCCTCAACAAGCTTAAGTGCCCCCACTGTAACTACATCGCTAAGCACCGGCGCACGCTCAAGAGGCACCTGATCATCCACTCAGGTGTGCGCTCCTTCAGCTGCGACATCTGCGGCAAACTGTTCACCCGACGCGAGCACGTCAAGAGACATTCCCTGGTGAGGCTTCAGGTTTGAACGCTCCTGCAGCAGCCGTGCGTCCATGCACTGCTTCTGACACATTTGACTCAGAGGACTGGGTCAAAGGTTACTCAAGTAGGGGAATCATGTACATAACGCCAACAAAAAGTTATGTTGTGCGAGTAGCCCATGGCCTGGCTTTCATTACAGAATCAACATGCGTAGTTGGTTAATTTGGTCATTTGCTTTCGGGTTGCAACTAACAATTATTTTGATAATTGATTAATCTAGCCATGATTCCATTAATGAATTGATTACTTTAATTTATTTTCCATTTGTAGTTTAAAACCACGTTGGAAAAAATGTGCAATGAGCTCAGAGTGCACAGTAAAACATTTAAAAAGCCACATAAACAAACAAGTTCCAAAACACTAAAAGTTGTTTGGATTTCAAAAGGCTGTGAATGAGATGTTTACTCAATTCGACCAAGTCGAGGCTGAAAGTGAGTCGCTTGAGGACGTGTACTTTCAGACAAAATACATTTTTCATCAAAAGACAAAACTGTACACATTTCCTATGATTTTGATGTAATTGCTGCTTTGCCTGGGTCGTAAATGCTCTTCTCTCTGCACATGGCATCTGTGTCTGTGAGTAAACCGGTTAATGATTATTTGGTTATTAAGTTAGCTAAAGATTATTTCAATAATCGATTAGTTCCAATCCTGTTAAACTTGTTTCAGCACTAATTTGCTTTTCTACAAAGCTACTAAAGTGTGGCACAA
The DNA here is from genome assembly GCA_015082035.1 of Chaenogobius annularis. Lineage (NCBI taxonomy): Eukaryota > Metazoa > Chordata > Actinopteri > Gobiiformes > Gobiidae > Chaenogobius > Chaenogobius annularis. The sequence continues at coordinate 481,178 of BJKM01000365.1, forward strand.
GTAAAAAATATAAATCCTTTGGGCTCACAATAAACCTCCAAATCTTTATAAATTAAATGTTTTTCCTCATCTAGATCATTTTAAACTAGGATAAGGATCTAAATGTATAATGTCTGTCTAAAGGCTCATTTCTGCTCCATTTTCGTAGGTAAACGGCCCTGTGCGTTCAAAGGGTCATTACTGTAGTTCCATTTTTACTTTCAACAGTTTCTAATGTCGGTGTAATCCCTCATTCGTCCAGGAGTGTTCCATAGTAGAAAAAGATTCAGTTGTAGTCATCTGTACCCTGTTTTAGAAAAACAAAACGTTTCCTCATCCAAGAGTAATTTATCAATCTGTGAAACAAGTCTGAGAACTCAGGTTTTATAGCCTCCTCTGTGTAAGCCCTGCCCACAGGGCGGGACCTCCTGATAAAAGAACCAAGAAAACTCACAGATCTGTGTTCACTACTGCCCCCAGTGGTCAGCACGTGTACACATCTGTTACTACGCATCCGTAATGAGTGAACATACAAATCGCATAGGGACAATACAACGCAGAGGACGGACACAAGCCTCTGTGCGTATCCTCTGGAATGTAGAGCGTACATGAGCCTTAACTCCGTCCTGTCTGTCCTGCAGGTGCACAAGAAGGACAAGAAGTACAAGTGCATGGTGTGTAAGAAGATCTTCATGCTGGCAGCGAGCGTGGGCATCCGGCACGGCTCGCGGCGCTACGGCGTGTGTGCGGACTGTGCCGACTCTCACCAGGCCACGCAGGAAGGTCTGGAGGCCATGGAGGGCATGGAGTTCCCCCGAGACGAAGACTTCGATGGAGAAGATGACCTGGAGGGGGAGGAGCCTACTGACAATGACCAATCAAACTGGGGCAACACTGGTGTTGCCCTTGAGGAGGACTAGTTTTAGTAAGCTTAATGACAAAGTGAAATAAGTTGATGTTTAATATATGTATACAAAAACTAGCTGTAAACAATCAACTCCAAAGTGCTATCAAACCTTGAGGTAACTTAATTGTGCAAGAAAAAAACGACAAAGATATGAATTTAAGAAGCTTTGGGTAGAGATGTACAGAAAATATTATTGAGCGTCCAACTCTGGGCCCAACGTCCACAAGAGAAAGAATCAAATGACAAATTCTAAATGAATCAGGTTGGTTATGGTGATGTATTTTGTATTTTATTTCCTGTTTTATTCTGAGTTGGGTCGGGTGCTGATGTAGTTTTTGAGTTGGGTTAGGCCAATCATCTAAAAGAGAGACATGTTAATTATTTAATTTATGAAGAGGTTTTTATGGTCTTATCAAATGCTATAGTTTGTATGTGTTGTTTGTCTGTAGCGGAGCAGTGCGTCTGCCCTTAGTCTTCTGCTTGGTGCTTGTAGAACGGCACAGAGAGAGATGGGCTCTGTAGATCTATGTTTAAATGCGCTAAATGTTGTTATTATTCTATTATGTTTTTTTTCTATTTTACTTTACTTTCCCTGCACAAATCTTGGAACCAAAAAAATCTGTTTTGTGACTCTAATGATTCCCAGCCATATTTATGATTAATTTAAGAGGGCTGTGATCTTGTGCCAAACAGACCGCACACCAAGATTTTGCAGGCGATTTAAAATAAAAAAAACTACTGAATACGCTTAAAGAAAGAAAATGTGTATAAAAAAAAGAGTGGACAAGGGGAAATGTTAATGCTAGCTTTATACAAATCACAGCGTCACAGTAACACTTTATTATTAAACAAAAGCATTTGAATTTCACTTAAAGCTTGAATTTTTGCCAAATGATGAAACGTTTGGTGCTGTAATGCTTGTCGCAGAATACTGGACCTATAGACTATATATGAGGAAACTCAGTTATATGTAATGTAATCAGCTTCTACTATTGACACTGTTTGCTACTGCGACTATCAGGTATGCCTCGCCATTGTTTATTAAGCTTTTATTTAACGCACACACAGACACATACCAATTTTTAAAAGTCTACCGGCAGTACTTAAAAAAGGACCTAACACCATCCGTTTATGGTTTGGTACAGAGTTATATTTTGAATCACTTGAACATTGCTTGTCAGAGAGGGGGGAGCACAATGTCTTTCCAGTTTCAAAGAACTCCATGATAAAAACCAAAACTGTTTGAATTTGTTGATTTGTTTGATTTGCTGTACGTCTGCCAGGCGGTGTCACACTTTGTTCCATGTAAAGTGTATGGCGCCTCATAGACATGCACTTACTTTTGCGAGAATCATTTTATATTTTATTTTATTTTCCTCCCCCTAAAGCGGGTTTGAAAGGAACTATATGAAACTGTTTGTCTTTTTCTTCCAATGCGCAACTTTTTTATCAATTTTTTTGTTTATTTAAAAATATATATATTTTATGTATATTTTATATATGTGTGTGTTTTTTTTATATATATATGTATATATATTATAGATATAAAACATATATATAGATATATTTTATATCTATATTGGTATAAAACATTTATATAATATAAATGTATGTATGTGTGTGTGTGTGTGTGTGTGTATATATATATATATATATATATATACACACACATTTATATTACATGTATACATTTGTTTTATATATAAAGATATATATATATATAAAGATTTATATAAACATACATATATATATGTGTATATATAAACATATATATGTATATATATTACATTACTCCAAAATGCAATCAAGACTGTTAATAATTTTTATTTGTCCAACCTAATTTGTGTTGTTTTTAATTATTGTTCTAATGTACAAGAAAAAGCCAGGTTGCATAGTGTAGAAACTCCTTGCTCGTGTCTGTAATTGTTAAGATTTGTCAATGTTTTTATGCTACAGAATCACTCACTTTTACTTAGACAATGTTTTTAATGATTTTCCACAGATCTTTCCTGTTTCCTTTTTGATTTCGTTAAGCACATATTTTGTACAGAAAATAAGGATTGTTTGCGGGTTAATGTGGAACAGCAGTATCTGTTTCTTATGCAGTGGAGGATGTACTAAGTGCTAATGCTACAAACGTGTGACTTCCCTTTACTCTTAGTGGGAGACATTTCTATTGACGTCTTCATCCTCATCGTGTCACTTTTACCTTCAAATCACTGTGGGCTTATAGGCTTATATTATTATATATATATATATATGTTGAGATTATATGAGAAGAATTATATATATATATAAATATATATATATATATGAAGATTATATTATTTAACTATAGTGAGTTTAAAGGAACGCTTTGGCTCCACAAATCTCTACGTCAAGGTTAAGTTGCATCTGTCCACGCCGCGTGCTTGTTGACCACACCATCCTGTTCTGTTTGTTCTTTTGATACTACTTCCCATACTGATTTAACTGTAATGAATGAAACTTTCAAAGTACCATGTATCATTTTACAATATTATGCTGTATATTTGTTATACGGACAAAGAAAAAAACTCAAACACTACAGATGTAAAAGCAGAGGTTTTTCCCCGGCTGTATTTTTTTTACGCTGTTTTTTCGCAGATAAAGGTTGTATTTTTCAATTGTCTCGAACATAAACAGTGATGCAAAACGTGCGGCCTTGCCTCAGTGCCCTCCGAACACAGATTCAGGTTACTCTTTTTACGTTTTTATCAAAGGTTTTCAAAGATGGAACTACATTCTCCTTTTTTCTGTCTGAATTGTACTACTGTTCCTCTATACTACATTTTAAGAATAAAACTTTGATATTGCTTTAAATTGAAGTCTGTATTTTATTCTTTACTATTACTACACTACTGTTCCTGCATCATAGAAATACACTGAATCAAAGCATATTTTGTGAGGAGATTTGCATGCTACATCACATTTGCTCCTTATCTGTAATGGTTTAAGGTAAAAAATATACCATTTCAGGACATTTTGTTTTTACTACAGAAACAGTGATTTCCCAAACTCAGGATCCCCAAAGTTTCTCGGGAAGTCCCCTGGGCTGCCTAAAACAAGACACAAATTAATTGTAATTAAAACATGACATGTTAATAGCTTCTAAAATATTGAATGATCATTATTGTTCTGTAACATCGTCAATAATTCTACTGCAACAAAATGTTTAAGACTAATTTGTCAGGTAGGAGAAGGATGTTAGGAGTTGGGAGTACTCTTGATTGTCACAAACTCAGGATCCTACATCAAGAGTACTGTTGTATTGACTGTCACTCTCTCAGCGCTGCCACCTGCTGGTCAGATTCGAAGGAAGCTTCCTTTTAAATCGTTGCTCAATTGTCAACACCAGAGGGCGGTGTTTACTCACTCGTTGGTGACATTGCAGTGTAGGAGCAAACCCAAATATTTCTTAGTTCACCTGTTAAATCATTGTGCACAAGAGCTAATTCCAGTGGAAAGTAACGAAGTATTAAAGTAAAAGTACTGTACTTGAGTAAGTATGTCAGATTGTCATTCTTCTTTTAGAAATAAAGCATGTTTTCCTCTTAATTGTAGAAAACCGTTAATCCAGGCTACATTTCTTTCAGTTTTAGATTATGGTGACATTATATATATATGCATTCAACAGCAACAGTGTTAAAACCTCTGAACTCGGTTTATCATTCAGCTCTAAGGTTCATTACAGGAGAAAGATACAGAACTCACCACTGTGAATTATATTCTAAAGTAGAATGGCAATCACGAGGAGAACAGCACTGCCTTTTGTTTGTGTTTAAAGGTCTAGTTGGCATTTTGCCTGATTATTTATCAAGTTTATAGCACATCAGATCAGGTATTCACAGTTTGAGGTCTCAGGACATTTTTAACTTACAGACCCATCGTTTTGACACAGAGACAGGAAAAAAAGCTTTCAACAACTTTCCCCCCTCCCTGTGGAACAAAACCCAGAGACTTTTTAAATTAAATCATTTTATGCCTTTTAATGATTTTAAAGCACTGGTCAAGGACCACCCGCAGTGCTGATGCACTTGTTTTATATAATTTTTATCTCATATTGTATGTATAAATGTGTTTTTATGTGTTGGTTAATTTTATTGAATGTTGTATTTGTGTTTTAGTATCCTATGTTTGCTGTTTATTTTGTGTTGTGTTTTAACAGGGTACCCTTGAAAAAGAGAACTTTTCTCATTGGGTTTTCCCTGTATAAATAAAATAAAATGAATGAATGAATGAAAATGAAATATGTACTTTACTGAGCTCTCAGACTAGATCTGCATATTGAGAATGACTCTTGGATGAGAGTCTTGTTTTTCTAAAAACAGTGTCCAGACGACTACAACAACAGAATCTTTTTCTACAATGGAACACTTCAGGACAAATGAGGGATTACACCAACTTTACTTAAGTAGTTTTTACAATAGCTGCTTTTTACTTTTACTTCACTACATTTGGGAGCAGTAATCTGCACTTTCTACTCCACCACATTTTTTAACTGGACTGAAAAGTAAAACGTACTTTATATATGGTTTGAGGAGTTATTTTGTAGCATATTCATGGCGACATCCTGCGCTAAGATTAAAGTCTTGGCTTTGAGGGAACCAAAATATACATATAAAGGGTCTAGACTTCCTTAAAATATTACTATACAATTTCTATAAGTTTGAATCCTAAATCTAATTATTGCTCAATGTGCCATTTTACTGGGTTCAATATTAGATCTGAAGAGATGAGTATCTGGTCACTTGAGTCCAGTCCTCATGATGTGTGTTTATCTGAAGTCAGAATCAGATTCTTCTAATGCAGCGAAAAGACTGAGACCAAAGGAGAATGCAGTGAGAGGAGAGAGATGCACTTCTGTCTGTGTGGGACATTATGCAAGCTGTTCCATTCTGTTCCATTCACAATAAGCTATATTTATAAATGTTGAATTTGTTTTGTCTCATATTCAAAGAACTTTCTTAATTTTGAAATTTGAAATGTGAAGGATGTATTCTTCAAGGAGAAATCTTGGAATCCTGGAATCTGTTTCGTGAATGAACAATACCTGACGTAATGGTTTAAACCAAAAAAGTTTTAACTTTTAACCAAAGTCACGTGTTGATATTTGATTGTGTTACAGAAACTCATTGGCTGAAGGCTTTGCTCAAGTTGCTTTAGTGTTATTTAAATAATTGACAGGGGCACTAGGAAAACAATGAGACAACCTCAAAACAATGGTTTTACTGGCTCCTTTTTCCCCTCCTTGTTTTTTCAAACACATGTTTTGCATTCAGGTGAGCTCAGTGTCACTGTTAGCATGACGCTATACCTGAACACTGCAGTGGTGGCATAGCAGTCCCACTCCTCCAGGATGGCATCTCAGAACATGTCATTGTCAGAGGATTTGCTATATCTCAGTCTCCAGATCATGGAGGAGGTTCCAGGAGACAGGCTGGTAATCTCTGAGAGCTGGGCAAGGGAAGTCCACAACCAATACATTGGATAATTATCTGTTCTTTTTTCAGGAGGAGCAGGATGAGCGATGCCTGAGCCATACAAAATGTCCTCCACCTGACATCTTCATGAAGGTGCGCTGATGGCCCCCGACGTCCCAGTGGACCTGTGCGCACTGTCCGGCTCTCCATACTCACCGGACCTAAATTGAATAGAGCACCTCTGGGACAATATACATTTGAATGTTGCCGTGTTGGCTCTTTGCACGTTCCGCCCTTTGTGGATAACAGTGTAACAGATAAGAGTGTGGCATCCTTCATACCTTAAACATTTTCCTTTACATATCAGTAAAGATTTTCACCATTAAATAAATCCTTTTTAAAATTGCTAGTGTTTTCAAAGTGAGTGTAAAGTAAAATGAAGTGAGGTAAAAGAATTAATTCATGTTATTTTCTTTACCATCATGTTCTTGGTTTATGTGTTTGAATATTAACCTTCTTCAGATCTGTTCTTCTCACAGTGCATGTGTGGGTGTGTGTGTTGGCGTGTGGGTGTGAGTGTGCATGAGTCTCCTTCCACATTCACTGCAGCCTTTGTGCTGGTGTCTGTCAGTGGTGTTGTCCACTGGCAGGCCCCCATTGTGTTCAACCACTGCTCCTTATTGACACAAGACCCTTGGCGCTCCGTGTTCCCATGGCCCCCCAACCGCAGCGGACGGAAGGCTGAAACTGAAGCCTCCAACCTGGGGAGAGTTTGTTTGCACTCCCCCCTCTCCTTCCCCTCCTCTGGTGCTCCTGGGGTTTGGGGTCTACAGGGACAAGGCAGAACGGATGGCGGCATTGTGCGAGTGCTGTGTCTAAATATCAGTGTGGAGGTGACAGGCAGTCGTGTGGTCAGGGAGAGAAAGAGATGGGAGTGCTCTATTGAACTCACTCAGAGCCACAGGTCAATGGCTGAACAAGCATTAATGGATTCATTTCAGAAGATTATATTCTGATCTGTATTATCTTCTCAATGACCTGCTGTGACCCCACACTGGTGTGGAGGCAAATCTGGCTCTCATGCACAAAGAGTTCACAGTTTGACCACTCATTCAATCCAGAGCAGCTCATCTGTATCATCTGTATCATCTGTATCATCTGTATCATCTGTATCATCTGTATCATCTGTATCATCTGCATATAGTCATAAAGGTCTTGTTCTTATAAGAGCTGGAGCCTGAAGGACTATGGGCCTTCTGTGCACAACACAATCAATTTATTCACGCTGAGTTCTACAGAGGCAACAAGTGCATGGACAAACGCAACTAATTTTAACATAATATATTGAGACAATATATAAACTGCCCCCTGTTTTTAAAAAGTTTAAAGTGCAATCAATATTATTATTATTATTATTATTATTATTATTATTATTATTATTATTATTATTATTATTATTATTATTATATTATTATCATTATTATTATCATTATTATTATCATTATTATTATTATTATTATTATTATTATTATTATTATTATTATTATCATCATTATTATTTATTTATTTTTACCTTGATAGGAAGGGCTTATCGGTGGACCCTCAGACTTATTCTTCATTGATTCCTTTTTGTTCATCATCTGATAAAAGGGAACTATTAAGCTATGCTCATATAAAACATAAAAAAGAGAGCTGGAACTTATTTCCAGTCAATTAACCATTCTGGGCTGAATTCCAATCAGTTTGTACTCCAAACCCACATTTATTTACTTTCAAAAGGGTTCAGAAACAGGTTTAGTTTGATTTTGGGGTTATTTTAGTTTAGGTGTTTTTGTGTGTATATGTTTAGTGAGACCTACGATGTAGACCACACATAACATCAGCCCCAGTCATTCGAGTCAACCAATCCCAGAGAATGTACTATTTAAATATATTTAGCTATTTAAAGCTACATTAGTTGGCCATTTGTCTGATACGCCCTCTTGTGGTGGTATCCTGCAGCACAGCTTTAATGCCATGTAAAAAATAACATTGTTGTCAGTGTCCCAATTACAATGCAAAGAGTATGATGGGATGCGTTTGGTGCAAATAACTCGTTCAGGATGCATGCAATGTTCTGCATGTATTTACTGCAACAGTGGAACACTGTGGTGAAAAACATAAACAGCCACGAGAAAAGCATTAGCATGTGAATAACCAAAGGGCCATTACGACGCGGAGAGTTCACTGCATGTGCTGCGCGGGCCTCTCTTCTGTCCGATTCTATTCAAACGGACTTTTATTTAGAACCACCAACTCAAAGTCAAGTCCAAGTCACTTACACACAAGCCACTCAAACTCTGACAACATCGCTTTCAACTTCTATGTAGCTTCTGTATTTGCCCCATGTCATGCCCATCACATGTGGTTGTGGCATCTTCTTAACCCAGTGCCAGTCTTGCCCCGTCAGAGCAACACGTGTGTGTAAAAGTATTGTGCACCTTTCTCTTCTGCCTCTGTGTGCGGCCAGGCCTGTTTGTTTATAAGCATCTGTCAGAGCTATGACTGAGTCCTCCGGATCATCTGAGCGCACGTCCCCGCGCACCGGCGGAGAGAGAGCACGCGAGTTTGTGTGTGTGCGCGCGTGTGTGTCTGTGTGTGCACGCGCGTGTGTGTGCGTGTGTGTGCGTGTGTGTGTGTCTAGGGGAAGGTGCTGGTTCCCACAGCTCAGATCTAATTCAGCTGTAACTCAATCTCCGTGTGAGTAGCGCTGCTGCAGCCTCCCTGCGCTCCCTCCGGAGCGGCAGCGTGTGTGTACGGAGACGTTTCCCCTGCAGAAGCTCGGATCAGTTTACTGTGTCAACGCCAGGAGGCTGACGGCAGCAGCCTAGTTCACATTTATACTGCTGCTCGACACTCTACACTCACCATTCGTATCCTCAGGTGCTTATTGGACAGTGTTTGGGTATGAAGTCTGTGTGTCTGCCGGTTTATTACACTGCAGTGAAGACAGGACACCATTACAATTAAGTATGCTTATGGTGCTATAAGAGAAGACCTAAAAGTGTGAACATTTGTCAAGAGAATATATAAAATAAGATAAATATGAAAAATAAAAATCCCTATGAGTTTAACAATGACAAATTTGCATTAGGTAATTGCGCCAACTGCAATAAATGTTTCTCTTTAAAAAAAAAAAAAAAGGTACTTTTAGCAATCACATTACTTATTACTATTCCTTGAACCGACACATTAACGTGGTGGAGGGGTTTTAGCGCCCAAATGATCCCAGGAGCTATGTTGTCAGGGGCTTTAAGACCCTGGCAGGATCTCCCAAGGCAAACAGGTCCTGGGTGACGGGTCAGACAAAGATCGGTTCACAAGCCCCCTTCGAACAGTAATATATAGTCGGCCTCACCACTACGCACAGTTCGGGCTCTGGAACCCATCTCCTCGCGAGGGGCTGGACGCTCCACTTCTCTGGTGTTGCCCGCGGGGAGAGGCGGTGAGCTGGCGCTCAGCCGCCACATATTGGAGGTACGCGTCCCTACGCCTTCCGGTTGGGGACAGGTCTCTCACTGTTGTGTTACGGGCCGAACAGCAGTGTAGAGTACCCGGCCTTCTTGGAGTCCCTGGGAGGGGTACTGGACAGTGCACCGACCGGGGACTCCGTTGTTCTACTGGGGGACTTCAACACCCACGTGGGTAACGCCAGTGACACCTGGAGAGGGGTGATCAGGAAGAACGGTTCCCCGATCTGAACCCGAGCGGTGTTCAGTTATTGGACTTCTGTGCTAGTCACGGACTGTCCATAACGAACACCAGGGGCAGAGTTGTCAACCGATCACCACCAGGTAAGAGAGTTGGATACGCTGGCGGCGGAGGAAGCCGGACAGACTTGGCAAGCCCAAGCGCATTGTGAGGGTCTGTTGGGAACGTCTTGCGGAACCCTCTGTCGGCAGGGTCTTCAACTCACACCTCCGGGAAAGCTTCTTCCAGATCCCGGGGGAGACTGGGGACATTGAGTCCGGGTGTACCATGTTCTCTACCTCCATTGTCAATGCGGTGGCTCGCAGCTGTGGTCGCAAGGTCTCAGGTGCCTGTCACGGCGGCAACCCCCAAACCCAGTGGTGGACACCGGAAGTAGGGGATGCCATCAGGCGGAAGAAGGACTATCAGGCCTCTTTGGCTTGTGGGACTCCTGAGGCCCTTGACAGGTATTGGTGGGCCAGGCGTGCCGCAGCTTGTGCTGTCACAGAGGCAAACAGAGGCTGAGAGGAGTTTGGGGAGGCCATTGAGGGGGATTATCTGTCGGCCCCAAGGAAATTGTGGCAAACCGTCCGGCGCCTCAGGAGGAGGAAGCAGTGTTTCACCAACACTGTTTATGGTGCGGGTGGAGACCTGCTGACCTCGACTGGGGATGTCGTCGGACGGTGGAAGGAGTACTTTGAGGACCTCCTAAACCCCTCTGTCACATCTTCTGAAGAGGAAGCAGAGACTGAGGACTCGGAGGCTGACTCATCCATCACCCAAGCCGAAGTCACTGAGGTTGTTGGCAAACTCCTCGGTGGCAGCACTCCGGGGGTAGATGAGATCCGCCCTGAGTACCTAAAGTCTCTGGATGTTGTAGGACTGTCCTGGCTGACACGTCTCTGCAACATCGCCTGGCGATCGGGGACAGTGCCTCTGGACTGGCAGACCGGGGTGGCGGTCCCTCTGTTCAAGAAGATGGACCGGAGGGTGTGTTCCAACTACAGAGGGATCACACTTCTCAGCTTCCCCGGTAAGGTCTATTCCAGGGGTACTGGAGAGGAGAATCCGACCGATAGTCGAACCTCAGACTCAGGAGGAGCAGAGTGGTTTTTGTCCTGGTCGTGGAACACTGGACCAGCTCTATACTCTCCATTGGGTGCTCGAGGGTTCATGGGAGATTGCCCAACCAGCCCACATGTGCTTTGTGGATCTGGAGAAGGCTTTCAACCGTGCCCCTCGGGTGCCCTTTGGGGGGTGCTCTGAGAGTATGGGGTCCGGGGCCCTTTGCTCAAGGCTGTCCGGTCCCTGTATGATCGGAGCAGGAGCTGTGTTCGCATTACCGGCAGTAAGTCAGACCTGTTCCCAGTGCGTGTTGGACTCCGCCAGGGCGGCCCTTTGTCACCGGTTCTGTTCATTGTTTTTATGGACAGAATTTTTAGGCGCAGTCAGGGGTCGGAGGGTGTCCGGTTTGGGACCACAGGATCTCATCTCAGCTGTTTGCATACAATGTTGTCCTGATCAAACCCAGACGTGCAACATGCACTGGGATGGTTTGCAGCCAAGTGTGAAGCAGCCGGGATGAGAATCAGCACCTCCAAATCCGAGACCATGGTTCTCAACCAGAAACTCTCCTGCCCTCTCCAGGTGGGTGGGGAGTCCTTACCCCAAGTGGAGGAGTTTAAGTATCTCGGGGTCTTGTTCATGAGTGAGGGAAGGATGGAGCGTGAGATTGACAGGCGGATCGGTGCAGCGTCCGCAGTGATGCGGTCGCTGCATCGGACTGTTGTGGTGAAGAAGGAGCTGAGTCGAAAGACAAAGCTCTCGATTTACCGGTCAATCTACGTTCCTACCCTCACCTATGGTCATGAGCTTTGGGTAGTGACCGAAAGGACAAGATCACGGATACAAGCGGTCGAAATGAGTTTCCTCCGCAGGGTGGCTGGGCGCTCCCTTAGAGATGGGGTGAGGAGCTCAGTCACATGGGGGGAGCTGGGAGTAGAGCCACTGCTCCTCTACGTCGAGAGAGGCCAGCTGAGGTGGCTCGGGCATCTGTTCCGAATGCCTCCTGGGCGCCTCCCTGGGGAGGTGTTTCGGGCATGTCCCACCAGAAAGAGGCCCCCTGGAAGACCCAGGACACGCTGGAGGGACTATGTTTCTCGGCTGGCCTGGGAACGCCGCAGATACCCCCGGAGGAGTTGGAAGAAGTGTCTGGGGAGTGGGAAGTCTGGGAGTCCCTGCTTAGACTGCTGCCCCCGCGGCCCGGCCCCGGATAAGCGGAAGAGGATGGATGGATGGATGCAATCACATTAATCCAAAGAGCTCATACTATATTAATAACAATCTCAACATATGCCTTTTCAGATTCATAGTGAAACCCCCAAACAAAATGCCCATCAGTGACTATTTGGAACGAATGAGGGATTACACCGACTATTTGGAACATTACTTAAATGAGCTGCTGCTCAAAGTGTGAGTGAAGTGAGAGGAAGTGCCTCAGTCACAAACAGACTGATTTAGGGCAGTGTGGGAGCGCGCTGTTATGGGCGTGTGATCGGACCAGAGGGACTCATGTTTCTGTGGGCACCATTGTTGAGGCCAGACCTGGAGCCTGTGGGATTCAATATTTAAGTGTTTACACAGTAACTGGGCTATTGTTTGTAGTTGTATGTATACTTGTGGGTAAGCGTATGCAGCACAGAGTAAGACATCTCATCTTTCCATGTGTTAAGGTGCTGTAGTTATTGGTAACATCTCATCCATGCTGCACCGCATACTGTTACGTAACACTGAGGTCTTCACCTCGAGAGAACAAAGTGCCTTCTGAAGCACTAATTATATGTACAGTGCCGTCCAATGGCACGCTTCCATATTTTATCAGTTTTGTCAATATTAGCTGAACGTGTGCAGACCTAGACATAGACCATTAGATCACAACCTTTTTTACCTTTTGTTTTCTTCTGAACAGTGGTGGAAACTAACAAAGTACAGAAGTAAATGTCCTGTACTCAAATAAAGTTTTTAGCTATTTGTACTTTCTTTAATTATGTTTTGAAGTGGGAAGTGGATAAGTTAAAGTAAACACTTTAACTTCATTACATTTGAGAGCAGGTTTCACTACTTTCTACTCCCCTTTTCAACTGGTGACATTCTGCCTAAAGGTTTTGAGTTCAAACAAATATATAAAATTCACTTGAAAATTAAAAAAAAAGATTCATATTGCTATTGCGATTTCTTGATCAAAATCACCACATTGAACGCTTTAATAGTTCTCAAAATCTGTATAATACACAATACTTTTTACTACTTTTACTTTTGCTTCTATATCTGTACTTCTACTTACAGTAAATTACACAATTGAGTACTTCTTCCGCCACTGCTTCTTCAAGGCATTTGACTCTCTTTCAAAATGATTCCAAAGAAACATTTTTTGTGACTCTTTCAATGTGCGTGAGTGGCGGCTCTTGTCTAAGCTCCTGTGGTGACAATGCTTCTTTATGTGTGCGTCATTGTCCATTTCTTTAATGCCAAACTTCAGGACAGTTTTTCATACCCATCAATTCATCATCTGTCAAATGTAGATTAAATGCTGACATTTATTTGGAAAAGACGGGTTGAGTGCAGAATCTTGACTTTTTGGCCTAATCTAAGGGGAAGCCTAGTCAAACTGGACAATGAAATCCCTGTGCTGTTTAATTGTATACATTACAATCTTATATTGCTACCCTCATGTAGTAAGCCTGTCCATATCTTCAGAATATGTGCGTCATTATTCCAACAGGCGGCTCAGACTGAGGCCCGTGTTACAGCAGCACCCAACAATGACAAGAGCCGAGATGTCTGCTTGATTGGTCTGTGTGACCCGCCCAGTGCAGACATTGTGTGGTGTGCGGGTCCCCAAGCCCAGCGCATTCAGTCCAGTGTTATCCGATAAGGCACTGCTTCCTGCATCAGCTGCTGCCCACAATGCAACACTCGCTCGGACTTGGGTCAATTATAATGGACAACAATCAGAGAAATAAAAACCCCTCACATAAATATGCAGTGGTAACGTGGCTAAACAACAAGGTCATTGTTTGGTTTTCCTGAGTAAAACCTAAGGGACATTTGACATGAAATCATTTTTATTAAGAGAATCACTCGACCAAAACGTTATGACCACTGTAAACAGAAGGTCATTGTGTCACCTGTTTGTGAGTGGGGTTTTATTATGCAAAGAGTAAATGGATATTTTATGATGACATTTCATTATGCTAACTTGGAAACATGGACCAACAAACTGAAGTTGAGAAGAATTGGTCACAGCATGTTCAGAATACAGCTCCTGTGAGGAGTTTCTGTTTGCAGCTGTCAGTGTCAAATATTGGTTAAAGAAAAGTTCTCCTTCCCGCACGCGAGAGTACAAATCTAACAAGGCTACCGGCAATCAGGATCTTTTTTTCAGTGACTGGGAACAAAAAAAGTTGGTCATTTGGAACAAAATAGTTTAGTGTTAATTTTCCAGCAGAAATCCTCAATGTCTCCATGTGTTATTTAGCTTCCTTTATTTTTTCCTCATAAGCAGTCATGTTTGTTTTGATACAGACAGACCCTGTCTGTGTAATCCACCTCTCATTTACACCCATTTGAACTAAAACCGGTGTACAAACTACATTTAATGTAATTATTTAGAAATGGGAAGGTACATATGAATTAACATATAATTTATGCCAGATTTACAATAATATGCATTTTCTTTGGAAAGTATTTGAGAAGTAGTGTATTCTCTGCTGGCCAGGCCATTTAATTATCAGTTTTATCATAACATTGATATGTTAAAATATGTCACAATGTCAATAGCAATCACAACACAGAATTATGATATAATCCATTTGTTGGTCTACATACGTGCAACAATTCTCCCAGCAGACAAAATAAACACATGTGAAACAACGTCTTTATACCACATTGTGAGGCCTACATTAGGAAGTTGTTTTACCAACTGTGGTCGTCTTAAAAGCTTCTGATCAAGAGTGCACATTATTATACTATTCATGCAATGTGAAGGAGCCGAAAGGGAATAGTGGCTCATTGGTGCATGCAATTTGAATCAAATATTGGTCAGCAGCTTATTTTAAAATAGGTAAAGTTGTGAGATGAGGGAAATTAAAGCTGGGAGAACATGATTTTCACACCGCAAAGCAGGAAGTAGGTGTTTAAATTCGCAGGGCTTTTGATGCAAAAAAAGTCAGGGATCCCAGCTTGTGTGTAAAGAAAATGTTGAAGAACAATTGTAACTTTGTTCATAAGTGCTAATTCAAAGGTCAGGACTTTCTTTTTTTCCAGCTGTGTCACAGTAAAATAAGTTAACAGTTGTTTTATATGAATGACATTAGCCTGCCTGTCCATTAGGTTATCTGGAGAGGCACATATGGTGTTAAAAGGAAAGCACTCAATTAGGTTACGTATATGAGGAGACTGATACCAGAGATAACATGAAGAGCAGTAAATACAATTGGCCAGCTAATAGCCCCTGGCACCTCTTTAATGTCTCTGCACAGGCTGTGCGCACATAGGTTTCCATCCGTATAGACAGGTACTGTACACTCACACTGGTCATGTTTTCCCACCAGAAGCTAGGGATTGTGGGAAAATCCTGGTGCTGGGTAATTGATTCCGCCCTGCCAGCTCCATTAGAGAGAGCGGCAGAGTCTCACACACACAGGATGAAGGCGGATTCCATTCCTACTTTGTGAACTTTTTTTTGTCTTTTATTTGACAAGTGATACCCATTGTTGTTTGTGTAATAATTTTTCATCATATTTTATGTTGTGGATGACATGAAACTCTCGGGGTGCAAACTGCATGTCCTCCCTATGTTAATATGAGTCCTCCTCAGGTCCTCGGTTCTCCCTCCCACCCGCCAGTAACAGAATGCATCTGTAGCCCCTCACGGCAACTACTGTTGTGATTTTGGGCGTTACAAAAATAAATTGAATTGAATTGAAAGTCAGTCCTGAGATTATGCAGCCTAAGGCCCAAAGTAGGCTCCAGTCCACAACCTCAACTCGTAGGACTTGAGTTGAAAATGGAGAAACAACACTTAACACTTCGTTAAGTGCTCGGGGCTAATCAGCAATGTGGTAAGCAAAGAGCACGAGACCTATAATTTTATATAAATATATCTGGCTCTGAAACTTTACTGTTGGTGGTTTATAAAGTGTTAGTTTTCCTGGACTGAAAACAACCACATTATTAACATTAGTTATCAGAGCTGCTTAGCCTCTGTTGTGCCTTTAATATCACTTAATATTGCATTTTTTGTAGTATGTGGTAAACATGAATGAGAAACCAAAGCAAACTTCAAAGTGGGCGGGACTATTAAACTTCATTTGGCTACTTTATTAATCCAAAAATAAAGTAAATGAGCTCCTGTTTGTATTTTACAGTGTCACAATACAAAGCTACTTAAAGGGGCTGTGTCCAATTATTATTATTATTTTGTGTAATAAAGTAAAATGAGTTTTTCCCAGGTACTGATATATTGTAAAATCAGCTATTTGGGTCAAAATAATATTATAGAGCATTTTACTGTATTCTTCATGAAGCAGGAAGTGCACTGTTAGCATGGTAATGTTTGTATGCTTTATAGTGACGGCAAAACTCGCTCTGGCTGTCACGGTGAATAATTAGGATGAATGTTTTGGGCAAATGAGCAATACCTGTGGACTGCAGAGCAAGAGTTTCAAATTAACTATTTCTGGTTTTTAGTGTTTTAGACAAAATCAGGTACAGCACCTTTAAAACCTCTTCACAGTAATTTATAGTGAAAAGAAATATAATATAATTGATTCTCTGTGTTATGCAACAAACATGTCTCATATGGGCAGTTGCTCTTTTCATCGTCACTGTTGTGAATGTGTTTGACCCTAATTGGAGTGACAGAGCGAGATGCTTTTCTGCCATTACACCACCTGCTGCCCCCGTCCAACACACACAAATATACCCTCTGACCTGCCCACCCTTTTCTCCCCTTCACAATTGCACACATACAATCACACACAATTGCCACTTTTTCTTATCGTGCCCACTCCAACCGCTCCCACTTTTATCACACAGCCCTGGGGCTCGGACACATCCAGTCTGCCTCCATTGAGCCCTTCCTATCCCTGATGAATAGCTATTTACCATTCATAGGGCTCTTATCAATCACAATCATTGCTGTATTACAGCAACTCCTCCACATCAAAGTCCCCATGAAAGCGTCACAAGGGATAGCAGAGGATTTTGATGTTTTCTCGTACGCACAAGCATAAACATCACTAATAGCTGTGTTACTTTTGGCACTGGGCTTAGTCCAAGACTTTTCGTATTGTGCCATCGTAGTTAAGACACACATCCTTTTAATTATTATCATTATTTTTTTAAATCTGCACTGAAAAAATTGCAAATTGTACTTGCACAACATATAAACACACAATCCGCCACAATCCACCTCAGCAGAAACTTGTATTTGAGTGCTTGGGCATACTCTCAGGCTGATTGACACATAGCTGTCAGTAGTTCAGGGACTGTACTTTAAATTGCATCTATTACTCGATGCACATTTTTTCCAATCAATGCACTGTTTGCATTGAACTTTCCAAACCTTGTAATAACTATTCGTCTATCCAGACAGCTGTTGCATGAAATAGAGATCAATCTGTATATGGCGTGTCTTTGTCACAGTTTTGTCATGTGTTGCATGAGCTCAGACATGTGTGCGTGCAGGAGAGAAATAATTATGTCAATTATCCTGCACTCGCTGAAGCTCCACACAGGGCTGTAGCCTGTCGTCCATTTGCTGGTTGTGAAATATTAATCACACGCAGCTGCCTGTCTGTCAGGGTGCACTGTGCCCTGTCCCAGCTCCACACAGTGAACCTGTCCCACAGCCGTGTTCATGCGTTCACATGAAGATCAGTGACACTGCCCCATCGCCCGGGCATCTGCACGCCCAATGGCCCAGCTGTCCCAGGATTAGACCAATCGAAGGATGACACACTTTCAATGACCTTTGACTCTGCTCATGACAATAAAGACATGCACACTGTGTATCTATATGGCAGTTAAAGGTGCACTGTGTAACCTGCTTGTCTGTGACGTTGTTGCTTTGCCTGGAATGTTCCACAGTATGACATTAAACTTATTGATTTTCGCAATTATTAAATTACTGGTGTTTTTATTGATACAAAAAAAAAATTATAATCTTGTTACCAGCAACACAAAATACTGAAACCTTTTCTGCCAGGGTTCACCGATCTCAGACAGAAATGTCTTTTAGCTATGCCATTTGTCAAATTTATTGGGTGGCATTAATTTCACTATGAAGGCTGAATGCAGGTAAGTTAAAGTGTAAACTAAAGTGCAACTAAATTGTTCTTTCCCATCTACTTATTATAACATTACCAAGCAAGTTGTTATAGGGATATGTAAAATTGACTTCAGTGATGTTTTTTTTACTATGGTATGTTCCCACTTTATTAGTTTACACAAAGTTGTATTTCAATTGATTCATTGAATATTCCTGTGTTGTCCTGCATTTGAGTGCTCAGAAATACGTGAATTAACAGGAAGTCATTGGATCCATTTCTATTGTTAAGCCGTTTCAGACGTAAAATATGAATCTATGTATGTTATAATAATACTGAATACCCCCCAAATACATGATATGTCTTCTTTAAACTGATGATTAACGCAGACTAGTCAGTAAATAAATGTACTGTTATCACTAGGTTCTGACATACAGTTAATATTTTTGACGTGATTATTGTATTGTGTAAAAGGACTTGACCTCACAAAGTAAGTAAGAGTCCTACCCACACAGGTCCATCTAAACCACACAAATCTCTGTCTGTCTGCCTGCAGTGGGCAGGGTGCAGCTCGGGCACATGTCTCGGTGACAGACGGTGACATGGGAACGACCCGGGCTGGTTTAAATCAGGGCCTAACCGCGGGCCGTCCTGCCGTGGGGGGGTTCCTGGATACTTCACATTCCTGGTGCGACGGAGGACTGTGAGAACCAGCCGACCAGGGCAGAAATACTCCTTGGTCTTAAAAGGCTGCAAAAATGAAGCGTGTGTGTGGGTGTGTGTGAAGGCACGCAGCACAAGTACATGTTTGAGTGGTGCGGTTGTCTGACACTGTGTGGATGGTTTGTGGGCTGTTCAACATAAAGTACATAGAGAAATATGTGTTTGAAACGGTTATGGAAGAAATGTTTGAGGTTTTGTAAAATATATTTTCATTTAATAAACAACATTTTGTATAACGTTGAAGTAGTGCTTGCAGCAATACAAAATTAGGGCACGATGAAGGCTGAATATACATTTGTACTTATTACATTGGACAAACTAGCTGCATTGTTTCAAGTGTTACAACAAACACTTCAACACATTCAATTAACATAATTTAACTGGGATACTTATTATAATATGAAAATATATGGTAAACAAGTATGAAACACAACATATCACCTTGCAAATAGTGGCTCACTAAACTGTGAACTTGGCTCGAGCATACAGAAACAAACAATTTATTGCACTACACAATTATTTTGCATCATCAACCAAAATGGTGCAAGCCTCAGTTACCTTACAGTGAATCTGGAAAGTTCACTTTTTCCACATTTTGGTGTGATCCCTCATTCGTCCAGGAGTGTTCCATTGTAGAAAAAGGTTCAATTGTAGTGTTAAGTTTTACTCAAGTGAGAGTAACTGATTTATAATATGACGTTACTGTAATTGGAAAGGCAAAAACATGTGTCCAAAAACGTTACTCAAGTAAATGTAAATGAGTAAATGTAACTGAATACCTCTGGTTACAATCATTGTTTTGATTACATTTGTACTAGTTATTCAGCTCTGAGTTGGACCCATTCATTCATTCGCTTCCATGGATCAATAAGTCATTGCTTCCACTGTGCGTGTTTATGGCATTCCTGCTCGTCTTCCCACTGATGCCTAATCGCCATTAAACTGATCCTGTGGGGGGCCCTGACAGCTGAGTGTGCCCACTTTCCCATGCTTTCGGGGGTCAGGGGTCATGGTGCAGCTACCAGCGCAGTTGTTCCGGGGCCCGCAGTGCACAAGGCCTCTCCTGTGTGGTGAACATCTCAGGCGTTTGCACCAGGACAGAGGGGAGCGTCCCGTGTGAATGTGCCCCAACAATCACTCACTGAAACGGGACAGCCAGAGGATCTGTGCTGTTTGTTCTTAGGGTTTGTGGAGGGGTGCGCCGGTTGTCGAGGTAACCGTGATCGTGAACTTCTGACAGTGAGGCCTCCTGTTTGTTTAAATTAATGAGCAGAGGTGGAAGAAGGACATAAAGTCAAGAATGAACATAAACAACATAGAGCTGATTTATTCCCTTTGATATATTGTTAAAGAGAGACATTTTGTGCTTTTTCCAGATACTTATATATGTAGATCATCATTTTACCCATTTTAAACAGCAATATTGATCTAAAACGGCTTTGTAATAGAAACAGATCCATTGACTTCCTGTTAAAACTGCAGAACTGATAAGCTCCTCTTCATAGAGACATTTCACTGTAACAAGCAGCAGAGTGTCATTGTTTTTATTTTTGAAAGTGGCTACGTGACATTTTTGAAAGAATCACTCAGAGTCTTCATTTTTCAAACAGCATAGGCAAGTGAAAACAGGAATTTTCCCTTGAGCCTCTGTTCCAAAACAATACAAGATTACCCAAACATGCATCAATCAATCAAAATACAACTCTGAGTAAACTAATCATGAGAAAACAGTCTGAAGTTGATTTTGCATGATATGTCAATGTTAAATGTTTTGCTCCTCAAACCCTTCTATCTAAAGTGAGGGTCTTGCTATCAATTGATGACTAACCGACGGTGGTTAGTGCACCTTGAATTCATACAGATTCACACTCCTTTCAAATTAAATGATAATGCCTTTAATTGTTTGTTTTTTCCAGGTTTGTTTTGAGGAGTCCTGGGGCTAAAAAGCCATTTGAACACTTGACACGGCCCACTTGACTTTCCCTCAGACTTTCTGTGCAGTTGCAGTTACTCCCTTGTGCTTCCTGCCAGGTGGATGGCAACATGTCAGTGCCATTCCAGGTGACTGATAAGATCCTCTGTGTTAAGCTCTTTTGGCACACATTTTTGTCTATAGCGTTTGATGTTGCCACTTCACCCAAAGGCAAACTATTACAAAGTTTTGCTGTAGCATGTACAATCTTGAACTGTAATTAAATGTTTTATTTGATTTCAATGCACGGACCAAAGTCATTATATCCTTGTGTTGCTGCAGGCTGCATTTGATCATTTTAGAAAATCCTTTCAAACAGTAGCCCATAGTCCATTGGCAAGAAACTTCTTTATAAAGATTCAACAATCAGAGCATGAGTGTTTAAATAGGGCCTCTATCATGTTATCAAAAGCTGACTCTGAGACACAGGAGGCTTTTGGCAGCTCTAAGCCACACCACACGTCAAACGGGATGGCAGTGAAACAAGGCGATTGTTGGGGAGTGCTGGTGTTAAAGCGCACGGTAATCCCAGAGCGTTTGGGCCTGATCCGCCTGGATTTGCTATAAGCATCGACGCAGGTGTCGGAGATAAGACCACAGGTTCACACACGGAGAATGAGAATGTGGAAACAAGAGGAGCAAGAAAAAACAAACAAACCAAGGTCACATGGGAGAGAGGGGTACCACAGGGAACCCCCTTAGGACCAAATGCATTTTAATAAAAAGCGCTTTACCTTATTTGTCCGGTCTTAAAAACATGAAAAACAGAACTAGTTAATTTTAAATTGTTTGCAGCGGTTCAAACTCATTCCTCACTTTTCTATTTTTACACTTGACACAATGGTAATGCTAACAACAACTAGCATGCTAACAGTGCACCAGACAACACTTCCTGGTTCACTGCGGATAAAAACGCTTTATAATTATATGCAGGCACCACTCTTATTTTGACTCAAAGAGCTGCTTTTTAAATATAAAACAATAATATACAATATATTTGTACTGGGGGATTTTTTTTTAACTTTCTCACATGAAAAAAATTGTACAGCCTCTTTGAGTAGGTGAAGTACAGGAATTATTTTATTACTCTGGAATATATAAAAAGCATTGTAAACCACACTATCAAGACTCAATACACACACATTTTGGTTCTTTTCTGTGCATCAAATTAATAAAAAGTTTTTATAAACATCAGTCACACTCCTTTTTACAGATTAAAATATAAATTACACATTCAAAATGACATGCATTACCAGACATTTCAGACCAAACAGCTAATTTGACCAACTTTTGGTTTTCAAATTCACTGACACCCAATATCACACATGCGGGACAGTAAAGCCGTGAGATGGAATGAAAGCGAAAGGTGATAATGTCTGTAAAGAAACGTGCAATCTGAGCAAACAGAGGCACAAAGGCCGAGAGCTGACAGCGTCTGCAGGGCATCTCTCCTGCTCTGCTCCCTCACTGTATTGTAGACAGTAATCCCATGTTATGACAGGGCAGAGGTTGCAGCGAGCTCTTCCCACAGGTTGGAGGGATGAGTCAGACGCGTCCAAAACAGAGCAGCAAGAAGGAACCTGCTCAGATGATTCTGTCAGCAAAAGGAAACACTGCCACTGCAAAATAAACAGTTTCTATAACAACGAGGAATGCTTAAAGGAATGACATTAACAAGAATAATGCATCGCTTGTATTGAGTATTTATTCCTCTGCAGTTCAAATATTCTTTCTGAAGATAAAGTAAATTTAATACATATTTTTGTCCTCTTTTTGGTTTTGAACTACAGTAAAACAATTGTGTAGTCTTATTTCAGACCTCGTTTAGCTCTAGATCTAGAATAGTTTTAGACATGGACTAAATCTGTTGGTACTTGGAGGGCCAAATATTTTCTTAGGTGGTACTTGATGTGAAAGGTTTGAGAATGACTGATCCAAGCAATTAAATCTAACCTTGTCAAAATGACTAAATCCGGGATAATTGCTCCAGATTCAAGTAATTCAAGTAATTTTAACATAAAGCTGTTGTTTTTTTCTGTAAATCAAACACATCCGTATTTATGCAGTCCAATACAAAAATAAAAAAGCGTTTCTAGTTGCCGACAGCAGCGGCCGCTCCTCCCGTCTCGTCTTTGAACATGATAAGATACAGTGTTGATGAAGGACCAGGAAGCATGACGGCTATTTTAAGACTTTGGGAACCGTCGCTTGTGAAGTGAGGAAAAGTTGGCATGAGACACAAAAAAGTGGGCTTATGTGAGTGCGTGTGTAACAAGGGGGATGGTGGGAACGCACTGGGAATGTCAGAAAGCCAAAGAAGGGGAAAGAATGAAAACAAAACAGCAAAGCAGCAAAGCAGCAAAGCAGTGGTTTATGCCCACAGAACAAAGATTGAGAGAGGGGTTTTTGAGTATATAATTGGCCTGTTCCCTTTGGCTCCCAGACTTGGTGACGAGGGGATAGAAGATATTTGCAACCACTGGGACAGAAAGATATTAGAACTTCAGAGGTGATGTGGGAACCTCAATGCACCACCAGTGTTTAATTACAGTTGCTCCACATTACAAACAAAACACACAACTTGTACCCTCCAGAACTTCACAGAGACCCCATGCTTTTCTCTGTGAGCCGCCTTGTTGTGACTTAAGACGAATGTGACCCTAATGTGCCGCTGAGAATGCATGTTTGTGTCCACTTTGCAAACCGCGCTTGGAAAGCCCCTGCATCGCCGTATGTCTTAGAGCTGCTGTCTCACAGTTTGTTCAGCTATTTCTGTGCTCTACGTTATTATACAAAACACTGCAAGGAAACCGAAGAGGAGGCTAAAGTTCTCACAGGGAGGAATTGTACAGTGGTTAATGTTTGTGTTTTATTATGTTTTGGGCAATATGACTTATGATTTAACATGACTCTGAAAATCGCAGTATTTCAATGTTTTGCCTAAAAGTTTGTTGCTGTCATGACAATCTTACAAATAGTCAGTGGAGGATAGTAACAACATGCTAAACTAAAGGTTCTGTACAAACGTAAAATGTATGTTACGTATTATATTGTATTGTAATGTATTTGTACTTTAATGAAGTAAGTAAAAAGTACGTTTAGAGTTGGAACGGCCATGATGACATCCAAGAGATTTTGAGTCACAGACCAGGTTTTGACAAAAATATAAAAATAAAAACGACTAATAAATTAACTTATACATTCAGTTGCTTCCTTTGACCAAAAAGCTATACAATTCTTTATTAATATCACTACATTTGACGCTTTAGTAGTTCTCAAAACCTGTGTGTTTTTTTTAAATATTTCTGGTACTTCAAAACTTTGACTTAAGTAAAAGAAAAAGTATTACATAAAAAAGACTTGAGTAAATTTTTGCCCTGTATCTGCACTTCTTCCATAGTGTCAAAAACAAGTATTTTAGACTTGGCTCTCGGACATTTTAGGGTAACGCTTTACCAGTTCATGACGGGATACAGATAAAGCAAGTGTAGTTAGTTCTTCTGAGAAATGAACCCTTTCAGTCTTGCTTGCTTCACTGTTTTGATGTAGATTTGTTGTGAATGAGTCCCAGCCCCTTTTATTCCTGAAGGCAAAAGTTCCCAAGAAGCTCTGCTCTGGCATCAAAGCTATTTTATGATCACCCAAACTCTGTTCTTTTACATGTTCATTGTGACTCTAGTGCCCTGTGCCTCCAGCTGCCCCTCTGAGGCAGATTTCACACAGCGTAACAGTGTCCACGAGTGTCATATGAAGATCCTCTCTCTCCCACACTCCCCTCGCTCAGTCCTATGAACACACACATTCGAATGGCCGCTCAGTGTCCAGCTCTGGGCGGTGTTCCCATCCCCACGGTCTTTCCCAGCACAGACAATGCTTTGTATCCCACAAAGGAAGCTCTCATCCTGGCTCTAGGGCCCCCGTTTGGCCCTCCATGTCCCCCCCGAGATCGGCCCCTCGAGCTGGACCTGTGGAGGTGCCAAGACCCAACATCTGTGTGACTGAGGCGAAAAGACCTCGTAGAAGTTCTCACACTTTTGAGGGCTGACATTTTTCTGTTTGTGGATTCCTTAAGCGAGTGTGAGTCAGTGGGCCCTGGGAGAGTCCAGAAAATAAATTATGTAAGAGGACCGGTGCCAGAACTGGCCCGTCAATGAAGCACGTGTCCCAAGCTGACCGCCCCAAACACTGACTGTAGAACGGGGTCAGTCTAACAAGAAGGCACGCAGCAGACAGGGGCCAGCAGTGAAACGCACGGAGCAACAGATGGACAGAAGGAGGAAGGAAGTGGAAGAGAGGAGAGAATCGATTTTGGATTAAAATGACAGTGAAATGGGAGTTTGAATCAAAAGTCTTTATTACATTTTCAGTCAGTTGTCAGTGTGCTGCTCCAAAACATTTGCATAGTGGAGAAAGTCCTGTACAACCAAGTGTGCACTGTGTTGTCAAGGTGGTGCAGTCAGACACAGATTCTGTTGTGACTCTGTAGTGTCTGTTCATCACATACAGCACAGAGCTTCAGTATATGTTGTTTGCATCCTGGATTCATAAATGAAAAGCAAACTCATCTAGACTAATTCACATGTTCCCAGCCTCTTCTAACATCTTTGTCGTTTTTCCAGTGATCTGTCAAAAGACACAGCTGTTAAATGTTGCTATGCAGTCACAGTTAGTTCACATGTTTTAGAGCATTTTTCCAGATGTGCAGTTGTGCACCTGCTTCAAAACAAGAAAAAAGTAGATGAGGTAATTTTCTCCCGTCAGCAGTTGATAACTGTTATCTCCAGACACTTTGGACACACTGATTTGAGTAATGCTGTTTGTCATGTCCTCTCAGTGTCAGACAGAGCTGCAGCTGGTCCACACCCTCACACAGGAAGTGACATCATGGCCGCAGATCAAAATACAGGAAGTATGACAACAGGGAACTCTGAGATCCACAGCTGCAGTACAGAAGACCACTGCTGACCGGCCAAGTCCACTTTGTTAAAACAACATTAGAAATAAGAACATTATTTCTCACTGAGTCAGAAGTCAAATGGAGTCTGTGGGAAAGCGATGCTCCTTTATGTTAAAACATAAACTTTCAGGTTAATTCTGTGGTCTAACCTGCACACTTTATTCTGCAACATTAGATTCAGAAGGTTTTAGGGGCCGCTACTGTAGTGGTAAATTTAATGACTCTTTATGACTCTTTATGTGTGTATGTTTTTAATTAGGTAAAATAAATAGGCCAGCAGAAATGTTTTCTGGTGTTCAAACCCTAATGACCCTGAAAGAGCTGTTTAGTCTAACATTTATAACCATTTGTTGTCAGATGAGCATGTCTGCTTCATTGTCTGTTTTGCTCTTCCCTTTAATCTGCTCTTTCCTCATTTTGTCTGTGTGTCGCGCCTCTTGTCTCTCCTCAGTGACTCGGTCCCAGGACGTCCCACACACAACAAACGCACCACCAGCCTCTTAACTGCTGCCCGGACCATAATGGGCTCCCTTATAACAGCAGTGCGTCGATAACCACAACAGTGAACACAACAGCATACTGACGCCTAAACAATCTCCAAAATATTCATGAGAATCGGCTAAAAGAACTACAAAGCAAATATGTGTGGTCAACGCCAGCCTCTAAATCTAAGTCTGCAGCTATTGTGTGGATGTCACAACTTTTCATGAGGCCTCACCACCTCCACTGTAGACGATTTCTCTTCTGCTTCTCCATAGTCTGTAATTATGAGCTGTTCTATGTGTAAATCTAATGGTAAAGGACAAGGAGGAGACGCAGTGACTTTGTTCAAACTCGAGGGAAAAGAGGTTCAGGCTGAAACAGGGCATCTATAAAAATTACATTTGTTTATTTATTTTTAATGTCACTTATGAATCTTTGGCCTTATTCTTCATTACCATGTGGAGAACCTAATATTTATGAACAATGGGACAGTCCCAAAACACATGATCAAGGACTGGACGACATTATAATTGACACAAATGAATTGATCACTTGAATAAACGTACCGCCGCAGAAAACTATAATGATAACAATAATATTTCATTGGACCGCCATTAGCTTTGATTACAGCACACATTCACTGTGGCCTATGGTCAATACGCTTCTGCAATGTCAAAAGATTTATTTCCATCCAGTGTTGCATTATTTTTCAACAGTTGATCTTGTATTGATGATATGAGAGAGTGACCGCTGCACAAAGCCTTCTCCAGCTCGTCCCAAACACTCTCACCGTGGTTCAGATCTGTGGTAGATTAGTTTCTGCTTCTCCTCAGATGTTTTCTCTGCTTGATGTCAATGATTTGACCCTTCTCAAACACATGACATCTTTTCCATGACCACGGGATTTCCACATGGTTGTCTCAGAAATGAGAAGCCACTCTCTGCATCAGTTGAGTTTAAATACCGTGTTGCAGTTGAAAGATCACCACCCATGCAGCAGTTATCCAGTAGGAGGAGAGGACCTATTTGCTTAGTTAAATCCACTTTTTTTGGCCAGGCATATGTCTACCTCAATGCTGCACAAAGTGAAATGTTCTTTTAGTGCTTTATAAACTTAAAAATCTTAAACTATTTCAAAAAACCTGAATCGCCATCATCATGTGTGTCCCTTCAGTTTCAGCCTCTGCAGTCTGAAGTGAGGCAGATGTGAGACAAGTGACACTTGTGAGAGCTGTGAACCTCCAGCCTCTGTCTATTTCCATCTGAAGGCATAACAAACACAGCGTGGAGCGAACATAAACACGGGAATATTCCTGAGTGGCCTGCGTGTTTTCTCATGGCACGGACCGAATACCGCAAGGCCTCAACAAATAACTAAAATAGCCCGCTTTGTACAATCAAAACACTCGCACACAAGTCTAGTCTGCAATCTAACAGAGGATGTGAGCAACAGCGTGTTTGTGTTTGCTTTGACGACTTGCACTTGAGACTCTTTAGCGCTGTATGGGGCCCTCACTTCTTATGTCAGCCTGGTTTTGAAATATATTTAACAGATTGATTTCCATGAAACTGTGGGGTCTGCTACAGTCCTCAAACGCATACTGTATTCGTTTACCTCAATTTTATAAAGAGCTAATTCAAGTTTTAAGAAGTTCATTATAATCTTTTTTTTTTTTTTTTTTTAAGAATAAATTACATTTTAATCATGAAGACCTCATCAAGCTTGCACTGAATTCTGTTTTATTAAATGAAAAAAAAACACCATGCCATAAAATGCTGCCTTTGCTTTTGTCTTGTGGAAAAGTCTATCTTCAGCATGTGTTTATTTACAACAAACAATTTATTTTTATTTACAACTAAAAACTATTTTCAAGCCTATAAAATGGTTGTTATTCCATGTCGTTCAAATGATGTTATAGAATCTATTGCTAAACTCAAACCTGTACCTGTTAGAAGTTGTTTTAAAAGTCTATTTACATAGGCCTATTTATTTAATTGATTTAGTTAGGTTTGATTATTTTGTCATTATTAGATTTACATAGTGAGTCATACAAGTTAGGCTAAATGTTTGTGCCATGACAGCTCATTTCCGCAGTCAAACCCACTGCCTTGTGTGTTTGTGTGTGCAATGTTGATAATCCTTCCAGCCGCTCTCCCCCGTCTCTCCCCCGTCTCTCCCCTCCTCTCCTCTGTACGGCTTCAATCCTGGGAAGTGCTCATGGGGGGACAAGTCTCACAGCGCTCACTTAAACAGCTGTGTGGACGTCCTCGCTCCCTCTGTACGCCAGCCCGTCCTTGTGCACAGGTTATAGTCTTATCCCGGGTCTGGGGGGCACAGACAGCTCAGCAGACGTGGAAGCGCTGACCCCTTTACAGCAGTGTGTCCCATTACATGCTTGAGTTGGTGTGCATGTCGCGGAGGCCATCTTGAGCATGTCAGCCTGTGTTATCGCTCATCTGTGCGGCAGCGTTTGACTGTGACCGGTCATGAGTCGAGCGGCGGTAAAAGCCACAAAATCCTCCAACCGATTTGTTCAACTTTAAACTGAAGTCTGAAGGGGAGAGAAGTGGAGGCTTTGTTATTTTAGGACACGAGGGGGGTGCGAGTTGTAAAAAGGTCACATAAGCCCTAGGATTTGTACTATTTGAGAAATTGAATTGTAAATATACTTTGTGGAAAGTTGACACCTTTATGTCCAATTGCTCTCCCTGAATCATCCAATCAAAACACAAGATGGTCATGTTTCTAGGGAGGTCTGTCTGTTAAAAGGTGCTCTATGTAATTCTTTTAGGTTTGTGAGAGCTAGGAACCATACAAAATATCTAAACCACATCCTCTTTTCACCATTTGAGAATCATCTACACCAGCTTTAAGCCATAATGTGAAACATATCAGGCAAAGCCCCTTAAATGTTACATAGAGCAGCTTTAACAACTCGACAACAACGACAAAGTTTTATGTGCAACTGTTTTACTTGTATCCTTTTAAATGGAGGTAAAGTATGTTTGGCAAAGCTCTGCTCGCCCCACTAGAAATAGCTTTGATTTGTCCAGTTTCTATCTATCTTTTTACACTCTTTTTGAAACCTGACCAAGTGATGGCAAGGAAGCCATTATTTCAGCTAGATTTGTTTGCCTTTACGTGTTTCTGTTTGTAAGCTATCTTCCCTCAGTTGGTTCACTTCAGGCTTAAATGTTTTCTTTGAATGACAATAACATCATGTCTTTGGTAATTTTGCCATCAATCTATGTATCTCCCCCTGTCGGCTGGACAGTATAGGCAGTAGAATGTAGGGAGAGACATTCAGTAAATTCTCAAACCAATGCACATGTGTGCTGTGAACAAACCATTTGGCCATCATACTGCGTTATATGAGACTTACATTTCCAATAAATGCACTCATGCATTCATACATTGGGCGGCAGTAGCTCAGTGGGTCTACTGACCCACAGGTTGGTGGTCCTTGGGTTTTTATTTTGCATTCAGTGAAAAAAAAAATAATGTGTTTTTGTATTTAGTTGTAGTTTTCTGGTTATGGTTTCAAGAAAATCCTCTGCAAAAGGAGTCATTCATTGTCATAATTTGTAGAAGAAAATATGTTAAAAATGACTAATGCAGTTTGAAAAATTGTGTTTCGACCATCTTCCGACTTCAGAATCAGTTACTGATTCAATTGCTAATTAATCAATTACTTTTATTCATCCCCAAGGAGAAATTATTTTCGTCCGACATGCAAAAGACCAGCCAAAAGCTACAATTAAATGTCAGCATCACAGTAAGAATGAAATGCTGTATATTTGTCCTTTTAACAGCTAAACCCCCGGAAACAGTATATAATTATGTTTACCTTAACTAACAAAAAGACAGGTCCCTCACAGCGTATTTACATGTTTACATGTTTCTGTACAGTTTTACAAGTCAACTCAATATTGCACACTGACTTTATAAATAGGATTTTACAGCACAAAGTTCAGCAGTTTTATTGCAACAGGCATTGTACAGTACAGTAAAGTGTAATACACTGACAGGAAGTGAGTGTCATATGTTTTGTTGCCTGGGGGTGCACAGTGTGACCCCACTGTTAGTCCTCCTCCGACCACAGAGACCCAGTGAAAAGAGAAGTGTCAGAGCTGCTCCTTCTGCTCGACTCTGTGTCAGCCACCAAATAAACAGCAATCAGACCGGACTAACCACACACACACGCACACACGCGCGCACACGCACAATACTACAGCACAATCGCACAGTCACACAAAGGCCCACACGTCACTCACAAGTCCAAAAGCAAACAAGCCAGGAAGTCGATCTAATGAATGTTTTCAGTGTGGCCCTTGAGTGATGTAATAACAACATGTAAGTCCTACACTTTTAGCACCGGCTTCCCACAGGAGAGAAACAAATGATAAACAGCTACTGATAATGAGTCTACGTCAAATATTTAAAGAGATGAATGTGCAACACTTTTAATATAATACAAAACAAAAGCAATTGTATGTGGACAAAACGAGCAATGAATATATTTTCTCATATGTATGTATGTATATTCCTTCAGGACATCCGCAAAAAAATGTATAGTTGCATGTTTGCTATGTTTGGCTTGTCTATCTGGTCTTATTGTAAAAAGCAACAATTATGTATCAATGAAGAGCGGCGTAAACTTATCCTACATGTGTATGGCAGCAATTTCTTGAATGTTTTCATCTTATTTTCTTACATGTTATCAAACACACACTGTATAATTTATTTTGGATTAGCTGAGTCTTATCCAGAGATTTTCAACAAAATCTTTTTTTTACATATTCACAAATATCCTTCCCCCATAACTTCCAAGTTCAGTGGCAGGGCACAATCTTGCTTTGTTGTATTATTGGACCCATATGAGGCCCCTTTGTAGTGAAAGTGACAGCCCATTGCTCTCTCTGTGCCTCCATTACTTTACATGACTCTGATTCTTATGGACAACTGTGGCATTGCTTCAAAGATAATGCTAACTAGATATTTGACTTTTCTTTTCGCAGACCTCAAAGAATGCTTGTCTTGGGCGTGCCACATTAGTACAGAGACAGGATCAGACATCAGAAGTCCTCACTAATAGATTTGACTATCCCCATAAGGAGCAGACAGACACCAAAACGGCTGAGGGCCCGGCCTGATTGAATAAGGGCAACTGGGTTTATCTTGGGCTGCAATGATGCACAATGAGTGAAGAGGTCCAATGTTAACGGAAACGCAGTGAGAGGAATAGCAGCTGCAGATGACAGTGAGTCTCTGACAGCACACACAAGCACACTCACACACACGCACAAACATACACTCAAGTGAGGGCGTAACTGAGGGACAATCTGCTTAGCGTGTAAATTCAAATCCTGACTTCAAACTGTCCTATAGTGTCCTGTCTAATAAAGCCTAAGAAGCAAAAATGCTTTAAAACAAAAATTCCAAACTTGTAATAAGGATTAGGGGCTTGTTTATCAATGCTGAGACTAATGCTGGCATTTGTAGATGCTTGAAATAGGCTACGTGATAAATGTTAGTAAGCCATTATTAACCAAAAACGTGTGCGTTAATAAACCATGTGCATGTGTTTGTAAGAACATATTAAACTGTTTTAATAACCAGGTGATGTATGCTAGTAAATGTGCTTAAAAACAAATAACTAGTGCTTATTAATGGAAAATGTTCCTCTCTGAGGGGTATATTGTAAATGCAGCACTTTGTGACAAATTCAGACCACTGCGCGCTGTCTGCATGTAATAATAAAGCATTTAATCTCTCGTCAACCCGGGGGTAAGAGCTGAAAGCAGTGCTCTGATTGGCTGGGCTTGGGTGGACCACCCGAGTTTCACATTGGCGTCTGAAAAAACTGTGCATCCACCTAAAAATGTATGCATGTGAACAGTAACAATGTGCTTAGGGCTAAAAGTAGCCTTACTGCCAAATGTTTTTGTTTATTTGATCCCAGCACACAGGGATCAGACTTTTAAAAATGTTATTTACATTTTACAAATCATTCATAGGTTGTTACTTTACATCAAAACACTTACTCACATCGGTTATTCTCCAAGTCTATCAATTCAATCACTCACTGCACTACATCTGTAAATTTAACGGTAAATTCTTGTGTACGTAATAAGCCTATTTTTATTTCTATTTTATACTATAGTAATTTTAAATCTAATGCATGCCCTTCTGAGTTCATATATGTTGTTTTTATTATTGCTCTGTGTTTCATGTTGCACCTTAAATACAAAACAAGTTCCTATGTTTGTGAATTCTGGTCATCGACAATGGCAATAAATAAACCTTTTTCTGATTCCGATTCTGATTCTGATTCTGATTCTGATTCTGATTCTGATTCTGATTCTGATAGCTTTGCATAATTTTGCAGCTGATTCCAGTCATTAGGGGTCCCAACTGAAAAGCTTTCTTCCCCATCTCAATCCGGATTTGGGGAGACTCTCAGGTACTCTCAAGCATAATTTCAAAACCTTTATTTTTATTTGACCTTGCCTTTTATTCTATCATAGTTCATTAGGTCAATGTTGTTTATTGTCTTATTTCACCCTGTGTCGCCGAAACACATTCCAAGTTTGTACATTTAGGCAAGCAACTATCAAATACACACTTAGGAGACATCTGGAGTATCTTCTTTTCACAAAACGTCTCAAGCGTTACCCAAAACTCCAAACCACTAATTTGGGCCTGTATTTCCTCCTGGCTGTAAGTTGAACTCTTCTCTCTGTCTACTGTCACTTCTCAGACAGTTCTCAGACGGGGCATCCTGGTCACAGAACGACAGGGATCTACTGTTTCCTGTAGTGTGTCTCCTGTCCCTCTCTGCCCCCCCCCGTCCCGCACCGACCGCACATAAATATAAACACACAACCACAGCCCCCATCCAAAAAGATCGATTTCACGGGATCACACGACGAGCCTTGGTTCCCAGGCGCTGCTCACGAGCTCTGCAGACGCACACACAGCTTCTTCACACAACCTAACATTTGACCTGCCATCATTACACAGGTCAAGGAGGGCAGTGAAGGAGGCAGGGGGGGGCTATCTTCAGACGGGATCGGCCCAAAAACTTAACTGAGGAAGGTGGTGGTGGTGCCGGCCTGGGCCAAATGTCAAACGCTAAAACATGTTGAGGCAGTTCAGGCTTGTTAGCGAATTAGTGGCTAAACATGAATGACAAATGTACAGAAGTCATAATTGTTTATCTACAAAACATGGAGCCGCAGTTGACCTTCTGTGTTGGGGACAAATTGGTAAAGAGGTGCATTGTTGTTGTGAAAGTCAGTTCTGTACAATGTGATATTATCAATGAACGTGATACAATGAAGGACATGAAGTGCAGAGTTAGGAACTTCCAGCCTAGAAAGTTAGATGCCTGACTTTCTGGAATGTTTGTGTTCTTTGCTCAAATTAGTGTAAGAAATGAAATGTACAAACTATTTTCAAGAGACTTAAAGGTATATTGTATGAATTTTCATACAATATGTATTTGGGGCATAAAACTCCTGCGATGAAAATAGAAGATGGATACATTTAATGCATGTTTGGTAATATGAAAAAAAAAGGCTATCACAAAGAAATGAAAGAATTCAATTAAGACAAAATCAACCAATTGAAAGAGTAAGCTCAAATAACAATGGACATTTATGAAACAAAAAACAAAACAAAAAACAAGAAAGTGGCAGATCCTCCACCAGAAAAGTTACATATTGCACTTTACATTTTTGGGGGATTTTTTATGTATCAAAAAACAATTCCGAATGTTTGCGCCGTGCATTTAAAGCATCACACACTCGATTGCTTGATTGTTTTATGTTACATCTACTTTTGTGACACACGTGAGCTCCACTGAAGCGCGCAGGTCACACAGTAGTTGTGCAAATTCCCTGTGATCTGCCACATTTTCTTCACCCATTAGACTTGTCACATGCCCAAGGTTCTCACTGTTGCCTTGAGTAACCCTGTGCCTGAAAAGTGTTGAAAAAGGGCTCACATCTCTGTATTTTCAAGGCTACAAGGGCATCCTGAAAGTTCGGCTGGGTCAGAATATAATCGAATAATTATCCAAAAGTGAGATGAAAACAAGCGCTTGAGTTCTCCAGCAGTGACCACCCACCAGGAGTTTCACCCTGTCCAGACATGAGTCACACCCAAAGACCACAAACCATAGCCCCACTTCCTGAAGCGTGACGGTCCACAGATGCACGCAGCAGCAGGTACCACACTCCACTCGGCCTGTCTGGGATGTCTGAGATGGGACAGGGCCACAGCTGAGGGGGCATCCACCTGTTTGAGGGTCATATCGAGTGAACCAACCTGGCTTAAAGAGTACCATCAGTACAAGCTCAGACAGGTGGCACTGCACTTCATCTCAACTTCTGATGACTGGAAAAGAGAATTGCAATTGTACATTAAATCTGCAAACTTTACCGTAAATATCTTTAATCAGAGATAAACAGTAAATAAAAACAAACTCAGAATATGATATACAATAGTAGCTTACCACCACGTGCGGAGTTAATGAATAATACCATGTGAAGAGTCTTTGAGTGTCTTTTGAAAAAGTTAGGTTGTAAACTTTCAAATAGGGTATATGGTGATATTTCACATTTGTCTGATCATTAAATTTCAACTATTAAAGACAAGTTTAAATAAATGTCTGTTGGGGTGACAATTTTATTCTGGATTCTCCCTAAAATACTGAGATATTGATTTTTGTCACTATAACTCACATGTATTTGTTTAGTTGTTTCTCAATTGTAAAAAGTTTAAATTGTTATCATTTTCAAAATATACAATCTCAGACAGGAATATTAGTCTTGTTTTGAATGCGTTGATTCGAGTGACAGAGAGAGAGGCAGTAGATGTGAACACTTCCCACAAAGCCTGGGACAGGAATGAGTGTCAGTGGGTCAACTCCGACACAACGCTGCACTTCCTCAATATGCTGACCCGCTCTCACAGACCTGCTCCCTCTGTGACAACAGCACACAGCCCGAAACAATTCAGTGGAGAGGCTGGACGGGCCCAACAATGAGAGCACGTTGTAACCCCCGCCTCAACCGCGAGACAATAGCAGACACCTTTACCCCTGTCACACGCTCCCTTCGTAAACAATGCAGATATGTCCCCTTCTGGCCCTCAGTGTGCGGGTGTCTCACTGTGCAGAATTAGACAGCACTTCCTCTGGCTTGTCCCGAGACACAAAGTTAGCCTTCCTCTGAGCTTCTCACAATTCTATTTATAAATAAAAACAAGAGGGGTTCAGCGAAGCAGCTCCTGTTGTTTGGACTGGATCAACATGTGGCCACCAGGCAGACGCCACAGCACTGATTGTCCCATTATTCTCCCATGGTGTAACTTTCTCTGTTTTATGATATATTTCACGTTCTGTTGAGGGGTTTGCTACTGAGACGCATTCAGTCGTGTGCATGCTTTAATCATATTCCTATGGTTACGTGTGAGCAACAACAGGCCTTGGGTTATGGCCGTATGAGACAGGCTTAACAATGAAAAATAAAGTAGACCCATCCACATTATCACAAGTCACTTTTTCACTTAACAGTATGTCCGATTGCTGTTTTATTTTACTTCATGGTTAATACATTCCAAACTTAAATGTATAACTCCAAACTTTTTGAGTTCAACAGCGAGCAATTTTCTCTCAAAGAACCCACATCTGTCTTGGACGTTTGACTCATTGTGTGACTCAGAAAATGCCACAGTGAGCTGTAATGGAGAGAGGCCATGCCAACAACAGACATGTAAAAGAAAGACCTCCATTTGAGCGTTTGAAAGAACTGATAATTGTGTTTGTTTGAACCAAAATATATACATTTGTCTTCCACTACAGTGTGGACAGCCCTTTGGCAGTTCACAGTTTAGCATTAGCTTGTTTGGTTAAGCTGTAATTGAAAGTTCCTGAACTCAACACAAGTATCATTTATCATTGTCAATACATCAACACAGCGTTTTGCTTCATTTAAACTTACGGAAGTCACTGAGATTCTCTAAAGAAATCAAATCCTAACAAATCGATGGCTAAATATCTGATGACATGTGGACCGTTGAGTGGATATGTAGAAATATTTACATGATACGCTGGAGTAAATAATGGATAAACTCTTACTTTCAAACTACTTCAAAGTCCACTGTGCATGCATAAGTTTGATTTCCTTCTGCTAAAACAGTCTGGATTTATACCTGAACATTTAGGATTTTTGTAGAGATTCTTGTGCAAATGTAGTAGAAATAGAAAAACTTTGAACATGTTTGCATTTTTTTCAGGTGACTCTTTAATATGTTCTGTTCTGATAGAGATGATTAAACACAAGAACTACAGAACACCAACATTTATGGTGACAGTCGTCTTGGATAAAAAAAATAATACAACACAATAATTGTTAAAAAAAAATCTATTTTACACACAACAACAACAACAACAACATGGCAACAATATATAAGGAGAAAGAATAAGCACCAAAACATTTATATTTATATCAGTTTTTTAAAAAGAATAGTGTTATTGCAAAAATTGCCCAAAAAGGATGAAAACTTCGATTTATAGTCATGATATCTACTTGCATGATCATTTTACACTGGTTACAGCAAAACTTTTGAACTGCTTGGGTACCTGACCTGTACATTTTGTTTCCCTCCAAAGAGTATATTGTAAAATCAGCAGGATTTTGTCACAAAGCTGCATGCTGTCTGCATGTAATAAGTATAAGTATTTAATGTCTTATCAACCTGGAAGTAAGAACCACATGCAGCGCTCTGATTGGCTTCACCCCGGTTTAACTTCACCGTCTGAAAAAAACCTCTTCTAAAACTGTGCAAGCAACTAAAATTGCTGCATGTGGATATTAATGGTGTGCTGAAGGGTTTGTAAAAGCTAGGAGTTATTTGGACAGATTTTGCTGTGTGAAAATGAGGTACTTTAGCTTTAAATTGTATTTAACTTTTTTGCAGTTCCACCACTTGTGACTGGATTCAAACCATGACTAAACTTTTAAATCAAGTATAAGCTTAAAACTTAATCACAACTACTGCACTGTAATGAGACTACACCCAGCTGGGATCTGGACTAAACCTGGTCTAAATCCTGGCTCTCCCTGTCCCTTGTAGTCCGTCTGAAGTTGATCCTCTGGCTGCGGGCCTGGGACGACTACCACAGCAGAGCGCATAGGAGGTGGGTGACTTCTGATTGTTTTGTCCTCTGGTGCGATACTTCTGTGTCCTCATTCGCACAGGGAGGAAAAGAGGGGCGAGGCTTTTGGATGATGTCGCTGGTCCGGGGCCCTCACCTTCAAAGGGCGGCTCTAATCACAACATGTGATGAGACCGGTAGAACAAAGAGCGCCGGGCAGAAAATAACAGCGTGGGAACTCTGGGTGAACTTGAAATACAACAAGAGAGGGAGGCTCAGAGCACACCCCCCGTCCTGCCCCAGCACCCACACACACACACACACACACACACAACACACACGCAACCGTCAAAGGGACCACTGTGGAAGGAGCAACCCTGTGTTTATTGTGACAATGGCTTAAAGTTGCACTAACTTGTGTGTGAACGTGAACACCATTCTGCCTCTGCTGAGATCTTGACATGTAAACAAACACACAACACACGCACACACACGCACGCACACACACACACACACACACACACACACACACACTGGATCTTAACAATAATGACACATCTATGAGGTGTAAGGCTGTGGTCAGATTATGTGGGATACAGATAAACAGATTTTATTCATAATGCAATCATCATACTGTCTTATTGTAGTTTATGTACTACTAACAAAGCCACAATGTATCCGCTGAACTCTTAATATACTAAATACTATTAAATAATACAAATACTAAAAACGTGTATAAATGAGAGTGTGTTGTGGGAGTGAATGCGGGACAACGATTGAAAATTAGCCCACGCCTAATCCGGCGTGTTTACATCATGTGTTTCATGTATGTTTGCACTGTCCCGACCAAATAAATATAAACATTTTTAAACATTTTAAATTAACATTAAAATGAATATCCAGATATAAAAGAAAGTTTCGTGAGTCTTCGCAGTGTCGTGAGTTCAAATCCCGACTCCGACAATTTACGGCATGTCCTCCCTTCTCTGTCAGCCCCCATTTCAGTCTGTCCTGCCTACGGGCAACAAAATCTTAAATAAAAGAAAAGAAAGTTACCACAGAAGGGATATATGATATAAAATCCTTTCCAAACTAATTTGCAAGTCATCTGTATTCATCTGGCATTGTTGGTTTCATTTTTGAACGCACTTTATATTTTATTCATATACTAAATAATGTGTTTATGTGCTGAAGACAGTTTTGCACATTTTGTCCACTGTGTTGATGTTGTGGTCCACAGCCGTAGCCTTGGTGAGCGCATCTGTGTCGCAGCCTTGCAAAAACAATAAGATGAAAACAGCCCTAAGTGCTTCCTGTCATTCACATAAGACAAACAAGGACCTGCTCTGTCTGTCTCTCTGGCCATTACTCCCTGATACAACACTTCTGCCATTGTAAATTTGCCTTTGGTGTCCTCAATAGGTGATCAATGGAATTCAGTTTATTAATTTGTCTCCAACGATTTGCCATGCTGACTTGTGATTATTAATAACTTGAAGAAGTGTATAAATATAAGCATTGTTCTACTTCATATGAATCATCGTTTTATGTTTCCGGCCTACGTGTGGCCTATAGCTCATATTCATAGCCAATGCCACATAAAACATTTTCTGTCGAGAAGATATTTTGAGTAGGCTGCACTCATCAAAGTGATGACTCATTTGAACAGCCTTGAAATGAAAACTGTGCATAAAGATTAGAGACGTGGCAACTCAGTCAATGTGTATTGTTGTATTACTGACATAAACATGTAAGTCACACAGGTAGAAGAGACTGCTCGGTGCAGCTCTGCGGGGACCTGGTGCAGAACGCGCTCTTGCGGTGCGGCTGCTGCGGAAATCACGGCGCGCTGCACTGCTGAAGACGTGGTGCGGACTGTACACGGCCTAACGGGTCCTTGATGTCCCCGGTGTTTCTGCTGCATGCGGTCTGTGTGTGGGGCGAGATTAGACGTGGTGGCTTCCTCTGGTTGCTCCCGGGCTGAGTTAGTATTGGATTACAGGTTCACACGCTCGCTCGCAGACCGCCCGTCGCCCCGACCAATTGCTCCATTCATTCCAGCGCCGGAGACGGCCGTCGGTCTCTGATTGGTTATCAGCGCCGGTTGGAGAACTTTCCCACGGCCAACGCGTGCTGACAGCCGGCCAGCCACTCCTCATCAGCGGCGGGACACTCAGAGGGGCGGGGGGCAGCAGGCACGGACCGTGAGTCCATTGGACCGCTGACAAAGTTTCTGCAGAGATCCTCTCTGTCATTAAGATTAATCACTACCAGTTCACACATCCGCTCCAAAATCAAGACATGAGCCTGAGACGCAACAGGTGTTGACAGAAACTTGAAAAAGACAAAACGGACTAACATAGAAGAGCTATTTACATAACAATTACCTCCTCATTAAACAAGGGTTTGCCCGACGCTCCTTTGAATACACGTCAAGATAATCTTATAATTGGCCTATAAAGTCAGAGAGTGTGGGTTAAGGTATTGTCCATATATATTTCCCCATGTCCTCTGCATCTGACCCATCCTTCAAAGCCCCTGGGGGCAGAGGGCGAACGCCGTGCATCTCCAGATTGCTTGTTTTGGGTTTCTTATTTTTTTTTGCTAATAGCTTTATAATCGATTGCATGAATAAATATTTGGTAGCCTGCTGCATCCAAAATGTCACTAAATAATTAAACTCAATTCTACATTAGTGTGTTTTCTTAGGCCATGTCTGTGTCTTTGATAAATCACTTTTTACTCTTTTCTTAATGAATGTACGCAGTTACTATTTCCTAATCCAGTGTGAGAGTTGATTTGTGTATTTGTGTTAAGTCAATCATGTAAATTGGTTTCACTTGGAGAAGGGCTCAAAGTGAGACGTCCTCCCCTTCGCCTCATCTTTAGTTCCATCAAAGCGGACAAAGTTTTGCTTGGGCCAACTGCACTGTCACTCAAACCCTCTGCTGTTCAGTGATTGGTGGATCTCACAAACGGCCTCGCCCCTTTTGGCTGGCAGCACAGTTGAAATGACACCGTGGGAAAGGACAGCGCTTCAAACAGTGGAGCGCTGGCGATCCAGAGCACACGCGGCTCTAACGCAGGATTATTACTTTCGCCAACTATTCAACAACTTCGACAACTTTCTAAAACTCTTACAAAGATGAAAAGGAATCATGATTTTAGCTGCTCTTCGGACAGCGAACTGGACGAGGCCATCGAGGTGGAGAAGGAGAGCGCAGACGAGAACGGGTAAGAGCTTTGATTCGAAATTGAGTACTTTAGTAGGCTTGTTGTCGTGCTGATTCTCTAGTTTCAAACGATTAGACAGTGCAAACATTCAATATCCTGACACTCTGCTAATACATATCTTATTCATTGAAGGAACCTGAACTCTCCTCTGGGCTCGTTGTCTCCGACCACGTCCACTCAGGTGCAGGCAAGGAAGAGACGTCGAGGAGTAAGTAGCCAATTGTGTTTGTCATATATCAATAATAACCTCCTCCTAAAAATTATGATAAAGCTATCATTGGGCAATAATTAATAAAAGGTTTGTTTTTGTTTAGATCATTGAGAAACGACGTCGTGACAGAATCAACAACAGTTTGAGTGAACTGCGCAGACTCGTCCCCAGCGCCTTTGAGAAACAGGTCAATTCACAAATATAGTCCGTTTTATTGCAAATATATGTAGCCGACATTAAGCAGCAAAGTAACACAAATTGTTTAAAATTGTTTTAAATCGAATTCCCTTATTTCTTCTTCTGATAAAGGGCTCAGCCAAACTGGAGAAAGCAGAGATTTTGCAGATGACAGTGGACCACCTGAAGATGCTTCATGCAGCTGGAGGCAAAGGTGAGAGGCTAGAAATGTTTTTTGTGTGTTTTTTTTCTTCTTTTGTTTGTAGAAAATCCCACAAGCCACAACATGTAGGCCTGTTTGCTTTTTAATGGTTGTGGAAATATCAGTCTTATTGCTGAAAAGACTTAAAGGTCTAGAAAGTGTTAGCAACCATATTATTTTACATCATGTCTGGTTTTAAATTGAAAATGTATTATGAATTTGACCCATTTTCAGTTTCTTCCCCTTTGCAAATAATTTAAAAATCTCTAAACCGAAATTTTCTTCTCATTCCCTCAGGTTACTTTGACGCTCATGCTCTGGCGATGGACTACCGTGGTCTCGGTTTCCGCGAGTGCCTTGCAGAGACGGCTCGTTACCTGAGCATCATCGAGGGTTTGGACAGCACTGACCCTCTGCGAATCCGCCTGGTCTCACACCTCAATAACTATGCCAGTCAGAGAGAGGCCCACACTGGCCTTAGCCACCTGGCCTGGGGCTCTGCTTTTGGATCTCCTCCTGCGGCCCACCTCACCCACAGCCTGCATCTCCTCCAGCACCAGCCCACGTTGACAGCCCCCAGTACTCCTCTTGCACCCACCAGCTCAGCATCCTCCACCAGCACACCCTCTCCTTCTACAGACAGTCACCTCCCGGGCCGGCGCAGCGGCAGTGTCACCCCACACACAGAACAAGCAGCCCTTCGTGTGCCCCCCACAACGGCTGCCCCCACACCAGTTCTGCACCCGGCCCTCGTCCAGGCCACAGGCTCCAAACTGTCTCCTCCTCTGATCTCGTCACTTTCGGCTTTCCCGTTCCCTTTCAGTGCGTTCCCACTCATTTCACCGGCAGCCACAAGTATCAGCACACCAGCTCCTGCATCCAGCGTTGGGAAACCCTATAGGCCGTGGGGAATGGAGATAGGAGCCTTCTGACTGAAGCCTTTATAGACTGTTACAGACTTTCTCGAACAATCATTTTGTGAACTTTTTTTTTATGCCAAGGTCCGGAGTAACATCCTGTAGCCATAGTTTTTCTATTTTACATTGGGTAAAGAGGCACACTCCAAGCTGAAAGCAACAGGACCTATTCTTTGTTCTGATTGATTAATTGTGTTCACGCCCACCTGCTGATGATATCCAATAGAGATGGCTTTTCCAGATGGTCAAGCAGTGGCCTGTCAGGTTCCTGGGTGAAACTGCCCCCCTCTTTGCCCCCTAACAAACACACAGAGGCAGTGTGTGAAAGAGACTTGGAGCTGTAGGTGACCCCCCTTTTTACAGCATTTTATGGGGTGGAATAACTGAAACCAGGTGCTTGTTTGACCAAATACTGGAAACAGAAGTTAGCTACCAGCTTGATTTGAGTAAATGTACCCATTACACATTGTGCTCATGTTGTTCTTTGTTTTAATGTTTTTTATTATTTATAGTCAAATCTAAAATTTACCTCAATTTAATTCCACTTCATTTGATTAACTCAATTTGTCGTTCACAAAAGTCTTATTTTCTTAAGTTTTATGTTTATTTTTTTCCTGTTCTGTGATATTTATGGTTGTGCATGTATAAAATAATTGTACAAATAACAAGCAGGCACTGACAATTCAGTTTTATACTGTTTCTGGTGGAAATTACGGTTTATCTGTAATAAAAACGTTTCTAAAAAAGGCCTTGCATTTCGTTGTGTTCTGTATTCAGAATAATTACAGTTTATGTGGCTGCGTAAAAACATAATTACGTTTCATGTACACAATAGATTGGTTAAATAGATCTATTGTATCTCTGATTTTGATACATGTGTGTAGTCTCAATAATCGAATGATAGTTTTAATAAGTGAGTTATTGCGCCAGTTAAATCTGGACACAAGACATTTCAATTAAAGGTGACCTTGTCCCGTTACGCATGGCACCAGAAAACGCGTGCGTAATGACCATGCGTGGTGACGCCTGGTATCAGATGAGACCATAGGTTTCTCTCAGCAGTCTTTTTCAGTGCGCAGGAAACCATTAACAAGGAGGGGATATCCTGGACAATCGCAGCCCGGCCGCCTATGCGCTGCGTGGGAACA
Organism: Chaenogobius annularis; assembly: GCA_015082035.1. Classification (NCBI taxonomy): domain Eukaryota; kingdom Metazoa; phylum Chordata; class Actinopteri; order Gobiiformes; family Gobiidae; genus Chaenogobius; species Chaenogobius annularis. Next base: position 524,753 of record BJKM01000365.1, read on the forward strand.
AGCTGGAGGCTGGGAAGGTGGATCATTGGGCCAATAGAGTTCTCAGAAGAAAGGATGAGGAACGGTGCAATCCCTTTTCATGTGTCGTAACGTGACTTAATTAAATAATTAAATATAAACAACAGATGCACAGAATAAAGTGAATGAAATGTTACTGTCCCGGATCACAACTGTCCACTGCTGTAGGCGCGTCTCCAAACGAATAAACTGCCATTTGGCTCCCTCTGCTGGCCATAAATAGTGACTGAACTTAATCTTGCTGCTATAAACAATAACCACTATAGTAATTGGTTGATTGATTGATTTTAAATAGCATGTTACTTTAATTTGTGTGTGTGTGTGTGTGTGTGTGTGTGTGTGTGTGTGTGTGTGTATGTGTGTGTGTGTAAAGTCACTCTCAAACAACAGTTTCATTCACTGAATCCCAGATCTTTATTGTTATCCACTGCTTGCTCACAAAGATATATGTGGAGAGGAGGAACACACACATGGACAGAGGAGAAAGAGAGAGGCAGGTAGGAGTCACCATCAGCGCTTATAGTGATACACTGTACTTCTGTTTTACATGGCACAAGCAAACCATATCTACCTGCCTTTAAGGAAACACACTCACACGCCACCTACGGGCTAAAGGATGCATTGCCACTGAAAAATGTTGACGCTTTGAATACAGTCAGATACACCTTCACAGATCTCAATACGGTGTGCCAATTGAGCTCAATCTGGACCTAGTGCTGTTGAGTGCAGTGGTTCTAGTAGTTGCTGATGCTGTTGAGGATTGGTAAGCACTACTCTAGCCTCAAGGAAAAATATGGAAAATTATTCACAGTAACAAGTCTGATCTCAAGTGTAGGTCTTGACTCCGCACCTCTGCTTTTACAATAATGTGCTTGAACTGGAAAAAAAAACAAACTATAAATGCAGATACCATTGATTCAGGGTTGTCATGTGACTTATTTCCCAGGTTGCCAGGTTGGACAGTATTTAGCAAGCTCCCCTTGAGCGCAATGCTGTGCTATGATTGGGCTAAATACCTGCCCAAGTGGAGAGAGTGAGTGCTTCTAAAATGCAAGTGGAAAGATATAGAGGTTGTAGACGGAGAGACGGAGGATAGGCTCATTAAATGCTATAGTGTTCCCCTGTTTTGTTACAGAGGTTGATGGGCAATGACAGTTCTCCACAAAATGTTAACTCCTGTTTTTTTTCTGGGGCCAACATGATCATTAGGGAGAGAGGTGGATGGGAACAACTCCAACTGAAAGCATCTAATTTTAGAAAGAGAAGCTGATGCCAAGAAGCGAACATTTTGTGGAGATGAAAGTCATGGCACACGATAGATAGCTGGCAAACACACAACAAACACCTTAGCCTTTCACCACACGAGAGAAAAAAGAAGTTACCAGGCTCAAATGGACAAAGTAAAATATTAAAATGACCAAACCATTACATCCATATATGCAAGAGGATATTCAACTTAGATATAAAAATGGCACACGGCAATCAATACTTTTTGCTGCTTGTATAAAACAAAAAAAGAAGTATTTACAAAAAAACCAATGCCCACTTGCACTTGTCAATATTTTTCTTTTCATTGGAAACAGAGCAAAAAACATTCTTATTTTTGGGAAGAATGGGTGGGAGTCATTACATTTTTTCATTTCAAAACAATTTTTGCATCTTCTTACCACCCCCAACCCCGTCTGAATCTCCCACTGTTTAGGACCATGGATGTTTGATCGTTTTGGAAGGTTAATGTTATGGAATGTGGAGGTTGGTTACTCGGGGCAGAGGCAGGGGGAGAGGGGCGGGGGTCTGGGGTGGTAGTCGTCGTGATGGTGTCGTTGGTGCTGGGAGGGCCTCGGGACCATGGGGGGGTTTCTCATGCGGTCACCTCTTCTCGCAACTCCTTGTTCCTGCGCACTTCCTGAGCGTGCTTCTCCTACAGAATGATTATTGACTAGAATTAGTCATGGTGTTACAGTGAAAAACACAAGATGATGAGCATTGGCTTCTGGGAGTATAGTAAAGTGGTACGCACACAAATACCTGAAGATCAAAATTATATAAATGTAGCAACAAAATATTTCAATCTAAATCGCTGAACACAAATTATTGATGCAATTAACCCAATCATTTGCGCATTTTAACCACTAAATATATTCGGTACATTGCTGCCATTTTGTGGGATTTTCATAATTATATTTTTACACCCAAATTACTTTCAAGAAGAACTGTCAGAACAAAACTGAACACTACTGACTGAAAAGTACTGATTATGTTTTATATTGTTGTTGGCTCTGATGACTCCTTTTAGCCTTTTCCTTATGAAGAAATCTGCCTCCTAGTGGTCAATAGCACATAGTGATTTGTTAAATATTAATGAGCTCGACACACATTTGCTATAAATCTGGAATGGATTATTATATTATAAAAGAATGGGCAGTTTGCTTACCTTCTCCTGCAGGCGCTCCATCAGGGCGGCCATGTAAGCCAGCCGGTTCTCCTCGATCTGATCCATCTTGAGCTGCAGTTTCTCCTCGGCCATGCGGCTGAAGTTGCTGTTCTCCTCCATGGCTTTGAGCAGTACGTCGCGCTCATGCTCCCGCTTTTCGGCCAGAGCTCGCAGCACCGATGCCTCCTGGGACTGAAGATAAGACAGAAGAGTGAATCTCTGCAAAACAAGAATGACTCAGGGAGAAAAATTTACAGAAAGCTCTTTTGTTGCAGTAGGCAGAAATAAAGTGCCCTTTTCTTTTGTAGCAGTTTTTAATAGGAAATAGATGCCGCAGTGCAGAAAACAAAAGGACAAGAAAGCTGTCGGTTGCATTGATTGGTGCTTCAGTTCAATTTGAAAAGTCAAGACAATTTGTCAAACTCACCCTTGTTAAACTGAGATTGATCCCTCATGGTATTTTTGGCCATTTTACTGCACATATGTGCATCATTAAAAATGCCAGATATATGGTCATACATTTTCATAACATATACACTTTTAACCACAGCTGACTCGGAGATTGACGTGTTTTACTCTTTGGATACCAGTCTATTTCATTACATTTGGGAGAGGCATAACGTGGCTTTATAGAGTTATCATTGCTGTCATGCTATTGCTCCTACTTATGAAATGCAATTCATTCCCGAACGGGTTAGTCCTAATAGTGTATAAAATATAGTTGATCCATATGACCTGCAGTCTCTGACATCTGGCACACTGTGGAAGTGTGGTATTGATGGCAATGTTGATTTGTGGTTAAACTGTGGATTTGTCAGCTGCATGACTTAAAGTATTGACATCAGAAATCAATGAGCGCAAGAATTAGACAGAGTCAATTTCGTTTTTGGAGGAACATGCTCTCATCCAGTCATCAAGGTGAGCAAACAGCCACAGAGCACATACATCATGTTAGATTAATCAAGTAGGTGAACTGGTTTATGTTTCATTTATGTGTGCATTTTGGGCCAACTCTAAATCCTCTTTGTGGTCTTGGACATTGTAATGTAAATGGGCCTGTGGCCACTGGGTGCAAGAGAGTGATAAGAAGCAGGCTTACTCTCCGTCGGTCCTCAGCTGCCTCCAGTTTCTTCTGGATGTCCTCCAGAGACAAGTCCCTCTTGGGGGGGCTGGTGATGCAGTGGGCTGACTCGGACACAGGGGATGAGGGCTTCAGGATCACCTCGAAGGCCTGGCCTGATGCTCGCTTGTTGATAGGTTTGATGTCCAGGTCTAAATGAAAGAGAAACATTTTGTGAAACAAATGTCAATATTTAACATTGTAAAATTGTTATCAAGTTGTATTACATTTATTGTTTTATTATCAAGAATATTCAGTAGATCTGGTATTGTGAAACATGCCCTGTATTCTATCTCAACATATGATTGAAGGCCTTTGTGACCAAATGAATCTTGAAAGCACACTTAAAAAACTTACTTTTATGTATAACTTCAAGCATCTATAATGTAAAACCTTTGCAAAGCAGCACCTTTCTTCAGGGTACGAATAGCTTGATAAGCATAATATTGAAAAACAGCGCGTTTACCTTCGAAGTCCCCCATGATGTTTTTGCGAGTCTCGGGGTAGAGGCAGGAGCAGATGAGCGACAGCACCGAGATCTCCTTCATCTTCTCTTTGTAAGCTGCAAAACCACACAAACATTACTTAGACACCGTTCCACTGACACATTTATTCATTAACCCAGTTTTTAGACCTCCAGGGCAGTAAACATCAAAAATCTGCTAAATTATTATTCATCATTTTTCTAAAATAAGCATCAAAGGGTTTGCACAGATGTTTTGGTCTTTGTCTCCAGACTGTACGTGTCCTAATTTCCCCCTCCAGCCAAGATGCTCCCTTCCCCTCAGGACTCTACACACATCGTTAGCAATGCATTTCATTTTAGCACATTATTTATTAACGTAGAAAGGACCAACGCCCTTTAGCTTCCATTTTGTATCTTAAAAAATATCAGATTATGTCGTAATTTCCAAAGGCTAAGATTTACTTGAGATATTTGGATAATCTTTGGGCATCTCATCCTCTGGTGTACCTTAGAAACTAATCGTCATGACGCTTATCTGAATTTTGTAATCAAACATGGGAAATGTTACTTTGCTATTTATCCTATAGTACTTTGTTTACAGCCCACTGTACACATGGGGGTTGTAGGGTAAAGATGATATCTGGAAGCTAATAGTGAGTGCTTATCTGTGCAATGCAGGAAGTAGACAAATCTCTTTGTGGTAATAACGTCACAGTAAAGCTGGCATCAAAATAAGATAATTCTGATTGGGAAACCATCAGCTGTTACGCTCAATGGGCAGGAACAAAGTCTAACCTTGAATTGACCAATTTGGACTGGTTTAATCTGTTTTTTGTTTTTGTTTTTAATAATGTTTGGTCATCTTATTTTATTAGTCTCAGTCCAGGAGTTAAAACTATGGGATTTGACACATAAAATATATAAAATAGACATTTATTTGGGATTATAAAATAGTAAAGCATAAAATATATGAGCCGGTGCAGTACCTAATGGGATTGAACAAAGGGCTGTAAAAGTCAGACATAGCCAATCTTGTCTACTTTAGTTTTTCATGTTTTCTTGGCACATATTCATTGGTAAAGCATGCCCACCAGCCTATTGGGAGCGGGGCAAAAATATCCGCAGCACACTGCAACTTGTGCCAGAATGTTCCTTTGGAGAAGTGCTCCGTCAGGCTCTACAGCTTCATAGTACACATTTACATGGCGAATGTCAATGTGGTATAATCCATCACGTCCTGCAGGGATAAAGTGTGTGGCAATGATTTATATTTCAGAGCAGGTACAGTGGCCGATCTACCAATGAGATTTAGTGAAAAGGAGCTTCTTGGTGAGTGGGTTACAGTGTACAATAACCCTGATACAAATCTTCTTTTTCATATTCCCAACTCTCCCCAAGCAGACAGTTAGACGCCAAACTAATATGATCAAGGCGCACATGTAGCTGGCAGCGCTCTCTAATGGTCTTGTTAACCCTGTCCCAGAGGAGCACAGAGCAGCAGGAGGCTTCAGATGCACACGGGTGAGTAAAAATCGGACTTGAACGATGTAAACAAAAATGAGACTTTGAAGGGTGACTGATGGAGCTATTCAACTTTTGCCCAAGAAAAGGTCTTTTGTTCTGATGTACATTTTAGCTTGATTTAGACCTGGTTATGTCCTTCTAGACTTTGTTTAAAGCTTTTTTTTATATATATTAATGTAGTCTTGGTTCGTCTGCTTGTGGTTTTGAATTATCTTAGATCAAGTCTGAGCTGGTCTTGACTAGAACCAGGTTACATGGTGGATCAGTGGTTATTGTTTGCTTGTTCTAGACCTAAGTTCCAGTTGAATTTTAGTCAAGAAAAATAAAACATTTAATCATTAGTTTAGACACTGATATTGAGATGGTTTTCATTCATTTAGAGATAGAAGTGAATCTGACAAGGACTAAACATTGAACAGGGTAAACACAGGCAAGACTTCTGTGGGCCTTTCCTAATGGGCTCGACCTCAGGTGTACAGACAGCACTCAGCTTTTCAATAACCCAACCACGTTTACCTCTGACATCTAAGGGTTGAGGCACTTTCAGATGCTCGTCAAATACTCATTAGGAACTCTGTGTGTCTCCTGTCCGGACACCACAGCTATTTTGACAGTTAGGAAGCCATCAGTTAACGATTCATTAGAGCAGATTATATAGGGTAAGTGCTTGTACGAAGAAAGTTAGTGGTTGCTGGTGACCAATAAAACTAATTGACTCCATCACTATAAAAGATCCCTTATCATTCAAAATAATTACTTCGTAAATGAGTCAGAGCTCCCAAGGCAATAAAACTGTTTTCTCATTTTTCTATATGCCTAATATAAAAATATGAGATTCTCTACTGTGCAAAATATTAGATTATTTTCCCATTTCTCTCGAAGGAAGAAGAACTCCTCTGGCACCCACAGTAATGAGCTCATCCCTGTGGATAAGGCAATGACAAACGACAAGCAATGACATCCTATAGTAGGAAACGTCCGAATCAGTGAGATGCAGTGAGGAGATGGCAGGTATATGACACTATAATGATGCCAGTCTACCCCATAAGGGCCTTGGATACTTCTAGCTCAACCAGAGACACACTGCCAGCACTTCCTGTTTCAATCCATCACTAGAAAAGCAGAGGTCATCACAATCTGCCCCCGCTCCCGTCTCTCCTCTCCTCTCCCTACTGCATCCCTCAAACTGTAGTAAAACCCTCAATTTTATGATGCTTTCTTGTCCACCACAAGACACCGCCTTGCCCACTATTCCTACCTCTTCATTTATCTTCAAGGTTATATTTTGGTAACAGGAAAAAAAATTGCTGATGCGGACACGAGTGTACTAAGGACTATTAAGGTTGTTGCTATAAATGTGACCGAGTTTACTGCCCTCCAGAGTGCAATAGAGCCATGGAAGCATTGGTTCAGCTCTTGTGTGATAACTTTTACTATGACCATATAATCGCAATCTTATTACGGCATTACGGTGAAAGAATCGCTGCAACAGAAATTGTTATGAGACTTAGGGCAACAATGGTGAAAGCTAAACCACACCCTATATGCAGACTAGAGGATATTGCCATCATTGAAATGCAATATATGACTAAAGATTTCAGCTCAGATGTAACAGAGTGTCTGATTTCCAATATGCAATGAACAAATCTTGAGCGTATGGCAAATAATTATCTAGACTCAATGTCATCAAACCTGATCAGCGTCTGTAGTTCTTTGGCAACATGCTGCGGGGATTTTGGCAGATAAATCAAGTAGATTTATAGAACAGAGATGGCTAATGTAAAATTTAAAAAAGCAAAATGAAATTGTCTGACACCACACATGGATTTTTTTTATGCACTGTTTTTCCCCGCCATGAAAAAGAAATTGATTTTGGGCACCAGTTGAATGACCACACCTAATTGGATATGAAAGAGAGCATGATACAAATCAGTGCTTAGCGGCTGCAATGCACATGGAGTGATAATGCAAGAGTGGTGAAGCATTCTCAAAACTCAAAATAAATATATTATTAAAACATACAAAGTGCAATTTCTCTCCCAAATACATTATATCAGATACAATTCACAAGAGACTCAATGAACTCAGTGACCCACAGTCTGCGTCTGCCGGCTTTGAATGCCTGCTCCTTGCCCATCCCACCCTGTCTGTCCACATCTCAGATCATGAAGCAAGAGGAGGAGGTAAAGGGGGAATCAATGCCTGCCAGGTTTTAGCTGCTGCCCATGTCCCGCAAACACAAACGCCAAGACCCTTAAAGCTGTCTGCCCCTCCATCTATCAAGTGCCCAGCGAGCCAGAAGACAAACTAAACCAGACAGGGCACACTCCTGCACTTTAATTAGCACCTAAAAACAAAACAATGCCTTTGTGAAGTTATGTTTTTTGCAAATGGCGTAGAGTGTTTTAACCTTTTGAATATGGTGCAATAAATTATACATTTACTGTAAAGCTTTAACCCAGATATGGCCGGCTCAGTACAAGGCCTAACCCTGCTATAACCACCATTTTGTAATATATGACCATTCTAGATATTAGCACATTACAAATAATGATACAACCATGATATCACAGTCAATAACCACTGACTACACCTATAAACTATGTCTGATGTGTCCATTAGCATTGGTCGTAAAAAAAAAAAAAAAAAAAAAAAAATTCTCTCGACTGCAAAGCAATCCACGACAAGTCCATCTTTCCCCTGTTCATCCAGCACCAATTTGCTTTACTGTAGACTTGACACCGTTTCTGTGAAAGTCTGACCCAGATTTGGTGAAGGGATTTGTCGCGGTGAGATGTTCCACACCCCGGAGAGAGAGAGTGGCTTGCTCTTTTTTTTTTTTTTGAAGGGACCAGGGATGTTGGGTGGGGTCGCTGAAGCTGCATTATGCTGCACGACCGTGAGTCAGGCTGCAAGAACAGGTGATGCATTCACAGAGGAGCCACAACATTATTACTGACTATTAGTAAGCTTGGCAAAATAAACTGAATTCTATTTATTTGGGATTATTGGCAGAGGGGTTAAATATGTGCGCCACGTAAAATGCGCGTAATTGTCAGAAAAAAAGAAACAAATGTGCCTCTGATTTAGGCCTAATCTTTGTAAAGCAATATTACTTTGTGTTACTTTAGCAACTGCAAGAACCACTCCCTTGAATTAACCATCATCCATCATAGCGCTTTGTGCCGTGGATAACGCCTCACGTCCTCAAATCTGTCACCCCACATTTAACTCATCTCATACCGCAAGAATGAAAGACTATGTATACAACTTACCAATAGCGGTTTTGGCCATTTTGTCTGGTGTTTGGGAGCTTGGCAGCGCAGAAGAGGAGCGTGTGGACCGAGGATGCTGTGTCTCGGGGTGAAGGACTGCTTCTAAGGCACTGAGTCAGCAGAGACGGGGGCTGCCGGTGCGCCTGGTGGTCTGTCAGGAGAAGCGTGAAGACCGGAGAAGATAACGGGGTGTGACAGGAAATACGCTGCTCCTTTTCACAGTAAAAGCCACCTGCGCTTTTCATGACTCGAACAATACAAATCATCATAATATCTTCATGCAGGAAATAAACAGCACTATAATCAAAGTTCCCCTTTGATCAAAGTGTAATTACATTTTAAACTATTCCCTGGACTGCTGGCAGTTATTTATTTGATTTATTTATCTTTAAATTTAATTTGAGGTCAAACCTGCTCAAACTAAAACTGACCAGCATGCCTACAGATTTTATTTATAAATTATGTTTTTTATTTTATTTTAGACTTTACTTAACTTAATATTGCATGCACGTCGTAGCCCACCCGCCTTATTCTGAAAGTGTCTAGCAGTGACTAGCCTTGCATTGTGGTCTGTGTGCTTCTTAGCTTGACGACGTGTGTGCCTCCTATAGTTCGCCCCTATACGACTACGATGTTGGCTAAAGTGCGTGTCTCATGTCCCTGGGTGGGAAGGAAAGGGCGGGGGCCTTTTCTTATGCTGCTGTGTGTCGTCTGTGCCTAGCCTCTGTCCATGGTGCTGAAATAAAAACAATCACATTTACTATTTTGTAGATCCAAGTATACTGACCTATTTTTTATGTTTATTATGCCTCTGTAGCCAGGTTATTTACCATTCAGTAACCTGGCTTTACAATTACAGGACTAGTGAACGCATATACCACAAATAAGCCATAGCTATATGGCTAAGGCTTAAGGCCTAAATTATAATGCAATTTTAAATAAATAAATAAATACATTTTAAGGGGAAAGATCATGCTTGTAAAATATAGTGATGTGATGTGAATTCAGGCAGGCCAAACCAAATTATGTTACATTCTACAGATGGAAGAGAGAATTAAAGCAAAGAACAATTCGTAACTCAGGACATTGTCTCAAAAGGATTAAACTGATAGTTTAATTCACTTGGCCAAGGGAACAATGTTTACAGTTTGAGATAAAAAAAAAAAAGATTGCATGTCTTCTGTTTGGGGCCAGCCAATTATCCTAAATATATAAGTGTTGTAACAGTAATTCAGAAGTCGAGGCCGTATTAAAATTCCAGCACATCAAATTAACATTGTCAGTAGTGCTGTGTATGGCACATTCCCTGTATACATGCATTATTGTGAACAAGACCATGAGAGTGTTCTTTGGTCTCTTCTCAACTATAGCCTTTATCACTGAGCAGGACCATCGGGCAGCACCAGAAGGTCCAGGACCTATGTAACTGCACAATGACTCAGACACTGTATTGTCAGACCGTCTGACCATGGGTTTGTGGATTTGAGCCTGAAGCTTCATGGCAGTTCTAGACGTGGTCATGCTGAAAGATACAGGTCCAGAACAGGATATGACATACAGAATCAGCGTTACTTTTATTCATCCCCATATATGTTGCCAACCAGAAGAAGATATATAGGCCTATTATAGTGATATTAAGATAAATAACTTTCAATATAGATCATAAGTAAAGAGAGTTATCAACTAAACTTCTAACCAAGTGGTAGGCCTATCCTCTTAAACATTTAATATGCAGTAGAAGCGAGGTAAATTGTAATTTCTCATTGTAATTTGTCAGACAAAGTCCCAAATTCTACTGTTTGTGCCTATGGACCTTCCCATAGAAATAAAGTAACAATCCCATTTCGGAAATATAAGCTACCTCATGTTATGGTGATATTGACATATTCAATAGATGTTTGTAAGAATGAGGAGATAACATGATCATCAGCCTCCACCTATGAAACCATTTCAGTTAGAGGTTTGTCTCTGTACTTTCCTTTTTGTTTCATTGGCACCAAAACCGCTCATAAAGGTTGGTGGTGGATTTGTAGTAAGAAGCATAACCTGTATTTGCTGCCTTGCCAGACAAAATACGTAAAGAAATAGAAAAAAAGGCTAAATTATTTGGCTACATTACCAACAATCACCGTTGGATGGCAGCAAGTGTCAGCTTTAGAGCGAGAGAGTAGAGAAGAGAGAGAGTGAAGAGAAAGAGAGCGAGAGAAGAGAAGAGAGAGGGAGAAGAAAGAGAGAGAACTGTAGAGAGAGAGCGAGAGAGAAGAGAGAGAGAGGGAGAAGAAAGAGAGAGAGAGAGAAGAGAGAGAGAAGTGAAGAAAAGAGAGCGAGAGAAGAAAGAGAGAGAAGAGAGAGAGTGAAGAGAAAGAGCGCGAGAGAAGAGAGAGAGAGAGAAGAGAGAGAAGTGTAGAGAGAGAGCGAGAGAGAGAGAAGAGAGAGAGAGGGAGAAGAAAGAGAGAGAGAGAGAAGAGAAAGAAAAGAGAGAGAGAGGGAGAAGAAAGAGAGGAGAGAGGGAAGAGAGAGAGAGGGAAGGGAAAGAGACGAGAGAAAGAGAGAGTGAAGGGAAAGAGAGCGAGAGAAAGAGAAGAGAGAGAGAGGGAGAAGAAAGAAGAGAGAGGGGGAGAAGAGAGAGAGTGAGGGAAAGAGAGCGAGGAGAAGAGAGAGAGAAGGAGAAGAGAGAGAGAAGAGAGAAGGAGAGAGAGAGAGAAGTGAGAGAGAAGAGGAGAGAAGTAAAAGAGAGAGGAAGAGAAAAGAGAGAGAAAGGAGAGAGAGAAAGAGAGAGAGAGAAAGAGAGAGAGAAGAGAAGGAAGAGAGAAAAGAGAGAGAAGAGAAGAGAGGAAAGAAGGAAGAAAGAAAAGAAGAGAGAGGAAGAGAGAGGAAGAGAAAAGAGAGAGAAAGAAGAGAGAGGAAGAGAGAGGAAGAGAAAAGAGAGAGAAAGAAGAGAGAGGAAGAGAGAGGAAGAGAAAAGAGAGAGACAGGAGAGAGAGAGAAAGAGAGAGTGAGAGAGCGCAGTGGCTCGTGAGTGAAATATGAGCAGTCTAAAGTACAGCTGCACCACTCGCATGTTTAACCCATCTTTTATACATATTTTTGTATTTGTAGCACACACAAAAATTGACATAAACCTACATTATATGGATTTAACCCATGAAGGTATTTAATAGTTCCATGAGTTGACCTCTGGTTGGTTGCCTGGACGACGGGCGTGCGGGGCGGAGCGCGTTGTTGGTCGTTGAGGCGCAGATGTTTGGACCAGCCGCAGTAAGTTCAAGACTCTGGAGCTGAACTAGTGGCATCTTTATACTTGAAACTGCGCCGCCTCGCAGGTAACAGTTCACCTTCACTCGTGATGTCGCTAACTTGTATAGTCCAAGGCAGTGGGTGTTCATGTTATGTCTTGACTTTGTCTTGAAGCGCTCTGCCGCAGACAGTAGTTAACGTCAGTATTATGGCGTTAGCATGTTCTGTGCGGCATCACATTTCCTCTTCTAAAGACCAGCGTTAGCTTGTGCTGCCGCGCGCATTGATGTATTAACACCGCGCTAGGCTAACTCACTCATTGGAAATGAGCATAACATGTAATCATTTGATAAGACATGTGAAATGTCTGTTAAGACAGTTTTCATGTGAAAACTGTTTTCCTCGTCCCAGAAGCAGACGCTTTTCCTTCTGTATGTCACAGACAGCAGAGCTAACAAAGCTACCGTGGCATTTCGAGCAGGTCAATGACCGATGCAACTGAGCTGTGGTGATCAAACGAGTTATTCTGGGTTTTGAGCTGTAATTTTGCAAAGCACAACGTTAGACAGAAAGATGACGTGAAGTTTTAAATCGGACTTCCCAAAGCGAAGTCGCTGCTGCGTGTCCACGTTGTCTCGCATCCGGTGCGTGTGTCCCTCAAAGTTTGTGGAGATGTGAAAAGCCTTTTTGTGGCGATGGCTGTTAGGAAGAAAAGCTGTCCATTTGTGTAACTTTTTACTGGAGAGAAGCCTATTCATTATTATTTCCCATACTCCAGGGTATCGTGTCACTCTAGCCTTTGTATCCTTGTTGGTGTTCTGATTTACTGAAGGTTTCTCACTATTTACTTCTATTGATCTTTTTAAGTTACACACCACCAAGTGTTGTGAGAGCTGTGGTTGCCTTAGCCAAGACTACACGCTTTACTTTACAAAGACATAAAGAAGTGAAGGAATTATGCTGCAAGATCTCACAATAATGTTACAGTTGGTTAAGTGACTGGAGGGTCTTTGTCCCTGGGTGAGCCACTCCACATTTCCTGCCAATTTACGGACAGAAATATATTATAGCCATTTATCTCAACCTACTGTTCATAATTCATACAGTGCGTCTCAGTTGGCTCTAAGGCATTTTAGCAAAACTTGTTGTTTCTGAAATGTCATTAAAACAAACTGAATTCCAAATGTTCAGAATTACTTTACAAATGGGTTTATCAATCAGACGAACCCTCCGGCCGCTGTAGAAAACATTCAGAGTGCGTGGTATGAGCTCATTGGGCTGCTTTTTCAAGTTTAGAGTTCATTTGCAGTAATAATATACGTCTATGTTCTCACCAACACTTTTGGCTTGTTTATGCGGTAAATTACAGCACTTCTTCAAAGACGCTCGCACCATTGAAAGCAGAAAGCTGTCACGTACTCTTGCTCCGGAAAAGACTAGTTTTGAATGAAAAGGGTTTAACTCACTGAAGCGGCAGCCAATCAGTGCTTATTTTATAAAGAGGCTCAGGTGAACGTGGAGGACTACAGTCTGAGGTGATCACATTACCATCTCAAAACTAACTGGAAAAAACAGCTCGATTCACTAGTGTCATTTCTGTTTGAGCGTCTGTGCATTGGAGTGTTACTTTCAACTCATTCCTGAAATTCATACCACACATCTTGTCTTTCTGCAACTTCCATTTACACATACAAGTGTCAAAATAGCACAAATAACCAAGGTCTAACCAGTAAAATGAAGGCCAAACAGGGACCGAGATCAAACAAATCAGGTAGAGTTTGACAGAGCGGTTTCTAAATGAGAACTAAAATGCCAAAGTAAAGGTTCCACTTATCTTGTGCCACTATTCACGACCTCTAATGTACGCACAAGGTAACGGCAAATTAGCTGCTGTCCAACACTGAAGACAAACGGAGGCGGTTTGCTATATTTTCCGTTCGATTTGACATTTTCTGTTTTACAAGCCGCCTTTCACCATTGGAAGAAGGATTTATATCTCGTTATTGTGAAGATTTTCGGCGACACCTTCTTCTGTTGTCAAGTGCTTGTTTTACACTACGATCACATGTCAGACTGTGCTGTTTGTCCGTGCTCCCTCGGGTCATCTTAATCCTGGGGGTTTGGTGCTGTCGGTGACAAAGCAAGCCTAGAATTCATTAAACTCATGTTTCGTGAAAAGACTAGCAATGACTGGTGCTGCGAGTCGCAGCGGTTATTGGCATCTTTAGTGTATTGGATGCAGGCCATAAACATTTAGTTAGTAAAGCTGTTCTCAAAAGTCCAGTCTATTTTGCTTCCAAAGTCAACTCTACATTCAGAGGCTTTGCCCTATGCACTAGTTTTGGCCACATATTTGGTAGATATTACATATTGATTAATACTGTTGGTTCTAATACCTGATACTTTAAAACTATTGTTCTTTCCAGTTTTGTATTGTGACTGATGCCCTGGGTTAATATTCTGAACAGCAAATCATTTCATTGGTCACATTTTAAAATGTATGCCATTGTTTCTTTATTCCTATTTATTTAGTTTCAAGCTTGCACAAGCTTTGCTCACGTCACTTTATTCTTGGTTAAAGTTGCCCGTCAAGTATTCCTCACAGTGCATAGTTTTACACTTTAAGCTGTCATTCTGCCTTTGGGGCTCATTACTCTCGACTACTTGGTTTAGAGTGCAAGTAAACCAACTTGGGCGTGGCCCATAAACGGTAAAGTGGAACAGTCGTTACACAACATGTATATATTTTTTTTCTTTAAAAAAAATTCTTGCTCGACCAAAGACCTGGCCTGTGTGTATCGATTAATGGACTGAAAGGGCGTGGCACTGGTAATGGCATAGAATCTTGCATGAAAACTATGTAAACGAGAAGTAAGGGGGACAATCCCAAGTGAAAAGGCAGATTAAACTGTCCAGCTCTTGCAGCTTTTGTGCTCTTGTGCGTTCAAATTCTTATAATCCTATTAAAAAGTAAACTAATAAAACATTTGATCGACTAAGTCTCCATCAACCGATTAATCGACTAAAGGACTTGCTCTTGTCCAGACGGCAGAAGCGTGCGCTCCTGAGGCTTGCTCTAAACTGGTGGACTAATCTGTTTTGACAGTCTTTTGAAGTGGAGGTGGACAGCTCGGCCAATGGGGGTCTCATGTTGCACCTGCACCTGTGTTTACCCAGAGCAGGCAACTTTTTCCTTCCTGAGACAACTCTTGTGATCATCTTAAACTGGGATCGACTAAAACTGGATTCAGAGTTATGGCCTTTTGTGGCTGGCTCAATGCTTTTTGGTTGCATCGACCATTATTATTTATTTGAGGACCCCCATTGGTCTTTATGGGAGCAAAGTTGTCTGCCTATAAATTGCACCGTTATGAAAATGTATTATTTCTTTCATTTAAAATATTTTCTTTGTATTGCCATAAAAACTTGTATTGTATTGTATATTTGACCTTTTATAATTGAGTAGTTTTTTCTCTATATCAGAACGGACTATTAGACTAAATTGTAATGTGAATGAAATTACTATTATACAATATGTACATTATTTAGTTAAGAATAAAAACGTTTTCTTTTTTCTTTTTTTAATTGTGGTATGAAAATCAATGTTGATTATTGAGCCTTTCCCATTGCCATTATAAAGTTTGAAATGTTAGTATTGTGACGAAATGATCCCACACAAAACCATGATCTAAAAACATGACAGAGAACTGGAAGAAGTCAAGAACTAGAAACTGCATTTTCCCCTCTATTCAAAAAACACCGACCTACATAAACAGTCAATGTTAGATTTTGACAATTTAAATGCAAGTGATGCAGTTCCATTTGTATCCAACAGGTGAGCTTAATGCCATTCTGATGAATCCTATGGTAACTGTGGCGCGGAGCTTCATTTGCAACAGCTGGTGAGTTTTATTATAGTGCCTCATTCCCTGGTTGTAAAGTAATACAGTCCTGTTTGGATATAATTCACTGGCTGGCGCAGGTCTGACACCATTAAACACATTTCTCCAGATTTTCCAGATATAATTTATAGAATAACTTCTATAAATGATTCACTGACACATGACTTGGACTTTTTTCTCCCTCCTTTTATTAGTGTTCCCAAAGAAAAGTGTAGCCTCTTGAAGATGGATTCAATCAAAACTGGATAGTAACGCTCTTT
Source organism: Chaenogobius annularis (assembly GCA_015082035.1). Taxonomy (NCBI): domain Eukaryota; kingdom Metazoa; phylum Chordata; class Actinopteri; order Gobiiformes; family Gobiidae; genus Chaenogobius; species Chaenogobius annularis. The sequence continues at coordinate 540,989 of BJKM01000365.1, forward strand.
CTCATATCGTCCACACCTTTTGTGGCTGCTGGCAAAAATACTGCTATCTCCTCATACATTACCAAGTGTCAGACTCGCACTATCAAAATGGTGGCTGAGGCTGACACTGTGTCCCAGACCAGCGCAGTTCGACTTAAGCAGGAGATCTCTTTGCTGCATGGGGTCTGTCTTATTGTGGGAAACATGATAGGCTCCGGCATCTTCATCTCGCCCAAGGTAAGCGCCACTGTATAAGGCTTGACTCTGATTTGCCAGATTTGTAACTTTGTGGTGTTGTCTTTGCAAGGGAGTTTTGTTGCACACAGGCTCGTATGGTCTTTCCCTTATTATCTGGGCCATTGGGGGGATATTCTCTGTTTTCGGTGCACTGTGCTACGCTGAGCTGGGAACCACAATCCGTAAATCTGGAGCCTCGTACGCCTACATCTTAGAAACCTTTGGTGGTTTCTTGGCATTTATCCGGTAAGCTTTTCTTAATACTTTTTGCCTGCCTTAGCAATTAAATCTAATGTAGTAAACAGGTCAAGCAGGCTGTAACCACTGTTTCATTTGAGCTTATTGTATTTGTGGTGTATGGATTGTGAAGACTGACAATCAAATTGGTTAATATTTAATTTCCTTTATCTGTTATGTTCTGATACTCAGGACATCGTCTGAAATGTATTTGCTTCACCAAGGGAACAATGATAACAGCTGAAGATGCCAAAAAGTGTTCAGATACAAATGGGAGCTGTAATCTTGTAGAGGCTACAGCAAAGGGAGGGAAGACTTTAGGTACTTAAGATGCAGTTTATAGGGTGAGTTGTGTAAGAATTAACTAACGTGGAGCTGAGCAGTTGTAACACACAACGCATGGCCGTAGGGTTAGCGGCATTCCTGCAGGTGGAGGCAGGTCCGATGTCATACTGAGGGGCTTGTCCTTGCCACCTAGAGCCAGGCTTCATCCTTGGGTGGAGCAGGCAGATGGTTTAACACTATCCTGTGCTGTAACACATATAGTCTCCTTTCCCCATGGCACTGGCCCTGATCCCTGCACTTCTGGACGAGTTGGAGGAGCTGAGCGGTCAAGCCAAGCCCAGGCCACACTAGGAGCTCCAGAGCTGCTGGTCCACATTCACCTCCTTCAGAGGAATCTCCCTCAGTTTTGTTTATTTAAAGGGGACATATTATGCTAAATCAACTTTGAGCTTTTAACCTTGCTACATCATCAGTTTTCTCAAAGTTGTATTTAGATTGATTCATGCATGTTTGAGTAATCCTGTATCCAGAGTCTGTCCTGAGTTTGAGCTAAAAAAAAATCCTGTTCTCACCTACCCCCTATCCTACATTATTTTCATTATTATTTCAAATGAAGACTCCAAGTGTCTACATGTAGAGTTCTAAAATGTCATGTAGCCACTTTTAAAAAATAAACACATAATGACAACCTGCTGCTTGTTACAGTGAAATGTCACTTTGAAGTATTTTGAAGTAATATTGCGGTTTGCAAAGAAGAAAAAAAGAAACATAATATGTATCTAATGTCTTTCTCAGGTTTGATATATTGTGTGCGCCGCAGATTCACTAAGTGTTTCTTTGGATTAAAATCAGAAAAAAACTAAGATTTTTGACCCCTTGATTCAATTTGTGTAAAACTCTTGCAGGTTATGGACCTCGCTGCTCATTGTGGAGCCGGCGAGTCAGGCAGTGATAGCCTTGACCTTCTCTACATACCTGGTGCAGCCCTTCTACCCGAGCTGTGCGGCGCCATACGCTGCGGTGCGGCTCATAGCTGCTGCCATCATCTGTACGTAACCCTTCCCCCTCCACAACACGTATGACCTTTGCTGTGTACACGGGTGAAGGCAAACGGACATGTGGGGCCCATACAGTCTCAATACTGTTCATCATTTTACCGGAGAAGCTTTAAAACGCACTCGTTTCATGGTCAATAGAATCTGAACAGGGGTCTTTAATCTCTTCTGGTAATAGTGAGCTTCAGATTAGTCATTCTTGCATGTCTTATTTACACAGGGGTTAAATGTGTGGAATGTATCAAAGTGGTAGGGCTTTTCTGTTGTACTTGCAGCTGTTTTTCTGTTTCTAGTACAAAGTAGAGTAAAACAAGACTTGAATCGTATGTCAACTGTGACCTTCAGCGACGTTGGACTTGTTTGCATTTGCTCTAGAGTTACACACACACACACGCGTTATCTGAACACAACTTTTCACATTTTTTTTCATTTAAATTCACTTGTCTGTGTTCCTAGTTCTGCTGACTGCTGTAAACTGCTGGAAGGTCAAATGGGGAGCGATTCTTCAGGTCGTCTCCACATTCGCCAAAGTGCTCGCTCTCATTGTTGTTATCATTACTGGGCTGGTCAAACTTGCACAAGGTGAAGAAAAACCCTTCACTCTTAAAATGTAAAAAAATAATATGTAGGTTAAAGCTAAATGTACTGTCAAAAATATTTAAGATTTCTCCATTGTCCCGTCTAATATATTTGGCTTTTTTTTTTTTTGAAGGTTTTAATCAGAACTTTGAGGACTCCTTCAAAGGCTCCAAAATGAACCCTGGCGACATGGCTTTGGCTCTGTACGCTTTATACTCTTACTCAGGCTGGGACACGCTCAACTTTATCACAGAGAGATCAAGAATCCAGAGAGGTCTGTGTTCCAAGTCTCTGCAATGAAGAAAGAATATTTCACCTTTTATTCAGGGGTATAGGTAAAAATGGCATTCAGATATTTCAAAACATTCAATAAAACAATCAATTGTTTTAGAGAGGGTGGAGAGAGAGGGGGTGAGAGAGAGAGGGGGAAGAGAGAGAGAGAGAGAGAGGGAAGAGAGAGAGAGAGAGGGGGAAGAGAGAGAGAGGGGGAAGAGAGAGAGAGAGAGAGGGGGAAGAGAGAGAGAGAGAGGGGAGAGAGAAGAGAGAGAGGGAAGAGAGAGAGAGAGAGGGGGAAGAGAGAGAGGAGAAGAGGGGGAGAGAGAGAGAGAGAGAGGGGAGAGAGGAGAGAGAGAGAGAGGGGAGAAGAGAGAGAGAGAGAGAGGGGAAGAGAGAGAGAGAGGGGGAAGAGAGAGAGAGAGAGAGGGGGAAGAGAGAGAGAGAGAGGAGAGAGAGAGAGGGGAAGAGAGAGGAGAGAAGAGAGGGGAAGAGAGAGAGAAGAGAGAGAGGGAAGAGAGAGAGAGGGGAAGAGAGAGAGAGGGGGGAGAGAGAGAGAGGAGAGGGGAGAGAGAGAGAGGGAAGAAAGGGAGGGAAGAGGAGAGGGAGGAGGGAAGAGAGAGAGGAGGGGGAGAGAGAGAGGGGAAGAGAGAGAGGGAGGAGAAGAAGAGAGAGGGAGGGGAAGAGAGGAGAGAGAGGGGGAAGAGAGAGGAGAGAGAGGAAGAGAGAGAGGGGAAGAGAGAGGGGAAAGAGAGAGGGAGGAGGGGAAGAGAGAGGGGGGAAGAGAGAGGAGAGGAGAAGAGGGGGGGGGAGAGAGGAGAGGAGAGAGGGGAGGAGAGAGGGGAAGGGAAAGAGGGGGAGGGGAAGGGAGGGGGAGGGGGGAGGGGAGAGGGGAAGAGAGAGGGGGGAGGAAGAGAGAGGGGAGGAAGAGAGAGGGGAGGAAGAGAGCGGGGGAGGAGAGAGAGGGGAGGAAAGAGAGAGGGGAGGAGAGAGAGGGGAGGAAGGAGAGGGAGAGAGAGAGAGGAGAGAGAAGAGGGGAAGAGGAGAAGAGAGGGGAAGAGGAGAGAGAGAGGGGAAAGAGAGGAGAGAGGGAAGAGGAGAGAGAGAGAGGGAAGAGAGAGGGAGAGAGAGAGGGGAGGAAAGGAGAGGGGGGAGGAGAGAGGGGGGAGAGAGAGGGTGGGAGAGAGAGGGAGAGAGAGGAGGAGAGAGAGAGGGAAGAGAGAGGAGAGAGGGAAGGAGAGAAGAGGGGGAGGGGAAAGAGAGAGGGGAGGAAGGAGAGGGGAGGAAGAGGGAGAGGGGAAGAGAGGGAGAGAGAGAGAGAGGAAGAGAGGGAGAAGGAAGAGAGAGAGGAAGGAAGAGAGAAGAGGAGAGAAGGAGGGAGAGGAGAGAGAGAGAGAAGAGGAAGAGAGCGAGGGGAAGAAGAGGGAGGGAAGTGAGAGAGAGAGAGGGGGAGAGAGGGAGAGGAGAGAGGGAGGAGGAGAGAGGGGGAGGAGAGAGGGTGAGGGAGAGGAGGTATAGGGTGAGGGAGAGGGAGAGAGGGGGAGTGAGGGAGAGAGAGAGGGAGAGTGAGAGAGAGGGAGAGGAGAGAGAGGGAGAGGAGAGAGAGGGAGGGAGGGAGGGAAAGAGAGAGAGAAGGAAAGAGAGAGGGCACAAGGCCACACTCCACCAGAGCACAAAACAATCCTATTACTACACAGCAACATGGGCTCTTAACACCTTTTTAAAAGGAAAATAAAGTCTTCTGCTTCCGAAAGTTCCCGTTTCACTGTGACCAGCTGTCACTCAGAGATCACGATCACCATATTGCCCAGCCCTAATTCATTTTTGTCAAATGAACATTTACTATATGTGTATATGTTTTTTGCAGAAATCTTCCCTTGTCCATTGGAATCTCCATGCCTTTAGTGACAGTGATTTACATCTTGACCAACGTCGCCTACTATGTTGTACTGGATGCAGAAAGTGTTCTCACTAGTGACGCTGTGGCTGTGGTGAGTCCATCCTCTGACCAGCACCAATGATGTGCTGTTTCCAAGCTAATGTCTGCTAATGCCAAACCTTGTTAGTCCTTTCTAAGTTCTCTCCAAATGGAGGGCTTCTGCTCTGCCTCTCTGGGCTGCAGCTGTGGTTTAGCTGGCACTAGTCTCTGGCCCTTTGGTCTCTGAGGCATCACCGACTGTAGGAGTCAAAGTGATGACAACATCCAATTTAGTTAAATACGTTAGAGATCTGCACAGGAACACGGTGAGGATGTGATGTGATTAGTGGCAGGCATTATTTATTTTTTAATGGTTTTAATTCATAATTCTTCCCTCAATGTTATAAAATGTGTATCCAGCTAAATAAATGCTAGTTTTCAGTTACTCAGGGCAAAGCTAACCACAAAGGAAGCCAAACTGGAAATGTTTGTTTGTCAGTGACACACATTCAACACACCCACTACAATTTCATAAAGCTTTTTACGTTCCAGTTTTGCAAAGACAAGCAAAACTTTCCTCTTCTGTTATTGGGTTTCAGACTTTTGCAGATGAAGTGTTGGGGTGGGCTCGGTGGCTCATTCCTCTGTCTGTGGCCATTTCCTGCTACGGTGGGCTCAACTCCTCCATCATCGCTGCTTCTAGGTCAGTAAACAAACCATACACACATCAAACATTCGTTGACCTTTTTAAAGTATAAACGGTACAACTGACGCAAACACACTCATTTTAGATGTGTTTGAATGTCTCTGCTGCAGGTTGTTCTTTGTGGGCTCCAGGGAAGGTCACCTGCCAAACGCTCTGTGCATGATTCATGTCAAGTGTTTCACTCCGATCCCAGCTTTACTTTTCAATGTCTGTGCCCTTCACATTTTTACACATTTCTTTCATATTGTATTGCTTTTTCTGAAACATTTTGTGATGTTCTTTTCTCAGGGAGCCATGTCGCTGGTCTTCCTGTCTGTGCCTGATGTTTTTCAATTGATCAACTATTTCAGCTTCAACTACTGGTTGTTTATCGGCATGTCCATAGCCAGTCTGATCTACCTTCGCTTCAAAGCACCTGACATGCACAGGCCAGTTAAGGTACTGCTCCAGACGACATCCAATACTGCGATACATTCAACTGCTTCAATAGACTTTGCCAATGAATAATAACTTTGCAGGTCCATAATGTAGTTGGGAATGTGGCCTGTATCATCTTATTACGTTATACGGTTAATTTGATCCCAGTCACTTACAATTACTTGACTCCACATCTCCGAAGCAAACGGAGTATAATTGAATTATTGCTCAAATACTCGTCACACTGATTTGATTATGTTGAATGTTACTTTGAGGTAAAGGAGAGATATGCTTGACTGCGTATTTAACTATGGTTTCTGTCGTCTCTAGCTGTCCCTGTTCTTCCCAGTGGTCTACTGTCTGTGCAGCGTGTTCCTGGTGGTGATGCCTCTTTACAGTGATACAGTCAACTCTCTGGTGGGAATAGCCGTGGCTCTGTCTGGTGCTCCGGTCTATTTCCTCTGTGTCCACCTGCCTCCCAGCTCCAGGCCCGCCTTCCTCACTAAGACCCTCAGTAAGATGTTTCTCTGTAACATACTGACTGCCTTAGCTAGTAGAGGAGGGGTGAGTAGGGGGCCTCTGTAAATCGCATCGGCATGAGTATTTTCATAGACGTTTTAATGGGAGAGGATTAGGATTAAAAGAGTGCAAAGTTCAGTGTGGATCTACTTTATATTGCCATGTTGGTATATTATTCGTCACAAGGAGTGGGTTTAGACATGAGGAAGTCAATACCGATGCCAAAAAGGCTTTGTGCATGTTAATACTTTTCTAATATTAACTAAACTAGCATACAGTTTACGGAACTCTGTCACCATTAACGGTGAGTGTCACAACTTTAACGACCCAAAAATCTATTCCTGTCCTTCAGTAGATGAGCTTTTCTCTTGCTTCTCTGCCTCTTCATTGTGCCTTGTAAAGTGGCTAAAACTCAACAGATGGGTGCTGCTATAGTGATAAAACACATTTCCTCCTCTCTTGGTGCACCAAATAAAGACTAAGATTATAGTTTATAGTTTGACAAAGACCATGCTTTTGTAAAGCCAATAATGTTACCTAGTATTTTTGTTCATTTTTCTGTTCTCTGCAGATACGGTTTCTCTGTACACACAGAAGCTGTGCTTCTGTTGTATGACTTCTCCTGATATCGACTTGGACAATATAGAACTCGAGAAGATGGAATGAAACGGCAACAAAGTACTTACAATGGTTTGGAAGAGCAGATGTTGGAGACCAATAGCGACAATCCAGGTCTTTAATATGAAAGCAAATTTGCTCCATCAAGCTGTTTGACAATGACAAATGACAAATGAGCTTTATGAATAATGCAGTAGAAATCATGTCCCTTTCTCCAAACAAGCACAGCACCACAAGCTGCACATTCGCCATGTCAAGTCACACTTAATAAGCTAAACCAAAAGCCTTAGGTTCACACTGCAGCACGTTAGTAAACATGTCTCCTCGACGTGTGAGGCATGTTTCCGGCCAGCACCAGGCTTCCATTCATAAGAGTTCAAACATGTTCCATGTCTTGTGTCCATGTAGTCTCTTATGTGAACGTTTGTATTTAAAATACACGCTCAGAGACAGAGGTCTTGGGGTTCCGTTAAGACTTTAACTTGAGACCTCTTGAGACCGGTTTATTTGCACATCATGCCAGACTCCGCAGAAGTGTTTTTGTAGAAGTTGTCTCATTTAAGTGGAATAGTTTACAAAGATGCTTATATATTTGTGCTTGAATGTAACTGTAAGAAGTCTAAGTTCACTCAAAATGTGCTTTGTGCATTGAGACTATCTGTACTCATGGCGCCACCCAGTGGTGGCTAAATATGGTTCTTGTCAAAATCTATACTCTCTTGATTTAAAAAATAATAATAATCTTTTACAGTCTTTTAATGTTGTTGGTTTTGCTTTTTGCTTTTACTTTTGTCAGTACAAAATGTATTTTTGCTTATTTTATTACTCCTGTGACCAGTTTTTACCTCAGAATCTCACAAACTCACATGAAATCATTATCGTGTTTATTTTAAGCACAGTTATCTTAAGTGTGTTGTGTGAGCAATTAAGCAAAGCAATGTATTGATGTTCAAATTTAAACTCGTGTATACACAACATATTTTATTACCAAAGCCTTGACTTCGATGTGTAGGAGTGTGAGATTGTTGCATATTTAAAGATTCACCAACTCACTGTAGTAGCTTATGAAGCTGGTCATTTCAAGAGGGTTTACTGTTGAAAAATCTTGCATTGATGTTGTGTGTTCTTAGTGCCTTCGATTTAAAGTATGTTATATTTTTTTATATCAAAACACAATTAACAAATGTTGCTGAACATTTATGTAATTGCTGTTGAATGTAAGTTTCCTGTGAATAGATATAAACAGTGACCATAAACTGTTCTCTAGAGCCTGTTGTTTCTCCCCAGCCAAAAGAGGCACTTAGTTTGTACGTTTCTCCCGGACTGAGGCCACGGCCCACAATGGTTTGATGTATCAATGGGCATTTAGTGTGTGTGACAAATGTATGGTTTGTCAATTAATACTTTGCGTTTTGTTTCAATAAATGCTTTACAGGACTATTAAGTGACCATGTGCTTTAATTTGCCGTCTTCAGGCATCAGGACGCAGGTGTGGTTGGTTACACTTTTCAGTGTTACAGGTTCAGTACTAAACTACGCAGACTAAATGTGGATAGGTCCATAACACTTAAACTGATGCCATGTCCAATGTCCTGCTCAAAGTGCACATGACGGGTTACACTACTACACATTTCACTTAAATGTAGGCAACATGATTTTATTTAAGATTTTACTCAAATTCCCAGTTTGACAACTTTTGTAAAGTTTTTATTTTACTCGAGTAGCAGATATGAGATAGATGTAATGCCACTACTGTTACCTAGCAACCGTACTGTAAACAAGGACCAAAATCCCTATAAATTACACAGTAGTATTGATTTGACAAATGATAATTCCTGATAACACCTTTTTGTTTTTTTTCTTAAATTATTCTTTAGACTTTCAGAAAATTGTCAATTGCGTGTAAATTGCCCGTGCGTTTTCGATGGAACGTCAGCACTACTTCCTGTCATATTTCACTTCACATTTACTTTCTCATAGTTTAAAAGAATTTTATTTTATTTTATTTACAGTTTGTAAATATTTACCACAGGTGTCTCCTTAGGTAGCTGGACGAACCCCACCCCCTGTCTCCCCCACCTGCCCCCCACCCACAGGGATCACATTTCTCCTGTACCGAAAAGAGAGGTGTAGGCCAGTCCCTCCCGGGCCCGGAGGAGAGTTGGGTTCCACCGCCTCATGCATAAAACATCCACCTGCAAACGGGAAATCGAGTAGACTACAATGACAACTGTTATTGCACCAGGTCTGGACTGGACTCACGCGTTGAATCATAACTGGATTTGGTGATCTGGTTTTGCCTATGTCCCGTCCGCAGTGTCTGTCTCTGGGATGGACAGAACAGCAGGACAGAGGCGCTGCTCAGTGACACATGAGTTGCACAGAGAGACCTGCTTGGCATCATGGAGTTCCCGCGACGCCTGAAGTGGATACGGAGGAGACCGTGGAGGCATCATGTCCGCCATCGGGAGTTCAACCGTGAGTAGATGAAAACATGGACACAATGCTTCTTTTAGTCAGTGATTTAAAATGAACTGCTTGTGTCATATTCTTCCCACAACTCTGCTGGGGCATCAAAATTATATCCATCGTTTTTGTAATTGAAATTGCCTAATGATACTAAATACAATATCGTGAAACTTTAGACAGTTGTCCCATAAAAGCGAGTTCAGTATCAGATTTTAAATAGATAAACTTGACAGATCATGTAGCATCTGAAGTAAAAAAAATGTAAAAATGACAAATGACCTTCCTCCACTAAATTTGAGTTCAAGACCTTTTTGGATTGTATGTATTATTGTGTATTACTATTACTACTACATAAGAGATTCTTGTGGTGGTTGTTTTTGTTCTTTTCTATTGTTATCTATCAGTAATTTTTTCCCACACTTTATGTATATTCATTAGTTCTTTATTAATACTACAAACAGATTAGCACAGCCATTCCCAAAGTCTGCAGTGGCGCGGCCCCCCTTTTTGATTTAAAGATCCTACAGCCCTACTCAAATGTATAATTCACTCTTAATATTAATAATAATAATAATAATAATAATAATAATAATAATAATAATAATAATAGTAGTAGACAATAGTAGCACTTTTGTCATTTACAACAGTAAATTTGCACAAAGTGTAAAATGTATTTGGGGGCCCCCCTGCAGTGCCTCTGAGGCCGCCCACGTGGCCCCGGACCCCACTTTGAGAACCACTGGATTCGCGCTTCAAAGTTTGTTTTCATAAGAATAATTTTAAGATTTCAATTTTTTTAGTTCTTGAGTGTTTGGGCCGAGTTCTACCAATTCAAGCCAAATAAAATAAACTCTCCTTTCTTTGGTGTTGAGTTGAGACTGTTTCATTTGTCAGACTTAATCAGCAAATGTTTAATTGAGAGGGCACCTGTGTTGACTGTGTAGGATCAGATTGTAGGGAGAGTAGATTAGTTTGACCGATAGTGTTGCCAATTTGAGCTTTCTCTGGCTCTAGATTGATTCACGGCAATCAGGGATAAGAAATATGCATTATTAATACTTTTTTATGATAGAAATACCAACACGAGACGGGGACTTGTTCAAAAGAAATGATGGACATAAAATAATGGCATTTAATGCACACATTCTTATGATTAATGTTGAGTGACCATAGATAGCTGATGTGGGTTTCTTTTAATGGGAATAATATTCTTTTGTGTAGGTCAAGAGTCAGATCATTAGTTACTGTAGCTGGCACCTTAGCAGCACATAATACTTAATACAAGCCCTGTCATTTTCTTATCGCTGTGTAGTAAGGTATTATTTCATATTATGATGATTCAAGCAGTTCTTGTAGGATCAATGAAACGGAACGCTTTGTCTGAGAAATTGATTTGCCATTATCCGCAGTGCACTTACAGGGTCATCATAGTTTGTCTGGGCTGAGGAGTAATGGTCCAGTTGGGCCAAAAATAGGTAATACCCATTTACTTACACTCTAAATATCAGGGCACAAATGTTTTTGTTTTTTTTTGTCTTTTTGCTTCAGTTTGTGAAACATAGGCAGGATTAATGTAAAATATAATTCTATCTGCATTGGCCACTAGAGGGCCTCAGCACTTTGTCAGTGTACTGTAGGGCAATAGCAGCTGCCTCTCATGTACTTCCCTCTGACTTTGTGCTCACTGCTGATGCTCAGGTACAGAGTATTTGTTTGGGTTGGGACAATATCTTGTTTTGCAAAATATCATCACGTGGTTATGTTTTGATATGTGTATCATATTGGAAACCGTGCATTGCATTACTTTAATGGCATCTTTTACATAAATTGCATAGTCAAATATTTGTAAAATTATTTTGTTACATGCACATACTTGCTTACTGACAAAGCTAGTGTTGGCATCAGTCTTCTTAAAAGCAGCTTTGGCGCTGATTGATTTAAAAAAGGAAGACAAATTACAACCCCAGCCATTAATTAGCATTTGTGCTTTTGCAAATACCAGACTGATTTACAGCTAGTTTCTACAGCTGTGAATCTATTTCAATTAATTCACTGCAAATGATTGCAGTTCCTTATAATACTGAAACATAAAAGTAAGTGTACTGTTTTGCAATACCAATTGACTTTTGTATTATTATTTTTATTATTATTTTTATGCTTAATATAATAATAATATTGAATTGCTAAATATTTTGCATTGCAATACATTGAAATTGGTATACACATATTGTATCAGGCCCTATGTATTTTGATTGTATCGTGTCAAAAGCCCAGCCCTAGCATTTGTACATCTTTTGGTTTTACAAGTAGGTTTTAGGGAAAAATGCGTTCTGCATATTTGAAAAATTGATTGCACAGTGTTGTAGTGTCACAGCAGTGCATTAAATGTACAATGTTGGTTTATGATAAATGCACAGACAGGCCATGAATATATAATGTTGACCTCCGGATGCTCCTTCCCAAATATAAGGTCTGACTTTATTGGAGCTGCACTAAAAGAGAGAGATTGTCTCTGCTTCCATCTGCTGGTTTCTTTAATCATCAGCAAGGACAATTTTTCACTTCACTCATGATGAAGTAGCCTCTTTTGTCTGATGCACTGTCTCCTGAGAGCGTGTCTGGGGAGAGGTGTAATATTTGGTTAGGTGCATTGCTTAGAAGCACAGGGGTATTAATGGTCGCCTCACATCTGGAGGTGGTGATTAATATGCACCACTTTAGCAGATTGCCCTGCTGTGTCGCTCTGACCCCAGACTTGGATACTCATTTGTCTCCTTGTCCTTCACCCTTGGCCTCTTCACATTTACTTTATTGCTTCCTTTCTTCTTACTTATGTTGACAGAAGACTATTGATTTTATACCTCCTGAGGCAAAGCCAGTGGTTCTCAAAATGTGGGACACGTACAGCTGCTGGTACACTACATTTTTGTTTGGTGGTGCGTGGTGAAAATGCATATTTATGGTGATTTGGAAAACATATACAAATAAATAAATATAGATTTATTTACAGCCAGTTTTATACCTGCTCCTGCTTTAGTCAAGAATGTCTTGGTTTAACTTGAGACTTTCTTTTGTCCTGACTTAGTCTTGCATATTTACTTACTTAAATTTAGTCTCAACTAGAACCGCGATAGTAACTGGTGTAACTGTTTACTGTGATGACGTGTTGATATGAAGTGTGTGATACTTCTTGTGTCTATTTAAAACCTACATAAACAAAGGGCTCAATATTTTCTCACTCCTTGGAAACGCATGTCGTGATGAAAAACGACACAATTTGACAATTTGAGATTCAATTATTCCATCTTCAAATGTTTTTTTTAGCAAGCCATCTTGACATCTCTCGTACTGTTTGATAAAAGGCTTGTTGTAGCTCACACGTGACTCTCTCTCACTCAATCAAGTCGGTGATGGTCGCTGCGTGGGCCACTAGTGCACACAAAGAAATAAAACCAAGAGCGTGAGAGAAACAGAGGGAGGGAGAAATCCGTGGTGCATGTGGTTTCTGACACGTGCTGCTCATCTCTGCCCCAGCTCTTCAGGCTAAACGACTGATGGAGGCAGAATAGGGCTGCTATAACAGGGCTTTGGACTTTAAGCACACAGACTATGAACGATATTTAGTAAACTAGAAGTAAATGCAACACAAAAGCAAAGTGCCTTGGTGATGATCTAATGCACTCAGACCTGGGTTCAAACCAGAGATCTTCTGGTTCAGGGGTAAGTATGTTATAGTTGTATTGGCTTTATAAGTTGCAAAATGTTTATTGGTCTTAATAACATGTTTAAGACCAGAAACACGCAATAATCTGACTGTATTCTTAGAGTAATGACATGGATTGTGGAGTGAAACTGAAAGAAAATGACATAATTATCTTTCTAACAACTCTTCCAACTTGAGCAAAACCAAAGGCCGTACTAAACACACATTTGCTTTGTAATCTTCAGTCTCTCCCTGTAAGACTTTAATGGCAGTGAAATGTGTAATGCCGCAGTGCCATTGAGCAGGGCACTCATGAATGTGTCACAGGAAGCTTCAGTGTCAAGTGTAACTGTGATTATTGGACTGTGAGGTGATGAGTGACCTGGACTGGTAGTTTAACAGTGTTTTATGCAAAACTCAAGTATAGTGATACACTGATAAAGAAGTGAAAATGATGTGTCTAAAATATTGAATTATCATTGTGAGGGGATGGCAACACGAGCTTCTGGACCTCATGTCCCCGGCCTGGGCTGAGCTGCCAGCCTCATTGTCTCCCTCCTCAGTGCAGCTCCTGGGGCATTCAGGATGTGCCTCTATGGGGAGTTTGTTCTTCCTCTGAGAAAAGAGAAAAGTTTGTGTGTAGTTCTGTGCTGGGGACGGACACTGGCCTAAATCCTTGTTGGCTGCACTGAGGAGAGCGAACATTCAAATGCTGATGAACCGGAAAGAAGGAGCTACCAGTACCACTTTGGACTCAAAAAACAAAGTAAAAGTTTTTCAAAATGGTGGGCTTAATTCATTTGCATTCAGAGGAGCACTGTAGTGTCTAGTCTGAGCTGCAGAGTATCTAAGATGAGTATGAGAATTGAAATGAAGAACTCATGTTCTTGGGCTAAGAGGCTCTTGTTTTGTATCATAGACTGTGATGAGTGGCTGCACTTTATTGTTCCGTAGGCAAATTTGTCCTTTGCGTTTGACCCATTCTTTAATGCCACTAGGGCAACTCTCCAGGAGCAGTGTTCGCCGCAGTGCCATGGCCAGGAAGCCATGGCCAGATTTTTTGCTTGGCTGGATCATAGAGGATTTTACCTATTGTTTACTGTTTTACTGTTCAAGATCTCAACCCTGAACGTAATAGTTACCAGCGATGGGGCAAGATCTCGTGCCACAAGATCTCCTAAGATAAAATTGCTCCAAGATTGTGCTTACATGTGGAAAAGGATCTCTTTTCCATGTGTTTGAATTGACAAGAACAAAAAAAAGGGTTTAACACTGACAACATTAACGGATAGGTAAGGTAAAATATAACTTTATTGATCTCACAGAGCACCAATTTACTGTTTTGGCTGCATTTTATATACAGTTAATTGAAGATAGTTGAAAAATGTTGCACTTGCAATCAAAGTCAAGATAGAATAGAATAAACATACTTATAAAATAGTAATATTGTTTTAATGCATGGCAGAGTGACGAGGCTAAAATGTAAGTAGGTCATTCATGGTGTGTGTAACTAGTCCAATGCTCTGCTGAGGGACAGATGTGTCATGGCAGATGTCTTCACTGTGGATTGGTGCAAAGCCAAGCGGAGAATACAGTTCATGTTTATGTTCGAGGGGCTGATTTTAGGATGCCCTCGTGCACAATGTAGAGCTGTCACTACAGTTCCCAGTTGTTGGTCCTGTTCTTCTGGCCACTGGGGCAGAATGTAAAAGCCACAAACTCACTTCTGCAAACCCTGCAGTTGAAATACAGTGCAATATGAACTAATGTTGTTACACACTGTTGGCCAACCTTCCTTCCAGGTCCACACCCAGCTTTTGAGAAACCCCCTTTCTTTAAAATGGTTTCCGAACACTAGATCAATTCCAGATGCTGGCTTGAATATAGATAATGTCCTATTACTTATAGAAATTAAAAACATAGAAATGCGCTCTATTTAATTTCCTTAGTTCATTCTATGATATTGTTTCACCGTGTGAACGGCTAACTTCTACATTCTTTCCTCGCAGGTGTGTCTGTGTTAGGGTTGAGCATGGGAGAGGAAGTTGTGGTTTTCTGTGCTTTTGCTTCCAAACAGTCACGCCCTTATTATCATCTGCCCTGGTTATCTATAAGTGGTCAGAAAGGCCTAATACAATACAGGCCTTCATCGATATTGGTTGGTTTGATGTTTTTTTGGAATAAGACATGCATAACAAATATTTATCAGACCATTGAAGGAAAGGTGAGCAGTTTGTTAAGGTTTTGATTAGGGGCTGGGATTGATATTGGAGTAGTTTTTATTTTGATTTAATTTGCACTGAAAAAACATTCACAAGATGGAAGGGAGACAAAACCAGCCCATCCCACTAAAAAGACAATAAATTACGACAGTTTAAATCTGCTGACAAACTTTTTACGTGTTTAACAATGTTTGACCCTCGACCAGCTAACATTTTTTAATTTGGCACACAGAGGAACACGCTTGTTTAACATTTTGATCTGTACAGGTAAGACCTTATGCATTGGTCTTGGCTTTGAAGAATCCATTGTGTATTTCAAATGCATCTTAGTGTCAAATGGCATGCCAACAGTATTTATTCTTTCTCCCAAAATCTTGTTCAAAATAAACTATACTGTGTTCAGTGTTGCCATTAGCAATGTAATGGACAAAACAGCGTAATACAAACCGTTTTAACAATCTTACTCCAATTTGCCGTCAGCCTGAAAGTCTTGGGGTGTTCATCTCTATACTACGCTTGAGTGCATCGGTTTGATGTGATTTGGGGTCAAAGGGGGCGACACAGCAGGGCATAGCGGGCGCGGACAGCTGATTCATTTGCTTGAGTGCTTATCAGCCAGCTTCAGGTGTGGCTCCGAGCATCGAACCAGCAACAGCACCTCCATCACCGCAACATGAAGCCTGCAGTCTCCTGGTGCCGCTCTGCACAGCTTGGTGAACAGTGGGTCTATCGGGGCCTTTGTCTGATGCCCTCTCTGCCCTCTGTACACAGGCCCAGCAGTAAAGAAGCTCAGAGAAAGAGAAAAGGATCCAATTGTGGAAGTGGCAAAGACATAGCACAATAGCGGCATGGAGCGATGGGGAGAAGAGAGAGACTCAAATAGGAATGGGTGACAACACAAAAGGAGATGTAGCCGCAGTCGGACAAGGAGGCGTCTCGCTTAATCTTTGAGGACAATGTATCGGCGACGAGTCCAGACCTACAACAACATAGCAATGAAAAGATACTACAGTAGGTATTCATCTTCACTGGCATTTAAACATCTTGCATTTGATATTAACTCACTTCAAGTCTACAGTAAGAGTAAACATTAACAGTGTTTGGTATCATTATTGCTTAAGTGTTTTTGTGAGGGTCATTTGATCATTTGTCCAACTCATTCACTTGATCACCTGCTGCCTGATAAATCACACCCACCGACGGGTGTCATGGTAAAGCGATGATGATGTTCATAAAGCCTATATCATGGATTTATAAAAAGTAGACACAGCATTGTGCGGGGGGATGATATGGACCCAAAAAGTTACTAATTCCAGCCAAGAAGTTGGAAGAGGTCGCCAAAAGTTCAAAGTGTTGGTTTTAATAAATGACTGTTCTAAGATATCAGGACTTTAGGCTCAAAAGACGATGCATTCCCCAAGAGGACGATCCCTGATTCAAGTCCGTCTGGGCAGTGGACACTGTACATTGACAAATGCTCAGCTCTAAGTTACTGTAAGACGCATTTTCCATTAGTTATGAAGCACTCACAAACACTCGGTCTCACACGCGCTCTTCAGATGACTCAGAGCGCCATGGCAAATTGGATTTGCCACGCAATGCCCTCATTATTGTTACCAGGGAAACCAAGCACCCCTCCAAAGTCATCCTGCTTGTCACCGCTCTTATTTTGGGAGAATAGGAGATCTTTTTGGAGGCAACAGCACGCACTGCACAATTCATGGAGAGTGTGGGAGATTATTCAGATATTGCAAAATCTCAGAGAACTTGTGTGTAGATTTAGTCAATGCGTTGCATTTTTTTACACTTGCATAATTTCACTCTGAAGTTTCCACAAAAAGTGAATGGGTTGATTTGTGAAGCAATTGTATCCTGTGGTGGGATGTAATGCACGGTTCCCAAGGAGGGGTCTCTGAAGTGCATTTGTTTATTGTTACCAGAAAATAGCAACAAGTCCTTTCTATTATTATAACATTTCGGAAGCTTTCAAAATTAAGTGCTTCAGATGCTATGACACAAAATGTAAAAATTAAAGAGCATAGAAAATTATTGTAGCATCAATTTTGTCAAACACTTGTTCAGTTGCTTTGCTGCATTTGCTGGTATGCAAATAAGCCTCTGTTTCCAGGCTCAAATCAGATGTTTGCTGCCATAATAGCAGGCTGTGCACATGCAGAGTGTCGGGGCCAGAGGAGCAAGCACGTAGGAGGGAGAGCCGCCTTCGGTCTCCTGGGATACTCATCATCTGGCTGTGTTCAGAGGCCTAAGAGCAGTATTGGTTGATCCCATTCAAACAGGCCCATTGTAAGCAACTACACTGCCATTGTGCGGCCTTGTGCTGGGTGACAACAGTTTATGTGTGGACTTGTGTTGGCCTGTGTCATTGGGGCATTGTGGAAGTGTTGCATATTATTACACTCCGCAGTTTGTGTGCATTT
Source organism: Chaenogobius annularis (assembly GCA_015082035.1). Lineage (NCBI taxonomy): Eukaryota > Metazoa > Chordata > Actinopteri > Gobiiformes > Gobiidae > Chaenogobius > Chaenogobius annularis. The sequence goes on from BJKM01000365.1 coordinate 558,644, forward strand.
GGATTCCACGGCTGTTTGTCTTTCCCTGGGCGAGGGGTTACTGGGCTGGTTCAAAGGTTGTTGAAATTCAGCCACAAAAACTTGACCCTGTTTTTGGCATTTGTGCCGTTTTTGGCATTTGTGCTTGTGTGAGTGGGTTCAGAATCCAGTACCATTTTAAAGTCGAATATTGTTAGCTTCTGCACTTTTGCTCAACTGAAGCTATTTACCTGCGATATTTACCTGAGTATGCCTAATTTACTAAGTTGCGGCACTACAATATTTTCACCGTTGCAAAAGAGGTATAATACCATTGTGGAGTTAACTATTTCTACTAATTATATTATGATTGTATAGTTCGGTAAGTGTTAAAATGTACAGCCTGTTGGCCCATGTAGCATTGAGGCTAACACTTGTGCATTTATAGTGCAGCCTTGTACAGTCACGGTTATGGTTTTAGCTCAGACCAGATGGGAGTGGGATGAAGGCTCTGCAGACTTTGGCTCTGCTTTAAATGTCATGTTATGTGTTTACAAAGCCAGAGCAATAAACAAAATCCTATTGTTGAGCGCTCAAGTTCTTTCATATCCATTGTTGTTTGCCATCCACGCCAAAAGTTGTCAATATATAAAATAAAAAGTGTAAAGGGAAGTGATGTTGCCTCAAATAGAAATAAATAGTCCACATGAAAAGTGAGTTGTACAGAACTTAAAAGGGAACTCCTGTTCCTTTCTTATTTTCGGAAGTTTATTTCAACACTTTTTTTTCCGGTTGCCACATAGACAGATACTTCCTATATCTCTGTGAAAGAAGACGAATCTAAAGAACCAAGTCTTAGTCTCTCTTTCACACCAAGCACCACCAAAGAAAACTTTCTGCTATCCAAGTAATACCAGATTTAATCAAGATTTAATCAATCAAACCAAGTCCGGTGGGCAAAAATATGGGTAAAATACACTTTGAATTAAGCTATAACCAAATGGAGTGCCTAGTTTGAGGAACATTGTCCTAAATTATGAATGTAACCCATATATATTAAGTAAATCTTAAATTACCTAAACCAAATAGTTAAAAATGAATCCTGTTTACTGATTAATAACTGACCCCTTGTTGTTGGAGATTGTATTTTACGCACTATCATGCAATGGATCCATGTACAACAAATCTCTCCTTTGTATAAAACTTGGGAGAGTTAGCTTGTTATGTTTACCATTACGTAAATGCTATAAGAACCATGACACATATTGGCTTCTAATTGCATTTCTCTTAACACTGGATCAGTCTGGACTAGCCTGAGTGAAAATGAGTTGGTCTCCAGGTCTGATCCCTGGAGCTTGGCCTTAAAGGCAGTGAGTGTCGGGGGACAGGAAGCAGCAAAGTTAAGTGATAATGAATCGACTTGAGGCCTACTTTCTATTCTGGTGTTTGATGGATGTCTAAAGTGGAACTTGGTCAGATAAGAGTAATTGACACTCTGCAGGAGAATGATTGTCGACAAAAAGTGACCAAACCAGGGGGTTAAGTGGATCGCTCACATTTTTGAAACACAGGGGTTTGGTAGAAAAACAAGATCTTCAAGTTTTGTTTTTGTCAACAATTGCTGGTACAAAAGCTGATTTTGTAATTTTGGTGTTTTAAAGTGGGTGTTTTATAAAGCTACATTAAAAGAGTTAAATGGGGTGCTGTGTGTTTAGTTTTCAGACAAATCTTGAGGTAAAAGCACAAACTTAAAAATGGCATGCTCTTTTTTGTTCGCAAAATATAAAAAAAATAATTTGGATGGAAATGTTCATGTAACTGGAAAAAGTGTGTGCTTCGCTGCATATCAGATCTATAGATAATCACTTGCATTTTCTACACAAGTGGTTCTTTATAGATTTGATATGCAACTGCAGTAGCCTACACAGTTTTAAGCCAATAAGACTTCTCACACTACTGTAACTTTCGTCTGTTGTTAGTATTGTTTATAAAAAAGGAAGTAAAATACTTTTCCAGGGAAACTGCACATTATTTACAGCAGTGAGAAGATCTTGACAGACTGATATCCTTGATTACATGCTGAAGTTACAGGAATGTTTTCTTTAAATATACTGAGACACTGTATAAACAAATTGTATGAGAGAATGAGGATTTGATGAACCAGGGATGAATAAATGTGTCTTGTGCATTAGCAGATGCTTGAGCTGGGGAAGTCTTTAGCTTCATTGTTATCCTAAGAATGCGCATGATGTTTGCCTTGTAACACATTTTGAGCTCGGCGTTAAAGGTCATTGTAGTTGTAGTGATTATAGTTTTTGCAATTTAGCTGTGTGTGTGCGTGTTAAGCATCTTCATATTGTTTAAACAGTTTTCAAAGTGGATGTTACTTGTCATGTTAACTCACAGCTTTTTGAAAACCTTTGTCAGAGCTTTTTATCACCTCTGAAGTGGCCCGGTGCAAAAATAGTGGGAGCAATCAGTGCTCTCCCATGATCTCCACTGAGCTGTAATGGAATGACAAGTAGAGCGCTTCTCTCTCTCCACTCCTTTTCACACCAGTTTTGCACGTCCTTGCCGGCTCAAAATAAAGAAGCTAATTATTCCTGTTAATCACAAGGCAGTGGAGCTGTATCACTGGACACCCTGCTGTTCGACATGGACACACAAGCCTCAGCCAAGACCCTCCCATTACTGTACTCTCTCGCTCTAAAAAAACAAAACGGCACAATTTCACTTCAGCTTTTGCACAGGATGTTATGAAACCAGCTCTGAAACTTACAGAAGATCGTCCTTTTAATTTCTCACACTCCACCTGGCAAGAGCCGCAGAAGGAAGGCCCCGGCGTCTGAGTCAAATTTCCAGTCTTGGCTCGTCAACGGATTTGCACCAAAGGAGAGAAGAAGAGACAAGCGAGATGGCCGCGGTGGACATTGTAGTCGAGGATGACTCCGATGAGATTATGCGCGAAGAAGCTGAAGATGTGTTTCTGGAAGATGGTAAGGTTACTGATGGGACGCCAGTGGGAGGCTGTGAACTTTGACCTTCTGTGTTGTTAAAGCTGTGGAGAAATGCAAATGTTTTTAGTAGTAAGTGGATTTATTCTGTCTTCTGAAAGTAAGTGTTTTCTGTGCATACATTTACAGGTATTATTACAAAAGCATTATGTTTTTGCAATGTACTTTATCGATTTTTCAACTTCTCACCCTTTTTAGAAGCAGTAGAGCTGTGCCCGGTGCAGTGTGGGCGTTCTTATGTAACACGCTGATGTTTTAAACGGCTATTATGCACAATAAAAGCTTACTGTTTATTGTCTTGTCTAAAGGCAGATAACAAGAGCAATTTAGATAATGCAGATACTTTAATGATAATAACTAACTTGAAAATGTGAGATTCAGTGTGTTTTATCTAGAGTGTTTGTGACATGCATAAGACAAACCCCTGTGGGTCATATAGATCAAGCCTTCTCACTGGCACATGGTTTGTTTTGTAGAGCAAGGAATAATAAAAATGCATTGTTAATATTAAAAATGTTCTTAATAAAATGACTAATCATTAATCATCATATTTTAAGTATAGGTATAACCAAATTAAAATGTTCCAACACTTAATTTCTTAATTCCACCTTTTATAAGCATCAGTTACATTGAATTAAAAACAGTTTCACCTTTACAAAACACATAATTTCAAGACGTTCAACAACCACCCATACTAAAGCCATATTTTGCTCTGCTTTATAAAAATGGCACACATGAGGAGGATATTCCCACATTGCATCACTTGGTGTGTAATGTATGTTAATGCCCGTGTTGACCCACTTCTCACTGAGCTGCACCGGCGGCTAATGTGACGTTGGTTTTGAACAACACTGCCAGCTGACTCTGTGAGCAAGCAGCCAATCAGAGAGCAGCTTACTGTGTGGATGCTGAGGGATAACTGTGTGTATAGACTCTCGCACTGTGAATCTCATGTGTTTTGTTCTAATTATTGTTAAGAGGGGGGTGCTGTCCCACATGCCATCTTTTGCATATGTTCATGATCCAAATGCAAACCTGATTTATTAATTCAGTTCTTTTCCCTCTTTGTTCTATTGCTTTACTCTCTAGAGAGCGTTCCACATATAGTTAATACACTTTGAAATAGGTTTGGATCAGAAGTCCTTCCTGATACAAACCTCTTCATGCATGCTATAATTGTGTGTCAGAATTTGTCTTAAAATAAGCTTTTATTTGTTTTGAAAAAATATAAATGATTGATGACCTCTCTTTTTGCTGAATTATATCTTTAATGTTGTATCTTGCATAAAGCTACTAACCTAAAGTGGTATTTAAACCTGGCAACAGTTTGACTGTTTTACAGAAAGTATTACTGTTAAGGTTTATCAAAAACGACGTGATGTCAAGTTGCTCAACATAACAGTTCCTCGCAATTTCAGTTCCTTAAAATGTGCTTTGTGTTTTTAACCACGTGAATGTGACTACCGTATACCTTTGCTTCTTGATCTCAATTACAACTACTCACACTGCAGCTTTTTTCTCCTTATTTTGCTCTCAAAAGTACTTCTACACTGACCAACTTCTAATGATGCATCTAAGCTATTGCAGCCCCCTTTATCATTATCCCCAAACCGCAGTAAATCACCTCTGCACGAACTCACCCGTACGACCTGAAAGCCTCTATTCACCACACTCTCAGATTAAACTGCCTTACACACACAGGACAAACACAGCATGGTTTTCTTATCACTGATACATGCACACTAGCCCACTCCCCAAAACACCACCATGATAAATGTCTGCCCCAAATGGAAATAAGTGCTATCTTTGGGACTAAAATACACACAATGCTCCTTATGACTAATTCAAAGAGCTAGTGTATCTTTGAGGATGTGGTTAGCAGTAAATGAAAGCTATAGAGTCGAGCTCTTGACAGTGAAAATACAGCATAGTGTGAGAGTAATAGAAGTTGTTTGGTGTCTAAATAAACCTGTGTTTGACTAACTGGGTCAGCGCAGGAAGCATGAAGAGTGGCCTTCTAAAGTCACAAGTGTCCAGTGTGGTGAGATCAGGAGGGCTCTTAACTGCAGATTTATAGCCTCGACTTGTCCCTTTGGAGTGTCTGTCTCGCACTAGTTGTATTCGCTATTCAAATTTATGGCGCTAATAAGAACAAATGGGTCCCTTTAGCAGCACATAGATTTTCGTAGCAACAGGTGTGACATTTTGGGGGGAGAATTTGGTCATAACTTTTAGCCATAACACTTTATAATTCCCCAGGCATTTTATTATCAACAGAAAGAAAAACCTTCATTGTCAGCAGGCCATTTGTTATAACCTTTAGCCTTAAATGTATTACTTTACTTTAGCCCTGCTCTGGTGCTTGATTTTGAGATTGATTAAGGAAGCTCTAGTATCACAGGCCATATTCAGTCTTTTGCTACTAAGGATGTCACAATATGAAAGTTTAGTGTCACGATTATGGACACCATGACCAAACAACGATGAAATACTTGATTATCTGTGGCAGTGGACAGCACATATGCAGGCTGCGACATCGAACTTTCTGAATGATAAAGTGAATCAGTTAATAATACATTTATAATAATATGTAAATTGACATAATTAGCCAAATAGTTATATGATTATTTTGTGTTTGTGGCATTATGTTGTAATGCTACATTGCTTTCAATAGTACATGGAAACATAACGTACACATGGAAACATACTTACCTTTTACATAAGAGCTTGCCTTGCCATTTACGTTGTCGTCAACAGTTACATAACACATTTTGCAATTATCAGGCTCGACAGCTTTTGTGTTGTTTGTTTACAGCTACAAAGACCCATCAATCAATCGTTTTGGCTGTAGAGGCGTTGCTGCGGTAACTGCCCCACTCACTCTGTGGAGAGTTCTAACTTTTAACATGAGAATAAAAAAGTTGTCACTTCAAGGATTATTGTAGTGCTGCCTCAAGGGTTTTCTGTTCCGTTCTACCTTAACATCATCTAAAAAAATTATCAAAATGACAGTCACTTTGAATATGCTCCAACCTGCAAGCTAATTTGAATTTATACCTACGAACACCTGCTGTAATTGAGATCACAGCCACTTTATCACCGACAAATAAAATGTTATGTAATAATCAAGTCACAATCTCAAATTTATTGCAGTTGGATCTCCTATGTGTGTACCTCAAGGTATTTATCCCACTTTAAGACCAAGCCTTCAGGGTGAACCAAAGGACAATAGCTCCAAAACAACTGCATTAGTCTGATAAACAGGGCTCAACAAGGACTGAGGCTGCAAGATTAGAGCCAGGATCAGGTTTCACAAATCCAGTCCTCCTCCAGTGTCTCTGTCTGTACATGTCCAGTTCAGCATGCCCCAGGAAACTGTATCCCCTCAGAGCCAACATGGAGCCCAACGAAGCACTAGATCATAGGAAACACAATCCTTGATGCTGACTGTGAAGGAGGACAGTTGAGTTATAAATTCTGCTTATCTAACAGTTTTGAACTGAACGTAGAGGTATATGGAAAGGATAAATACCTGCCAGAGTGAAAAGTATGCTACTGTACTAAATATTACAGAACATGGTTGAAGCAAACCCAAAATATCACTTTCTTGAGAAACACTGGGATGAAGAGATTCCTTAACCAGGATTTTAGAGTTTATTTATTCATTGATTGAGCCACAATACAGAGAATCAACTAAATACTAGAATTATTTGTCCATTTGCTTAAAGTGCATATGATTGGTAACACTACACGTGATTATATTTAGGATTTATACTAAAAAAATATTTTTTTCCCCCCCCAGTCTGTTGGTGATGTTTATATTGTTACTTCCTGGTTGGACATGAGCAGCTGATGTGAGGGAGAGGGAATTTCACAACTGTTACCTAGCAACCATACTGTAAACAAGAGCCAAAATCCATAAAATTACACAATAGTTATGATAAATAATACCTGATCACACATTCATAGAAATTGTCCATGCATTTCTGATGTAATGTTGCTTATTAATGACATTTTTAACTCTGCTCTACTTCCTGTCATTTTCAACTTTTACGTTTTCAAATTTTCTTCACAAACTGCAACTTGACTAATGTAAAACTATGATGATTATTTACCACAGATTCTATCCCACCAAATAAAGTCATAATATGAAAACATGTAAACCTGTCCTATGCACCACGATGGTTTATGTTCTGTTAAAACATGTTTTGGTTTGTCTAATTTTCCCGTTTTATCCCAATGCTGACTTTTTATGAAAAAGTATTCTTTATTTGCTCAACTGCAATTCTGCTCAACAGCAACATCAAGTGGCATGAATCCCTCCAAAATCCAAACTTTAAATATTAGATCATTCTTTCCTCTCCTTGGCTTGCAAACCATGAAATCACTATTGTATTTCCCAATTATGCAAAAGACTTGACTTTGGTTCAATTTCACTGACTCTCAAATCTAACTGGAGCGCTTCTGTCCTCCTCTAGCTTTTCTCTCTTCTTTTACACTGACACCGTGAAGGGAATAATTAGGCCGATGTTTACAGCCGTCTGTCTCTTAACCCTGTCCCTCGCGGTCAATCAAAAACTGCTCTGTCTGTTCAGCTTTAGTTTCCTGTGATTCACATCAACTTCTGGCTCTATGTGCTGTGTCTTTGCTGGAGAAAAACAAGGATTACAATGCCAAAAAAGATGCTAACTAATGCTATATTGTGTATATTTAAGAATTTTTTTTAAGAGCCGTAAATGGTCAAAACAGCATTCATGTTTTTTGTTATATGAGTAGAACATAAACCTTAAATTACCAATATAACAAAGCTTGCAATGTTTGTGTGTGTGTGTGTGTGTGTGTGTGTGTGAGATGGGTGACACTGTGACCTGAGGGGACCCACTGTAGCAGAGCCATATTAACGCTGTGTTTCTGCCTCTGACTATGACAGTTGGCCTCAGTGACCTACTTCAGACTAAACACTCAAGCTCTTCGTGTGGTTTTTAAAATCGTGGAAAACCTTGTGCTGTTTTAATTTAAGAGCCATGCCAATACCACAACTGTAAGCTCCTGTGCAATTCATTTGTTTTAACAACGTATATAGTATCGAAAACATTTATTTGTATTTGTTTGTGATACTGGAGTGCTCGGATGGTAGGAAGAGGAGGAAAGGTTGTGTTACATTAGTACTTTTGATGAGACCACATTTTTACTCACTTGAACTCATCATGGACATTAATCATTCGAAGCAAGATATTCCTTAATTTCAGTAGAGTATCTGTCTATCTATCTCTCTTCCTATTTTTTTTCTCTATTTTGAATGGTCAAAAGTCCTACAAATGGCATCCATAACAGCGAAAGGTAATGTGACTGAAACCCATGAATTTACTAGAAGAACTTAATGGTAGAAAAATATTTAATGAAACTAGGTGCCGTCTACTTTCCGGAAAGGATGTTGAGGGTTAATTCACAAAATCTTGGGAGGAGTCTGGAGTCAAGCCAATTCCTTCCTCAGTGGTCGCTCATGGTGGATTATATGTGATATGGCTTTGGTTTGGCTGCTCCTTTACCCTTTCCATCACTCTTATAGGGTTACTATGGTGATGTGTCTGTGGCAGCGCTGGGCGTGTGAGGTTTACACTCGGTGGTTTGGAAACTCACTCACAATGAGGTAATACAGCCTCAGTCATGACAGACAAGAGACCACCCTGGACTCTGTGGATTTTGTCTCTAAGAAAAGTCGTAAGTGTAAGAAACAATTCAGTGTGCTGTCCATGTTAGCGATATAATTAACCAAATATTTTCAGGTATTTAGAGGAGCACTCCACAAGTATCCCGCTCAAACATGTGCTGAACCCACTCCATATTGAGTCTAAATGAGGGGTTGGGACCATCGAAAGTTAGACTATAGACCTCTTGGTGAATTTGCGTGCTCCTAATATACACAGCAAAAGGAATATCATTTTCTATACATTTTTGTTATTGGCTACCTGTAGAAGCAGGTCCAACCAGTTTTGACACTCTGTGATTGATGCTATTGGCGTCTTCCTCCCAGTAATGGCTGTCTAGACCAGTTATGCTCTCAGTCTGACCAGTCATCATTAATTATGCACAAGTAGGCATTCTCGGAAATCCTTCTTCGGCTACATGTCTTCTCCACTACTTCTGAGTTATACTATCCAATGTAAGGTACAATACTTTCTTCTGCAACTGGTGAGACAGTCCAGACGTTCAGCTGTAATGGTCTTTCTAATGTTAGTGTAAAGTGCAGTTGTTTACAGTTGTACTTGTAGCAGTGGAGGTTTCACACAGCTGCTCTGGTGAAGGAACTGTGACGAAATCCTTGTGGAATAACTAGTAGCAGCAATGAAACCTGTGGAACTACTATAGCAGAACTTCATGCGGCAATACTGGTAGAAGTTTGTAGTAATTGTTGTAGGGTTGTCAAAAATATTGAAACCCAGATACAAATCGATACTAAAACTAGATACTCATTTGAAAAAAATAAAAAATAAATCTCATAAAAAGGACAACATTTATCCTTTCCTACATAAATTTAGATCGGTCTTGATCTAAGAACTAGTACAAGATCTCATTAAAATTGTAAATAATCTGCTAGTGTTTTGTGTTGAAATATTCTTTCTATAAAGTAATTTCACGATACTAAAATTTCAAACTCTATTTCGAAACTAAGGAATAGGCTTAATACTCTTCAACACCAATAATGGTAATAGTTTGTTTATGTTATGCTCAAGTCTTAAACAAGTTTTAATAAAGCTGAAAACCATTCTAAAACTGTTCTGTAAAGGTCAAATTGTGTCCTATTAATGTGATATTTTTGTGTGATATTTGTTCAAATAAATATCTAGCTTTGATAATACATTTGATATGTATGTTTGATATGATTTTTAATACTTTTGTCAACCCTAGTATAAAGAGTGTTTTTATGGCTTGATTTGCAGTGCAAACATCAACCTTGGCACCAGTCGTAGTAAATAGTTATTGAAGTAGTAGGCCTAATAATAGTTGCAGTATTTGCAGTAGTCGCATGAAAGTGTTACTGTCATCAGTTTGTGTCCGTAGTAGCAGTCGTTCAACAAGTCGACAGTCAGATCTGGTAATGTGAGCCAAACGTCACGTAGCGTTCTGCTTTGATATTCTAGCGCTGCACATTCACAAACCATCAGCTGTGCCTGTACATCTTTTAGCCGTGACCCTCTGACCCTGCAGTCATGTGACCTTTCCCAGTCCGTCCACAGAGACCCTGACCAAAACGGCGGAGTACAAGTGCAGAATGGGTTTTATTTTTGCCGTGTAATTGAAGAAAGAAAATACTGTACAACTTTTGATGAAGACTCAATGCCAGGTTTCATAATGAACAGGAAATCTGTGAGGGTCTGGGGGAATGAGGGTCCCGGTCCGTGGTACAGACGCAGTGTTGTGCTGCTGCAAGGTCAGTGTTGCCTGTTCTACTAGAGTGCACTGTACGTGTGATGTGATGCTGGGGGCTTCCAATCCACTTTATTTATAAAGCACATTTTATAAACTGAAATGTTTCTGCTGCACACAAAACATACTCTACCAGTGCTCCTAACCATAATGATAAACATACATGAATACAATATAATACAATAAAATAGTAGAATAATAAAAACCCTAAATAAATAATCTAAAACAATAAATAGTGGCTAAAAACTTTAAATTATGCAGGAGTATTAGCAAAGTTTTTAAAAGAACAAAATACAAATGCCATTACTATAATAAATCAATTGTCGTATTAACTGAATTATTATTTATTACATTCATTCTAATGGGATTATCGAGAACTGTTTGTGTAGCAGTTTTAAGGTTGTCAAGGTAGAGCTGGGCGATATGACACAAAAACAAAAATTCCTCATATTGATCCATCCTGGTCAAACAACTGAAAATGACTTTAATTTTCTGAACACAAACACACATACAGAGGATTGGCTGTAAACCTCTTGAGCCAAGATGATCATTGACTATTAGAAAATGACTGAATTGCAATCTCGGTAAGAATTTGATTAGATTGCACTGCCCTAAAGCTAACCATCGTTTGTTTATGCTTGTTTTGTTCCAGGGCTTTGGGTCAAAAACATTATTATTATGGTGTCCAATAGTTTGAGCTTATATAATGTGTCTTTTCTTCTCTGAATCTCATGCTGCAGCACCAGGATGCCTCTCCATACTTTTTCTGACAGTACAATTCGCACAATTGTTTGCCTGAGAGATGGTGCTGAACTTATGCATTGGTGTCTTTAGCATCTACAACACGAACAGGCTAGTTGTTAAAAACTGCTTGTGTTTGTGTCTGCATGTAAATATAGCTCTCCTCAAAGACCGATGATGACAGCCATAATGACAGACCCGACCAAACGGCAACTAAGCGTGACGCAGGAAATATGTGTGTTTTACATTTCTTATACTGCCCTGATCCGGCTCCCTGTCATTAGTTTGTATAGACTTATGTAAAGTAATGTTTTTTAATGTTTGATTTGAATGTGATAGAAACTTGTGTTGTTGTTATGGGCCTGGGGGCTTATAAACCCCCTGCAGAGTACACAGATGCCTCAGACCCAGGACGTCTCATAAAGTGAAAACGGAGACAGTGACGTCAAATACAACCAAGAATGCAGTTTACTTTTTTTGAGGGGTAGAAATTAAAATTCCTAACGTTATGAAGTTCACTTTAAAAGGAAACCAAGCAGAGTCTGTGAAAGAGAAAGGGCTGATGGGGTCAGTGTGACTTGTACAAAAAGAGATGTTTTTGACAGAAAAGTGAAGAAAATCCTGGTGTTATATGTTGTTCCTCGAAAGAAAATGTTTATCTGCTTTTCTCGCAGTACTTTCACTGCTTCAATGCAAAACATAACATGCTATATGACTTCACAGAATCACAAACATCTAGATTGGAACATTGTTTGCTTTATGCTGCTGCGATGCTGCAGACCATAACAAGACTCTTATATGCTTGTGAACAGCATGACACCGCCAAGAGAATTATATAAAGAACCTGTTTATTATGAATTTTCATGTACAATTTCTCTACAAATACACTTTTAACTAAATGCTGGTTTAATAATGAAAGCCGAAACACAACCTATTGATCTGCTTTGGTCAGAAAATTATTTTAAAAAGTTATGAGGGGAAAACAGAATGATTTTTTCAATATGTAATTCAGATTTATGTCAATATAAACTTTTTCTTCGCTGCTTTTGGCTGTATAATGTCTTCACTGATTGTTAATAGAGAATAAGTTGTGTTCACATCCTTCAATTTGATCATGCTATTTCAGATGGTTATTTATTAAAAAAAATAAATAAAAAAAAAAAACACTCCACAAATGTTGTCATTATTCGTTATGGTTTGACTCAACAAACTTGACATATTAGTCATTTCAATTGACAACAGTCACGTCTTTGGGGTCGAAAAATGTAACACATTTCTGAAGCTGACATTGAACTTTGTGACAGCTTTTGTTTCATGTGGCTGGGTCCAGTAGAGACATTTAACCATTAACCAGCTCAGCGAATCAGGATTTTCTACCATAGAACATCTGACCGGTCCTCGTGTGATGTCCTCCGAACGGAACCTACAGTATTCACAAAGGTTTTAACCGTGGAGTTGACCACATGAACGATCCTTCAACTTTTAGCATCAATTATATGCGTGTGCTGTTGTGAAATACCGTCCATGCTCACACCACAGTGATGGATTAAAAGGGACAAGCCATTTTCTGCCCTCTTTGCTTTTGCGGACGACCGAGCTCAATCGGATTTGTACGGCCTCAGCAGAACACCATATCCACTTAGAGTCGGCAATTAAACTGGCAGCCGATCCTCCAGTGCAGCCACTCTTCATAAAACTGACACCTAAAGAGTTTTTATTTTATTTTTTTCAATTTGGTCTCCAGATGAACAGTAGTGCCAAAAGTGTATGTAGTTTGATATACTTGTGGTAGAAGAGGAAACGATAATTGAGGTAATTTTGACCACATCCCAGTTACTATGTAATCATGCACGGTTGCACTATTGTTGTGGCTAAATCTGTCTGTAGATTCCAGAACAGAGGTGGGCAGTAGGGAAGACTAGTACTCAAACAAGAGCACATATTTGAGTACTGATTTAGCCTGTATTTACATTTTGATGAACTTCCAAGATCAAGATTAATCTGACCCCAAGAGGTAGAAGAAGGAGAAACTATAAAAGTTTTATTCTTGCCTGGTTCTATTTAGGAAGAGACATCCCAAGTCAACACAGAGCATCTAAATTTAACTCAGGGCAGTGAAGTGTTATAGACATGTCAAATACGTGGCTCGGGTAAAACAAAAACAAAGCCTGGACTGAAAGAAAGATTTTAGAAAGTGACAACTGGTTGAGTCCTGCGCTCAGCCAAAGATGGACCTGACAGATGCACGACACACCGAAAGATTAACAGTATTAAAGCAGCTCAGTGGAGATGCAAGTTATGTAATCCAAATTAATTGCTGCGTTCCTTTCAATGTGCTATTTTTGAGATGGCTAATTTTATCCCTCACACTCACAAAGACCAGAGCGGGAGTCTTTTGATAGATGCTCAGTCAAACATGCCGCTCATAATAACACACGTGCAATTCATGTGTTTCTAATAACGCTTGAAACGTTTGTCTGAACACAGAAAATGTTGATGATCAATACTATAACCTGTGGTGCGTTCTTTGCGCTTCACACTGATGGGAAATTAGGACTGTTGCCATGGCGATTAACACACGGGCTTTCATATCTTTTGAATGGGTTAAAAGAGTGTCCACTGTGATTGCGTTCAAAGTTCTGAAGTTTAGGGTTTAGGGTTTGGTGAGGAACATTGGTTGACATGAAACAACGTGACCTGATGTTGCGATTTCAAATTTGAGTGTAATGATTTTTTGTGAGAATAAACGTTGCGATTCAATGATTATTTGAGTTTATCACGGTCAAAACAGCAGGAAAATCCTACATTTTCTTTCCTTCTTGTTTTCTCAACACATTACCGCTCTTCAATGTGTGACCTGCTTTATGAAATCCAACTTTCTGTATGATCGAGTTGACATAAACAGCAAGATGAAAAAGAAGAAGCACTTTACATTTAGGTTTACTTTGTTGATGAAAGGATGAGCAGAAAGGACTTCATTTGGCTTCTACAACTGTCACATTTCTTATAATTGAACTTTAAAAGACAGTTTTTAGTCATTATTGATTATATTGTGACCTAAATAATAATGATTATCCATTAGCCAAATAATCTTTACATAGTTCTAGCCTTATCTCATCTTATGCTATAAAATAAAACATAAACCAGTAAAAAATAAAACGGTTTGACAGAAGTAAAGTCATTACCATGGCAACCAGATCACTTCCCGGACTATCACTAACCCTCAAAATGTTGCATGTAACAGGAAACTGAAAGACATGGACCGGCGATTGACGACAATATAGAATTCGTGACGATACATAATTATCTCTTATTTTTCTCTTTGGATTTGGCAGTGGTGGAAGAAGTACTTTTGTTAGTTAAGTAAAAGCAGCAAAGTATCAGATATACAAATGAACTTAAGTAAAACAAATGAAGTAAAATGTTTACTTTTAGAGTAATAATGAAGTATTTTGTCCACATAACTGAAATATTGAAATGTGACGATCTCAACAACAAGAAATCCAGATGTTCATGTCAATCAATTTCTCAGTGTTTTTAGACTTTTTATTTGTATATTTGTGTTTGCTCAAAGTTTTGTTTGCCCGGAACCTTAAGGTAGAATTTCACAGTGAATGTGCTGAAAATAACAATACAGAAAGTACATTTTACTTTTCACTCCTTTTAAACAAATCTAGTGGCGAAGAAAGTACAGATACACCTGCTCTCAAATGTACTGAAGTAAAAAATGAAAAGTGTCCACTGCCAAAAAGGATCTGTCCTTTACTCAAATAGACCTCGTTACTTTCCACCTCTGGGATTTGGCTCCAAGTGCATTTCCAAAACCCCAATTCAGAGCGATGGGGTCCAGCCTGGCCACGCCCATTGGCCTCATCCTCGGCCTGCTATTGGCTGGCTGTGGTTCAGGAGGAGCTGCAAACACAAACGGAGTGGTCTCGCTGCGCGCACAGCACAGACAGAGGCAGCGCGCGCACCAGAGCGGTCTCTACGGGGGACTTCGCTTTCACTTGCTCCTTTTCACCGCGGATTTCACCTGCTTTCACCACGACGTGCAGCATATGTTTTTATCACCAAGGCGGTTTCTTCACGCGTGGATATGGAGTGGATAAAAGAGCTCCAGCGCCTCTGAGATTCCCGTGGAAATAAAGAGGTGAGCGCAAACGCGAAGATGATGAACTTTGTTGGGGACGCGATTGGAGCATTTTGATTTTAAAATAGTTCAGGAAAATCGCTCAATAGACTAGATTTCTACTTTTGTTGTCTGTTTAGGTCTTGTCATGGCTTTTAGTTTGTCATCATCTTAAACATGATATGATCCCCAAACCTGATGTTGCCTGTTCATTTATTGACAGAAATCTTTGGTTTTCCCTTGCGTCACTTTCGCACATTTACGGTGCGTGTATGTAATTGCGTAAAGCTTGTTTTGTCGTTCCGCGCATCTGAATGGGCTTTGTTGGGTCTCTGTCACGTGACCGGGCCCGTCTTTCACTGGCAGCAAACTTTCTGACAGATGATGTGCCGCTGTGAGTAATGTCTGGCCCCGGTTGTCGCTTCTGGAGACGGCCTTTACAATGGGCTGGAATTTGGAGACGCGCGTCTACGTGCATCGTCTGCGCGTCTGGGCGAAGTTTTGACTTTTCACGTTGTGTGCAAAACGTGACAGAATCAGGCCGGGGTCTTTTCATGCCCCTGCAGCTTTTTTAAGGAGGGTCAAAAGGACATTTTACAAATCTAAACGCACATTCATTTGGATCCTTTAGCTTTGGCCAGATTTACTGTCATTGTGTTTGGGGAAAGTTACAATACATCATCAAAGCATGTCTCACAAGAATAAACGTTTCACAAAAAGCACTGGCTACACCTGGACGCTCTGAATCAATTTGAGTTTGGGTGTTAATGCTGTCTTCTTTCAGCCACTCATTTTCAATTCTGTAAATGTTGATTAGACCAATCAACATTCATTATATAGGCTTCACAGTGCATGAAACATGAGTCTAACCTGCTCATACTGTAGTTAAAACAGCCTAAAATCCTACGTGCCGTTTCTGTGCAGTGCCAAGCTCACTTTGATATGGTTAAGTGGAAGTACTTTGTGTCAGTGCCAGCTTCTTTCTGGTTTTAAGCTTTTTACGGGGATTGCGCTCACAAACCTGCCAGTCTCCAAACTTTCACCTTTCCTTCACTTGTCTCCTTGTTTGTTCTGCTACTTTGATCAATCTTCACTTTAAGGGTCTCACAAGCACAGACTGACTCACTCGCACACTTGTTTCCTCCGCTGTCTCTCCGAAGTCTCATTAAACAAATTATGACTTTGTGGTTTGGAGGAATTTCAGAAGCTCTTTTTTGCTCTTTCGTTTGGGTTTTCCCCCAAACTACAGTAAGTGCAGCAGATGTTGTGTGTTATTGCAGTGTTTGCTTAGAAATCCCATCATCCTTTTTGACACTTAACTCTAGTGATATTGGTCTGTGAGGTGTAACTTCTGTAGTCATTCTCTGATTTGTTAGTCTGTCGGACCTTGTTTATGGACGATATTGCAGCTGCTGGATTCTGTTGGCGTGAAAGAAACACAGCTCTATAAATTGTAATAAATTATGCCAGCCATGCAATATTAACACATTTTATCATTATCAAGAGTAGGGCTGGGCAATATAGTGATTAAAAGTCAAAACGTATTCTCAAATCGACACATCGTGATTCAGTAATTTTGTTTTAAATCTCTTGGTTGAGAGTCAGGTGTCGTGCAAAACGTCAATGGACCAGAAACTGAACCTCAAAAGTGCAGACATTTTGCTTTACTTTCTGTTTTTTCTTTTTCCAATTTTAAACGGTTTTAATTATAGCAAATACTCTACATGTTCTAATTTGGCATAATTCCAAAACCACAATTGCGATATGATAAATGTTTCGATATATCTCTTCTACGTGTATCGTGATTAGATCGAAATTGGAATTTGGCCTTTCTTGGCGTATCATCCAGCTTTAATCAAGCATAGTTGGTTTAATTTGTCATAAGCAGTGCTTTTCATACCAAGTACAACCACAGATAATATGTGGCACCAGATCTAAACCAGGACTATCTGGCCTAAGTCAGGGCTAGACATGACAGGCTACATTAGTGAGACCGTGTACCATCAATGGTACAGGTAATACAGTTTGAGAAAGACTGGACTAATACAAAAGCGCTATGTCGGAAATTATTAAATTTTTTGATGGCTTGAGAATCTAGCTGCATCGCTTACTTTTGTCTTTTTGCCTTGTTTGTTTGGGAGACTGCTACTCAAAGAAAGGTTAAATCTAATGTGTCTTAATGAACAGCGACTGACATTTACTTCACCATTATTTCAATCAAACACCAGCGTGAACATCATAGAACACTGTGCTATAGTTGAAAAGGTACATGAGTTTCTGACAGTTTGTATGTATGATTTTCCCATGAGACTTCACAGAGCACTTGCCCTTTCCTGCCCCTCTTGCCATTTGTGGAGTGCGGCTTGTAGCATGTGGATGTTGATCTGTGCGTTTACATCTGTCAGTGTCCGACCGAACGTGTGGCTTTTTGGTGCACAAACCAATGCCCATCTTTGTACAGTAAGGAGTGTCTTTTGATGGTTATTTCAGAAGGCGTGTGTGAAGGCTGCTGCATGAGAAATGTTCAAATGCTCCATTGGGACAGGGAGGGGAGAGATTTAGCTTCTGTTTGGAGTCTCTGAATGTGTAATATGCAAGAAAGTGTTGAAGACCAAAACCAGCAAAAAGTCAATTAGGACAACAATTTTATGCCCATCTGTCAATCATGAAATCAAGTCAGAATTATGAGAGTTGCTTTTCTGTAATATGACAAGTTGCTGTTCATATTTCTACTCCTACCAACATACCAACCTTCATTCTAACAAATTCCGTTGCCAGGTGCTTTCCAAATGTAACCCATTATTTATTAGAAATTCAATAATAAATGCTTTCTGTGCATTATGAATCTTTAAAGTTTCTCATGAGGAAACTGTGTCGTATACAAGACATACTAGGTTTCAATCCACCTCAGTTTTACACAAAACCTCTGACAGTTCTGCTCTGTGTCAGTGTGAGTTATCCATCAAACCGAGTGACACACTTTGGCTGAACACAGACGCCTCATTCTGATAAATGCTTGGTCTAATCTGAGGTTATCCTGTCCCGGTGTCATGGTCCGGTCTCGAGTCGCTGCATGTCGCTGCATGTCCCGTTCCAGGATGACCACTTCCACTATGGCGGGGGCGGGGCAGTTATTTGTGGTGTGAGACGCTGTTGTGGCCTGTTACACTGGGGTTAAGTGGTATGTGGAAGGAAGGGCAGCTGCAGATGGCCTGGGGAGAAGGAATGAGGAGTGGGAGGTTAATGTATCAGGGCTGGACTTAAGACAGACAAGATGAAGAATTTGACAAGGTGGAGCCTGAAGATAGTACCTGTTATTTTCTTTAAAACCACTTTGCTGCTAGAAATTCTTTGACAAGACATGCCGTACCCTTTTCATTGAAAACAAATAAAATAAAAATCAATTGCAACTTTGCGCACAGAAAAGTACCAAAAAACTGCCCAAAATGCAGGGGGAAAAAATGGATCAGTCACTCCAAAAACCAAAATCGGGTAAATCACTGTCTTCTGCTGTTGTCCATATAAATGTTTACTATCCGAACAAAATAATTAGTCGGCCAAAACGCTTACTACGCTAATTCATATTTGTTTATTATTTATTTGGGCTGCACGATTTGGGGAAAAAATCGAATAGGGATATCGTGATAATGTTTTGGTTTGCTTAGATTTGTGATTTATGTTTTAACAATAAGATTCTATTCACATTTCAAACGCATCCAGGAGAGTTGAGAGTTGACTAAAGACATGCCCTGCCGAGAAAAACAAGGAGTGGCAAAAGTTCTTAACACTATTCCATATCTCTTTGACCTGACCATGTATCTGACCCAACTGCATTCAAAAGACAACAACCACACAGGAGTTCATGCAGTAACACCTATTTATACAAAAAAGAGCTAGGGAACGGTGTATTTATATGGGAAAAGTTTAGTTAAACTGTCAAATCTGAATTCTATTCTGTTGTCTTGTTAAAATCCTCATGATCTCAACTTTATAAAGACTAAATGGTTTGGCGCGGTGAAAAAACAAAGTGAAAATCACTTCTTTTCTCACAATAAAATGCACTTTACCATACAATCTAAACAGCTTTTAAAATGAATCATGTGTCCACGGCCTCCCTTTGGGCGATAGTGCATGAATGATATCCCTAAAATTACCCTGTATTTCAGACACAGAGGAGGAGATCAGAGCTGTTTGATGTTTGTTTTCATAGGCCTAAGACGGGGCTCAGACGGATGGCTTTGTGTCAGAACAAGTGCAGTGATGGCCAAGCTTTGTCCCATGTTTAGCCAGCTTTATTATATGTCCTAGATGTATCCAGTTACCAGAAGTACGCAGCATGATCTTTATCTCACCTGACGGGAGTTAAAGCACTGTCACATTTGCAACAACTGTGGTTACAACATAGTATAATCAACAATTTAGCAAGCAAGCAAGCAAGCAAAAAGAAAGTCCAAGATAATGTGTACTACTTGTGAGATAGTAGCTGAAGCTGTTGTCAAACGTGGGTCAAACTAAAACCCGAATTATAAGTATGTGATGAGCTAAATTTACATAATGTTTCTGATCTAGGGCAGCAAATAGAGCTGTACCATATTATATCACTCATTATATAATATTTGTTTTGGAGTTAATATGAAATGCACTAATAATTGCACGCGCTCTACAGCTGATTTTCTTCTCTGTTGCGAGGGGAGGCTGACATAGATTGCAGCTAATTGCTCCAACTAAAGCCCAGAGCAGCTTAAACACTGACTGCGGAGGCTCTGAAAATGCTGAAAACACCAATAATGACAGAGAAGGGAAGCGAGGAGTGGAATAGAACTTACAACCATAACCTAAATATCAATTATTACAAGTATTTCACAGTTAAATTGTCTATCACAAATCTTCCCTTTTTATACTGTGATAGTATTGTAGACCATATCGCTCTGCCCCAACAAGATTTATTACAATCGGAATTGCAATTTGAATGGTTATAATTAGAAGTCATAAAGAGCAATTATAGAAGTAACCTAATTTCCTGTGAAAACTACCACTTATTATGTGTAAAACCTGCTAACCCTGTTTTGCCCTCTACATTTCCTGAAATGCATGTTATTCTATTAGTTTAGCAGTTCATAAGTGAGTGTGTTTTCATGCTCCTGGACGTATTCCTTATGTGCACTCAGACCTGTATCCTGCTCAAATCAAACTGAAATCTTTAAACTTGCAATCAGATTAGTCTTTAAATTGATTTGGCCCTAGATTCTGAGTGTGTAGAGATTGCTAGAATGTTACAATTATATTTTATATGACGGTTATATTTCCAATTGCGATAAAGAAACTTGGTCAGATCATATGATTGTGTAAGTGCAGAAATGATTTTGAACAAGTCATAATTCCAGTCTTTGCAAGCTCTGTCACAAATTCCACAGAACAAACCTGTATGTAAATAAATTGTTATTTCGGCAAAGAGGGCAAAGATACAATCAAGCGCTGCAAACTACATTTTCAGCCTGTTCATTTCTATAAACGCTTCCTACCACGTTTTTTTCTTACATCTCCTGGATCCAAGCCCCTCTCCATCTGTCTGCCCCCCTTTCCCCAGATACACACTGGGAATTTATGGCTGGTGGGGGGTAGCAGCGACTCGCCTTGTCCTGACTAATTCAGTTCATACTGTCTCTGAGCAAATCAGCTGTTATGTGCGCTGTATACATTTCTATTAACACTAGTGAACACGATATTGCCCCCAGTAACACACACCTACAACAGCTGGGGGCATTATGATTTTGCTCTAAGCATTTTAGGAGGGTAAGCCTATAATCTGTTTTGGTGTTGCTGCTGCTGCCTCTGTCCAACAGCTGTAAGAGGCCCCATTGGTTTAGCTGCCAACATGTCATAACCTCTTTGTTCAAAGCAACATTGTTGTATCGGGAGATTTGACTTGGCTTGTGCTGTTCATGGTTGATGTCAAAAAGTTGCCTCTCAACAATGACGCATAATAGACTTTTTCTTCCTTTCATCCCCAAAAACATGAAACTCAGAGTCATTTTGGTGCTTATGTCACGGAGCGATGATGATTTTTATGACCCGTCCGGAAGAGGGCGTTCCCGTTACCCAGCTGCCCCGGGGCAACTTCGATACTGCTGCGTGATGACAGAGTACGAAAGGAGGATGGACAGGTCCTGAGGCCGACCTGCCGCCAACGGGACGCCTCACTCTTTGAACTACCGCCGCGAACACGTGAAGGAAAGGTCGTTAACGTGTCACGGTCAAATGTCACTGGCAATTAACACAACTACAACTTCCGTATGTGTTTGGGGTTGCGATCATTTGTTTTCGTCGCCCCCGTGATATGAAAAAAGCATTTGTGAATTGAAAGTAGATCACTGTAATGTTATTACTAGCTCTATTATTGTCTTTTTAGTCATCTTGTCTTTTTGTGACCATCTAATGGAAATGTGTAATGTAATGTGTAAATGGCAGTAAAAGTCCATGAGACATTGAAACAAATAGTATAAATCTAAATAAATGTGGTATGTAATATTATTTACAAAGAAACGAGCTAAACTGATGGCCCTAAGATTCTTGAGATTTTCATCATAAAAATGGCATCCTTGAGATCTCTCCATTTGAAGGATAACGTCTCCTCTTCACTTGTAGACTATACAAAATGAAAAACCGCACACAGCAATTGAATTATATGAATATTTTGAGTCTTTCTGTCTCATAAACACTTGATTTTCCTCGCTGTTCCAGTCCAGAGTGTTTGCTCTTAATGGCAGCCGCCTACGCACGACATCAGTGCATTTAAATGTGCTGCTTGCAACGCTGCACAGTTCAGTGAAGCAGGGCTGTTGACCTTATCCTCCTTTTTATGTATGGTTTCTCTCTCTTTTTCACATTTGTTCACTCTAGACGTAAGCAAAGCAACAATAATAAGGTTTTATGTTCAATTTTTCCACGTTAAGTTTGCACCATTTATTTATTTTTCTTTTACGTATCATAGCAAAATATTATTCATTGCTCAAAGAAGAATGAACCACTATTGCTTGTTCACGGACTAAGAACCTCACAAACCTGGATGTTGTTCAAACTTTAGATGCCAGTATCATTTCTTCCTTCCTTGCTTTATTGGAGTATACGGTCACAGTATCAGTGATGGATGAGACGAAGGTGTTTTTTCCCGCACTGATAATAACAAATGCTGCTGAAACCACTAGAGTAATCCTGTTTGTGGCGAGCGAAGACCACAGCCAGTTCAGGTGGTCATTCATAAACGCGGTCATGGTTCATGAGAAGTGGTGGACCGAGTGAAAGCCAATTCCTCCGATGACCTAAATGTGAATGGCACTGTTTGTGACCAATGTGAAATGGAAAATGACGAGGGTCCCAGTATACTCTATGTGCATGGAATAAATAAGAGTAAACATAATTCTGGAGGGGAAAAGCTAAACCAAAATGACAACAGATAAGGACAAACCTGAAAGGAAGTGGTATATCTATCAATTCAAATGTTAGATAATAACAGTGAGAATCCCACATTTTTAACAAATCAGAAAATGTAACTTCTCAAAATATATTCTTTTTAAAGTAAATGTGCCTTTTTACACATTTACTTGGATAAACGTTCAATTTTAGCCAGTGTCCATATCACATACTAACAATTATTAATCCATCTCCCATTTTGTCATTCATTTTAACATGCAATTTGCTATACTACCCATGTTTGGAAAGTCTTGCTGTCAACAATAAACAGCTATAGTTATTTGTTTAGACTTGCCTTATCTTTTGTGCACCTGACTGGGTTAAGCCACCTTACTTTATGCTACGCTCTACCTGATATGTCGTAAAGATCATCTGTGGCACTGTTAATCTGGATTGATCTTTATCTGGTGTAGTTTATATCCTGCTCAAATGTCACGAGCAGATGTGGAAATGCAGCTACAATCTGGTTGGCCTGAGTTAATCTGGTCATCACTACGTTCAAATGCTCGTGGTCATGGCTTTTATTTTTATTTTTATTTTTTTCCAGTATGCTCTCTGCTCCTCCAGGACCCTCTGACCTATAATTAGAAAGATGTGACTGTAGTTGTCTCGGATTGATTCACTGGGGTGTAAAGAGAAATGTAGAACAGTCAGTGGATTTCCCTGAATGTTTTCCTGACTGAATGTACACTGGACCTTTTTGTAGGAAAAAATTAAATGCAATTGTCTTGTTTTTATGTTCTTTTTAACTTGCGTTTATGAAATTAATACAAATTAGTGAGCCAACGTGAGTTTGTGTGTTCTGTGGCAAGCACCGTAGCAAAGCATGTTTGTTCTTGACAAGAATAGTGTTGCGTTGTCATAAAAGTTACGGTGGACACAGCAAAACATAAACAAACAAAAGGCAGTATTACTGTTAAACTGATTAAATGCCTAGTTTTGCTGAATGCTGGATTATCAGATGTTTTTATTCTATTTAATTTATCACACTTTCGATGGGAGACACAAGTGCATTTCAGTTGTAGATCTTACAAGAACAACAAAAAAATGCATAAGTGAAATTTAAATATTGCAGAATTATAATGACTTGCAGAATATGAAGACTCAAGTGACACTGGTAAATGAAGTGGAGGATAAAACGGTATACATCTGTTATTAACCACACAATGCTCTGTGTTTTTAATTCTACAGTTCAGAGTGTGGCAGCCAAGTCTTAAGAAAAAAAAAAGTTTAATTAGAAGTGGGAAATGGCATTTTGCAGTTGTGATTTTGGAGATGTGCCTAATTAGAATATTGTGTATGATGACAAATTTAACAAGCTGCAAAACGAGCTGATTAAAATGTAAAAGAACAGACATTTTTAATCTTCCCCCCAAAAAGTGATATTGGTATTAGACATTCTAGATTTATTCCAAAAACATTGCTGACGGATTAAGAACGTCTTGCGATCACGATTAAGATTTTCCAGAATGTGCTACTGAACTTGTTGAACTCAAGACTTGTATAGATAATGGTCTTGTCACTTTAACCGTCTGCCCTCTTCCCCAAACATCCCTGTCTGTTGTTCATTCATAAACGATATCGGATGACTGCATTAGAATCAGCTGATCTTAATGTTGTTTAAACTTTTAAAACACTGACGGGACAAAACGACTTGTTTTTAGTGAATAATTTGCCAATAATGGGCAGAAGAGTCTAGTTATTAAGGGCAATAAGGTGGTCAACTCTCCTGACACGGCCCAACACTAAAGTAGCTTCCTTGAACTGAAAAACACATTCCTGTCATTCCAGCGGAACACATCCCAGTTCTGTTTTACTGTAGGAACTTCTGTTTTAGCCTCTGAGTCACTTTTATTCCTCTTTAACAGAAGTATACAGACTGATAAATGCAGTTGTCAACTTTGACACTTTCTTCTGTTGAGTTATTTGTCAAATATTTCTGTAACTTTAGGAATTTTCTACCTTTCTGTCCATTGACAAGCTCATATAACAAGGCTTTGTGCTCTGTTTGAATGACTTGTAGCTCTTTGGAAACATGCATTCACCACATCACAATGTTCAGTGTTGAAAAACGTTGGACTCTGAATCAACACATTTGTGACACTTTAAAGGTCCTATATCATGCAAAATCAACTTTTCAGAGCTTTTAACCTTCTTACAGTGCTATTGGTACCTCGTCTATGTGCCCAAAGTGGTTTTTTGATTAATTCCTGCAGTCTTTAGCAATAAAATAGTCTCTATCCTTTCCCTCGGATGAGCAGACGAATGGGGCCTACTCACCAGGATGAGTCAGCCTGGTGAGTGCCGCAGTACGCTTCCCTGTTTCAGCACATCCTCCAGGAAGCACTGTACCTGTTACACATCTTGAGCCCTTCATTGCGCTCAGATCGAAGCTTTGGGTGTCTGAGTCTGTTATTTAACACATACTATTCTATACTATACCATACTATACTATACTATACATAATCTGAGATCCATCCCTTTTGCAAAACTTTGGCCAGTGACTGACAACCAAAACTATTATAAAATACAATATGAACTCTCTATATAACATGATGACATTGCCCTATATTAACATTAGTTGAGAATATGGATGTCAAGATTAATCGTGAATCCATAATTGTGATCATTTAGGTCACAATATTACAATAAGAGCGATAAGGAAAATATGAACCACGCAATTAGTCATCTCTTTCACAGAAAATTACAGCTTCTAGTGTAATGTAGGCAGTTAACATTTGAATTTCCATCGGCTCAGAGACCTTGGTTTAAAAAAAAAGGATTATGAAACTCAAAAACTGCTGATACATTTTTGCCTTGTAGAGCACATTTTCTTTAATAGCTTCAATTATAGATAAACTTCACACTCTTATTTATTGCATATTCATATTCACTCTAATAAATCACTATTAGAGCCTGTTTTTGCCCGTTGCTTTATTTGCACTCATTTGTAACATGGACAGTGCATCATCTTTCTTGCTTTGTATCTTTTGACACGCAGTATGTCAGATGCCTCACACAGTTTTTGCCCTTATTTGGTCTATTTCTGCTACTCTAGTTCATCTGCTAGTATCTGTCAAGTTAACTGCTCTGGAGTGTTTTAGGCCTAGGTCCAACACTGCATCAAAGCTTCTTCATGAATCTAAATCGGGAAATAAAAAACATCTTGTTTTAATTAAGGGATTTGCACGTAAAAGGCCTTTTAAGTGGGTGTGTCCCACTTCTCTTTTGTTGTTACCATGGTGAGGCTAATTTATACAGGCCATACAAATTAGGTTTCTGTTGTCAACATACAGCGCTCAACTTGAATGGTTAGTTTGTTAGTAATTGTCTGTTTTGGATGCAAGTTATTCTCTGTGGGAGAAGAAGCAGATTGTGTTGTGGATTGTTTATGATGGGAAAACAGCCTTTTAGTACCTTATCATGATTGCCACTGTTAAGTTAAAATGAACAATATCATGCCAATTTAAAAATGATTACATTTTAGTCATTATTTTGTTTTGTCTTGAATGGAATCTTTTCTATAGCTCTAAGTGACCCTAGTAACAGGGGCAGAGTGGCTAGCACTCTTTCCTCACAACAAGAAGGTCGCGGGTTCAACTCCTTGACCGCTCAGGCCTTTCTGTGTGGAGTTTGTGTGTTTCGCCCCGTGTAAGGATGGGTTACCTTTTGAGCACTATGGTTTTTCCCATGAATTCAAAACATTCACTGTAGGTAAAATCCTCCAGTTACAAAGCTGAGCTCAAGATCTGGAGATGGGTTCCTGGAACACTGCTCCTGAGGAGAAACTGCAGCATTGAAGGATGGTT
Organism: Chaenogobius annularis; assembly: GCA_015082035.1. Lineage (NCBI taxonomy): Eukaryota > Metazoa > Chordata > Actinopteri > Gobiiformes > Gobiidae > Chaenogobius > Chaenogobius annularis. Next base: position 585,193 of record BJKM01000365.1, read on the forward strand.
CAAATAAAGGGGACAAATTTCCTTTGGGGACAATGATGTGTGCCTTAACCATAACCTTAACAAGTTGAGCTTTGGGTGCAGATTGGCCCAGTGCCTGTCCTAGAAGTTTGTCCTCTTTGGGTCCTTCTACCCCAAATATTGCCTGTATTGGCAAATAGCAGCTCAACATGGCTTTTAACTAATTATTGAGAGCAGTTGAAGTGTTCAAACTCCTTTAATCAGATCTCTAATTCCACTTGCTCTTTTTATCCTTCATCTTCCCTCATTTCAGTAGACTTTTCCTCGAACCACACACTGTAGTTTGCTTAATGCATTAACAGCACAAATGGATATTACATCAGGAGCCCTCTTTCTCTGTCTCCATTCTCTAATTCCCTTAACCTTCCTGTGTTTGTCATCCTCGCCGCTCTTTCCCTGACGCTGCTTACCACAGTGATCAATGTCATGCTCACACATTCAGCTGCACGTTGGCTCTCTTGCTGGGTATTTAAGGCTATTAGCATTTGAGCGCCGGAGCAGCAGCGGCGTTGAATGGGCCCTGAGTGGCAGCTGTATTGAGTGTGGGTGAAGCATGGCAGCGAACCAGGACACAGTGCGAGTGGGCATTGTTGTTCCCGCGCTGAAAAAGCTCTTTAGACAAGATGAACGGCGACGCTAAGAGCTGCGCAGGAAAGTTTGCTAAAGCAGGGGAAGCGTATTGTGACGGGAGGAGTGTGTGTTTTTGTCCCGAACATTGATTTAGAAGCGGAGTTGGCTGGTGCTGATGGGAAAGGCTTGGGAACGACATTTGGGAGGGGCCCTTGAGCTTGAACTTTTTGCATACCACTTATAGGACTGGGTGATATGACAAAAACAATTAATTGTTCACAATTTTATATATATTACAAACAAATAAAATTGCGTTCATAAAGCTGGTCACAAATTTGAGGAACAATAACGTGTTAGACAATGAAAAACAAAAGAAAATTTAAGATTTCAGTTATTTGGTCATAATCTCAGTAATCGTTAAATTGCTGTTTTTTCCCCCAACAATAATTGCAACACTAACATTTGATATCCTGACATCCCTACTTCACAGTCTGAACTCTGCTCCAAACCACATGCTTTTATTGACGGAGAATTGACTGAAGATTTCTAGATTAAAATGACAGAATTTGATTAAATTTTGTATTATTATGTTTTGTCATCTCATGCTTTTGAAACTAACTTTGTATTATCTTTTGCTTTCTGTCTACCTCTTTCACAAGATTTGGTCAAGATTATTAGAAAATGCTCTTTCCATGCAGTTCTGTGATTACCTGCAGGCATTAGGTAACCTATCATTGGCCGCCCACGGCTCTACTTTTAGTCCAGTGACTCAGACGCTCACGAGGCAGACTCAAACTTGTGCTGCTGAGGCCAAAATTACACCTTCTGTCCATCGTTGTGTTCTGTTCACTCAGATTTGAGCTCAGTCAGCGCATTTAAACTCCTGCAAATAGTTAGCAGTGAATTTACCTGTTGTTCATAGCCAGCAGCAGACATTAATATGCCAAGTGTGTGTCTTAACCAAGGACACACAAGCATTGCACTCGGGTTCATCAGTTATCTGGTTAGTGGGTGACTTGTTTAACATCCTGCATCAAATCCTCTATTATTATTATTATTATTTTTTTTTTCATTTGAATTGTGTTACAATGACGTACAAGGACTTTTTGGTCTCTCTTAGCTGGTGACTTGGAATGTTTCTAATTCTCATTTTATTAAGAATTACAAGACCCGTACACACACATTTTGTTCTGAAATGCTCTGATGTTCTACTTTTAGCTTTATCTTGGTGAAGACAATGAGTCGTTTGTGCGCTGGTCAGACTGTAATGTATCCTTTGTAAAGTATTTGCTCTGTTCCTAAAGAGACTTGACCACATTGGTGTACAATAGTTGAATAATATGTACATAATTATATAGTGTCAATGTGGATCTGATGCGGGCGGCACGGACAAAAATGTACAGCTGAAATTTAAACGATTAGACAAATGTGAAATGTCTGTAAAATAAATCTCAAAAGACCAAAAATATTACCTTAAACACAGTGTAAACAATATTCTCGATATTATTATTTTCCATGTCATTAAAATAACATTCACGATATCTAAATTTGGATGAATTGCCCACCTCTTCTCATGGAGCAAATGTAAACCTACATCTATTCTGGTATTCAAAGTCCTAAACAATAGTATAAAAAGGCTTTGTTAATTAATAGCTTGCACTCACACAGAAAAAAAACTAGATCTGAGTCTTGTATAAACAAAATGAAAACCACCCTCTGATTTTTTCCAGTCTGCAGGCCGTTCATTGGCGCATATGAATTCATCCACTCTGTCACTCTCATGAGGGTCTATGCGGTAAAGCCAGAATATTAATAGCTTGAGCTGTAACAGTGTCCATGGCTTTTGTCTCCTCATCACAAAACAAACCTCTAGTCTTTCCCTGCGCCTCGTCCAGCTCTCTATGTGCCCTGTCCTTTCACTCACACCACAGGGCAGTCCGATCGGTTGCTGGTTCAATCAGTCGACAAACTAACACACACCTCTTTTGACAGACAACTAAGATTGATGCATTTGTATAAAGGGCACAGCAAAATAGAAGATAAAATGCACTTTCTTTGCAGCAAGTTGTTGTCGAACTGGTCCCTCTGAGGTTGGCGAGATTCTCTTTTTGGGATGTGGAGAGAATGTACTAAGTTCCATTTAACATTTCTGTTTCTGGCCATTACTAATTTCTTATCTGAAAGCTTTGACAAAAACAAACAGGAAGTACACTCTAGCAAATTATAATAATAACTTTTGGTTTGGATTGGTTTTTAATTTTAACATGCCAATACGCAATAAAGTTTGCCAAGAAAGTGTTACAACATGATATACGTCTGTTGCCACATTTAATTTGATGTTTAAGGCCTCTGTCTTCGGCATGTTTCAACACTCTCCTGGAAGCGCTTGTGTGGCATGGGATTATCTTACATTTGATTTGAATATTTTTTCATATGATTCTCAGTTTAAAGGGTCATGCAGGTTTGTGGAATATTACATGTGGCCTTCTAAATACCAACTATCTCTGCTGTGTGTGCAATTGTGCGACGAGAATAGCCATCCCGCTCCTCCTGTTGCTCCTGTATCCCTGCAGCCATGATTTGACAGGTACACGTGGCACGTTTACAGCCGATAACTGCTAGTTTTCTGAGATCTGTGTCACACTGTAAATGTGCTCATTATTACCCGGACATGTCGTCCGCTCACGCAGAGTTTACTACAGTGGCATTAGGTTTACTACGGACGCAACACACAATGAGTCAGTACTCTACAGCATAAGCCGTCTCACTTATGGCAGAGGGCGAAGGGTTTCTTGGGATGATTGTTGCTTGCGTTGATAGTTGACCTTTCAGAATCACAGGGGGTGGCAGGGAGGGAGAGAGGCGGTGTGTGCCTCTATTGAATACATAAGCGGTTTTAGACACACAACTACGAATAAATATAGCCTGTATGCTGGTGTTGTATGTAGACTAAAAACAAGGAGGAACAAGCTTTTTAGGTTTACTGTTTGGGTTGTCGGTTCAAGATATCAGTTAAAGGTTAGACACATAGTTTTAAAGTATCTGCAACTACTTCAGTTGTACAGTGTGTTTGAAGAGATACAAAGAGTAGAATATTTGGAAGATTTTATTGATATGTTCATGTTATTTTGGGGGTTAGGGTTATTACTGTCAGTGACTCGTACTATGACCATAAAATCCAGAAGCCAGAATTATTTTTGTGTGGTTTATTTAGTAATTAAATCAGCAGGATTGAATACACAAACATTTCCCCAACAGGTAAGATTAACCAGCTAAAGCATATCATTTTCACAGAAGTTAGGGTTTCGGTTAAACTGGGGTTTCAACTTTGCAAATAAGAAGGCGGGGCTGCGTTGGTAGTGGTGGGATCGACTCGGAGGGAAGACTCAGTGCCATAAATGACCCAAAATAGTGCCACTTTGCATATTAAGGCCACAAGGCTGAGACCAGCTTGCTGTTACGGTCGCTGGCCGGATCTTGTCTCCGGGGTGTTGGCTCCGAAGAAAAGAGCAGCGGGAGCCTTGGAGCAGTCTCAGCTGTGTACCAGCAAAGATTCCGTTCGGTCCCGTCCGGAGTGTCGGAACGCACATTCTGGGGCGCTGGGGCAGGTCGCTTGGTGAAGATTCAGTCCCAAGCCGACAGCTCTGGTGGATGGCTCGAGTTTTCTTCCTCCGGCAGATGTCGCTCTTATTGCAGATAAGACTAACGACTCGTCCAAGACTAACGACTCGTCCAAGACTAACGACTCGTCCAAGACTAACGACTCGTCCAAGACTAACGACTCGTCCAACAATTATTCTCATGACTAATATTCGGCTTGGATCAACAAGTATTTACGCTGATCTGCAAAAACGACTAAGGTTACTTCAAAAAGATAAAATAATAATAGTTACAAAAAGGCTTGTCATAATTATGCCCTAGGAGTGCTCAAGAGGTTCTTCAGATGAAGATCGGTGATTAAAGTTCTACAAAAAGCCTGGCCACAACTATTTCTCTAACACACACGTTGGGTTTACTAAAGACGAAAACGTGCAAGCAAAAGCAGTAAGAACTAAAAACGAAGTGAAGATTTTGTTCACAACACTTTTGTATATCCGCGCTCTGGGGCGTGGCGTCTGAGATAAAGGGGGAATGTCTCACTCAAACTTCGTCAGTTTCATATTATTAACGAAACCCCGGTTTAACCTTCATTATTCACACAAGATGTTTCACACTGGTTAAAATGTTGTTCACGTGAAATCCATTTACTTTACCTTATGAGTACACACAGTCGTTCACTCTAAAATCAAACACAGTTGTTGATTACAAAACAAAGATCAGCGATAACAGTGAACACTCGACATTTAATACATGATATTTCACATTTCTTCTGCATTTCGGTGAATGTAACAGTCCGCGTGACTTAAAAGTTAGCATCAAATCATGATTCCTTTTCTTTTATCCTTCATTTGTCTGTTTGAAGGTGACACACTTTTCGGCTCGCTGTGGCGCCGTAGTGTCTAGGATAATGGCCCTCAATCACACATGGTAATTTATGGTGACACTTAAGACAGGAAACACTTCATCCTTCTTCGACCAGACGTTGGTTGTGTCTGATCTCCTTGCAGGTCGTATAGAGTTAATCGAAGTGAAAAGGAAAGGCAGTCCCCCTACATTAGAATCAAATAGCATTTTAAAATGTTTCTGCTATGTTTGAGCAGATGGAGATGTTCAGTGGTGAAGTTGGGATCCCTCTGAACTGCATCATGGCGCTGAAGAACTACAGTGAGGGAGAAATGAAGAACAACCCCGACATGGACACGCTCATCCTCACCGCTCTCAAACACATGGTGGACTTTGGAGACGACTTCATTGAAGAGATGTCGGGAACAGCCAATGGGGTTTAAGAGTGAAATATGACTGTTTTTCTTATGTTTGGAATATAAAATGTTTCTATACTTGTGTGCAAAAATGATGTATATCTACCTTGCTCTCAGTGCTACTTGTATGTGCATATTGGGACATATTGTGGTGAATGGACCTGCTTGTGTTAAAGGTGTAAATTGCTGCCTGGGGACTATAGTTGTACTAGCTAAGTACTATAGCTAATGCCTGCACAATTACAGAAATGTTTATTCATGTGCATTGTCCCAGTACAGATAAACTGATAAATAAATAAATAAAAATGACCAGTCTTCCTGGTGACGTGCAGGTGAAGAACTTGTCTCATTGTTGCTTGATCCATTGAAATGTTTAGCTTGCTGTTTAAGGGACACCATTTAACAACATTGTTCCCTCAACAAAAACATACCTGGGGGTGTATTTAGCTTCAGTCACACTAGTTCGATGAAACCTGTTTAGTCTTCTCTCCAAGATCTTCTGTGCTGTTTTTAAGTCCATAAAACAAAAAAAATCAGTCCATAAAACAAGTCTGAGACTCAGACTTGTTTCACTGATTGAGAATGACTCTTGGATGAGAGTCGAAACGTATCGTTTTTTCTAAAACAGAGTCCAGATGAAACAACTGAATCTTTTTCTACAGTGGAACACTCCTGGACGATTGAGGGATTACAGACTTATCTCAAGTATGAAATTCCCTCTGTAGCCAGTAGATGGAGCCAAAATTAATTTCTGGTGTGGGAATAGTTGGGCCATTGGATTTACTAGACAGGACAGTGCAGCGTGAAATGGGGATGAAACTGGGAAAGGACATGCAGCAAATGTTCAGAGTCAGATTCAAACTCACAAAGCTGCGGCCTGCTATGTGAGGCATGTTTGCTCTCAACTCAAGAGCATTTTGATTCAACCTGGATCGGTGAAACGCCCTAACATGGCTGCTCGGACGAATTGTATTGATAATGTCAGGCGATGTCTCTGCAGTCTCGCCTGGCTTGGATAGTTCTGCTAGGTGGTGAATGAGGTCCCACTCTTTGCTTAAGTGAATGTCGTCTGGAACTTCTGCCTGGAAAAGTCTAGATAGAATATTGTCGTAATTGTGTTTACCGGCACGATATTGCCTCTTCAATGAGTGAACAATGCAGCTAACCACCTGTGGCTTGTGGCATCAAGATTTGCAGATGTGAGAATGTAAGTGAGAGGGTCATTGTCTGTGACCACCGTGAAATTTGCGCCATATATATAGTCATTAAACTTTTCTGTAACACATTTCAAGGCGAGAAACTCGAGTTTTGTGTGCTGCGAATCGAGATTCACTTTGGGACAAGCCTCTGCTTGCATAGACGATGACTCCGAGCTGACCATCTTGCGCTTGATAAAGGGCAGCTCCCAACCCAGTGGTGCCAGCATTCGTGTGCAGGATAAGGCAACTTTGGAAACCAAACCTTTGGCACTTCTAAACACCTGCCACTTTAACTGCAACTATTCATACACTCACTGCACTGTCACTTTCTGCACTACAACTTTAAACTTAACTGTAAACTTGTGTACATAGCAATGCCTNCCACCTCTTCTCATGGAGCAAATGTAAACCTACATCTATTCTGGTATTCAAAGTCCTAAACAATAGTATAAAAAGGCTTTGTTAATTAATAGCTTGCACTCACACAGAAAAAAAAACTATTCTGAGTCTTATAACAAATGAAACCACCCTCTGATTTTCCAGTGCAGGCCGTTCATTGGCGCATATGATTCATCCACTCTGTCACTCTCATGAGGGTCTATGCGGTAAAGCCAGAATATTAATAGCTTGAGCTGTAACAGTGTCCATGGCTTTTGTCTCCTCATCACAAAACAAACCTCTAGTCTTTCCCTGCGCCTCGTCCAGTCTCTATGTGCCCCTGTCTTTCACTCACACCACAGGGCAGTCCGATCGGGTTGCTGGTTCAATCAGTCGACAAACTAACACACACCTCTTTTGACAGACAACTAAGATTGATGCATTTGTATAAAGGGCACAGCAAAATAGAAAGATAAAATGCACTTTCTTTGCAGCAAGTTGTTGTCGAACTGGTCCCTCTGAGGTTGCGAGATTCTCTTTTGGGATGTGGAGAGAAATGTACTAAGTTCCATTTAACATTCTGTTTCTGGCCATTACTAATTTCTTATCTGAAAGCTTTGACAAAAACAACAGGAAGTACACTCTAGCAATTATAATAATAACTTTTGGTTTGGATTGGTTTTAATTTTAACATGCCAATACGCAATAAAGTTTGCCAAGAAAGTGTTACAACATGATATATCTGTTGCACATTTAATTTGATGTTTAAGGCCTCTGTCTTGGCATGTTTCAACACTCTCCTGGAAGCGCTTGTGTGGCATGGGATTATCTTACATTTGATTTGAATATTTTTTCATATGATTCTCAGTTTAAAGGGTCATGCAGGTTTGTGGAATATTACATGTGGCCTTCTAATACCAATATCTCTGCTGTGTGTGCAATTGTGCGACGAGAATAGCCATCCCGCTCCTCTGTGCTCCTGTATCCCTGCAGCCATGATTTGACAGGTACACGTGCACCGTTTACAGCCGATACTCTGCTAGTTTCTGACTCCTGTGTCACATGTCATGTTGAATTCTATATTTTCTACTCAGAAATGTAACACACTGACATGCTTCATCTAAAGCCTTTGATTGCTGGCTAAAGGCTGCTTGGTTTAAAATATAAAGTCTGATTTGCAAAGGTCATAAGTTGCTCAAATCTTGCCCAAGGACACATCAATTCCATCCACAGTGCAGAGCTGAGATCAAACAACAAATCTCAGGATTAGTGGGCAAATGTTCTGCCACTGTGGCCATTTTGTGATATGGATGTGGGCATAAAGTGCTTGGTATTTTGATGTGTTTTGTTTTTCATGTGGGAACTATTCAGGCAGGACAGAATCACATGATAATGACAGCTGCCTTGTGACCTTCCTGGTAGATGAATGTTGAAGTGTGTTTGCTCCCGAGTGGCACGGCGTGTTAGCGCAAGCTCTGAATGCTGCTCATCCACATCGCACCCGTCAAACATCATCCTCAGAAGCCACTTTGTCTTTGTATTGCACAATGAACTTCCTCTTAATCTCTATGTTTACATGGTTTTGTTTTTTGGAGTTTGCGGTTCTGTCATGCATTACGGTTCCTTTACACAAGCAGCATATCTCATAATGCATTTCCGTTTGTCTGTGTCCCATAGGGGTCTCGTCCCGAAACCCCGAGATCATGGCGGCGGGCACACACTCACCGGGAGGGCCCAATGGCATTATCCGGAGTCAGTCATTCGCTGGATTCAGCACGTTACAAGAACGACGATCACGGTAAGGCCTCTGATTGATCAAAAACATGTGGCACATCCACAACAGGCTGTTAAATATAATAACGAGTACTTGAAAATGGATGGCTCCACAAGAGTCTTGATTTCATTCATGAAACAAATCACTGCTATTAAAGAAAAGGACTTCTCTCCTCACGACATTCAGATGTTTACATGATCTCAAGGCAGTTTAAGAAATAATAAATATGTTCGTTATTAACTTAATCAAAGTAATTTGTAAGAAAACCAAATTAGAGCAAGCATGTGAAAGACAAAAGGAACAGATAATACTTAGTTACTCAGCAGTTAAGACTGCGTTCTGGTTGAAGGAAAGATGATTGTGATTGATACCACTTCATGACAGATAAGGGACTTCCTGTTTTGACTCATCACTGAAACCTCTCTGCAGCGTCACAAGACAAAGCCTTCCTGAAATATCCCCCTCGATCGGTCTTTGTCTGTGCCTGGGTGTCATCTCTGTCACAGGCCCAACACTTATTTGAAGCCACTCTCCTCGCGGCTCAGGCAGAGAATGGGGTAATTGGTTAGAATGAGCGGGTGTGTGGGCGACCGTCAGCGGATGACAAGTTACTGTTCGTATAATGAGAGAGGAGAAGAGCTGGCGCTTCTGAGGGTCATCCAACAGCGCTAGAACATGGACTTTAGTATTGCACACTGCTTAACATGTCATTCTCTTTATGTTGAACCCAGTTCAACTTGCAAACCTTGTTCAAACTTTGCACCAAAAACATGTGATCGATGGATCATACAGGTGCTTTTTAGGTTTGATAGCATCTTCCAAAACATTTTTGCCTGACATCATGGTGTGCTTCTGAGGTTTCCTGAAAACTTTTCTTCTGTCATGCATTCCCCAATCAGATAATGGTACGCTATTCCATTTCATTCAACATCATTTCAACTTTCCTTCATTGGTTCAAAGGAGGAAGCAGAGTTTTAATTAAAAGCCGTACAGACCCTGCATGTGTGTCTCCTCAGATCACATGACCCTTAGGGCTACGCGCCGCTCTCATTGAGTTGTGCCCTACATTTGTGGCAGCTTAGGCTAAGTCGTGTTTTCTGGCATGGGGCGAGATATGGCACGATCCAACTTGTCGAGCTGCGTCCCTGAGATGAATCGAGGATCGTTTCATTAATTCAGTGCAAATGTCATTCTTCTGCTCAATTTGAAATCGCCTCAAATATAGACAATGTAAGCACTGTGACCTAAAATGTAAGACGGGTAGTTTTACGGTGAAAGCTAATGATTACCATTGTGTTATGAAAATCGGATGTGTGTTACTTGGGACACTTTGCTTTGGCTTGGAGCTTCCTGGGTGACTTCATGTCTTTCTGTTTAACCAAATCATTTATTTATCAGAAGAGATGGAACCTTGCTTGTGTCATGCAACTCAACAAAGATAAAGGATTGTGTTTTTGTGTGTTGCCTGTTCCAGTCAGACCTGCCACATAAATACGTTTTAGTAATAGTTCTGTCTGCTCCAGTGTGAAGGAATGAAGACTACTCTAATGACATTGACTGCCCGCAAATGTGCCTCTTTGTGTTGCTATCTCACTTTCAGCTAAGATAAATGGCCGCACACTGGTCACTAGCAGGATGGATGAGGGCGAGAAGATCAGGTTTGCATGTGTTTGCTCACTTTGCTGTGTACATACCTGGGATTTAACACGTCACAGTGACATTGATTTATCAGCTCGAGGAAGTGTGACCCGCATTCAGAAGTGCTTTTGCTGAAGGTGTCTCAATAAGTGGTGTCAGCCTTGCATGATGGGAGCTCTCTGTGACAAATGGGGTGAAGTTGTTGCAGAGGTGAGACTAAAGGACATGTGAAATAGTCAGGAATCTTTATTCATTAACGCTGGGGGGGAGGCGACCGCTGTTGTGATTTTGGGCTACTCAAAAATACATTGAATTATCAGACAGAAACCATTAGAAAGTTCCTACCTGTGACTGTATCACTCATTCATTGTCTTGTTTTGTAGGTGCAACTCATTCATGGGGAACTCGGCAGTGCAGAAGAAGCCCCAGTCCAAGCCCAAGAAGACTCACTTGGGACACAAAGGAGGAAGTGGATCTCGAGAGCCACAGCCCAAAAGACTAGAAGAGGTCTACACTGCTCTGCGACAAGGCCTAGAGTGAGTAATGCTAAAACAATACAAACTGAATCCTTTGTGGACCTTTTCAGAGATTAATAGGCACACTTATACTGCGATAATTACAAATATGATTATAGGAATTAAAATTAATCTTAGGACAAGCTGTGAGAAATTGAATAATCGACAACCATTGCTTACACATTTGCTTACTGACTCTCTAAATGTATCTTGGATTGACTATATTGTTTTATTTTAATAGTCATATACATACACATGATAGTAATATACCTCAATGGTGTGGATTAGGGTTGTCAAAAATTGGCAACACAAAGAAAGTACTATTATTTTGTGTTGAAAGTTACATTCTACTCTGTAAGTGGGGGGCGGTGGTGGTGGTATCATTATCGAGCCTCCTTTTAATATTGAAATTAAAATTGTAGTATTGTGCCAACTCTGGTGAGGATAGTGCCAAATAAGTTTTAGTTGAGTTTGGGCGTTGTGATGAATATCGTTGTAAAAGTATGCTGTGTTTTTGTCTCTGCAGTGAATACCTGGAAGTCCATCAAACAGAACTGGACAAGCTCATGCTGCTGATGAAGGACATGAAGAGAAATTCTCGTCTGGTCAGTCACACAAATATCACTCACAATAGTGTACAAATTACTCACCAACCACGGAACATAGCATTCCCATTATCATTCTGGAGGCAGTGTGTTTGATAATTTGTCAAGCCAGACTTTTTTCAATCTGTTTTACATAATATAAGTCACAGCTGTGTCCCTTGGACTAACTGTCCTCTCCTGTCTGTTCCCTCCAGGGAGTGCTCTACGATCTCGACAAGGTGAGGTGATGAAGTATACTGTCTAATATGTGACAATTTAGACCATTCTAATATTAAAGCATGTTGTGTGAGCAGTGTTGAGATGGCACAAAGACACATGTGACCCCCTAAAGTGTGTCTCCATGTCTTTTGCAGCAAATCAAAAGCATAGAGCGGTACATGAGACGACTGGAGTTTCACATGAGTAAGGTAAGCATCACTGAAACTCAACAGAGAATGTAAAAATGGGTTGTAAAACAAATTTGAAATTGCGCATTAGTTTATTTATTTTACGTCACCTTAACGCTCTAGATTTTCTTTGTTGTAACTTTTGTACTGACATCAAAGCCTCAGAGCCCCAGATTTAAGAAGTTGGGATCACATTTCCCAATTTCCTCTGCCGTGTTCATCGCACTGGTCAGTGCTCATGAACAAAAGAGTCTTCGGAGGTCATTTTTCCCCTCTCTCTTCCTTTTGTGGATTTTGTAATGGCCTCCCTCGCTGTGCATCAAATGGGACGGTGACAGCGGGCCATCAGGACACACGCCCTAGAGGTAACCATAGTAACCCCAAGACAGGGCTTTTAAAGTGTAAGGGGCTTCATTTGAGGGGCGCTGTTAACCCTTTATTGTCAAGACAAGCTCGAGACAATGCCAATACAAACGCATGACGACAAACAGTGCAGAGGTAGTGGAGTCGTGATTGTCAAAAGGGCAGCGAATGTAGGACGCAAAGGAGAAGCAATTGAAGTGGCACTTAAAGATGTGGTTCGAGGACGAGAATAGGTCTAAGGTGAGTCAGACAGAAAATTGCCAAGGAAATGTGCTGTCGAGGCTATGAACACTAAAGATTAGTGTAGCGAAGTAAGCAAAATAAACAAAAAAACTGAAAAATAGACCACTTGGAGGTGTGGTTCTCAAAAAAAAAAAAAAAAAAAAAAAAAAAAAACGGATACTAAATAAATCGAAACTGAACATGAATGGGACAAATTTGGACATTTTTATGGATGGTTTTAGAAATGTCTTAATCAGAGCAATAACGACATGATTATTTTAAAGGTATAGTATTTTGTGTTGAAAATGGCATTCTGGAGTTGTTTTATATATAGTCAATAATCAAGCCTTTTCCTTGTATTGTGAAGTTTTAGTGCATGAGGCCAAATGAGGCTGACTCTACCTTGCACTGATAAATATCGTCCAAGTCTGAACTCAAAGACCTATATTCGCTGGTAAATGCTATTTACACTACATCTAACAATAACCCTTGTACCTCACAATGGTAATGAATCTATCTAAAGTTACCATTTGTATTTATAGCCCTATAGTACATAATAGAAAAGACAATCTTACCTTTTTTTTCACTTTACAGCACTATTTGTTAACGATTTCTTTCACCCCATCTCCAAGCATGTTCCACTTTCAGTCTATTATTACAGGAAGACGTGCAGATTTGAGGCTTGCTGCGTCTTGCAAAGTTGTCACAGAACGTTGTTAAAACGGAAGCTATTTGGGGCTGCAAAGTTCTGGCTTTTTGTTCTTTCTTCAAAAACTAGATTCAAACTTGAAATAATGAAAGTTTGCTGGGTTGTTCAGGCAGGGCAGGTAAAAGGGCTGCGAGGCTGAAGCGTGACTTTAAAGTAAGCTAATTTTAGCGCTGCATGCTTTTTGATTCTAAATATACAGACACCGAATGTTTCCAAAGCTGTTTATTAACTCAAAACCTTCATTTCTTTGCTTGGATAAGGCATTTGCAATTGTAGCATATCTAGGGCGTGAAAGTTGCACGTTCACCGTCGAAAAACGCAAAGAAAATATGCTGTAATCTGATGTCATTCAAATGTGATTACCTCAGGCGTTCGTGTCCTTTTGTGCCACCCAAAAGTCCAAGTGTCAGCAGATGGCCATTGAATGAAATCAATGCAATGTGGACTGACTATTTAAGAGTACCAGTTGGAAAACGCACAGAATAATATAAAGTTTTGTAGTTTTGCACTTGTGGGGCAGATAGTTCTCAAAAGTTAGGAAATAGCTTAGAGTTCATAAAGGCCGAGACTCAGGAATTTTGTGTCAAATCAAGAACTGCAGGGTTTTATGACGACAGGTAGTGCTTCATCTCATGGAAAATGTAATGGTGTTGACAGAAGCTCCACCCAACGTGCCTGAAAGAAGCTCCAGCCTGCAGAGACCGTAGCGTATATAAGGAGGTAGATTGTGTGGGAATATATTTAGCACATACAACGTCGAACATAAAAGCAGTAAAGTACTACTCTGGTGGAGAGTCTGCCAGACTTGTCTCCAGGGAGATATTGCTTTACTTGCACTGAGTCATTGAATGCATCTATCTCCATGGAGAAAAGGAATTGACATCAGCAGGCCAAGTTACAGGTCAGATCTGTGATGAGGAGATCCGACTCACAGTAAGAATAAGGGATGTTTTTAAGGTATTTTTGAGCAATAAAACACATTCGAATAAAAGCACGATGGATAGTGTGTCACAAGACTCCAGGAAAAGCAAATACCTTTCCAAATTGACCACATTTAGAGCGCTCCCAGCAGAAAAGCTATTCAGTACAACTTTAAAGTAAACGGAGTGAAGCTACTGTTTTATCTGCAGCTAAAAGAGCCGGGCAGTGTCCACAATGATTGCCTTTTGAATATTTGTCTTGTAGCTTAATATATCAAGAATTCACCCCTGAACTAGAATATGATTTGAGATTATAGTTTTGTTTAATATCAATTGTTAAATAATATTGTGAGGGTTTTCCCATGTTCTTGAAATGCCAAGTATATAGTTTTAATTATTTTTAAGATTGAATAATAAAAATATATCTTCTATACATAAATACATCTTTGAATTATTCAATCAACATTTTATTTATTTTTTTAAACCTTGGTTGGTGCCTCTGAGACATGACGCATCCCCATAACATTAAATAGCTCTGCGTCTGATCAGCTGTGCTCAGTTTGTTCGAATGTATTCGTGTTTAGGCGTGTCTCGGTGGAGGGCAGCTGCTGTGAGCCATGACTTTACACTCCTCCATCAGCACATCTTTATCCACGTCCTGACTCACAGCCCCCGGGGTCTTTGTTCGGGACATCGGGCGCAGATGTCCGAGCTGTAATTGGCGCACACCGAAATATGAAAGAGGCAGGTGGCACAACGGGACACAGTCGTGTTCTATATGACTATATGTGTAAATGTAGATTATATTGTGGACAGGAACCAGTTTAGGGGAATCAGCTGAGGATTAGTGTTAAATGGGTTTTTATCCTCATCTGCCCAAGCAAATTGTCTGCCTACACTTAACGGATTTGGTCAATGCAAGACACTGAAGACACGCATTCATATGTCCTATTGTAATGGTTTGTATAGGTTTTTTTGTTATATTACAGTCTATAATTCATCCCTTTCAAAGTCACACACTGGTGGTGCAACTAGACGATGACAATATGAAGTGGGAAATATGGTTTTTGAATTGCCAAGTTGTGGGTCACTGGAACTTCCTCTGCCTAAGCTACGGCTGATTATAATCACACAGCATTTGCTTTTCCTTAAAGGGCTTTAGAGATTTTCCAAGCCATCACCCCTGTTCTTGGACCCATGATCTGGAAGGAGAAAATAAACTTCTGGAGTAGTTCAAACTCTGCCGCAAGTTTTCTGGCAAGTTCAATACTCCGCAAAAGTCATACAATTAAAGAAACTGTTGTTATTCGTAAAATTAAAGAACAGGGAGGAAGTAGAGAAGCGTCATCCAAACCTGACAGAAAGCCGGCCCAATTGACTCTTCACTTTCACTTCCAAACAACAAAAGTAGGAAGTGCATTTTCACCCTGCCAAATACAGCCCAGACTGAGCACTTGGCATGTGATTAATATAGGCCGTGCTGCTTTCCACGACTCCCTTGAATACTAATCTTACCACCAACGAACACACACACACCCACAGCTCCCCAGAGAGGTGTGTGTGTGTGTGTGTGTGTGTGTGTGTGTGTGTGCTGGATGCTGTTTGATGTGGCCCGCCTGGTTTAATCTGCTTATAATCACTCACCCCCCTGGCACCGAGTCTGTGTGTACATGTGTGAGCTCCCCGTCCCACTACGAGCTGGGATAATGGCTGTGTCTTAAGAGGATTTCTGTAATAATGTTTAAAAACCCATACACTTAGATGTTCAGTAGATCCAGTCGTTATGAAGCTATACGAGGCAAGATACTATGCAAAACAAAAGTATTTCATTCAATCAATTATTCTTACCGCGAGTCTCCACAGATCTGACATGTAACTTTGGCCAGACATGGCGTTTCCATGGAGACGGATTAGTTTAATGCTA
This sequence comes from Chaenogobius annularis, assembly GCA_015082035.1. Lineage (NCBI taxonomy): Eukaryota > Metazoa > Chordata > Actinopteri > Gobiiformes > Gobiidae > Chaenogobius > Chaenogobius annularis. The sequence goes on from BJKM01000365.1 coordinate 601,273, forward strand.
TACCGTGGAGCATTCCAGACAATAAAATCTCTATGGAGACAGATGATAAAAAATGTGCATCCTGCTCTTTAAAATGTAATTAATAGAGAATATAAAATACAAGTAAGTGTGTACACTTGATTTTTACCATGTGATTCAGTTCATGTCTATTTGAAAGCAATTTGTTTTCTTAAATTCAGATTATACTCTCCAAACTAACTGAATTGTTATCTCTGGTTCCATTGGTTGGTTCCCCGCTGTGCTCTAATTAAAACCGGTCTTAATTGGGAATACATGTGTGGTTTTGTCACATCTGGAGACATGTCATTACGGTGGCGCAGATGGTTTTTATGTGTCGCGTGTAAATCTACAGCCTTGAAATGATCCATGCAATGTCAAAAACAGGAGTGAATGATGACAATGTTATGGATTATTAGTCTGACAATGGCTTTTGTGATGTACGCTATAGCTGTAATGGTGTAGAGTGGAAAGGGGAGTTTCTCAGTAGCATCTTGCCTTGCTCGCACTGGCAATTACCTTTTTATGTTATGTCTTTTTTTTCTTTGTCTCGGGTGCAGTGGCCCTGAGGTGCTGCTGAATGCGGATGGACGTCCTCTTCGGGCTTGGCTGACCTTCAAAAGGGCATTTCCTCGACGGCACCAGGAGGATATTTTAATTGGGACTAAATTAGTTTAATTAGTGGGAAATTGTGTGATTGCTGCTGATTGGTTGGTCAGGGTTCTGAGTTCTCATTGGCCTGCAGATGACCAATGATTGTTGAGAATACCTCTTTTCTCCAGGTTTAATATCCTGGTTTCAGCCTGGATAAATTATTATGCAAATCACTGCATTTGAGGAAGCAGATGGTTTACGGCAGTCGCTCTTAGAAGGAAAAGTCCAAAGGAATGAAAAGTCATCTACTGATTAGTGACCTCTTGTGCAGAATAACATGTTTTGTCCCATGTTTTGTTGTAAATAAACCCATTTGGACCTGCACTGAGGAAACAGTTTCAGTTGTGGTTGCAGTCTTGCAGGGTTTTTATAGCTGGCTCGGCTCTGCTGCTGCTGCCCCACCACAAACCACAGGCAGACGGGCCGGTCCCAGCTGAGGATGGGTTTGGGGTGGGCTGTGGTGCAGTTGGTGGGATTGGGTGGGTGTCTTTTTTTTGGTATGCTTTTGTTCCAGAAAGGTATAATTTTTACCATATAATTGTCAGAAAGATTCCATGTTGTGTCTGTAATGGATTACATTTGATACTGTGTATAACATGAACAGAGCAACGTCCTTCAAAAGTCAAGAATAAACTCATATCAATGTGCTTGGTTGCAGCTAATTCTATGAAATAATGTTACCTGTTAATTTATTGTGCTTTCCATCAGTTTATCAAATTGTGTATCCTCATTATATCCAAGCCTAATGTGCACCAATATAAAGTAAAAGAAAAAGTCATAAACGTAATGTACTGTCACCTATCCAAGGAGATCATAGTATTTCTCCATCGTCCATCAGAAACGCTGTGCACATTGTTAGTCCACTTTGAGTTACATGTCGTCATAGGCGTCTCCTGACATAAAGCGGCATAAACAAACAGTGAGAGAAGCTATTAGTGGCAGGAGGCAGACCGGCCCATTTCTCTCCTCTCTCTAATGAGCGCCATAAGGAGAACACCACATCAATATTTCAGAGCCCTGCGATCGCACCCAACACGAGGCGCTTCAGAGGTGTGCTGCTCTGCCTCACTTTTGTCATATTCCACCCAGACAGGAAATTACTTTGCCAAAAGTGAAAAATTATACTCTTATAGTTGTTTTTCTTGTGTTCCAATTTTCATATATTATATTTGTATTTTGCAAAGAAACTCGTCGCATTGCCAGTGTGAGAGCTAGATACTCTTCTAGTTAGCGTTCAGGGCAAACCACACAACTAATATTAAAGCGGACATATTATCCAAAATCAACTGTGAGCTTTTAATCTAGTTACAATGGCGTATTTTGATGGATTTCTGCATGTTTGAGAAATCCTGTGTTTTCCTGCAATTGAGGCTCATGTGATGAGAAAAGTTTTCACCTACCCCCTATCCCCGCCCTAATCCCTGTACTTAGTTGTGATTTCTTAAAATACCAAGACTCTGGGTGATACTTCTAAAAAGGGCCACTTTACATAAGATGTAAATGAAAATCTGTTGTTTGTCCATATCAGGAAGTCAATTAAGAATGTGTTTTACAATGAGCAAATGTAAAATGACGATCTACCTATGTTATTGTTCAATATGAAGTACCTGGGGAAAAAAGCGTGATATGGCTCCTTTTAAACATGAGGAACTCAAAAACCATAAATGATGTCTGTTTATGACCTTTCCAGCAGTACTCAACAGTACTTTATTTTAATGGTGCAAAAGTCAGAGTGCCTGATATTGATGGAGAGGCTGTCTGTCCCTGTGGGTTAGTGCTGGGTTCATGTTGCTGGTGAAAGTGATGTTTCTGAACTTGGGTTTTTTTTCTGGCCCTTTGGGAGTGTCCCACTGGGGTCGCACACAGTACACTGCAGACGTGAACCACTGGAGGCTACTGTCTGATATAAATCATCTGTGTCCCTCATATCTCTGCACAATATTTCTTAACTTAGATTTGTCTCTATTTTTGTTTCAAGCTAAATGTGTTCCAGTTGTATGCAAACTCTAACATTATAGGCTTCAGCATGCACCAACAATATTCAATACTGTAACCATGAACCTTCTGTGAAATTAAAAAGTCTCTAAATAAGAGGATTGGACCAGAAATGTTGATGCTTGTAGGTGTCATTTATGATTTATTCATTTTTATTTTTATTCATTTAAAGATATCATTTCATTTAGGAAAATAATAAATCCAAATCGTCATTAAAGAGCCAAAGAGCCTTGTAAGACCAGACCAGCCTTTAAAAACATGGGATATTTTTGTTTCATTTGAAAAACTTTAAACTGACTGCTGCAGCACAGGCCTAGAGCTGTGTTCAGGATGTGTGCGTGAGTCCCAGTGAGGTGTGAACAACCTAGAATAATTTAAATGGCAGTTTTGGAAAAGGAGTGCCGCGGGATGTTTTGATGTGAGTTTAACTCCGAAATACTATTTGTAACTTGGTGCTGTCATAATAAATGAAAAGTTTACTATGAGTGTATGCCTCTTAGCCATTCATTAAAACCGAAGACATGGTGTGTTTCTCTTCAGGTGGATGAACTGTATGAGGCGTTTTGCATCCAGAGTCGGTTGCGGGACGGTGCCATTCGGATGAAGCAGGCGTTTTCCTCGTCCCCATCCACAAAAGCCACAAAGGAGAGCATCACAGAGGTCAACCGCCGCTACAAGGAGTACACCGAGGTACAACCCAAGGAAGTCAAGGGACAGAAAATATATGGAGCAAGCTCAAACTTAAGTGCAACACATGTCCAATTAGGAAAATTACAATAATTTTATATTAGCAACCGTGCTACAAACCATAACCAGACTTCTTCGAGTTCTTACAAAACTGTGTCAATGTTGTTGAACGTATATTGTACCACACGGTACTTAACCACAGTAAGTTGTTCTGTTATGGATCTAAACTTGGATGATATGAATAATTAATTGTGATCATTTGGTCTATTCATTTCTGTATTGGATTTCTGTATAATTTCCGTTTCCATGCTTCGCTCAAACTTTCCACACTTTAATGGCATGTGACTTTGCACATGGCAGCTGTCTATGTGGCTTTCCGTTCATCTTAATTACACACCTGTCTTCAGCTGCCCGACTCACGTTGAGATCTAAGAGGCTTTGTGACGGATCTGCAGATGACTTGATTGCTGTTGTTGGTGTTTTGTGATCGTTGGTTTTATCTTTGTTCCTTATAGAACATGAGCACTTTCGAGACTGAACTAGAAAACCTGCTCGGGGAGTTTCACATTAGGATGAAAGGTGAGATGCAAAACAAATCAGAAAACATGTGGATACTTATATTATTTAAAACGGAGAAGCAGTACACAAATCAGAAGGAGATGCCTTTTCTTTTCTTTTTGGTTAATCAAAAATAAATGTTTTTCTTTCATTTCCTTGGTCTGTTTTAGGTTTGGCTGGATTTGCAAGGCTTTGTCCAGGAGACCAGTATGAGGTAAATGCAAACTAACACTAAACGTAAGTCATAATGTGTTTTTGCAATAACAAAACCTAAACTAATGCATTTAAATTCAGATTTTTATGAGATATGGGCGACAGCGGTGGAAATTAAAGGGAAAAATTGAAGTGAACTCGAGGCAAAGCTGGGACGGAGACGAGATGGTGTTCATGCCTCTAATAACTGACCTCATCAATATAAAGGTAGAGTCACAAAAAGGAAACATTTCATCTGTAAAGTAGATTTTTATATATTTTACTGACCTCGTTTACTCGCCGTCATCTGACTGTGTCTCGTGGCAAAAGTTCTGAAGAAAAAAATTAAAGCAAATGGTTGGTTGTTTTTGGTCAATCAGGTGACAGAGCTGAAAGGCCTGGCCACTCACATGTTGGTGGGCAGCGTGATCTGTGAAACAAAGGAACTCTTCACGGCGATGCCTCAAGTGGTGGCTGTGGACGTGAACGACCTAGGCACCATCAAACTGAACCTGGAGGTCACGTGGTAGTAAGTGTACAACAAGATGTTTAAAATACATTTTCCAGTGGGGTGTGAGCCTGAAGGTTGCATTTGTGTGATAAGTACTGCCATCTGGTGGAGAAACATATAAATGACTAGTTAGTTTATTATAGCCTGATCTTGACTAATAAATACTACCACAAATATTGCCATTCTTTAAAATTAAATGGATAACATCAGCCAACGAATAGCAGTTGCCTGTGATTTACTTGCATAGTACACGAATAATCCATGGGTACCAGAATTATGAGGAATTTGGGTTGTTGCCATAGCGATAAATATTTTAAAACCAATTAAATTTTTTGAATGGGGAAAAATCCTCAAAGTAGTATAATAACAATTCACAAAAAATGACATTACTCCAAAGAGAATTTAGCTATTAAAGATGTGTATTCAGTTTTTGAGCTGTTATAAAAGAGGCATTTCTTAACTTTGATACGTTTCTCTTTCACCAGCCCCTTCGACGTAGAGGACCTGACTCTCTCATCTTCGAATGTGAGCAAAGCCGCAGCCATCCAAAGACGAGTGTCAGTTTACAGCCAGGGCACGCCGGAGACACCCACCTTTCAGGACACCTCCTTCTTTGTGAGTACATCCTCTTGTAACCTTATCGATGAATATGTGTTATGTGTATATACATGTTTTTAGATTAACCCCTGCACTGAGCAAATTTGTGTTGGTACATTGTGGCTCTAGTGGCTACTGCCCCGAAAACTAACCCACAATCGTTTTCCTATTGTGCCACTCTTCTTTTTACATGTCCCCTTCCCCACGTTCTATCCCACTTAACACATTAACCCAACCCCACTCGAATCCCCTGCCGTTGCTACATTTGCGCTTGTGTAAAGAAGTGGCGGCCCAATCCCGTGGAGCGGCAGCACCTCTCCTTCCTGCACATGCTCCGGGACACGCTGCTAGAGAAGCTGAGGCGCAGTCGCTCTTTTGGGGACCTGGCCTCACTTCGGCCAAGGCCCAAATCCAGTCTGGAGGTCTATGTGAGTGTGGGGTGTGTTGTGGTGCTCAGTCTGTCTCTGTTTGCATTGTGTCTGGTGACTTTAGTGTGAATCCACAAAGTTACACTCAAACTGCAGAAGTCATTTTCAGTCCCTGTGCATGCTTTTCTCATACATTGTGTTTGGTTGCAATTCATTGCTGTTCGTGCACCTTTTAAGATAACATCTCAAACACTTTTTCACTTTTTCTGGTGGAGGGTTTGGCACGTGCTTGTCTTCATGGAGATGCTATTGGCTGGATTATCTATTATGTATCAATCTTGCATTTTTATATGGGTATTTTTGGTGCTGTGTGTACGGTGGCAGAGCGGTTAGCGCTCTTGTCTCCCAATAAAGAGATCATGGGTTTGATTCCCGAGCCAGACATCACATGATCTCTATGGGTGGAGTCTGTCTTCCGGTGTTATAGTGGGTTCTCTCCTTGTTCACATGCAGACATGTATGTGTTAGGTAAATTGGCAACTGTAAATTGCTCCTAGTGAATGAATGTGAGAGTGAATGGTTGTCTCTGTGTCTCTGTGTTAACCCCGCGACGAGCTGGCTCCTGTCCATGGTGTACCCTGCCTAAGCCCCAAAGTCACTGGGATAGGCTCCAGTCACCCACGATCCCTAACGGGAACAAGTGGTATAAAAAAATAAAAAAATGTTTTCGTACTTAAAAATACCACTTTGAGCAGGGTCGCCTCTCCACAGATCTTGTCTCCAGGACAAGATGGATTCATTGTTCAGCTATACTGTGGAAATGTCCATACAAAGCAATTTCAGCTAACTTGGCTCATGCCAGATTGATAAATGGGTCAGAGGTCAGCATCAATGTGGAAAGCCTCTCTGAAAGTGATTGTAACGTTTAGGAAAAAAAAGTCACACTGATTAGTCAAAGCAAAGCCCAGAAATTAAACTTTATAGTAGCAAAATAGTCCATATTTCTGAAAAATAGGCTAAAGTATGTCCATTGGCAATGATTGTTTTGGTTTGTTTGGGCACTTTACTTTAATTGGCGTAGTTAGTTAAGTGTATGTGTTTTAAATATTCATATCCAGCCACAAGCTAGTGTTGTCATGGTAATGTTCTTAGTTAAGCCTGAATAAATGTTAGTCGTTTTTCCAGGTAGGTCATTTAAATCCTCAATGGTGTCAATGGTAGGCAGGTGAATTTATGCAGGACTGAAAAAGAACTAAACATCTATTGAATTGCAAAGGTTTGTAGCAGGAATCATAAAGTAGAAACTTGAAGCTTAAAGAAGAGCTCTTATTTCACACTTGCCTTCGCTAGAAAACTGGGCGGACTATTTAGTACGGCACTTTTATAAACTTTTATAGACTCGTTTACTTTAGTGATATTACACTCATCTGATCTGTACTGCCTTTTATTAGGGCAATTGTATCTAATTTAATTGTTTTTCTCTCCAGTCCACTTTACCAGATGACGTCTTTGAAAACGGGGGCTGCGGTGTTGCCGAATGCAAACGCCTTTCTTTCACCTTCTCGGACACTTCTGTTTCCACGGCGAGCCCCGCCCCCAGCACACACTCAACTGCCCAATCAAACCCCGAGATAACAGTCACGCCCCCAGAAATGGACATACTGCCAGCGCACTTCTTACCACCGCGGGAGGATTCGATTGTGGAGGAAGATTTGATGGAGGAGGAGGAAGAATATGAGGAGGATGGGGAGACTGCCAGTAGGGGGAGTCGCAGGACGAGCGGTAGTTTGGCCAGCGATGAGGTGGAGGAATGGGAACGCACTGAATCCCAAAGAAACTCTGGATCTCATTGTGGATCCGCCTCTGAAAGCCACTTGACGACTGTAGCGCCAGAGGACGTTTTTCTGGACCACGCAGACGAACTAAAGCCGGTGGAGTTGGACACAGAGGAGCCAGGTAATTTGACCCGGCAGCTGGTGAAGAGGCTGACGTCTTCTGAGATCGAGTCTCCAGTGGTGAGCTCAGCAGAGGCAGGAGGTGTGGGTCTGAGCTGGACCGGGGAAGGCAGCAGGGCCTTTCTGGAGAGCGGGCTGGAGGAGGCGATCCACAGCCTGCTCATGCGGCTGGAGGCTCTGACGCATCGATGTAGAGAGCTGCAAGATCTGGAGCAGGAAGTCATGAAATTTGAAGACCTCCTCAAGGTGAATATTGTTTATACTACTTGATCAAAATCCTTGATTTAAAATTGCAGCTTGTGTTAAACCTTATTTTTTTACTATGCATGTACTTAGTCATTTTTTTCTCATCTCAACTTTACGGCGCATTTGTGTCGTAGGGGGCAATGTACCTTGCAATGGTTCTCTTGTGGCTCTATATTTGTAGTGTTGGCCTAATTTAGTCAATTTTAACCATTTTAGCATAAATACAGACCATTTTGTTTCTTAAAATGTGCACATAAAGGAACTTATAGTAATTATTTACAAAGGGGAAAGAAGTCTGTCTTGCCTTTGTGCATTTATTTGGTTAGGAATACTGTGGTATGTGGTTTAAATGGTGGTACTCGGAAAGCAAAATCTTTTCTTTGGTGCTACTTTTGGTGCTACTTTTGGTGGTACAATTTGGCATTGTAATTTGTTTTGGAATCTAAGTATCTCAAATGAATCATGTATCCTATTTTTTTGTCAAACTGCGAGCCAATATACAATGTAATGTAGTAATATAGTTGCATTGACACCTACAAACTCTCGCTGTGCAGTGTCGCCTCCCGGGCCATAGAAGCCGCTCGTCCAGCCTCAGTCTGACAGTGGAGAGCGCTCTGGAGAGTTTCGACTTCCTCAACACCTCTGACTTTGACGATGAAGACACAGGAGATGACAACACTGTGCTCAACACCCCCCCTCAGAGGTCCCCAGTGTTTGATGCGGACGGAGAAGCTATCGGGTGTGTAAATCTAACATTCAAACCTTTTTTACATTACATTTTACATTTTCAGAAGTTGCTAAAGTATGTTTTGCTCTTACCTAGGGTTCAACATCCAGAGGCCAGAGGGCACTTGAGTGAAGCCCTGACAGAGGACACTGGCGTGGGCAACAGTGTGGCAGGAAGCCCCTTACCTCTCACCACAGGGAATGAAAACCTTGACGTGGCTATTGTTATTCACCTGCAGTACTGCAACCACCTCATCCAGGTACAAATAGCCCATCACTAAAGCAAAGCAACAAATAATAAGCATTTTACAAGGACATGCATTAGAACTGTGTCAATATGACTTTGGAATTTTTGTGATACTATATGACAAGATTGCCCTTTATTTGTCAGAGGCGACACAAATTATTAAATATAAAATGTTATTGTGAAATATGGATGGTTAGATTTGAAGTATTTGCTTTTGTGCTTTGAAAATAGACAAAAACCAAAGTACGGTTTAAAAAGTGATGCCTTTTATGATTTGATATACTATATACGGCCTTTTGCCTGTGTCAGTTGCTGTCCAGTGGTGTGGGCGTGTGGCAGAAACGCAGTCTCCTGAACAAACTTGATGGACAGACACAGATGCTGGAGGAGCTTTCAGAAATCACTGCAGAGAAAATGGGAGCAATTACATGTGTCCCTGATGGTATGAATCCAACATAATACAATATTTTCACCATTAGTTTTTTCCTGCAGGTGTTGATGTTTTCTGACCTTGTGTTTTCAGTCCTGCCAGGCCTTGCGGAGCGCTCTAAAATGATGTGTCTGTGGTCAGAGTGCAGTGGCTCATCTGGGCTTTTCCACACCACTCTGGACCGCGTTTTTAAACATATGAACCAGCGTTTTACCGCCGCCCTGCAGGAGAAACACCCACACAGTGCAGAGAAAGGTCACTAACATTTTATTCTAATCATGTGTTAGTATGCAGAAGGTTTTATTATGATTTACATGATATTGATGTTGTCTTTTTGATCTGTAGTGCTCAGTGTGGTTGTGGGCGAGATGGTGGACAAGACTGACCTGGCAGCTGGGTCCATTACTGCGCTCAATGCACTGTCCCAAGACGTCCTGACTGTGTTCCAGTTCAACTGTTATGTGTTACAACATGGAGTTCACAACATGGAGACGCATCTGCTCAACCTGGCCAGAGAAGGTGAACTTCTGAAGTGGTCATCAAGTCCACTGATAAAAATATATATCTTTGTATGTAGCAGCTTTAATTAGCCTGAAATAAGACCCTGCAGGATTTAACAAGGACTTGTTGGACAATTAAAGTAGGTACAGTGTGTATATTTATATTGCCAGAAAAAAATCAGATTACTAGAATAATCAGATAACCCAATAATTAATGGGTTTCATGGAGTAACTGTAGAAGACAAAGTACAATGAATTTACCGTTGAAATGGCTTTCAATCTTTAACATTTTAACGCACTTTGTCACTTAGTTTCCTTTATCAAAACCTGCACAGATATGAACAATCGAGCAGAAATCAGATTACTCACATCAGATGTAACTGTTTTCATGACATTTCAATAATCTGTAAACATGGCCAGTGTCTAAATAAACAAAACGTGCTTCAGTATGGATAGAATTTGATACTAGAAATAAGAAAATGAGGCAGTATTTTACTAATGCGCTGACACTTTTTTTCTTTTTTTTTTTAATTGCAAAACCATAAATAAAATGTAATATGACATTTAACTTTCTGCTCGCATTGATTCTTACCTTTTATAGTGCTTGTGTATTTCTCCATCTCAGAGGTGTTTGCTGATGCCATATCGAGTGGGGATCACAGCCTGTGTCTGTCGGAGCTACAAGAGGTGCCCTTGTCATCACTTTGGCCCAGAAACCAAACCCTGAGATCCCTGGCTGCACTTCTCACTGCAGCAAGCGCAGAGGTGAACAAGACTGCAGCCGACTACCTCTCCTCCGCCTCCCCCAACAGCTTCTTCAGGACCAGGGTGAGTTACAGAAGAACATTATTTTTAAAAGTACTTGTGATTGTTACGCCCTAAGACAATCTGATGTTCACAGGCCGTGGAGTGCTTCACCCAGGCTCTGTCTGAAGCAGGAGTCCAGAGCCAAAGAGCAGCCTGTTCTGCACTGAGCTGTCTGCAGGTCAGTAGACACCGCATCCCCTGTCTAAGTATCCTACTACATTTTACTGCTCAACTTGCACTCGACTGGTGACTGTATATTTTGCAACTTTATTGAGCCAATAAATGTATTTCAAATGTCACTTTGCCAACAATCCAATGCTGAAGCAATATGCGAAACCTTTCCAGAGTCATCACTTTCTCAAAGTGCACATGAGGTTGGTCCAGTAGTTCTCAACCTGGGGTAATGATTTCAGGGGGTCCCAAATGATGTGGGGACTTTGGAAAATGTGTGCAACAGTCTTAAATGAGCCTTGACACCCTTCAAATACAGTGATAAATACTGCTGGTTTACCGAATTAATTTATCTTTGCTTATAATCGGAAAATAAAACCAATCTATAGAAATAAGGCTACATTATCACTTTGTGGGTAGTTGTTATTATGGGGGGTCGCGACTGAAAAAGGTTGAGAACCACTAGGTTCCTGACTACCCATTTCACTAAAATGTAGTAAACATAATCACATTTAAAGGTTAGCTAAAAAAAAAATGTTGAATAGTTTCCTCTATTTTGGTGAAGTTTATATTTTTCAGAATCAGAAAAGGTTTGCCATTGTCAATGAACAAAATTCACAAATATAGGAACGTGTTTCGGCCTTAAGGTGCAACATACAACGATGAACAATAATAAAAGCAACATATATGAAATCAAAAAGGGCATGTATTAAAGAAAACTATTTAATGAACCGTTACCTAGAAACCACATTGTAAAGTGGCCAATCTTGTTATATAATCTATTTTTCAAGTAGTAACTATTCTGTGAATTAGACAACTTTATTTTGTTAAATCAGTATTTAAATGTCAGAAAAATGTGTTGTGCATAAATTATCCTTTTGTTTTGGATGAAACATTAAATACTTTTTTAAACTCTTTACGGTCATTTTCTTCACAAACTGCCTCTTGACTGACAAGGCTAAGATTTACAGACAACGTTAACTGTACTTTTGTCTCTTTCTAGGCTGTAGAGAGCATTAAGGCTGTGGTTGCTCTGTGCGATTCAGCTGATGAAGAGTTGCGGCATGTCGCCATAGAAACGCTCCTCACTTTTGGTAAGTTGAAACACATTTACAACTATTCAAACTCCCTTGAAGTCTTAAAGTCTGACGTGACTGATCCTGTGACACGCTCAGGTGACGAGGGACGGCTGGCCTACGAGCAGCTGGATGTCGTGCCGGGCGAGATGCTGCGTTTGGGGACACGACGGGGCAATGCTGTCACCACCGCCTTCTGAGCCACGCCCATCACTCCACATCTGACCTCCGCTGAAGCCCCTCTGCTGTTTACACTGCTATGACGCTGCCTCATGAAACCACAACTATTTAACCCAGAGTTTCACTTTCCCTTCATCTGACTGCTTTCTGAGCCAGGATCAGCACCACTCAGCTTGTGCTACATATACTATTGCTTTGAGTAAAATCTGATGCAGTCTTCATGGATCATATATGAATATGCACACACTTTAAACCATATATGCACATAATAATCTTAACAGGTTGCTCCAATTGATTACAGTCTACTTATAAGTCACAATATAGTGTTAGAAGCGCTATCAGCAGGCTTGTAAATATGGCTAATTTTACTCAAATGTTTCCATTTGTTGGGTTTTATGTTTCAAGGAATTTTTATGATTGAGAAATGTTTGGCAGTGAGGACCATTATCACAGAACTTCTGCAACACGTTGAGCCTTGATGAAAATTAGTTTACAACTTTTGAGGAAGAAAACGGCAGGAACAATGCCCTGTATCGTTTTGTGTATCCGTTTTTCATGCTAGCCGCTTAACAAGTGCAATTTGTTGTATATATTTGTAATTTTATTAGCTTTGAACCAGTATAATGTCAAGCAGGTTTCTCAAACTGCTCTTTTGTAAATATATTATTCCTTGGCTTAGCAGGCACCAAGCCAGCCTGTGGCAATAGTAATGTGAGAGATGGCCTTTTAAGTTGTACTGAACTGATTAAAGGTCTGCAAAGGTTTAATTTAAATGAAGTTTTTTTTTTCATAAGGAAGCTGCAGGGTGGACTTGATTTCTTTGAATTCAGTCTGGAAACCGGGGCTGATTTGTAACTACTGAGTCTGGTGCTGGTGCACAAGGACAAAGTCTCATATTTTTTATTTATTTACTCCTATCTAATATTCTTTGAAGTTATATTGTATCATGTAATGGTGACATTATGTAAATTACCTGTACATTTGTTTTATTTTGGAGAGGTCTCATCCAGTGTTACATGCAAATTATGGCATGCACACCTTTACAAATACTTTATTTTAAAATTCTAGATTATATTCTGATTTTCTTAAAATGTGCTAACTGTATTTTCCCTATAAAGTCAATGGCACAATATCTTTGAGAAGTTTTGATTTAGAAACTTAACCAAAGTTATGTCTTGTAATTGATCTATCCAAGAGGAATGTATTTTCAATACACTTCTACATTGCTAAACATTAAAGAGCACAATTTAAACCAACATGAATCATGTCCAGTCCAAAAGCCATAGTTGTATTGTTAGTGTTTTGTACATCTGTAAATGTTTTTACGCAACTGTATTTTGGATGGTGCCTAGTGGCACAAAAAGTTACATGTGCATTAGTTTGTGCTTTGTTCCCTTTGGCTTCATTGATCCTTTAAAGTCTGATTTAGCATTTTCATCTGCTCACATTACAATAAAGTTTTATTTTTACACACTGAAGGATCACACTTGACAATCTGAAGTAGCAAAAGTACAACCTTGGTTAAACTTCAATGCATGTAATCCATTACATTTAAGGTGCGAGTTTAAGACCTGTACATGAAACTGAGTAATTTCAAGTGAAGGTTTTGAAGAGTTTCACTTAAAACCGAAGACTGTCACTACCGAAAGATTGCTAGTGCAGCCTCTGCAGCTCGGAGCTGAACACTGCCCAGACAGGCCGGTCAAAGCACACTCCAGGTTTCTGTTGTGACTTTAAAAGTACCAAAATCACAGGTTACTTATACAGTGGTTAATAGATAGCGCTAAAGGTTTTTGTTTTTTTTTTAGAGCTAGCAATTTGGACAGTTTAAATCCCCACTTCATTTCAGTATTTGAAAATTGAAAGACCCATCGTAAGAAACTGATTTTATTTTGACAATGCATAACTTCCAAACCAAGTCCTCTGGAAAATAAAACAAAAACAAACAAGTGTCGAAAAAAAAAAAAGTTTGTCATTTTAAAAAGGCCATTGGCCCAGGTAACAAAGTCATTACTGCCCATTTGAAGCCTCTCATTCAGACTCTTTGAGCTTCAGGCTTTTCTTCTGAGTCACTTTGGGTCAAGTCTTCACTGGCACATGGCGCTTCATCTTCCTCTTCACAGTGTTCAGTTTGTGAGAGTGTGTCCTCATATTCCTCTTCTCCCCTTCCTGCCTCTGCAGCATCAAGTGCGAGATCTCGCATTTGTGCAAGGTTATCTGGACTTTTACCAGTCAGTCTCTGCAGTAAAGTATGAAAATGAGAAAATGAGCAACACTTCAGGTTTAAAAACAGAAACTTTCCAATACCTCAATCATGTCAGCCATGTACTGAACGTGCTGGGCCAACTCCTGTAGCTCTTCATTCTCACTCTGAAGCTTTGAAATTTCATAATCTTTTGTCTCAACTTCTTTGTGGAGCTTTTCAGAGAAAGAACATACATGGAATAAATTTGACAAGTAGGTTTCACCTCAAAGACAGACAGTGTGAGAACAGGGCAAATGCAAGCTAAACATTACCCTCACCTTTTCGTTCTCTTGTAGAACATTATACAGGGCTTTACGCCTCTCCTCTGCCACCTCTTTCCAGTATGTTGAGGGTGGAGTTTCTGTGATAGAACATTAAATAAAATAAATAAAGCGTAAAGTTGTAGAATTAGGCATTAAAAGAGACAAACCTTTGACCATTAATTCATAGGCCTCATTTGCCTCACTGTCAGGAGACTCAAGAGATTCTGTTTGAGTTGATTTGACTTCAACCTTCACCCTTTTCGGACCCTTAAGTTGTTCTGGAACCCATTGTTTTCGCTTGGGAATAACCCTTGACCCCTAAAAACCCACATTTCATACAATTTAGACAGGCAAACCACTTGAACAGGATTTGTTGAAGCAAATGTAAAAAGTTTACCTGCGACGCCTTCCCCAGCTCTTTGTTCACTGCTGAAGGCTGGAGCACCTGAAGACTCGTCCTTGGTGGTCCCATCGACTTTTTGGAAGTAGGAAAAAAGCTCTGCAACAGAAAAATGGTAATGTTTAAACTTAACATCGAAGTGCAGGCTGAGAAATGACTGGTGGTGTATGTGAGCAGTTTAACATCCAAACCTCCCATTTATCAAGGTTTAGTGTGCTTTTTTAGTCTAGTTACTCATAAGTGAAGGAGCTGGGCACAACACAGATGTGGGAACACAACTTTGAGCCGTGGGAAAGAGACCCAACGCTCATTAAACTGCAGTAAACAGCTGAATGTGTTAATGATTAGCTCCACAGCCAAACACTGGCCATTTAAAAAGTGAACCAGGCCTCTGAACACTGAAATTATAAAATAGATGAGTCCTAAAAGTTCATATAAATACGCAGCATTACTCACCAGGATGTTCTCACTGGAGTTCTCCTTGAGTTTTCCACTGGAAGCCATGTCTGTTCAGAAATACCTGTGCATGTATAAAGTTAACGTTAAATGTTAAGAGAAATAAAATCCAATCTACAAACCATACGAGAAGATTGTAAAAAGGTAACATTTATGCTTTTGGTCGTTAACCGAAACGAAGCCATTTCACAATCAACAAGACCAAAGCGAACGTCACAACAGAGCGCAACAATTTACTAATGAATGACTCAACAAGCAAATTAGCCAAAAAATGACCGTTACACTATGAGCTCTGCTAGTATAAGACTATGCTGAACCCAAGAACTCTACGGTAAACGCAACGGTACTCACGCTTTTGACAAAAGGCGCTTGAAGACTTCTAGAAGCGGAGCTCGCGCCAGGAACTTAAATACGCCCCTGGTCACGTGGGTGGCACAGCACCACGTGGGGTTTGGCTCGTCATTTATTTATAACTACAAAAACGTTAAATGTTCAGATAAATAATGTCGCAATAAAATGCACACCCTTTGATGTGTTTAGACAAGTTTAAATTATATATAATTTAAGGCATGTATTAAATTGTTGCAATAACTTAAAGAGGATTGATTTCTTGTTAGTAGTGTATCTTTATTTCTTCATACCGGTCATACTTTAATTGTAGATGCAGTGGGAGCTGTTGTTTACCCTCTGTGATCACGTGATGTTAGACGTCACATCTTTGTGCTCCTGACGTCGCCATTTTGGAGACAGCTCGAGCTACTGAACCGCGAGGTACTTTCTTAGCTCCCAAAAACATACAAAGAAACCACTCCAACAAACACTGGACGACACGCCGTTAACGATGGGCCCTCCGGGAGACACCGCACAGCACACGTCACATGAAAGGACGGAGGATCGCCGCTGGATCGTAGATTTATCTTGACATGGCCTGCGCCAGGGCGAGACGAGGGCTGTGACGACGGAGGAAAAGAGCGAGCAACAAACAACTCCACTAGAGACGTGAAGGCAATCATTGTGGTTTAGCGTCCCGTGGCGACTGTTTCAGGCTAAAATGCAGAGCAAAACCAGTTAATTCATCAAACCGCACAGTCGTTTTAATCTGATAGCGCTCGCGTTTGTGTTGAACAGGGCGAAAGATGTGAGCGTGAGAAATGGTGACTGGACGATAGATAAACACACATATGCCTCAATGAGCCGAGAAGTCCGAAAGATAAAATGTAGCTGTACAGCCAGTCACTACTAGTTAGTGTTGGAAAGTTAAGGCTGAAATAGACCCCACCATGAGCCTCCGCCGTGGGCACCGAAGGCCGCGCAGCGCCTCGTGAGGGGCACAAACTTCACGAAATGTCTACGTACACTGGCCCTAGATGTTCCCCGGTGCCACTATATCTTGGCATCTGTATTTACCTGCCATGTTCGTCTCGATCCCCAGTCTGTCTGTGTTAACACGCTCTTAGTGCCGACTACAGAAATAATACAACAAATCTCAGTCATGGATGAGGGACTTTAAATTACCCTAATTATGCATATTGTCTGCTAGATTCTGTTCAAATACACGTGCTAAATATTTCCAGGATGAATTCCAGTAGAGCCAGTTGACTTTCCTGAAGGTGTACAGAAGTCTCTTCAATTCCTCTAGTACAAATCTCAGTTTTCAACCTTCTCTATGGCATTTTGATATTATGAAAAAGTTGACTTAACAGTCATGTCTTAAATTTGAACAGTTGGGAGATGTAGTCTTTACCCTGTAGTCATCTGTGTCCTTCTACAAATAGAAAAATGACCTAGTTTGTCTTTAATTTGCGGACATTTTCTGTTCATAGTTAGTGGGTATTTCACAGATCTAGTACAGAGTTGTTTGAAGCGTTGCTAAAGCGGCTAATTAATGGTCATCCTTTATCCAACCTGAAAAACACTAGTAGAGTATTGTCAATTTACACGAGACAGCTGGCAAAATCTAACCATGGGGGACCCAACTTCACGAAGAAATCAAACAAGAAATCGACTTCGTGCCCAACTTCGAAAGAAAAGGGAGTCTTTGGCTGATCAGTTTGACTTCAAGATTTATATAGCCTTTGTTTTCAAAGAAAAGGTTTGTTCACACATTCTACCGTAGAGCAATAGTTTATACATGGAGCTTTGGGTGTTTCTGACTGCCAATTTCTGTCTTTTGTATTTTTCACAGAAAAAGAAGTCTGCTCTGTTCGAGGTAGCTGAAGTGGTGCCCGTGATGACCAACAACTATGAAGAAAACATCCTCAGTGGTGTGCGGGATTCCAGCTACTCTCTCGAGAGTTCAATAGAACTCCTGCAAAAAGATGTTGTGCAACTACACGCGCCCCGCTACCAGTCAATGCGAAGGGTGCGTTTCTAAGCACTATGTACATAAAGTTGAAGAAAGGAAAACAATTCTTTACACTGCTTCTATTTTTAGGATGTAATAGGCTGCACTCAAGAGATGGATTTCATCCTTTGGCCACGAAATGATATTGAGAAGATTGTCTGTCTGCTGTTCTCCAGATGGAAGGGGGCTGATGATGAACCCTTTAGGCCTGTTCAGGTCAGAATACACATACTTGACCACAAACAGCTGCATTTTTAATTCTAGGGCAGACTGATTTAAGATTATGTCTGCCTTGGTGTCTACAGGCCAAGTTTGAATTTCATCACGGAGACTATGAGAAGCAGTGCTTGCATGCTTTGGGTCGTAAAGACAAGGCTGGAATGGTCATGAACAATCCTACTCAGTCTGTATTTCTATTCATGGATAGACAGCACTTACAGGTCAGTCATTCAGCTAGCATTTTCAAGCTACCACCAGAATGTGTCTGAAATGTAAGCTTTCCTTTCCCTGTTGCTTTTTATGCAGACGCCTAAGACCAAGGCTACAGTTTTCAAGTTATGCAGCCTTTGCCTGTACCTGCCCCAGGACCAGTTGACCTGCTGGGGCGTCGGAGACATCGAGGACCATCTCCGCCCGTATATGCCTGACTAGGGTGTCCTGCTCCATGCAGCCACATAGGAAAAGCCCTACCCTCTTTCCCTCATCTAAGCCTACAGATGCAAATTTATGTACTCATCTCGTTTCTTTTTACACATTTTTGAATTTTTTGCTTGGACCTCTCCTTTTTGTTACCCACTCGCTCTCCTCTCTCCCTGACCTGATATCGATTCAGTTCACATCTTTTTATCCCACTGTCTACCGTTTTGGATTGATTCCCTCATTTTTCCCCTTCCCCTCCATTTCCTACTCATCCGTTTGTTTTATTTGAACCTGCACGAACATTGATTTTCGAGTGGTTGGTTGTTTTCTTGGAGCCGCTTTGTCAACAGCACCAGTCTATGAAGGAACTCTTGCATCAGAACATAAACATACAGTACACAGGTTTTCATGGGGGTTCTCAGATGGACATGTGATATCCTTGTCAAACGAAAGGATTGTTGCGGCTTGTATGTAATGTCAAGGGGGGGTGCTAAAACAACTTGACACATTCTTTTAACCAAGGACAGGTGTGAAATGGTGTTCATACACCTGTGTAAGAGATAACAAGATGAACAATATTTGTCAAATCATATGGTGTAGGTACTGTTTCTTATACACTGCCTTAGATTTTGTTTTTGCAGGTCTTAAGCTCTTTTTTTGCAACATTTGCTTTTTCTACAGGCCTTTTGATAAATTCCTGAATGGGTTAGGTCACCGGATACAGGTGAAACACGCTGGTTAGATATTTGAGATCTTTCATGTTCAAGCAGTTTTTAAGTGACTGAAATCAGTTTTGATATGATTTTGATTTGGGGTGAGGGTTGTTGAGACACCAAAATGGTGAATGATAGTTTTGAAATCAATACATACAACTAATTTAATTTGTCCTACTAATTTGCTATCATATTGAAATTATAATGGGGATTTGTGGGCTTGCTTGTTTAAGACTGACAATGAACAAATAACTTTGCTCCTTGTTGATTCTTGTTCTGTTGAAATGATATAAAGATTCTGGATTTTTCTGTTGTTGATTCGCAATACAGCTGAGCATATCCCAATACAGCATTCTGAAAGAATACATCTTGTCATTTGTTTTTATTGCATGTGCATGAATCATGACGACATACTGTAAAATATTTACAGACTCTTTACTCCACCCACTTTGTAACTGTTACACAGTAACATGTGCTAGCTGCTCCCAAGGTGTTTCGTGTGCCTTCCTTGAGCGATAACTTTTCCTGTGGCTTTGCTTGTCAGGTCGACTGTTGCAAAGGCTAGTGTTTTTCCCTGTTTCAAAACCTGAGCAGTAATGAGGACGTCTTCCCCAATCTTGGCAGCATTCATATATCTGGAAAACAAAATGATAAGATTGCTATTTTGTCTCACTCTAAACAAGTACTAGCAGAAAATAAACCCTTGATACTACCCATTGATCAATCAAATGAACCCTAACAGCTGAACTAATACTACCCATTACGGAGTTGTAAAGCTGTGCAGAGAATTACTTTAAAAATGTGTGTGGCGTTATACTGCTTTGCACATTCACAGACTGAGGAAGAAAAAAGACTATACAGCACAGTGTTATTTCGTAAATGAAAACATCAACTGGAGGCAAACTGAGTATAGACCATAAAAACATGATTGAGACCAGATCAAAATGCAGGGTTCGTTGGAAATTTGAAGTTGTCTATAAATTATAAAAAAATTAGTGCAAAATTGTGGTTTAGGTTTTCCTTTGAAGCACCTTTTTAAGACCTTGCTTTCCGCGCATATTTATCTAAAATGAATAAAGAATGTGCATGTTTATGCTGGAGATATTCCATTTATTGTGAAGGCCAGCCATGTACTAAATACACATCAAATGTGCCTGGAGCCAACAAAGGCACAATTTTCATTTATTATGTTGGCCTTCAAGGTCTCACACTAGAAGTTATGCAAGAACCCTTTAACTGTTTTCAACAAAAATAAGAAACAATCTTGACTTTCTTTCCAGGGTAGAACTATCAGTTAGTTGCTTTCCTATTATAAAAAATAAAATTTTCCAGCCGATTAAAATTGTATTTGAGCTTCACAAAAAAGCAAATGTATCTGTTGATAAAAATTGGGTGTTCACATTCCAAAACTCATGATTTTACCTTCACCAAAAATACCAAGTGTCTATTATAATCTCCTTTTAAATAAAGACATTTTAAAAATACAATAGTAAATGTCTTTTAAACCAGGCTCTGATATAATTTACATGTAACGGAGTGGTTTTCATTGGGAAAACCCCCCTTGATCTGTCATATTTTTAGATATTCTGAGGTAAACTTCTGTTTCTCCAATGAAATAACCTCATATTCCATAATATGCAATGTATTTGTTTATAAACTCTTAAAGGGTCTTACGTTATGTTCATGTCCACGCTGACCCCTGGTGCGCCCCTCTCGCTGTTCATTATGGCCATGGTGGAGATGACGTCCACCAGGGTCGCTGTCAGCCCCCCGTGCAGCGTGCCACCCCGGTTTGTGTGCTCCTCTGCCACCTGCATCTCACACACCACCTTCCCCGGGCTGGCAGACAAAACCTCCACCTGAAACACGCAAACACAAGTCAGGCTGTAGCCTTTAATTAAAGAACAAATGTTCATAATACTGCATCCTCACCTTGTTGAGTACTCGGTCAAAGCCTGGATGGTCAACCATTGCTCTAAACAATTGTCTAATTGTATTTACAGAAATTGAACCCATCTTTAATGCAAAAAAGACCCAATGTCAAACCTGTGTTTACTTCAAACCGGAAACTAGTGCGTCGGACTTGTGACTCCGGGCTCACGCCACTCAAGCAAAGAGTTCTAACAGAATCTCAATTTTGTAATTTTGACAAAGTTGGAATAATATGAACTAATAATAAATGAACATTATTTTGTACACAATATATTTGGATCTGTTTTTATGGTTTTGAATTTTGAAAACGTGTTTGTTTTACAACCCCGGAAAGATTTTGAAGTAACACCAGAGATCAGCGAGCTCGGCATGACTTAACTTTGATTTTATTTAATTGTGTTGTTTGGAAAGGACTGGGCAAGAGCTAAACATGTCCGCTACTGTAGAATCTCAAAAAGCATCTGCTTCAAATGTGGAAGAAGGTCGGGCTCGTTTATGCGAGGAGTTTGCTTCAGTGGCGGGCACAGACTCTGCTGTGGCTCAGTGTTACCTGGCGGAAAATGACTGGGAAATGGAGGTATGTTAAAACCATGGACCTAACTTAATGGTTCTATGGTTAAAACTCAGTGTCAAAATCTAATTTCGCGACCCCTTTACTTGATTTGTGCTGCCATGCCTTTTCTTTATTAAATACATTTACTTTATCCTTACTTACAGTTGTCTTCTTCTATTGGGCATGTTTGTATTTCACATTTTATAAATCAAATTATTGTATGATGTTTGCAAAATCATTAAAAGTAATTCCAACTTGTGTACACCTATGTAAGAACAATTGGGTCCATTTGTCCATTGTTTGTATATTCCAGAAAAAGGAAGCCTACTGGTTTTTAAGTTATTTGAGTTTTTAGTGGTTGTAACATTTCTGGTTTGGTCTCCATTTTCCACTTTATGCCATGTATACACACACACTATGGCATGACATGCTCTTGAGTGTACCCCAATAATTCTGAAAGCATTAATCTTGTTTAATTGCTTTTATTCAGTCGGAGAAATCTTCCTCCAGCTCAGATCAAACTAATGTTGTGATGTCACATGAACACAATTTATTCAAACGCAGATACTACTTTTGAAGTGGGACACAAAACAGTTTAAAGTCAAATCAGTTGTGTAGGTTGTTATTTGCTAAATATTTACTCATCATAAGATTACACATAAACACACAGACGGCCAACACTGAGTAGCACCTGATTTCTTACCCGTTTCAGAATGTGAGCAGTGATGAGGACGCCTTTCAGTATTCATATATCTGGAAAACCAAATCACAACCTAAAAGATCCCATACTTTTTGTTAAGCACATAGCACATGTTTTTGCTGTGCAGTATTTGAATAATTTGCTATTGCAAATGTAGATTTAAGATAACTTCCTGACTGAACCTCAGAAATCACAAAAAGTAAATTTCCAATCTGTAAAAACTTGTTAACACTGAAAGTACCTCAGAGTAAATGGAACTCAAACTTAGACCAAACAATTACCCTTCAATCACTCTGGACAGAAATATGCCGAAACACAATCACAAGGACTTGCAACACTGACCTACAGCTCATACACCAAACACATATCACTCAACATTAGAATTATGAAATGTGCTTAAGAGACTCAGACATATGTTCACGATGAACCAGGGGAGTCACAGACAGTTGTCTACATGCACTCTGGGAATGTTCACCTTTACAAAACCTCTGGCACATGGTCACAAAGAAACTTACTGAAATCCTGAGCTGCAAAATCTCCATCCTCCATCACAACACATCAACCATGGGATCAACATACCTGAACACCAATAATGGGCTAATATGTCTCCCATCTTAGACACAACTATTTCAATATAATCACTATTTCACCTCGACAACCAAATTTGATCCACGTATTTAAAAAACATACACATCCCCCCCAAAAAACCCAGAATAAATAAAAACTACAACAAACATAAAAAATCTCATATACAACTACAAACAAAAGTACTACTACTGCTGACCTTGTTATTCGTTGGATAAATCTTGAATAACCTTGTCACTTCAGCACCCACACAACCATTTAATAATGTTTTGTTCCTCCTGAAGCATACCCACTTAAACACTTATACTCGCACCAGCAGACACACCCCACAGCAAGAAATATAGCAACCATGACTGAATAACATTGTAAATCACAAGGCACAGAAAAGGGAGTGCCGCCGGCCCAAACGAAAATGGTGAAAGTCAAAGCTCCAGGTTCAGAAAGAGATTTACAGAGAGAAGTTGTACATGTACAACCTCATCTTATGTAGAACTAGGGAAGGATATTTTTCTGAAATAATTGGAAGCTGTTGCGAGTCCTGTTTGCACAGTAAACAAACCCCACAGCTCAGCTGCCGTTAGAACTAATTTCCACGTCCAAGGTAATGACTTTTGCATATTCTTTAATGACAAAGGGCATTAAAATGCTATATAATTCACCAATGCCAAAAAAACCCTCAGACAACACCTACACACTTAGAGCTGACTCACTTATGCAACCCTTGTAACTGAACAACACTCCAGAGATCATCACCATGAGATGTATCTACCATGCTGCCTCTGAGTATACTACATATCTGCTCGATTCCACCCGAGTACTTCTCGTAAAGTCTTAGTGCTGAGACAGTATTGCTTAGCCACCACCACCACATAGTTAACATGTCGCTTTCAATCGGAACCAATATTCCCAATGTCTTGAAAACGCCGTCATACTAAGAGCCTTCCTAAAGAAAGAAGCAGTCTCTGAGTCGCCGCAGTACTGAAAACGGCTACATTAAATCCGACCCATCTCTAATCTCGTCCATTTATGGAAGGCAACACCGTTCTTGAAAAGGTTGTATTACACAACACACGCCTCACTATTCCTCTTAATAAACACTCATTTGATGTTTTCCCAGTCAGGTTTTAGGACCTGGCATCAGCAGCACTGAGACTGCTCTTGTCAAGGTGTACGAAATGACATACCACCTGACAGCTGATCGCCGGGGAAGAGCCGCAGTGCTTAATTCTGTAGATGAAGTAAGTGGTGAAGAGAAGCTATGTAGCCTTATAGGGAGCCGGACTCGCCTCGTTATACCAGATCGTCACGGATCCTCAGTATACAGGACTCCAGAGGAGATCTGGTGGTCGGCAAAAGTCTGTGCACAATCGGCACTGCGCTCCATAACTGTTAAAAGTCTCCTCTCCGACAGACGAAGTACTTTTGTCGAAATTGGTATCTGCGTCTACCTACACACGAGACCTGCCCCCGAGCCTTGTTGGGCGTCCCAAGGGTCAATACCGTGGGACCCCTTTCTGCTTCAACCTCTACAATCCGCTGCCGTCAGATAGGTCAGTTGCTAATACGCAGCACAAAACGTCGTCTCTATCACAATCTACGTAGACGACACTCAGATCTAGTGTTATCACTGACGGCAGGTGAATATGGGACCAGTGGATTCAACTCTGTCACATGCATCCAAACAGATCAAGTAGTGTGGTATACTAAAACAACTTTCCTCCTCAAAACATGAACCGACAGACAAGCTGAAAACATCACTCTCTTGGCCCACAGAAGACATATAGAGAAAGTGTTAGCAGCACCTCCAGGTACTCGCTCTAACAACACCTACAAGATCCAATTAGAAGTAATCCTGGGGAAAGGGTAATAATGGACTCCAGACTTGAATGTACAGTCCACGATAAGAGCCTAACAGTACAAAATCAATAACATCAGCAGCTTTTCTACCATCTAAAACACATAGCCAAAATCAAAAAGCTATAGGTGTCTAAACCAGCCTTGAGATTTATCCATTGCGTTTGTCTCCAGTAATAGACTACTCTGTAAACGGCCTGCCAACTGCCTCGTCCAAACGAGCTGCAGACCACATCCAGAGCTATCCGACGATCACATACTCTGTGATCAGGTCCTGCACTCGCTCCCTGTGGCTCAGAGAAAATTAGACTTCTAAAGCAGCTCGCTTGTATATCAGTCTCTCCATGGCCTAGCACAAAGTACACTCTCGGACATGTTAGTGCCTTTTAACCATCTCGACCTGAGGACACAGGGCTCCTGCTGGTGCCCAGAGTCCAGGACTAAACATGGTGCATGTTGCGTTCAGTTTTATGCAGCAAAATCTGGAACAGTCTTCCAGCAGGAATGTGAGACAGGCCCCCTCTCTGCAATGTTTCAATATCTCACGAAAAACTGTTTTGTTTGGCTGGCGTATCGACTGAATGCTTTTCTTTGCACTCTTCTATTATGTCTTGAACTATTTGACGGATAGCCTGAAAAATGCACTTTTAAATTTAGATTTTGGATTCTGCCATGTCTTTGTGATTTTAATCGTTTTTTTTTTTCTGTTATGTGAAGCACATGAATTGGCCTTGTGTACGAATTGTGCTCTACAAGATAAACTTGCCTTGCCTAAATTGCACGTGTGTGTCTCAATAAAAAACGCCCCGATTGAGAAAACATTTTGACTTCCTGACTTTTATCGTACCTTCCCAGAGAGCTTTAAACTCATTCTTCGAGGCAGACTTGGAAAGGGTATTTGAAGAGAAAGATCCTCAAGAAGAGAGAAGCCAAAGTCCTGAAACTAAAAAGAGAAAAATGGATCAAAAAACACCAAAACAATGGTAAATATACTTTCTATTACAACTGCCTTGCTACCATTAGGTTTTACAATAAATAATAACATTTTCGCAGCATTGATTTGACAGAAGATAGCCCTTCATCTTCAAAACTTTCAGAGGAAGATGACCACAAGCTCTCTCTGATTTCTTGGAATGTAGATGGGCTTGATACGGATAACCTCGCTGAGCGAGCCAGGGGCCTCTGCTCCTTCTTAGTCCTGTAAGCTGATGGTATATTGGGGGACTTGTAGCTGTTGTAGGTATTTTATTTGCATTTATTTTTTGTTCATATAGATACACTCCAGATGTGGTGTTCTTACAGGAGCTTATTCCTCCGTATGTGCAGTACTTGAAGAAACGAGCGGTCAGCTACCTCATCGTTGAAGGTATTTTGTGTGATGTCTGTTGACAGTTTTGACCATTTGAGAATACTAACAAATGTGTGACTGATTCCTGCTAAGGTGGTGAAGATGGTTATTTCACTGGTATGATGCTCAAGAGGTCCAGAATTAAACTGTTGGAAAAAAGCATTGTACCTTACCCCACCACTCAAATGCTGAGGAACCTGCTGGTAGTTCAGGTTGAGATTTATATTATTTTTGCCAAACATGTACCGGTAATTCAATTGGGGGTATAATTTAATCTACTCTTGTTGCAGCTTTTATTTTTTACTATATACTCAATATTTTCCACTCAAAAAACGTGATCCAGCATTACAAAGGCTCATTTGTCTAATTTTTTTGTGGTTAGGTGACTTTCAAAGAACACAAATTATGTCTAATGACGTCTCACCTGGAGAGCTGTAAGGGCCATGCAGCGGAGCGGATGAAGCAGCTCCGCCTCGTGATGCAGAGGGTGACCGACGCTCCAGACGATGTGACCGTGCTGTTCGGAGGAGACACTAACCTCAGAGACACAGAGGTCAGTACTTAAGGCCATAATTAATAATGCCCCAGTATCCATGCCCTTTGTAGGTGTTGTCCAATTTGTATTGTACAAAAAAATCTACAAGAACTGAAACGGATTATTAGGGCTGCAATATAAATCACATCAAAATGATATCTATAGTTTGTATCCTAAAGGTACTGTACGAAACCTGCTAATCCTGTATATGTGTATCCTGTATGTATGTGTATCAGCAAACATATTCTGAAATGTAAGGGATTCTTTTATTAGCAGTTTGTATTTCAGTTTTCACTGAATGCTCCTGGGAGTGTTTAAAAAGTGCACTCTGAACTAGAACTGTAACGATTTATCAACTAATCGTGACTAGTCGACTATAAAAAAATCTTTGTCGTATTTTGATGATTGTTATCTGGACCATACAGACTTTAAAACACCTTAAAATACCTTGTTATAACAAAGACAGTAGCATTATGAACTCAAAATGTAAAAAAAATAAAATAATACAATTTATTCCTAAATATTCTCTATCTAGAAACCTTCAGTCACCATATTTCAATGTTTGTTTGTTAAATAATTGGTTTCATTAGTCAACTAATTGAAAAAATAATCATTGACTTGTTGACTACTAAACTAATCACAAATGACTGCCCTACTCTGAACAGAATCCTATTATTAAAACATTTTGCATATCTAATTGCAATGTTCGTCCGAAAAATCACAGTAAGCTATGTTTTTCCAGATTTGTGCAGCCCTACTTCTGATTAGTTTTGGAATCTCATTAAAACACCACAAATTTGCACATTAATAATATCAATTTTACCTTCCCTCCATCTCAACACAAAGGCCTTTAGTAAGGTCTGCATTCATCTCTGACCTGAACTTTTCCAGGTGGTGAAAGTGGGTCTTCCCCCAAATGTGTGTGACGTGTGGGAGCGTCTGGGCAAACAGGAGCATTGCCGTTACACCTGGGATACTAAAACCAACACCAATAAGACTGTTCCGTATGTCTGCCGCTGCCGTTTTGACCGCATTTACCTCCGTTCTGCTTCAAAGGAGGGAGTGCCACGCCTCCTCCCTGATCACATGGCCTTGATCGGTCTCGAGAAACTGGACTGTGGGCGCTTCACCAGTGACCACTGGGGAATCTACTGCAGCTTTGTGGCTGGGTCTTAACGCATCATTTATACACTACACTATTTTATGATTTATATGATGTTGTGTCTTATATAACAACATTAAACGATCTATAGTTATGCAGACATTTAAATAATTCTAATAAAGGCATGAGATTTTAATTGTTTGCATTTGAAGTTCTTATCAAAACTATTGTGTAGTTCCAATGACTCACCACAAGAGAGCACCATTGAGTTTTCCTCATAGATTATTTTGGATGAATTCTGTAATGTAAAGAACGTTAGCATGTCATCAATCCCCCTTTTAGACAAATAAAAATATGAAATAAACTGTAGTTGTTTATGATTCAATAGTTAAAAGTGTTCATTGAGATTTAAATTGATAAATTACTGGTATAATGGCTGAGAATCCCTTTTGTTATGGTCATTGCTGCCAAAATATCAAGCTCCTTCCCTGGCTTCAATTTGTATCAAAATGTTATGAAAAACATGCAGTGTGTTATGTTTCCCAGACATATAAAGTTACGGAGAAATGCTTAAATTTCAAAAAAAAAAATAACAATGGTACAGCAACTGGTCAAAGATGGATCTTAAATTTGTTTCATTTAATTTTTGACAGAAAACTACACAGATCTCTCCTTACTCCACTGTCCTTTTACAACTCTACTCTGAAATGTTATTTTCTCAGATGTATTTTGGGAGCATCCATCCATACAGCCCTCAGTGAGATCGCAGGCTTTCATTTGAGGCCTGTCAAAATGTTCTTGGTTTTTGTGTACAGGCTTTTATGGCCATTGGCTGGTTGTTGCAAAGATATTTTTGGAGTAATTAAGTATTTGTGGATTGAAGTAATAAAATAGTCATCGTAAAAATGACTAGCTATTGAAGGTCAGGCATGTAGTGAAATGCCCGTGTAAAGTTACATTATAGGGATGTAACAAAATCTCAGCAGATATGATCACAATATTCATTTCACAACATGGTACAATATTTATTATGAGGCAAACAGAATTGTAGAAATGCTACTTTAAGGTACAGTCATTCTAAATAATTTAAATATTAATGATTAATAACAGTTATATTTTAATGTGTTTTAGTTGTTGATGCAACAAAACACTGCATTTAAACAAAGAAGCTTGTAATATGAACTATATTGTGACAGACTTTTGACGATACCATGATATTTCTGTTGTTATTGTTACAACCCTATTATATAAACCATTTGAATCTACATTATACTCAATTACCAGTAGTGTTGTCATGACGTTATTATCCTAATCCTTATTGAAATCCTGGTAATCACCATTTAAAGCCATTTGAGTTGATGTAATTTGTTACCAGCCTCAATAGAAGGGTCTACCACATCATGTGACCGACACTCCTCCTGAGCTGGCAGAAGGTCACATGGCAAAATCCAAGGGCAAAGCGTATAAAGTGTTGGCCGCGCCGCTCTCTCGCTCTATATCACTGACTGACCGCATCCATCACTGCTCCACTTCAGAATCAATGTGACAAACTGCACCAGAAGCAAGCATTATTTCTGGCCTCTCGGTGCGGCTGCATATCTGAGGACTGACATTCATTTAGCCCTTTAAAGGAGAAGGGAAAACCTCCAGAGCTGGAACAGTTTGTACCTGCTTGATCTAAAGCATGATCTGGATTAATGTGCTTCTCGGATGGTTCATTTGTCTGCATCACCTAAGCTTTCCAAAAACAGTAGAAACATAAATTAAAAATGTGTTATACCAGCAATTGACATCCAGGAATACTGTTGCACAGTCCTGAATATCTGATTACTCAAACAAAACCATATGATAGACAATTAACAAATTATTAAACAACCAAAAAATATATTATTCATACTAAGAAGATGCTGAGACAAATGAAATAAGAAAAAAAAACGTATTTTTATTTTCTCATAAATAACACTGAACAAGCATTGTACAGTGATAAATATCCTTATTTATACACTGTAAAATCATCTGTATTACAAAATACAGTATAAGAGTAATGCACTTGATACAGATGGGAAGTATTGCATTTCATAGCACCAAACATGACCCATTTAGCGACTTCGCCCCAAATCCAGGTCCTTGTGTGGGCGGCTATGAAATATACTTCCCTCAGGAATCTGTTGTTGCATAACTAGATCTAAGTTTTAAGTAGAGCCCACCTCGGAAGAACCAGCGCCTGTGCCTTCACTGTGTATACTGTACAGTCTGCAAAGTCATGGATACGAGGCTGAAATATGGGAACTATCCTCCATGGTGGAGACCGATCAAGCTTCATGAGTTTGATTTTTGCATTAAACATGGTGTAACTTCCAGTTCTTCCAAACAGGACAGCTGCACAAATGTCACTTTGTTTAGAGTCATTGTCTATCCATCATATATATACATACATATATATATATATATATCTCTATATCTATATCTATATATATCTCTATATATATATATATATCTCTATCTATATCTATATATATATCTCTATATCTCTATCCATCTATATATATATAGATATACATCTATATATATAGCTATATATATATTTATCCATCTATATATATATATATAGCTATATATATATATAAATAATAGAGAACTAATGTCACTTTGTTTAGAGTCATTATCTATCTAATAGAGAACTAACATTGCCTCTAATACAACGTTTAAGATAAAAAATAGATTTGATACTCTCTCAAAGTTGATCTGAAGAGCTGTTCTGTTCTCATAAGTTGGCATTTCTCATGACATCGTCTCGTTCACTTTGTAGGCAGCACAAAAATGTGTCAGAGGCAGCGGGAGGTAAAAGGCAGACCATAACACAAACCTGGGAATGTACAGACGACACCATACAGTGGAATATGGACTTTTGTTCACTCGACAAAATCTTTACAAAATTGAGCCTCAGTCACACTCTGATCTACAATGTAACTTGGCCTACGACGATCACTTCATATATATATTTTTTGCTTTCATTCATTATTGCTTATCAGAGAAGATGGGGCCCTTTCAACCAGCAAGCAGTGAACACGACTACTTAGCAGAAACCACATTACAATTTTAAGGGACTGGCGTGGTATGGAATGTGTTGTGATGTAACCATTACCAAAACAGGCTTTTGTGAACAAACTGAGGGAGGTGTGCAGAGCCCTTGTAAACTCCCCATCAGGAGCATCACAATTACACACATACAAAATAAAAACACACATTCATTCGTGGTGTGTCCATGTTGTGTTTGATTGTCAGCTTCAGACACGTCGGTTCAACTTCAGACCAAACACGATCCAACTGAAAGAGCAGTTTGTGGTAGTGGACTGTGCAAAAGAACTACAGCGTAAAAACAAAATCAAATGTCCCTTACCTCTGAAAATGGCACAAAAACAACAGCCTCTCAAAAAAGCTCACCAAAATGAATGTTAGTAATCTCTCATTAGTTTGGTTTCAGCACTAAAATATATGACATTCAATTTCACCATTCTTCCATATATTGCACAGAATCTTCTAAACAAAGAGTACGCGTTCATTAATGTACAATTCTAAATAATCGCAAACAGGAGCATAAAAAAAGATCAAAATATTTTGAGGACATCTCGTCTTGGCTGCGTTTTGAGCTGCTGAGTGTGTGAATAAGCGTTTGTGGACATGTGGCGCGCGGCTGTGGAGCTGACGTGGACTTTTTTTCCTGAACGCTCCCGATTTTCCCGTGGTGAATCTGCTCCCATCTCCAGCTGCTCTTATCAAAACTGCACCAGAGCTAAAAACCAACCTCAAGACAGCGGATCGCACTCAGCACAAATCACTGCTGCTGCTAACGACGGCCTTTTCTCTGTCTGAAGTCAAACAGTCGACAGTCCTGTGATCAGATCAACTAAAATGATTAAAACAACGGTCAATTCATGATCGATGTCATTTGCTTATTGTAACGATGCAACAAAAGCGACCGAGAAAAGCAAGTTACACATACCGATCGTTTTGTTATCATGTACAGCAATGTAATTAAAGACGGGATTTTCACCAATATCGGTATCGACAAATGTATCGATATCTAGTACAGTTTTTTACAAACTAATGGAAATAGAAGAGAAATTAGGCTGTATGTTTACACAACCGATGCAACAAATTTATATTCCAGATAAATACATTTTGTCATAAATTTTGTTATTATTTATAAGTGAAAATTTGGTGGGCCTAGCTATGGATTTTTTAATATTGGTATTGGCAAATATCAACTATCGCCACAGCAGCAAGACAAATGTATAGATATTGGTTTCAGCTCAAAAATAAAAAGAATTTAAAAATCTATATCGAACCCTCCCTAAATGTAAATGCGTCGCTCTAATACAAAATAAGACTGCATTTGTAGTAATAATAAAAATGTAAATGCTCTTCATGAAGAAAAGACCAGTGAGAACAAACTGAATGTCAGGAAAGGTGCATAGGTTAGCATATCTTTGACACTATGATGTACAGCTGTGGTTTGTAAGCTCCAGATTGCACATTCATACGAGTTAAATAAAGCCAGAAGTCAACGCTGACCTCTGATTAAATGACTCTCGTGTTTGACATCTCCTGTAACAGTAAAGTGTGCAATATGTACCTAGCTAATTTCAAATAATCCCAAACTCTGCACGTAGCCGTAATAAGCAAGTTTGTGAGCCTCAAATGGGCAAAAATGGCAGAACTGGTGGAAAGGATTCGCTGCTGACAACAGAGTAAAGCTTTCCCATGGTTCTCAGAGCAGAGGACAGCTGGTTTAAAGTAGTCTGATGATTTTGGGAGAAAAGTTTTTCACACCACGTTGATGCAGTTCCCTGTCCCGCCAGCATGGGGCCTCTTGCTACAGTAGCTAAAGCCGCTGTGGTTGGACGAAGAGCCGTTCATATGGGACGACTTGAGCTCCATCTGACAGGCGGCGATGGCGGCGTTCAGCTCCACCTGGGCCCGGTGCACCACGTAGAACATCAGACCGATGCTTATGATGATCTGAAGCACAAACGACCAGAGCTTAGCCGGGCTGTTTGTTTGGGACAGGCCAAACAGTCTCAACATTTCACATTGGAAACTAATGCAGAGATGAATCAATAGAATTCTCATCAAAATCGTAATGTTTTCAAAAATGTGTCACATCAAGAGTTCTGTTGTGCCTGTGTTTTAGAGGCTGGAAATTGTAGACTATTTTTCTGTTAAATGGCACTGTTAATGTTCATGAAAGTAGGATTGAAACTGTCCCTTTGTAATTCTGTGCATTATTCAGTCCCAAATGGAGGATGAGCCACTGAAAATAATAAAAGACAAGTCAGAAACAAATCTATTAACATTTGTGAAATCATCTGCAGTTTGTAGATATAAGACAAGTTTTGTTCAACATGATCGGAGCACCAGGAAGAGCAAATAATGACAGAGGCTGAACATTTTATTGAAGTAATCTCCACTTATTTAATTAGAGCAACACAGTGCAGTCTTTGTTTCAGAAAAAAGATTCCTGTGTCAAACGTGTGGAGCTGTTTTACCAAGCACCTCGTGTCATCTTACCAGACAGGAAAAACGGGTGACTCAAACCCCGACCGTTAACTACTACTTTTATGACTGTATTACTATCCATTTGCGGTATACGTTTATTCATTATAAAGTTGTGTCTGGTGGAGTGCTAATATCAGTCATTACCAGTTCTTTACTGTCTACATTTAACAATAGTGTTCAAAGTTGATTTTGATACTAAGGAATATTCTCTTTTTAGGTCAAAGTTTTTGAAAATAGAAACATACTATCACAAAATCATGTACTTATGTTACCATGAGGTCTTAGACTAGTTCTAAATCTGTTTGGGAAAGGTCCATTTCTGTCCAGTTTATGCGATTTCTTTAATGTATCGATACTTGTTCAAATGAGTATCTAGTTTTGATACTAATTTACGTATCGATTACAATTGTATTCATTCCAGTGCTCTTGACAACCCAATTTAACATAAAGACAGTCTGAAAGGTGGTTTAATCCTGCTCAATCCCTGTCATTCCCACAATCCATGAACTCAAAATTTAACCAAGCCATAATCAACTGCTAAATATATTTTGTTTTTATTAACTACATTCTTCTTTGTTTAACCTTTATGCACTAAATACATGACCGTATTTGTCCCCTAAATGTAACATTGTAGTAGGAGCCTGCCTTTATGAGCAGTTAGTACAAAAGGTCTTCCACCTTCAAAGTGAAAGACCTGTGTGTGATTGAGGCCAGTTGTCACAGTGAACAAGGGTTTACTCTTAAGCTGACCCTCGAACCGTAAACTCCCTGAAGCTGTCCAATATTTCAGGCCCCTGAAAAGTGTTCTCACACTTGTCAGGATTAAATAAAGCAGAGCAGGTGTTTGAGAGGAGGCTTACCGTCACCCAAGGGTGGGCCAGGCAGTGCTGTAGGCAGGATTCACATATACAGCAACACAAGGCTATAATGCTTCAAGAGTCACTTCACATAGACACTGTGCAAGCCTCTGAGCTCTCACAGGTCAAACACGACAAAGTCTGTGATCATTACACACACAAACTGATGTTAAGCTATAAGGATGTGGCTCAGAGAATAGACTTCAAAGCAGCTCTGCTTGTATACAAGTCTCTCCATGGCCTAGCACCAAAGTACATCTCGGACATGTTAGTGCCATATGAATCATCTCGGACTCTGAGGACCTCAGGGACCGGCCTCCTGCTGGTGCCCAGAGTCAGGACTAAACATGGGGAATGTGCGTTTCATTTTTATGCAGCTAAAATCTGGAACAGTCTTCCAGAGGATGTGAGACAGGCCTCTACTCTGGCAATGTTCAAATCTAAACTAAAAACTGTTTTGTTTGGCTGTGCATATGACTCTGTGCATATGACTGAAATGCTTTTCTTTGCACTCTTCTCTTTTATGTCTTGAACTATTTGACAGATAGCCTGAAAATGGCACTTTTAAATTAAGGTTTTGTGATTTCTGTCTTGTCTTTGTGATTTTAACGCATTTTTTCCTGTTGTGTGAAGCACTTTGAATTGCCTTGTGTACAAATTGTGCTCTACAAATAAACTTGCCTTGCCTTACAGAGACTTATCAATGCGCGTGTGCTTTGTTCTGCTCAACAACCAGGTCGAGATGACGTGGCCCTGTTGGTTTGCTCACATTAGGGCTGAGCGATGTGACAAAAAAAATAAAAATATTATGGAGAGTATCTCAGTGATGGAAAAAAAAACAAGAGCAATGGGAAAAGGGGAAGACATTCTTAAATGACAGCCATAAAATAGCATAACACAACAAATAATTTGTGACAAATGCATGAGGAATACAAAACGTAATTAGAAACTGTAACTCCAGACTGTTATTTTGTTAATTCCGTATTGTTTTGTACTGTAAATCAAGAAAAACTAAGTATTTGTGTTATTTTCCTCAATATTAACAATACTTGATAATTATTTCATAATCAGTGTCATTTAACACAAAAAAGACAAATTACTTCCTCCAAAATCTGCTATTACTGACAGAGGATTGGCTGTAGACACAAGATGATCATTGGCATTTAGAAATGACAGAAATCTTTATCACAATTAAAGTTTGATTAGCTGCACAACCCTAGTCCAACAGATGTTACAAAATCTTGAAGAATGCAACCATATTTCACAAACAAACTCGTCATTCTGTACATTCGCGAAAAGGAAAACAACAACTTGGAATCTGAAACCAGTTTGAGGTAAAAAGACAACGTACAAACACTGTAATTGAACCTCACATTCTGCATTTACCAATTACACGCTGGCTCTTCTTTGCAGCGGCTTAAACAGTGCAATAATAAATGTACGATCTCACAAACCTGTAAGCTGAACACAAAGTATCCGCTGATGCTCTGCTCGGCGATGACATCCTCCATGGTGCGCAGCGTCGTGCCCAGATACGAGTTCAGGAGCTGCGTGGGCAACAGACCCACGGAGGAGGCCACCAGGTAGTTTGGCAAGGACACGTCTGTGATCTGCACAACGTGACACATAAGACACAGTGTCAAATTACTTTTTTTTTAGTACAAAAAAACAATGAGAAATGTATATCAACCAGTTTTTATTCTATTTTTGTATCTGTGTTCCTTATGGGGATAATAATGTGTAACTTAAATTGATAACTGTTTGGGCCAGCCTTAGCAGCAACAACTGCAATCAAGCGTTTGCGATAACTTGCAATGAGTTCTTTCTCATTTGTCCCTGAATTTCTTTGGATCTCATCATGATGTCAATTTTTTGAGGATCTTTTGGTCCAGGCAGGTCCTATTTAAGTGATTTCTTGATTGAGAACAAGCGTGGCAGTAATCAGGCCTGGGTGTGTGACTAGAGAAATTGAACTCAGGTGTGATAAACTACAGTTACGTTATGTTTTAACACACTACTCTTTTTTTTGACAGCCGTAAATTGCAATAGCGTAGGTCAAAAACAAATCCACATACTACAGATCTATTTCTAATCAACGTCTCAAATGATCTTTTCTATCTACAAGTAGTATCTAAGTAGTAATCTAAGTAGTAGTAGGATTACTTTGGGGGTAAACAGTGATCCAAATGCAGTGTTGGGAAATACCTGAATACATGTACCGAACATATATATCCAGAATGCTAATTTAGAGTAACTGTATTCTGGTTCAATTGTGCTTTAATTTAGTGGCATTCGGAATACATAAACTTTTCTATAATCAGAAGAACATATTGTGGTATTTCTTGATCATGCAAGTTAGGCTTCAAACTACACGGTTTTAGTGAAAAAATAGACTCTGGTGACTATGTGGGCACATTTGATTCCTTTTGTAATCCGTTGTAAATTAATTCATAACAAACCGTGCAACAACCATAAAGCCGCTTTATTCATGTCACTTTTTCACACTATATAATGAAAGTATTCTAAGTATTCGGGATAGTTCTCTGATTGGCCCATGTAACCGAATATGTTGCAAAATACATTTTAATGAAGGTATCCAGTATTCTGCAACTAAATACAGTATCCAGTATTCTGTAACTAAATACAGTATCCAGTATTCTGTAACTAAATACAGTATCCAGTATTCTGTAACTAAATACATACACTATCAAAGTGTTCTTCCCAGAGTATTTGGACCCAGTCGGTGTCATCATCTTGCAGCGCAACATGAATCTCAGAGTTTAATTTCGTACCTGAGAAGTATAAACCTCTAAATGATAGTCTGATGTGTGTGTGTGTGGTGCCAGCTGCGTGGATCTGACCTTGTACTGTGGACCTTGTGGCTGATAAAGTGAACCAAAGTCGCAACCTCTGCCAAAATGTCATGAGACTGTTTAATACGAGAGCCGCTGCGGAATGAATATTTGATTTTGATATTAGCTAATGAGCAGATAAATATTGCTAATCTGGTTTGTCGAGTTGTGCATTTGTAATTAGCCTGTTAAAATGTGCTTTCTATATTGATAACTCATGTTCTTGTATTATTAAAACATCCTGGAGCAATACTGTAAAAGGAAAAACGATGGTGGACCAGTCACAATGACACATTTTGACGTTAACTTTAATTCTATAGAAAATATCACCGTCAACGATCATATACAAAATGCGAATGAAAAAGTAACTCTAAAGCACTCTAAATCATTCAAAAACATGAGCTAGAATGAGTATGGCACTAAACTAATAAATATACAATTGCAGGTGTTTTAGTGCCATCAGCCTGTAACCTGAGACGGTTTAATGCTACCCTGTGGAAATGCGAGGTGAAGCAAAACATCTCTCTGGAGAAAAGCAGGTGGCAGATCCTACATTACCTGTGAAGTCAAAAAATATACCAATCATTTTCACATAAACCGATACAAAGGACTAAAACCCTGTAGATAATTACATTTGCCTTGTAAACAAGCCACTCCCCTCTGAAACTGCGCTTATTGAATGACTGTCATCAAACTGCCCATAACAACAATAATATTTTATGCCAGAGGTGTCCAAACTTTTTTCACTGAGGGCCGCATTTTGAAACAGATACGGATACGTTTTGATGAGCCTCCACACATTTAATGAGGCTTGGAACATTAATATTAGGTCTGTATCTCATCAAAATGTGTGTTATTATGGTTATTATAGCAGAATTTTTCCTACTTCTTGTTGTTTGGGCCAATTTAGCTGGAAGGCTGAGGGCCAACAAAAATTTGCCTGAGGGCCGCATTTGGTCCCCGGGCCATAGTTTGGACACCCCTGCTTTATGCTGTATAGTGCCGTTTGTACACCTGTCTCAACAACATTGAGATAAAATGTTTATCTCCTACACGTGCCGCTGTAAAAGTACGTCGTGTAGAAGCCGCAGCCACTATCACTCTGAACTTCAGCTGCACATGTTTGATGAAGTCCCACCCAGCTCTCTCGCTTATGCAGCTGTCTCCTATAGGCGCAAGTATTTTTATAACCGTGCAGAGTTCTCACTAAACCTGCACCTACTGTACCGTCTCACAGGAAGCCCAATCTGTCTGGAGACAATGCAGTTTGTGCAGTGTACTGAACAGACCTTCAGAGTGAGGGGTGCACAAATGAACAGTGCTATAAATCAGGCGCTTGATCAGCCCATTATGATGGCACAAGTATAGGAAAGGCCCAATAGAGACGGGTGAGGTTATATGACTGTAATAAAATATAGGTAGGACTATTTTTCCTGAGCTGTCCTATTGTTTTGCTAACTGCTGCAGTCCCAGTCGTTTTAGGTTACACAATATACGCAGTCCACAGCAGAAAGTAGCAGGGGGCACAGGGTGAAATGTAGCCAGGGAAAGTGCCGAGCAAGGGCACACGCGACATCACATAAGTCCACAGTGAAAGACGACTCAACTACATTAAGTTCCAGTTAAGGCGGCACAGTCGATCTCAAATGTATCCAAGTGTGCTTTTGTCCGACTGCGAGACGGAAGGTAGTAGTTTACACATGCATTATTTATTATTAAGTTAATTAGCAAGATATCTAACTTTTTAGCAGGGCTGACACAATTTGATCCAATCCACACTAGATGGCTCACGACTAGGAGCAATATTAACAAAAAATATCTTTATTTTTTAGTATCTCGATAACGATA
The DNA here is from genome assembly GCA_015082035.1 of Chaenogobius annularis. Taxonomy (NCBI): domain Eukaryota; kingdom Metazoa; phylum Chordata; class Actinopteri; order Gobiiformes; family Gobiidae; genus Chaenogobius; species Chaenogobius annularis. The sequence goes on from BJKM01000365.1 coordinate 639,955, forward strand.
GAAGATATTATGTCACACCAACAGAAATGTGTTTTAAATGCATTAGTTGAGGTTTGATTATGAGACAAATGTGAAAAATCACAAAAGTGCAGAAATATCACCTTCTACCCTTATTTGAAAGTTTATTACATAAACGTTAAAAGTTTACATTTTTATTTTTAAATCAGGTCTCTTTTTGTAGCCTTATTTTTTAACTATAAATAATATTCAATATTCAAATTTTTCATATCTCCAAATTGACATTCACAATATTATAAAAATTCCGATATCCCATCTCCACTCACGTGGGCTGGGCAATATATAACAATAAAAATCTAATCACAATCTCATTCTTTTGTCAGTATGCTAACACTTGTTTTTGATCCCATTTTTAATGAGCTGAACTCAAAGACATCAAACACAAAAGACCCTTTTCTCTCAAATCTGTCCAACACTGTCTGAATTAAGTGTTGTGCTTATATTTTTGTTGACTGCATTTTGGTGATAAAGTCATATTGTGATTCAGAAATTCTATTTTTAATGCCACTCCAGGCTCAAAAACAGACACTTTTACCCACCCACACAGACTGGTCAGCTTCTGTCAAGCTTTGAGTGAGTGACAGGTGGATTTAACCAATCACAGACAAGAGTGAACTCTCAAGAGCAGATGACGACTTGACTAAGCTCTTAGGGGCGATAAACATATGAAGTCAACATGAATCATAATAAAATCAAGACTGTAATCAGACTCACACTTACAAATTTTCATTTTTCCCCATGAGACAAAAAGATCTGCGGAGAGGCGACCCTGCTCACGGGAACAATGCATGTTTTTCAAGGAAATAAAAACGCCTGTAACTGACTAAATGTAGGCAAGGTAAGTCTAATGCCAAACTGTGGAACAATCCAGGCAACGCCGTGGCAGAGCAGGTAGGCAACGATCTGCCCTTCAGAAAAATGTCACATAGTGCACCTTTAATACAGGGATTTGTATCAAGATGGAGCCTAAAATGAATGAATTTGGCCGAGCGACTTTGATTAAACTTTTGACATTCACCTTACCCTTTCAGCCGCACCAAAAAGACCCACACTGGAGTTTGTGTGTGTCCAGACAAAGACCAGCGTAACACGAGCTCTAATGGATGATGAGTTTTCTTCAACAGATTAAGTGACCCAACAGAGAGATGGTATTGACTAAATAATAAACACATAACGTCATCTCTAGTGTGTGAAAGAGTGACATTTCAACAGAACCAAAGGGAACAGGACTCAGCAGAAAACATGATCTAAAGTGCAGTCTGAGTCGGCAGTCTGCACAACAATACGGAAAGATGTGAGCGCGGATGACAAACTGCCTCACCCGGGAACACTGCACTCCGGGTTCTCAGAAAGTCTCAAACAGATGCAGTCAATTCTTCAAACGTGTGCGGTTTTAATTGAACTACTGAAATCTGAGGCCTCTTAAGATACTCAAGAGCAGCGAGACGCATAGGAACGCACAACGGTTGGAAATAAACAGTTAAAAGAAACTTGTCGGTGTAATCCCTCATTCGTCCAGGAGTGTTCCATTGTAGAACGATTGAGAATTACTCTTAGAAAAAACGAAACGTTTCAACTCTCATCCAAAACAGAGTCCAGATGACTACAACTGAATCTTTGTCTTTAAAAGAAACTATTATAAAAAAACACTCCTCAACCTTCTGAGAGGCAAAAGTATGGGAAACACAACTGATAAAATGTGTGTTTTTTATTTGTCTAATGTATGTCCGTGGAGCTTTTGTTTCAAATTAACTTTTAACAAATTAACAAATGTAAACAAAGTGGTTGCTCTGTTGTTGCTTCGACTGTGCAGAATTTAGCTAGCTTGTTTGCTAATAGGAATGTCAAGATTACTCAGTTAATCGATAATCATGATTATTTAGGTCACAATATAATCTTAACTAAAAAACGACAATCATGACCAGCGTTGTGCTCAATCTATATCATGATATATCGTGACGAACTTCTTGGCAATACATGTATCGATACAGAGATGCGTATCGTGATACTTTTAAACAACATGAAGTCATTAGAAATTGCCAAGTTCAACACTTCTGAACCCACAGACTGCTGCATCAAAGGATGGGAATCTAAGGAGCTGAAAATGTGACTTAATCATAGGATAGTTGTATTCTGATAGTAAGGCCATTGTGAAATGAAATGAATGAGAGTCTACTTAATCAAAACATGTTTTTAGTAAACTTTTAACACCGCTTTTAAGGGATATCCATGAATCGGGACGCGTATCGTACTGTATCCTGGACCCTGTATCGGGATACGTATTGTATCGTGAGATACCAAGCAATACCCAGACCTAATCGTGACTATTTTAGAAGTGGTTTTAATCTAAATATAAAAAGGTACTTTTTTTTTATCTGTCTGATTTGTCACATTTACTTTATTTTGTCACTCAGAAAGCTCAATTTCACAAACTTGAGAAATAGTAATGTGTTAGACGAGATTTCACAGTCTCAGTAATAATCGTGAATAATTATTAAATCGGAATGTTTTTCCCCACCATAACTGTAACACTATAATTGGACATCGTGACATCCCTATTTGCTAAAGGCGGTTAGAGATTAAGGACACACTGTGTGTGACCAAGTCTGTATCAGTGACAAATATGAGCTGCAGTGTTCCTGTTGTTTATCTGCTTTTCTACAACCCCTTACATGCTTTTCTTCCAGGTACAAACTAAATATTAAACAGAGTTGTATACTTTTATCTTTGTTATCTGACTGTGGCAACCTTTTCACATTTTTGTTGTGTTTTGAGCTCTTACAGGACAACATTTCATTGACTCTCTTTTTATTTTTTTGGCCACTCACTGCTAACAATCCTAATGTCATGACGTCATCTGCATAACCTCTATTTGCGTTAGTCAACTAAAAAGATCGTTATTATTTGTCATTGTTCCCGTTTGCTAAACTGGCTGTTTTCTAGTTGGTTAGGCCATTATGTTTGCCGATGTTTTCACAGAGTAATTTCCCAGCCATGACATGTCCGAGCTCAGTCGACGCTGAATGATGCAATTAGCCAGTCTGGTAATGTGACCCTGGCCCAGCGGCTGAGGAGCAGTGACAGAAGCTGTGGCAGTGGGCGCACACACAAACCAGAGTCACCGCAACCTTGACACTTGGTTTTCACGCTCACAGACAGTTAAAGGCTGTATCGAACAAGAACATTTCAGCTTTGCAGCTTAAAGTATGCACCAATGACAATTTAAGTCAGTCATGCAGAGGAAACCCACCTGCTCGGATGCTATACTGCGTTTGTCTTACAAGCGAGCAAAGGCCAATATAGCACAATCATTAGCATAAATCTTGTAGCTTGTCACTTAATTTTGTGCAGTGTATTTGCTCAGGGAGAGGGTCAAACATTCAGTCAGCTTCCTCTGGACCTACACATCTGTTCAAGTAAATCTCTTTTATTCATGAGGCATTGACCAGGCTTTTCAAAAAACTACATCACTACACAAAGTAGTATCAAACTCGAATTTGATGATAAGAAAAAGGCTCAATACTTGCAATTGATGCCACAATGGTAATAAAAATGTGTATACATGTGACTGTAATTTTTATACACGTGACTAATCTACAATACAAAGTATAATTACCAGTAATAGTACTTTATTATTGGCATGTGATCTTTTTATATGATTTGTTTTTATCTTGATACGTAAATGAGTATATTAGTATGATCAGTATCTGGTGTTGGATGGATGTGACAAATTCTCAATACAACAGTTATTTTTATATTCTTTGATAGTATTATAGCAAATGGAATCCCTTATCTCCTTTTTTTCTTGCCATTGGTTAAAGTTGGTCAGATGGCTCAAACCAAACCACAAAAGTCTAAAGAAAAGAAGGTTGGTTTTGGAGCATGTAATTAGTTGTGAAAGACTCTTACGTCATTTTTGTCTTTTTGCCTCAAGCCAGTGCTTCAACTCCCGCTGCTCTGAGCTATAAATGTCTCTCAAGCTTACACTTTGCCTCAAATGTTTTTGCTACTGCCGTTTTTTTAGCTGCTACAATATTTGGAGATTCCAAAATACAGCAGCCCGTTTTCTCGTGCACACAAAGGCCTTTGTGATGCTTGTGGTTTGACCACATTTTATCAGCCTGTGACTGTGACTGATGATGGCTTTACTGCCCTGAGTGAATCCTGCTGCTAAATGAGATGTTGTTTGAGCAGGCCTTCTGCCAAACTGAATAAAGTCAACTTTGTTCTCGGGGCCATCTTCACTGTGGCAACATTTTCATACCAATAAAGCTTTGCATAAGTCTTCATGTACAGTCCAACTGTCTGTCTCTTACGACACTCACTCAATTTAGAATCTTCATTACTCTCTGATCCCAATTTGTTTAAACTCAAACTGGACAAACACAGAACAACCTGGGGTTTTAAGGATGATTTAAAATAATAAATAATAGTGTAACCTCAACAATACAATATTTTGTCTTGGACTATGAGTGTTTGGCACATGTTTTGTCTCTGAAACAGCATCACAAGCTCTTCTCTGTATTGTGTGACGCCACAAGAGACTGATGAAGAGCCCTTGTATACAAGGACTTGGTCTAATAGTTGTTAATATTTTATGAAGCCAACATTTATCCACATTGACAACATCACATATAAGCTAACTTCTCTAAAGTATACAGGGTTTTGAGGAATGAGTTGAGTAAGAGGTGTAATCAGAGCATAAATGATTCATGTATGAAGGTTGAGTGTTTGAGGTTAAGTGTAGAGCCACAGCTAAAGCACTGTGTCGGCTCGCATTAGAGCTCAATGGGAAGTTGTAATCACATTACCTGATACACATCACAATTGGGTTTTTCAATTTTGTGTACAAGGTTGAGGTTAAATTAAATTCACATAATGTCAATTGTAAAGAGCCCTGTATTAACAAATGAATAAAAACATAAATCCACATAACAATAGATTAGTGTGTCCCAGTGAGCCGAGTGATTCTTTTGATTAATGTTAGATACTCACCGAGAAAACTGCATTTTGGAGCCCAAATGGGATGGGAGTGAGTCTTGCTAAGGCCACTACTTTTAATCCACTCCCACCTTCCACCACTCGAATGACCGCACTCAGCTGTTCACTGTTGCCCACTTTGTTCAGGACCCAGTCCGACAGCAGCCGTTTGCAAACCAAGTGTGCCACAAAAGTCCCAATCAACACACCCACCATCACCAGCCCCATGCCCAGCACAAAGCCGTAGAGGTACCCAGCCGCCACATTAAGGACTATGTATCCCCATCCACAGGGGAATGACACTATGATGAGGCCCACGATGAACAACATGGCTCCTACGAGGCTGTCCAGGCTCTCCACCCAGAGCAGCAGGTCCTTCAGGTACTGCCTCACCAAAGCCACCGAGGAGAAGCACACTAGAGCCAGGATACAGGCCAGAAGGGCACTCTTAAAGCAACAAGTGGTGATGCAACACGGGTGTCTGAACTCTGCTGGGGTAGGGGTCCCTGCACTGTCACCAAGGTCATCAGAGTCTCCATCAGACTTGCCCAAAGCACTGGCCCGCTCGTCAAAGGCGCTGCAGATGAGGATGTCTATCTTGTCACAGTCCTCAGAGGGGCTCCTCTGCAGCCAGCGGTTGAGTTGGATCTGTGCTTTGCCCACGGCGTGTTTCAGGAGCTTCGAGAACAGCTGCACAGCTGTGGCCCCTGACATGGACATGCTGGCCCCTCAGGTCTGCCTCAGGCCAGGGTGACCTTTCATCCACAGAAGCGCCTCTGTCTTGAAGGTTGTCCAGGGAGCTGTTTGGATTTAAGACAAGCACAAGTCCATGTCTTTCAGAATGTAAACAACAATGCTTCTATCTGTGACACTGCATTGCTCCTCTTATGATAGGCAACACTTAGAAAGTATTTTTATCTCGTGCCATCCATGTGATCTATCTTGGATAAATCAGTTGAGTTACATGGCAGTTCCTATGCTTGACACCTACCGCAGGGTTTTTTATACCTGAGACACACGCCATTTCCAGGAAAGACATATCCAAGAAAATGTGAGCGAGATGGTCAGGTCCAGCAATGTAAAGTCCACAAATGCTTATCAGCAAAATACAGCGAAAATGTAAACTTGTACGACTGGTTCATGATTCCACGCCATCCCAGTGAAATCTCTGCACAAATCTACGCTCTGCCCCGAGCTCCGTGTGTCTGAGGCTAACTAGCCCGCTGCGTGGACAAAGTGCTCGGGTGCATGTCTCAGCCTGAACACGGCCTCGGTTCCTCCAGAACAGGGACAAACACCGGGATAAACGTGTTGTCCGCGAGTCTCCTCCGGCTGCTGTGGTTTAATGTTTGCTCTCGGCGTGGACGGAGCTGTTGTTGTCGCTGTTAAATCCCATTCACTGTTTGTGTCCCAGAATGCCAAGTAACCCCAGAGCACGTGACGGGCTCGCAACGATCCCAGCCAATCAAAGCCCGAGACATGTTGTCGCGATATTTGGGACCAATAAATAACATATCATATAATAAATTGTATCGATGTAATTTATCAAAATATTAATCATGACTAAACTGTTTATTGGGATTATTGATTTGTAGCTCTACACATTTAACGCTTAGGTAAAGTCTTAAAAAGGCTAGTTTTTAAAATGACACAATTTTTCCCCGATTCTCGTCATTTTTCATGCTGGATCCGCCAGCAATACAATAAAACAATAACCTATTTTTTAGTTGGAATTTAAATGTAATTTTATGCAGTCTCGTACATTTCCACCAGATGACGCCATAATACAATACCATGACACAACTTTCTGCAACAAGTTAATTCATACATTAATTTTCAAAATAGCGAAATAACATTTGATGCACAGCATATATTTTAGTATATGCTGGCTTTAAGAGTATGTATGAGGTGATGGGAACAACTAACAATAGCTGAATGAAAACTTTATATTATTACACGCTTCAAATGCAACGAATGAATGAAATGAACTTTCGCATCCATTTTGATGAAACTACACGATGACTACGTGTATCTACGGGCTGTGTCATTTCTAAAGCAGCTTGGATTGTACTGATTATACTGAACGACGTTTCTGACGCTGGGTTGACGCTCGCGCCGTGGTCTAGTGTCAGATCAAAATAAAGGCGAGAGGCGGACACATTCCTGCACACAGTTCAGCCCTGAATCCGCAGAAGATGGACTGTAGCGACGAGGTGCAGAGTGTGCCCGAGGAGCCCACCTCTCAGATGGAGCTCAAGAAGGGGATGTCCATATTTATTGATGTAAGTAAAACAAATGATCAGATTTGCATTAAAAATCAAATTAGCATCAGACACAGCACAGTAAAGAAAATGATTTGACTGTATACTGGCTGTTATTGAAATGCATGCTTACATTAGTTTTTAATCAGAATAAGCTTCCAGACGTGTTGTTTGTGCTTGTTTGTTGAATTAGCCTATATTTTAATGAATTCTCTTGACAAGCCTGACCTTTCAGTTTGGTGCATGTGAAAAGCATATCAACCAGTGGTCATTCATTTATGCCAACGCCTTAAATTAGCTTGTATCAGTTTGACAAAAAACACAATTAAAGTCTCATTAATCATCCCATTAGTGTAAAAACAAATATTTTTACACTAATATTTTTACATTAATCCTTCATACTGCATTTATGCTTTATCCAGATACAGTTAGTGCCTCCAAACTAAGCATATTATTTTGGGTAAATTAATAAGAATTCAGATCATCAATCATTTATTCAGTATGATGAGATTTTAAATATTAATAGTTACATGATCAGCTAATGATTATGTCTCTATATTGTGCTGTGGTAGTTATTATGCCATGGCTCTCTTGTCCTGTCTCTGTTCTTTCTGCAGTGCCGTGTTTCTTGTTTGTTAAAGAAAGCCTGATTTATTCATGGAAGGAGCAGGTGGCTCTGAGATTTCACTTTTATAAAGATGAATTTGCTTTGTCTATTCTTCCGTGAGCTCTGCCAGCAGCAAAGAACACACGCATTTAGGCAGGGTTTGTGGTGATTTGCTTGAATGATAATAATTATATTGAAGTATAGGTTTTTGACATCATAAGTTTGGGTTACAGATTTATCTTTTCTATTTTGGCAAGTGTCCCACTCAGAAAAAAATGGAACTTCTCTGTTGACCCAAGACAAATAATCTGAGACAGTCACTGGAAACAAAGCAAAACATTGTCACATTAAAGGTGCATCATGTAATTTTTTGGTGTGGGGTCCGCCATTCGCTTGTCTCCATGGAGTTGCTTTTATTCAGTTATTATTGCTCAAACCTTGAAGAACATGTATTCTGGGCATTGCCTTTCAACAGATCTCACCTATAACTTGTCATCTGCTCCATGGAGCTAGATACTTATCAGATATATATTATTCTAACCAGATTAATTTAATGTAATTCTGTGGAACAAAAACATTAACATCACCATGGAGACAAGCAGGTTTAATCGTCACTTATTTCTATCTCATTTCTTCCCCATATTTTTGGCCATATCACCCAGCCTTACTTTTATTGGTCACTTGCCACTAGTTTACAATCTGCAGTTTGCCAATCAATGAGAAATATTTCATAGACTTTCTGCTAAAATCCTGAACCCATTACATCAAATAACATTAAATTCTACATCAACACACAGAAAGGGAACGCGAGGCACAAGTCTGTGTTCTTTTTGCTGGTCCGGTCTAAAGCTCCTGGTCTGGTTTTTCAATTCTAGACAGAGTACAGAGGTTTACATTATTAAATAATTCCTTGACACATAAACAGATGCTTTGATGACGTGACACAATTTTTCTGACTGCTTCTGTTTGCTTTGTCTTTGCAGATATTAAGGAGAGCGGACAAAAATGGTAACTATCCCAAGATCTGCACAATATTGGAATTTTTGTCATTCACAAACAGAATTGATGATTCTTACTTTTGAATTTATGAATATAAATAGCTTTGGACTTAACAGTCAGAAATAAAATAAATCAGGTCAAGGCCAGAAATAAATCAGATCTATACACTGCTGCTAAACCAGCTATTAAAATACCAAGAAACAACTGGAATAGCCTGAAACTAGAACTGAACCATGACTAAACAAGGTATGAATCTGGATTTAATTAGTAATTAGTAAGTCTACAACTGCACATTTTAGCAGTGCATATTTGGTTTCCTGTGATACAAAATTTGCTTTTGCTGATAGTTATCAATGTATTGTCCGGACCTGCTCCCCACTCGCACCCTTGTCTCGTCATGAGGCTTTGAGTTCATCACAGATGTAGTTTCTCACTTTATGAATTCAGATCTCGAAGCTTTCAGCTGATGCTCTTGTTAGTTTCCATGGCAACAGGACACTGACCAGGCCCAGGAGAGGGTTCAGTTACGGAGCACTAATGAACAAAACCCTTAAGGATTTATGCACTGCTCAGCATTCAAGATCAGGGAACTAATTACTCACTAATTACTTTTTCCAAAATCTTAAATGTGTTAAATCCACTATCCAAGCTCAGCATTTCCATGTTTTACTGTTGAAGTTTTGTGGACACATGCCAGGACTGAGAAATTAGTTTGCAGTAAGTGACTGGCTTTTACTTAAATTATGACTATTCAGTTCAGTGTATTTATTTATAAATCACAGCAGCAAATTCTTGAATTCTTGATTCAACCTACCGAAAGTTAGAGAATCAAACATTGAAACAATCAAACGCTGGTTCAACAATGTTCAAAGGAATTTACCAAATGGATAACTGTCCCAGAGTCCTTAGACCCTCCTTCTCTGCAAGGAAAAACTAAAAAAAATATCTGTGAGAAAATTATAAACCTCTGGCAGAACCACAGTGAAGATAGCTCTTGCTCCTATGGACGGACTGCAGATAGTCCAGGACCGACGCGCTTCCATTTGCAGATGGACTTTGGAGCCAGAAACACTTATGAGGAGAGAGAGTGGCTCCTCTAGACCAATGGTTCTCAACCTGGGGGTCCGGACCCCCATGTTTTCAGGGCGTCCCTAGATGATGGTGGAGTATTGAAAATGTATGCAACAGTCTTAAATAAGCCTTGACACCCTTCAAATGCAGTGGTAAATAAATGTATAGTCCTGCTTGCTGGTCTATCAAATTCATGTATCCAGGCCTAGGCCCTAAACATAAAATCAATCAATAGAAATAAGGCTACTTGGTGGATTGTCTATTTTTTGTGTTTGGGGTTCATGAACGCCAACGGTTGTTAATATGGAGGTCACGACTGAAAAGACCACTGATCTAGACCATGGTATTGCATTTGAATAAATTGGTTTGAATTCTGAAGTTTTTGGATACTTCTTTCCGCTTAAAATTATCTTCAAGTGTGGCATTGCTATAAAGCAATAGTGGATCAAATGCCAGTGTACTTTAAGATCCTGTTCCAAATTTGGGAGATGATGAGATTAATGTGAGTGAGACAAATAATGGTTTTGTGGTGAAACGCTGTAAAATAGGGGCTTATTACACAATCACCCCAATATAACTGAGAACCGGCTGAAAATATTTTTAGTAACCATTCTATCGACAACAAGGGATTTCTATTGAATTAAGCAGCATGGAAGATCAAAGTGCAGCTTTAGACCAGACGTGCATTCATTTCCAAAAGCCATTTACCAGATTTAAGATTTGTGCTTGGATTCTGCTTTCCTTTGCCAGTCCCATTTGTTTAATGTTTTGTGCCAGCTTTAATTCTGTGTAATTATGTGATTTTAGTACTTACAGCTTTTGGTTATTTATGTATGTGGCTTTGGTCCAAAAATATTTGAGTTTATTTTTGAGTTTATAAAGCTTTCCTTCATTTTGAACTATGTTGTGTGTCTTTAGTGTCTGTGTATCAGAGGCTTCACTTAGCCTTACCTCCTGTACCGCGGAGCTGCTCTGATAACACGTTGACATGGTGCATTTGTGCTATGTCCCCAGACGATGGAAAGCTGTCTTTTGATGAGTTCAAAGCTTATTTCTCTGATGGGGTCTTGACAGCAGACGAGTTGCAGGAGCTCTTCCACACCATCGACACTCACAACACAGAGTAAGTCATTTATTTAGGGCACAAGCTACAATTTATTACATATCAATAAACTAAGCATTGATGAAATCTTGACAAAAACATAAGACAATGATTCATGTCATTCATTTTTATTAAAAGTTGCACTGTGAAACTTTTCTGGAGGTTAGAGATGTTTCACAGTATGGAATTAAACGCATCTATCTTGCATTTATTCTAATTCAAAAAGACATTGAAAAACAATAAGAATGTATTCTCACTGTGAGACACAGATCTGACCTGTAACTTGACCTTGTGGCGTCACCTGCTTGAGGATATCCAGTGCCTTACACTTCTGAAGCTTGTAGTGAGAAAACAGTTCTTTAGTGTGTTTCCTTGTTTGAGCACCTAAACTCTGAGTTACCTCCTGATCAAACGGCTCTAAGTGTTTTCTCCTGTTTTGACTCATTGATCGCTCCCACACTGGACCACATTGATGTGCAGTTAGAGCCAGTTTTGAAAAAAAGATGGAAACAGACAAATAAATCATTGCTTTATTTATTAAAATGACCAAATTTATTTCTTTCATATAGGCCTATATTATCTCACTATGCTTCCTTTTTATATTTATTAATAAGGGCTTCCAGTTAACCTGAAATATAACTGACTTGCATTTACTGAAAATAATGAAGTATTTTTATTACATTTTGCTATTACAATGACAATTCATTTGAATGTCTTTTATTTTACAGCAATGTGGACACAGATGAACTCTGCGGTAAGTCAAAAATACTTGCAAATCTATATATATATTAATCCCTTTGGACATTTCCCTAGTAGTAAATATTTGATTTGCCCTCACCCCTGCCTCCCTCCTACCTGTTCTGACAGATGTGTTGCTCTTTTTCTACCAAACACCCACAGCCCTGTCAAAGCACTTCAACTCAAAGTAAATGTTTTGTTTTTTGTCTTTGGTCTTTGCAGAGTATTTCTCCCAGCACCTTGGTGAATATGAGAACGTCCTCGCTGCTTTAGAAGACCTGAATATGTCGATACTGAAGGCCATGGACAAAACAAAGAAGGTATGTCACGTCAGGTTTGGTATTCTCACAACAAAACACATCAGACAAGATAAAGCAACATGGATGAAAGTGACAACCTGAGAAACATTTTGAGCATGACCTGAGGATATCTGTGACTTTTAACACTGACTGAAATGATTAGTCTAATTTTAGCCAATCTATAGAGCCCTACTTTAATGCAAACCACATATATAGTGCTTTTCTAGACACTCAAAGATGCTTCACATTGTATTATGTGGAGTGAATGCTACTTTTGTAGCAACAGGTGTCCTGGGGCAGTTGACATTGGCCAACTGCCCCTCCAACCACCACCATTCACTCATACCTGATCCATACTAGGCAATGTGGGTGAAGTGTCTTGCCAAAGGACACAACAACACTTCCCTCCCCAATGTAGCACCTGCAGTCTCCCATCCAAGTACTAACCAGGCTCTGCCTTGCTTAGCTCCCAAGATCCGACAGGATTTGGCATATGACTTTCTTGAAGTAATGAATGTTAACATTAAAATGTTTCATCAATAGCTTTATTTTGCAGAATTGAAAATCACCTAGAATATACACATTATTCTTTCCATCAATCATTCTATTCACAAAAATGTTACTTCGGTTTAGTTTATTTTAACAAACACTCTTAAACCAGATCTGACTGTCTCCATGGCGATAGATATGTTTCAATGACATACTGTGGGAACGTTTGAGGCAAAGCAATAACATTTCCTTGGCGACAAGCAGGTTGCAGACCCTCCAGCTAAACCTTGACAACATACAGAGTACACAGAGTCATAAACATGTCGCGTTGTGAATAGTATTGCTAACTGCTTAAACTAATCTAATAGTAAAAAGCAGTTTAATCAAACCAATTGAAGGCAAATGGACTGCTGTTAAAGGGATCTGAAAAGGCAGCCTTGAACTGGCATGAAAAAACTGTGACTAAACACAATGACTAAAACACTTGTTGAATCTTTCTGTTCATTGTTTCAAATTGGAGTCGTTTGTAATAAGCAACAACACCTCTGCCTTAAGCGTTATTCAGGAGACAGACATTTATAAAATTGCTGTTTTAAAATATTGGGATGTCGGGATGTCGGTTGTGGGGAAGTCGTAAATATAGAAATAAAGGTGAATATTGTGTAATTTATACAGCTTCTGATATAAAAGGGCCTCTTGGTCCTGATTAATGCTGAAGTCAGAAGCATCCATCTGATGCCTCATGTGGGCGCTTGTAATGATAATCAGATTGAGATGTTTGATTTACTCACAGCGTGACCTGGTCTTCACACTGCACGTATTTCCCAGCATGCACCTTTGCTTCTCAGCTGGTGGCTTTAGACTTTACATTGGACCTTTTAGCAATGGAGAGCACAGAGACATGAGCAGGGCCATATGAATTCTGCGATTGAAGCCCTTATGGATTCAACAATATGCTGTCTTGCATCTCAGTCTGATGAAGAGGAAAGTATTGTGGATGCTTTGAGTGGTAAGAAAACAGTCTCTGCATACTAAAAAGAACATCCCCCCTGTTGAGATTAATCATAGAGGAGGCTGGAAGGTAAGAACAAATGCATGCTGATCCCTGTTGCAGGATCATGGAGGTTGGAGTTCGGTTGGTCGTATCCCGTGGCACAGCCTCAGAACTGCACACGAGCTGCTCCTTCAGAAACAGCGTGGGAGTCGAGGCGTTCATTTGTCAGGTCTAGATTCTTTATGAGCAAAAAAGAAATTGAATTCAACCTTGCTTCTGTAATGCACCCAGCATCAAACTACAAAAGAGCTTCTTTGGTGGTGTTTTATGGCGGTTAGTATCCATGATGTTACAATATCGCCATTCTTTAGACTTTTATTCATTAGACCCCATTTCTTTAGGTTGTTGTTGTTGTTGTTGTTGTTTGTTGTTGGTGCTTCCAAGCCAACTGCCAAAGGCGCTTCCTTCTTCTTCTTTGGTGTTCCACGGCGGCTGGCATCCATAGTGCCACATCACCGCCACTAACTGCAGATGTGACTCTTGGAGTCACTTTCGTTGTTGTCGCCGGCCCATGGCAGCCGGCAGTTGAGCGTAGACAGGAGATCAGTGGTACTAACAAAGAACCCTGGAACAACGCCAAACTAAAAAGAACCATGACTCAAACTACAAAAAACCATAACTCAAACTAAAAAGAATTCCATAACTCAAACTACAAAGAACCATAATAAACACAAAACTAACAAACAACAAAGAACCATAACTCAAACTACAAATAACCATAACTCAAACTACAAAGAACCATAACTCAAACTGCAACCATAACTTCAAACTGGCAAGAACATACTCGAAACGACAAAGAACCATAACTGAAGCGACAAAGAACCATAACTCAAACTACAACAACACTTCCCTCCCCAATATAGCACCTGATGTTCAGCAGTCTCCCATCCAAGTACTAACCAGGCTCTGCCTTGCTTAGCTTCCAAGCTCTGACAGGATTTGGCATATGACTTTCTTGAAGTAATGAATGTTAACATTAAAATGTTTCATCAATAGCTTTATTTTGCAGAATTGAAAATCACCTAGAATATACACATTATTCTTTCATCATTCTTTTCACAAAAATGTTACTTAGGTTTAGATATTTACCTTAAACCAGATCTGACTGTCTCCATGGCGATAGATATGTTCAATGACATACTGTGGAACGTTTGAGGCAAAGCAATAACATTTCCTTGGCGACAAGCAGGTTGCAGACCCTCCAGCTAAACCTTGACAACATTAAGAACAAACCAACCAAACTAGAACTGCTTGTATGTAATATTTTCACCGTACAGTATTATGCAGACAAGTACAGAGTCATAAACATGTCGCATTGTTAATAGTATTGCTAACTGCTAAACTAATCTAATAGTAAAAGCAGTTTAATCAAACAATTGAAGGCATATTTTTCCATAACCATCAAATCAACGTATGATTCATTGTGCATATTATACAATGTTACAGAGTCCGATTTGCGTCATAAATGCATGTCATCTGTCAAAAATGTTAAAGGCATATGCATAATGGTTTTAAATGAATGCTAGAGGAGAACATGAATTGTTTGATATTTAAAAGGAAATTCTAAAAAGTTGACCTTAGGGGCACAAAATCTGCCGGCAGATTTAGCCTGACTGCAATCCTTCAGAGAGCTCAATGTGCAGCAGGCAGTTTGAGGTGCGAAAATCAAATTGCACCTCAAATCACTTTCTGGTCTCCAAGAGGCTCGGCTAGAAGGGAGAGGCAGTCCAGAAACAGAGACACATGGAAGAGCTTTCAGTTACAAAGGAATATATTAGATTTTTCTGCATCATCACTGCTATTTGAAACTTACGTTGAATCTCTTAAATGCAATGACTGTGCCAATACAACAGCTGTGTAATGGAGCGACGCAATAACTTTCAAATCAGTGTACCTCTTTTTCATCCTTGTACACTCAGGCCTAAATTATACTTAATTAGGAGCTTGCGATGCCTCTGTGATCCCACAATGAGTCAGAGGATTAAGAAGCATAGAAATGGGTGCTGTGCAGCGTGTGTCAGGTACAGCAGTTGCCATATTAGTCACAGCCCAAGTCATCTGTATTGAGCTGTAGCTGTATTTGAGTGGGTGAGCTCGTGTGGGAGGTGCTCTTTTTCTATTGAGTTGTTCATGCGCAGGCTTCAGACATTGTTATACATGTGAGTGGGAGCCAAAAGAGACACACACACGCTCCAATTTTCTGACAAAGCTATTTACGGCGCTCACAAACACAACGCCCACAGCTTTTATCACATGTCCCAGGTGCATCTCATGTCCGAGGTGCTAAACAACGATCAATCACTGATGTTTGGAGCGGCTTTGGAGGAATAGTGTGCACGCCTGCCAACATATGTTTTTATATTTAAAAGCAACAGTGAACTACTATTTTAACCTTGCATTTGTGTAGTTTGAGTCTAAAAATTATTGTGAACTGGGATTTTTCCAGTCAAATTGCCATCAAAGTCCCAGTTATTGAATACATGGGTTTCAGTTGTAAAATGCGCACAAAAATAGATCTCATTTCAATAAAATAATATTTATATCACAACAGTTTCCACACAGTTTGGGCACGTTCAGGGAAAATTGATGAATTTTACATTTTGCTAAATTACTTTTTGGGATTTTGGTGAATTATCTTTATATAATTAAGTTCAAGTTCTGTGTATTTTAGTCAAGTTTTATCAACCTTAATTTCATTGTTTTGAATTGTACAATGCATTCTTCAAAAAATGCAACCGTATTGGATATTTAACCTTCATTTGTGCGTAACCTTTAGTACTTACAGCCTTATTTTCTGCCCAATACTATTACAACATTTTCTGCAGAAAAATGCAAAAGTCATCATATGTAGTTGCCATAGAAATGAATAAATCAAAACGAAAGGTCAAAAGTCCTCAAACTGTCACCAATAAACAGGAAGCTGAAACCCATGAAATGCTTTTCCATTCAGCTTCTTCACTGCAAGCCATCTGCCTCATTTGTACTGTAATTTGGATTTTTTATTTGGCATTTGTTTTATCATAGCTTAGGACCCTGTGTTGTGACCACTTTTGACACATTTTTAACCTAAATGTATTGTGTCAAATTTAACTGTGTATGTAGAAACACAGACTTTATTGACTTGCGAGGAAAATGTCTGATGCACTGTGTTTTCAACTGCATTTTTTTTTTTTCTTTATTCACCGTGAAAGTCCAGTATTTAGGTACAAAAGAGCCCCAGCTGTGTGCTCAGTCCTCTGAAGTGATGCATACACACACACACAGACACACACACACCGCAGAGGGGCTGATCACAGGAGGGAATCTATGCTCCATGTGAGCGAGAACACTGACCTTTACCAGTCTGGCCGAGCCTCTCTCCCACTCCTGTAAACACAGGTGTGCAGCCAGTGCATGAGAATGTCACTGAATAAAACAAAACAACCACAGGGAACTGAGCCTTTAAAACACACAACTGCTGACATTTATAGCCGTTTATTCTAAGGTAAACAAACCAGGAACTGTTAAGGATCACATCTGAGCACAAGCAATACAGTTACCAGTTGTGGAAAGTAACCAAGTACAAAAGTAAAAGTACTGTTCTAAAATAAAATGGTTTAAGTATTTGTACTTTTTACTCAACAACATTTGAGAGCAGGTATCTGTACTTTCTGCTCCACTACATTTTTGAACTGGACTGAAAAGTACTTTCCAAATGGTTTCATACCTAAAGGTTTTGGGTTCAAGTCCTGCGTTTGAGCAAACAAAACATACATAGGTAAAAATAAAAACTCTAGAAACATAGGGGCATGTATTGGCGGACCCACATTTCAATCTTTGTCAATCATCAAACATCTGCATGGGACTTTTATTTTTTACTCAAAAAGTAGACATGAATTCAATACTTTTACTCAAGTTAATACTTTTGTAATTTTTGTGTAACGGTAACGGTAACGGTACTTCTTCCACCACCTCTGCAGTCATATTGGAAAGGGCAGAAAAGCAGAAGAAGCTAGACTGTGTTTTTGATCATAATTATTGAAAACATACTATTTAGCATTAGTCAAGCCCTAATTTAAGTTGTATGATCCTATCTCCATTGTAAATGTGGGGAACGGGTGCGGTTTTATTACACCCAAATCAACACAAAGTACTTTCTACCAGGCCCGACCTCTTGTGATATTATTGGGCTTGCTGCTTATGCATGAGCTTCTGGCCACAGCAGCCTGCCTCTGTGAGTCACGTATGTATGAATATGTACCATTTGCTTCAATGAGTGGTTTTCAGTATGTTTTTGGATGAAGTGGCACACTGATTTAATATCTAAGCACTTGAACACGATACATGCTGAAATGTTTGGAGACAGACTGGCTGGTATTTTTGGCTTTCCGTGACTTTGAGGAGTGTAACGAGCATGACGTAAAATAATTTGGGAGGAAGCAAGAGATTCATTTTGAATACCAGGACAGTCTAATTTATTATTCTTATTTGACCCACATTTCGTTTTTTTGAGACCAAGGAAAAGGCTTGCCCACTGATTTCAATAAAAATTGGTTTTTAATTAAAACCAGTATTTTCTTTAAACAGTCAATTTAATATATAAACAAAACAAATAGTTTCTTTAATATTACATTCTGGTCTTATTCTAGTTCTGAAGACCACTCTAAAAATATTCAAGAACAGTCCAACTATGTCCTATTTAGCATGTATTTATTTTTTATTGATACTAATGACTTCTAGTGATCAAAACTACTATCAATCAGTAGTATTATTGCATTGTTTATTCAATTTTTTATTATTTTATGACTAGTTCAACTATATGAAAATATAGATTGAGAATTCATTGATTGCTTAAGCAGAACAGTCAATTAAATGTCCCATTGTCTAGATCCACAGATGCCTGTAGAAATTCAATTTTATATTACTGATTATTAGGAGTGTAATGATATAACCAGGTTCAGTGTTGATCTCTCACAGTGTCACTTCTCCCCCTTGTATTGTTTTGTGTAAGTTCATTTTAAATAATCTTATTCTAATAATACCCACAGCTCCAAAGCTCATTTGTGTACAACTTTGCTATTTGGGTTTCTGAAGATCAAAACATGTTTCCCTCTCTTTATACGGATGACTGATGTTGTAATAAATAGCAGAATAATTGACTGACTTGTCCATAATTTGTCTAACAATTTTTTTCCCCCCACTCACCCCCTGCCCCCTTCTGACAGGACTATCAGGAGTCCACCCACCTTGAGCAGTTTGTGACCCGCTTCCTGCTCAAAGAGACGACCAATCAGCTCCACTCGCTCCAGAGTTCACTCGAGTGCGCCATGGAAACCACCGCCGAACAGACCCGACAGGAGAAGTAAGCGTGTTTGATACAGGGACAATGGGACTATGACTTTATAATTACATGGGTTCATTCATTTGTGCAGGGAAATAGTCTTGTCAGTCCATATGTAAAGCCCACATTTGATGCTCTAATCTGCAACACATCGCTGCTCTCACACACATAAACTCATAGTTGTATTTTATGGTAGTCCATATTTGTGCTGGGACAAGCTTCAGACACAAGTCACTTCCAAACTAAAATAAGAAAATATCAATAGCTTTTATGCCAAAACCAAGGATTTTTCACCTCTCGAACCAGATTGGGAGTTGAAATATGGAGTTCTTCCTTTTGTCTGTGTTCTTTAATGTAGTCGAGGGGCCCATATTGATGCAGCTTCCAAGTTATGGATCAATCTGAAGCACAGTTATGGTTATGGACCCGCACAGTGTCGTACCATTTTGAAATCGTTCTAAAGACACACTTTTTCTTGTATTCTTGCTTGTTCTTGTTTTTGGCATTGCAATTAATGCTTCTGTCGCCCTCGTGAAGTGAAGCTCTGGGTGCCGTGCCATTTATTGAGGAGGGTCAGCCACCTGCTTGTGTTATTGATCTTACCTATACTTGAAGACAGTATTTGAGTATTTGAATAAATACACAAGATAAATTGGTTGAATGCTACACTGTGGGACATTTTAGGCAAAGCAATAACATCTCCCTAGAGACACGCAAGTGGCAGACCCTCTTCCAGAGAACATACTTAGTGCCGCTTTAAGAGGAACTTTGATTATTAGCGTTTCCAGACAGAACTATATCATTTGAAAAGAATAGGGCTGCAACAATGACTCGACTAATTGTGACTAGTCTTTTATTTAGTTTTATAAATGTTACTGTTATTTGGACTATACAGAGTCTAAGACACATGACCTTCTATAACGACCGCATTTTAAATCAAAATGTCAAAAAAGATAAATAACTTCTGATTTTCATCGATAGTGCACTTTATTTGTAAATATTCTCTATCTAGAAGTTTTCAGTCACCATATTTCAACCTTTATTTGGTTAAAAATGTATTAAAAAGTCTCAGTGTACAAAACACACAAACATTTTCACATCTAGTCTAATCTGCCTCATATTGTGTGGGCTTTCTGTGGGAGACCTGCTGAGGTTTGAATAGTGGGGCACAAACCTGGTTCAAAATGATCAGGGCCCCTTGAGTGTTGGCTTGATGACTGTGTGACTCATCTGATCATATTTTCTGTCCACAACATTCACAAACAAGTTCCCTTGATGTTTCTGTGCAGTGTGAACGGACATGTGAAGGGTATCCCCCTAGGGAAGATAATTGAGGTATAATTACAGGTCAGGCGGTGACGCAGGCTGATGCTTTATTAAATGTTGAGCCTGTTTGTGGACAGGTTTAGTTATGTGTATCAGGCCGTGTTAGTGCAGAGTATTTAATGGTGACTGCAACTTGACAGTGCCAGTTCCTGAAAAGTTAAGCGTCATTAATTAGTGAGAGAGATCATTCTGTACGGTGCAGACATTCCAGACCATACGTAATTCTAAATCAATACATTTTAATTTAAGATTTCAACCACCTGCCTAATAACCGTCTAACACAATTACTTAAAATGTGTCTGTGCTCTTTCACTCCCAAATAATCCAGAGATTCTTACTTTTAGGCCCCATTGAAAGTTGTGCATTTCTGTTTATTGACAATTATTTTCTCTGACACATCCACAAAACATCCACATCTTTAATTATTGAATTGTTGCTCTGAAAGATCCCTAAAACAACAGGTCTGCCTCTTTTGTCATCCCTGCCTTTCTCTGGACTAATACAAAGTGACAGAAAAAACAACTTCAATAATTCAGCTTTTCTGCTTTCTCGCTCTCTTTTCCCACTCTTGTTGTTGCAAAGTGCCACTGTCGCTTATCCCAACGCACCATCTTCTCCTCCATCATTTTGAGAAGCAACACTCCACACATTCCCTCATGTATCTTGATGCAATCTTCCAAAAATACCCCCTTTTCCCTGGTGGTTTGTAAATAGCTTTCTGTGGTCATTCCCCTCATGTCTCAGCTGATATTTATGGTATAACTTATGCATTGTGCCCTGGGTCGCCTCTGCCGAATCGGGGAAGGCTGATCATCTGTCACCGATCACAACCATTTCAGCAATTAGGGACTGAATATGAGTCAGAGGCGGCTGAGGGGGGATGCCACCACATCCTCCTACAGGCTTCAAGTGCGCGGACAGATTGAACACAGCGAGTGAATTAATTATAATTATGTGCGTACAAATGTGGAAGCAGTATTTAATATCTGCTCCAGCTCCAACAGGGTAAGCAGGGACCAATACTGGAGAGCTTTGGTGTAGTAATGAAACTGACTGTAGTTTTCGAGCTGATGTAGTTTTTTGCCTTAGGCTGGAATGTTCCACAGCATGGCATTAAACTGTGGCATGGCATGCATGTAGTGACTTCCAGAGCCTCACGGGCCTCCACCAGGGCCAGTGTGTCATACCAAAATGTAAAACTACATTTGCACAAACAGCCTTCTCCTAAAACGCAATAAAGGAGTGGAACTATCTCCCTCCTGAACTGAAAAGTTAAACAAACTATTCAACATTCTCTGTGGAACTTAAAAAGTGGCTTTGGAACACTCAAACTTGTCAGCATTAACAATTAAACATTCTCCCCCTTATAATAAGCCTAATGTAGCACTTTGTTAACAACACATGCTGCGGAAATGTGTGTGTAATATGTAAATATGTAAATATGTACACATTTTTTACAGGACAAATTAGCAAATGTATCGTGATATGTATTTTGATAGGGCAAAGTTAAACTAGTAGGTCATGTATACTCCTTATGCTTGTATAAATACTTGAATGAGATGTGTGTCTCAGTGGCTGCGTGTGAGTGTATTTGGGTCAGAATGTGGACTCTGTGAAATGTTCTTATTGGTGAATGTGTTTTGTTTGCACTGTATCATTTATTCCTGTAACTCAGGGACCGCAGATGGAAATGAGCTGCTTTGTTACAGTCTGGTGCGGAACAGCTTTGTCTTTTATGAGCCTAATGTCTCTGTACATTGTCCCTTCAAATAAAGGTTAAACTAAACAGACCTTTTTCCTTGGAGACAAACAGGTGACGCCAGCAGGTCAATTTACAGGTCTGAAGAGGTGACTCTGTTCATACTAAAGATGCATGTTTTCAGGTTTTTAGCTATAAAAACATCTGTAATTGAATAAATGAAAGATAGATATGTTTAATAATGTGGAACATTCCAGGAAAATGAATAACATCTCCATGGAAACAAGAAGGGGGCGGACCCTCAAATAGAAAAGCACCTTAAAGTCTGTGGCGAGTCCGGATTTTGCTGTTACAATCAAGAAGCAATCTGAGGCATTTCTGCTTTGACTGTTTGAATATGAGAAATGTTCAAACAATGACTCATATTCACCATATTGCAATACATTTCTACAATTTGAATGCAGCTTTCATGTAAAAGGCAAACTAACAAATCAATCAAACCCACATACGTCATTTGTCTGGTCTGTAGTAAGACTGCTGAATCAATAAATAGTATTAGGAAATGGAACCAAATTTACTAATTGATTCAATCTTGGTTTGTTCGAGAATACATTTGCTCACACGTCTTTTCAATAAAAACGATGAGGCATTGCACTTGCTTCTGTGCTGTGTTGTGTCCATCTGAAAACCCCGGGGTCTTCTCAAATCTCAGGTCTTCTCGCTCTGACAGCAGCAGGCTCAGTCTGACGTTTGTCACAGCAGGTTTATATGCCTCAGTGTTGCTTTAGCCTCTCCTCAACCAGCACAAGATCCAACGGCACTCGAGTTCAGCTAATTGTTTTATCTCAAAATCAACCCAATCTGAAATTGTGCTGTTCTTGAGTCTTCAAATTTTCACAGCGGTAATCTGGCAGATGTTTCAGTCTCAGTCTGTGTTTACATCGAAAGCCATTGGACCAAGTAGAAACACAGTCCATTTAAAAAAAGACCCAGCTGATGTTCACTGTTATATTATTAATGGACAAGCTGTGCATGCACTAGTTAGGAGAGATTTGAAAGCAGTGGCATAATTAACAAGACAAATGGGCTGATAGTGAATGTTGTTTGTGAAGACAGGGCCCGGTGAAGCCTGAGGCGCTGTCCATCCAGTGGTCTGGACGCCGGTCCAATCGCAGACTTCAGAGGAACAGCAGCATGTCGCCCAACAACCCACTCCTCAGCCTCGTCAACTCAGGTCTGTGTTTACTAATTACTTGTTTTTTCGGTTAATTTCCTGCTATCACCCAATTCATTTTTGCATAGGGCGCCCTCCCTGAAACAGTTTATCAGGACTGGGACATAGCCAATAAACCTACTGTGGCTGGACATATTCTAACAGATTATCACAGTTCTCATTACTGTAAAAATGTGAGAACAAATTAGATGAGCATTTCCAGTGACATGCTCCAATCATAGTTAATAGTACTGTTTTGTACTTGTCTTAATGGTTTGAAAACAACCTGGTCAGCTCAACATTGTTATAAATTCTTATATACTTTTCAGTATTATGTCTGTGTAATCCCTCATTCGTCCAAGAGTGTTCCATTGTAGAAAAAGATTCAGTTGTAGTCATCTGGACACAAAAAACAAAACGTTTCGACTCTCATCCAAGTCATTCTCAATCTGTGAATCGAGTGGGAACTCAGGTTTTAGGATTAGTCTCAAGTGAAACCAAAAACTCCCCCCCATTATCAGGAGGGCCCACCCCGTGGGCAGGTTTTACACAGAGGAGGATATAAAACCTGAGTTCCCACTCAATTCACAGATTGAGAATGACTCTTGGATGAGAGTCGAAACGTTTTGTTTTTCTAAAACAGAGTCCAGATGACTACAACTGAATCTTTTTCTACAATTTTCTGTATTATCTTTTTTTTTTTTATCAACGCACACAAGTTTTTATGTATGTTATGCAACTTTAACTGTTTTTAAATCTCTTAATTACTAACCAAAAAGACAGAGACTATTGATTGCGTTACATTATAAACTTAGCCATTATCAGCAAACTGTTTTTGTCAGTGTATTTTTCTAGTCTTGTGTTGTCGTTTTCCCCAAAAGCAGTATCGACCGAGCGTGCATCCCGCTGTGTCTCGTATTGGTAGCTGCTAAAGAGGCCTGTTTGTTGAGAGAGACAGAGTTTAGCACCAGAGACTGCACTGTCCTCAGGTTTTCCTGCGTGTTACTTCAGCTTCAACTGTCCCAGCTCTGGCTTGGATCAAAAGACGGAGGCGATTTGTCTGATCACAGCCAGAGCCTCACAGTAAACAAAGTGGTGTAATGGAGTGGTGCTCAAGCTTTTAGCATCAGAAAGCACCAAAAATACACTGTGTATTAAAATGCTGTTAAGACAGTTTGTTTTTGTTTTTTGACAAGAAGAATATTTGATATAAATTGGGGCTAGGGATGTCACAATAACACTTTTTAGTGTGATGATTATTGTGAGAAAAAAAAACACAATTTAACGATTATTTATTGTTATTGAGACTGTGACCAAACAACAGTGAAATCTTTCATTTTCAGGTTTGTGACCAGCTTTACGAAACTGAACTCTCTTAAAGACAAAAATTCAGTTAAACAGGACAAAAACAACCAGATAAAATACATACATTTAGATCTATTTTTTGGATGATAGATTTAACTAAAAATACTGAATTTTTCTTCTAAAATGGTCACGAATATACATTTTTGGTTCTTACGATTATGTTGTGACCTGAATAATCACATTTATTGATTATCTAAATGTTTGGTTGTAGTGCGAAAACAAGTTTGGAACTGCATGTGTTCTTGTTAGTTTTGAATGCAGCATTTTATAACATTGACTGTTCGAATGTTGAAAGCTGAATGCATTCTGAAGGCGATTGTGTATAAGTCGGTACAAGGCCAACACTGCTAATGAACAGAGTAAATGTACGTTATAGTGAAATATTCATTGAAACGCTAGACAGAGGACTGCTAGAAAGGCTAAACTAAACAAAAAGAGTTATATCCTAATACGTCGCCCGTCTTGTCTGTTTTGTCTGTCTGGTAATAGTTGTAGTCTCCAGCAGCAGTTGCTAGGAGATAGATGACCTACCTGAAGTGCCTCTATCATTTTCAATAAGGCGTTTCAAAGCTCGCCCATTGACCGGCATGTCTGACTCTCTACTTTATCTGATAAAAGAAAAGACTGAAGTTATTTTGTTATATCTATATGTGTATAGACCACGCATCAATCAATGAATTCAAAATGTTTTAGAAAATACAGTCATTTTCATCATTCATCTTTGTTCTCCTGTTTCTGTGACGGACGGTTCTCGATCTGTGTAGGTGTTTTCGACGAAGACAGTCAGTGGATGATCCAGGTCAACAGACTGCAGAAGCTCATCGACCGCTTAGAGAAAAAGGTGAGCCTGACTTGGTTTACGCAGCAGGGGATTTGACCCAGATCCGAGGCTGTGCATGAGCAATTCAAATGGGTGTTTATGGGACACATGCATATGAAATAAATGCATCTTAGCTGTACATGTTTTGTATCATTGATGACGTATTTATGAAAACTTTACTGAAGTAATGTAAAATTTCGGTTTAAGTGGGCTCATTTTGTAAAGTAGAAAACTATTCATCACAAAATTTAAAAGCCAGAACAGCAGTAACTGTAAAAATGTAAGTATTTGAAGAAGCAGTACTAGTGCTAATGCAGAGTCTGCAGTGGTGAAAGAAGTACTCAGTTTTGTAGTACAGATACAGTAATGAAATTGCACTCAAGTAAAAGTAGAAGTATCACATTTAAAAATGTACTAAAGTATTGAAGTGAAATGTTTAAAAAGTAAATCGTGCAGATTGAATTAAAAAGTGGTAACAAAATAAATTGTCCTCTTTTTTTTAGTCAATCAATTTCTCAATGTTTCTAGACTTTTTATTTGTATATTTTTGTCACACAGAAAGTACTTTTACTTCACCGTCCTTTTTAAGAAATGCAGTGGAGTAAAAAGTACAAACTCAAATGTAGTGAAGGTAAATACATGTAAAAAAAAAAGTATCTGTATCTGTAAATGTACAGTACTTTTACTTTTGTACTTTCCTCCACTGACAGTTTGCGTGTGAGCAGGTTTTCATCACATTAAAGACTCAATTTTGCCATGAGTCACTTTATGGCGAACAGGTTCTAAGGTAAATCCTTAAAGAATACATCAACAGCATGGTTTAAAGTTAACATATGTACTCGTTTAGGTTAAGGTTATTGTTTGGGTTGTAAAGATTAGGATCAGTCTCTTTAAAATGAATGCCAGCCAAAGCACAGTTGTATTTGCACTACGCTTTTATAGCCTTATGTAAGTGCTATTTATTCAACATGAGCGGTAGTATTCTAAATATGTCCAAGGTTTTTCCAACTTTTATATTTTTAACTGTCTCTATCTCTTAACGCCATCTGCTCTTTACATCTCCACTCGGAAATTTACAACAAATTATAGCAACTTGGATGCTGTACAACGTTAACAAATTATTTCAGCCCGACTGCACTTGCCTACGTACCACACTTGCACTGTTCATATGTGCGCGTGTGTGTGAATTCTCAGCTGCTCCAATACTAAATGTTTTTTCTGCCAAAGCGTCATGCACACTCTCATTAACCTACATGTGTGATATTAACCTGAACAGTGAACCAGAACAAACCATATAATTTAATTTCCCTCATTTAATTCGAGCTACAACCCATTAAACTTAGGGTAAAAGTGCATTCTGCTTAACACTCAGTAGCATGATGTTGCCAGGTTATGTATTCACATATGTGTGTGGGAGACTGGGGTAAGTTGAGCCACTCATTAAAACCTCAAAAGTTATAAAATTGTATTAGCAATTTACATTATTAATTGAAACCATACATCCTCAAATCATGCCCGATAAAGGTTTAGGTAGATTGGAAAAGAAATGAAAAAATGTTTGGGAGAAAAACATTTTTAAGTCACATCCACGAACACGAGTATAGCAAAAAAGCTTTTTTATTTTTATTATTTTTACTTGGTAATTTATTTGGTCATGTTGCTAGGTTGCTAACTTTATTTCCTGTCGCCCTGTTTACTAAGACATAATGGCAAGAATATTTTCATTATGTATTTAGGTACAAATTCCCATAGTAACCCCCAGGCTTCATAAATACAAAAAGTATACTTCATATATTTATTTTGTCTGTATAGAATTCATAGGTTTATTTATTTTGGTTTAAACATCAGGCTTTAATCTGGCAGTTCAATTTACCCCAAGACCTGGTTCAGTTTAACTCGCTCCTGGGTTATGTTGAGCCAAAATGACAATTTCTCAAAAGAAAATATGAATGTAGGACATTTTTATTTATATAAACAGTTAAAACACATCTTTAATATATGTAGGATGTTTTATTTTATTCAGATTTCACACCAATGCCAAAAGTGGCTCAATTTACCCCAGTCTCCTGTTCTTTGTGACTATTTAGTGACTGAAATCCTGAACAGAAAATTGTGTTCATTTGTTTATCTTTCGTTTTTAGCTAAATTAACTTGACAAGGTTATTCACTAAAAAGCCTTGTGTAACTTCAAATGTATCCTAGTCTGGGATCTGAAAACACAAATTGGTATTAGGTAATTAAAAGTCATGTTGTGTTTTATTTTCTTTTGTAAAGGACATTCGTCTGGAGCCAGTGGAGGAGGAGGAGGTCTTGGACAGCGCCAGTAAATCTGTGAGTATCAACTAACTTTGTCTTTCTTTCTTATCACAATTCAAAAGCTTTTCAACGACATCAATCTGTTGAACAAACCCCAATTTTGGATTAGCCTGTATGTTTAAAATGTCCATACAACTAAGAAGTAGCCTACTCTTCAAAATCACCCCATTAAATGCTTTCTTAGAAAGCGTTGCAATACTGCCCAAACATGCAAAACAATGTTTTAAACGTAAACAAAAGAAGATCCAGATAATCTGCTGAGTCACTACTCGTAAATTCATTTATCCCAATGCAGTGCCAGAATACTTTGAAATGAATGCTTTATTTTAGAATTCAGCGTCTTAAATCTCCATTTAACATTAGGCGAAACTGACAGTTCTGCGCTCTATTATTCTAGTCAGTCAGATTTTTAGGAAAAGTCTGGAGTTGGAGCAAATGGCACTGTTGTTATTTTTGTTAAAGACGCAATAGCCCCTTGTAAACTGCTTTTAGACATGGTTGTTCGCGATTTTTCTTTGATTTAATATAGACCGTTGTCACTTGGGAAATCAGGGTGCGAGACAAGAAATGAGAAGACCCAAATTAACCCACACACAAAGCCGGGTTCACACAAGCTGCACCAGGTGAACCATTGAGACGGCTCAGTAGGGAATAAGAATCATATTAAAACTAATGTATCCTTCAATAAACCTCCTCCAGATTGAGGTTGTTTTACTCACAAGGCAAAACAATTACCCTAAATCTTCTGTGAAATAACTAATTATTAAGCAGAGGTGATTAAAGTCAGTGAGTCATTGTATATATTGAATGTGCTGAATGAAATCCCCCCTGCAGCATCACTTGAATGAAAGCAGATCGTATCAGTGTCATCCCCATCACAGACAGTGTTTAAGATCACCATCACTCATTGTTGTTTGAATTGGAAATTAGAACATCTATTAGTATCGAGTTTATAAAAGAAACAGTTTTTTAAACTGTAAAAAAAAAAAAAAAATTCCAATATGGAAACAGAACTGTAATTTCTGGCTTTTTTTCGTAAAACAAGAAAATTGTCATATTTTAGCTAAGTTTAATTTTCAAAACAACTTTATTTTCACTTTATAACGAGTTAAGGATAGGTCCCTTTAGACAGGAGAGATCTGTTCACAATGTGCAGGAAAAAGCCACGTACTTTTCATTTTGCTTATGTTTAGTGATGACGCCCTCTAAAGTGACTAATGAAACGTAACTCGTAAAATGTGTAGATGGCCTCGTTTTAAAGTAATACTATATTGTAGCTGAAAAAATACGCTACACTATTCTCGCAATTAATGTTGAAAAAAGGATTGAAAGTGGTATTTCCGCATTTTGTGTTAAAGTTCACAGTATATCAATCTAAACCTTGACAAAGACATTTGCAGACACATTTTTGCACAATTCTGATGGATTGCCATTATAAATCCTTGGGATAGTAAAACACATGGAAAATAATGGATGGAACAATATATTTGTGGGCTCAATATTTATCGTGTGTACATTTTGATTCTTGTACATCACTTAAAAAAAGACATCATCCTGCTTTGTTGTTATTGTGTCAGTGGCATAAAATAATTAATATGATTTTTTTTGCGTGTGTGACGATTTTCTGTAGCATATATTCAAAAATTGTTACTTGTGACAGGCCTCGCTCACCCAAGCCATGATGACCACACCACGGACGGGGTCATGTGACTGTCCCCAGAGCTGGTGCACTCACAGCGGGGCAGCCAGTCCTGAGTTACCCGCGATTGAGAGTCCTGGAGCATCTCATCACCCACAGACGCATCATTAACACTCTGCCTACCTCTGGCCCACGGGCAGAGCACTCGCTTCCTGTTTAGATCAGCAGTCTTGGCCTCCACTTGTCACAAATCCTCGTCAGAGTTAGCACAAAATGATTGCTGTGATTTCAGTATCAACAGAGGAGATGGTGCCGCTTGATCCTTTATTGGCCTCTTTAAACATTAGACATATGTTTGCAAACAGAAGACTTCATTTGTACGGGAAACTGAAAAAGCTAAACAACATTTTTAGATATCTACAATACTATTTTGGGTCCTAACAACAACTGTATGTAGAAAATATGACTGTCCTGTCGCCCCTGGATCTCAACATTACAAGTGTAGAAATTTTGTCTGGAATCAATAACTTTATATTTCCCACAAAATTGCTGTTTTAGAGATGCTTTGTCCCAGTTGACCATTCCAATTTAGCCCTTTTGAAACATTCTTGCTTGCATTTTCCTGCTTCTTATACATCAACGACAATGTTTACTTGCTGTAATAATATTTGTGCTACATTAAGAACAGTCCTAACTATGATCTGTCCTGGCTGTTGTTTGCATGTTGTGTGTTCAGCACATCCTGATGGTGCAGAGGCAGCTCACCGTGCTGGAGGAGGAGGTAGATGAGTTTCGTTTGGCTCTGAGACAGTACATGGACTGTTCCTGCGCTCAGACCGGCTGCCTACAGTCAGTAATCTTCCTTCATATTATAATGTATTTGATTCATGAGTTTTAAAAGAAGACTTGTACTTTCAAAAGGTCAGAGCAATAACTTAGCCCTTTTCTGACATCTTGTAATGTTTCCATTAGTTTTGTTTTGTCGAATCTATGTCATGTTCTTTAGCAAACACAAGCTCAGCAATTTAAATCCCTTTTATATTTATTTGTCTTGGTCATTTTGAACAAACCATATATTTTATTAGACCTAAAAGCTCATTCATTAATATGCAATGCTTTAGTGATTAGGGCTTTATACACACAAACATTTGTATTGTTAAGGGTCGTTAGTCATTGAACTGTTGTTTTGCATTTGGCAGCATCGCAGTTCAGCGGCTCACAAATGAATCACGCTTCATACTGTACGAGTTTTGGGAGCACAACAGCGTCTGGAAGAAGTAAGTATTTTTCCTTTTTGTCCACTGAATCCTGATTGATTTGCCATAATTAACTTCTGTTCTAGTGTTTTAGTGGTTAACATAGTATTACTTTCCGACAATTGGGTTTCCTATTTATTTTTAATCTAAGCATATAAATTGAATTTGTTAGCCTCAAGGAACAGTCACATACTTGGTATTCACACAATAAACATCCACTTTACTGTTTTGGCAGTAGCAAAATCTCATTCCTCATGTTAATTTGAATTAATTAAGCATAATTTGTTCCGGAGAAAGCCAAAGAAATATTTTGTACAATCTTAGTGCATTTAGGCCCAGATTTACTAAACGTTGGCTAAATGAATTGCGTGTGCAATTGAGATTTGAATCTCGCAAATTTGGCAGATGGAACCTAATGAATATGCAAAACATTACAATTTTGTCCCAACATACAAAATTTGAGTCGGAGAAAATCCAAACTAGAAAGTTTTGCGGCGATTTCTGATTTATCAAGACTACAAGCAGCTAAACTTTGTCTGAAAAGCAGGTTTTAAACTTTTGTGCACAACAGACTATTGCAGTTTACACATCAATGTGGTGTTAAAAAAGGATTATTTACAAATATAAAATAATAATGTGTTGTTTTGATGGCGGAAGAGGTACCTGTGTCACTTTGGCCAGGATTCTCATCTGTATCACATCTGTGTCCCTCAAACGGATTTCAGGAGTCTGTCCCATGTCCTGTTAAAGTCTTTAGTGAAGGAAAATAAGGTGCAGCACGCCTACAAAATAGCGCATGCTAGTTTAAGTTGTACTCGCAATTTAGCACCTGTCTTAGTAAATCTGGGTCCTAGAGTTATAATAATTACAGTATACTGAGACTGAGCTCTGTACGTGTTGTGTTCAGCCACCTCCAGACCAACTACAGTAAGACATTCCAAAGGGCCAACGTGGACTTTCTGGAAACCCCTGAGACCCTCACTACGATGCTCGTCCCTTGTAAGAACAGTGACACTCTAAATATAGACCCCCAACATTTAAAAGGCCTATTTAACTATGAAGAGTCAAAAGTATCACATGAACTTTTGCACTAGTTTATTGTCATTTGGTCTTTTGGGAGAAATGTATTGGCTTTTTGCCGTCTCTAGGCTCAGGTGTGTAATACTTAATTACATTTACTTTTTCATGAAATTGTTCCTCTCTGAATAGTTGTTTCACATGTTTACTCCTTCTAATATATTTTGACTAAAAGTTATTGTTACACTTGCCACTGTAAGTTTTTAGGTTTATATGTTGACAATATTAAAGGTCCATCCCCTGCTCCTTTATATGAAGATGGTATTACTTTGCCTGGAATGTTCCACAGTATGACATTAAACCTATCTATCTTGCGTTTAAACAATTTCTTTGTTAATAATAATACATACAAAATAAAGTGAGTGAGTGAGTGGGGTTGTCTCTCCACAGATCTGACCTGTAACTTGGTCTGGTGGCGTCACCCGCTTGTCTCTTTGGAGATAGAAACGTTTAATGCCATTCTATGAAACATTCCAGCCAAAGCAATAATATCTTCATGGAGAAGAGAAGATTGCGGACCCTTACATAGTGCACCTTTACATTATTTGAACATTTGTGTTTCTTGCACTTTTAGTTCTTTATTATTTATTCATTTATTCATTCATTTTCTACCGCTTGTTCCCGTTAGGGGTCGCGGGTACTGGAGCCTATCCCAGTGCCTCTGGGCCTTTATTATTTGATATTTTCAAATTATAAATCAGTGTCATGTTATGTCCAGACAGTTACTCTTACAGTTAGGCTTACTCTTAGTTGAGTAATTTCCTGGGCCACTACTTTGTACTTCTGCTTAAGTAATATTGTCTGAAGTAACATTACTCTTACAACATTTAGCTATTCTACCTCTGGAAAAACACACCTAAAATCAAATAATCAAATACACTTTTATGGAAAGCTAGAGTGGGGTAATTATCAACTGCATAATACATTTTGTAAGTGAGATAATAGCTTACGCTCTTGGTAAATACACTGTAGTTTTTCTAATCACATTGCTGTCATCCAGAAACAGTTATAATTGTTCTGATATCATCAACAGACTTTTATGGCTTTTTGTACATAGGATACAAAGAGGCACACACTATTACAAGTTTCATTGATCTGTAAATCTTCTGTTCCCTTTGTGCACAGCCTCATGGTGGGTCCTCAACAACAACTGAGAGGCCGAGCAGAGTGCCAACACGGCAGACGCACTCACACTAACTTCCACACTTGTGAAGTCATGGCATTTAGTATCTATTCAAAGACCTCCATGTCCCTTCATAGTTTGATGGTTAGTTTAAGTAGACCATGTGTGAGTTTGTTTTACTTGTAAACGCAATGACTAATCAGACGGAGACGGCTCTGGTGACCTTACATCATCATTGTTGTTTGGCCTGTCATTGTTCGCAGCCCAGGGTCGTTAAGGGGAGTCGAGCGAGTGGTAAATGTGCATGACGCGGAGTGTTTGAGAAAGGGAGAATGAGGTAAAGATTATCAATTGTAGCAACTCCAGGGAGCTCATTAAGCTATTATTCTATTGCTATTGTGTTTTTCTTGTCTTATTAGGATTAAATAAAGGATATTTATTGTTGTCTACACGTGAACATTTTATTTTAAACGAAAAAAGGACATTATCTTAATGCAGCTATGGTTGAGCAGTATGAGTTGCAATCAGGAGAAAGCCAGTGCAGTAATGACAACAACGGTTTTAAACATTGTAAATGTCGCCACCTGGGGGTTATTGATTGTATTTTTTTCTTCGCTTGACTTGAAGTGCCAACTATAGTCCCACTGTGTAACTTTTTAGTCTAAAAAAAAAAAAACTACTTTTACAAAACAAAAAAGGCAGAGTTATTCCCTTTATTGGTAACAAGAATGGCAAGCCTTAGATTGGACATCAAACCATAATCCATTCACAAGCTTAAAGCCTTAGATTGGAAACATAAACCATAATCCATTCATTGGTTGGTCTGTGATGGATCAAATTTCAATAATTCATGTCATATTTACAACTCCTAAATCCTTTGGGTGAGCTCCTGGTTGAAGACTCCTGGCCTAAACAATAAACTGAAATAAAAGCATGTTTTTTTGCTTATTTCCATGGAAATGTTGTTCTTTTTTGACAGTATAATATCTTAAAGAACACATAAAATCTATTTGAAGGACGTTCAGAAGTATGGTTTTAACTTTCTATTTCCATTGAATGATGCAGATGACTTTACACCGCCAGAAAGTTACACAAAGTCACTTTAACCTTAATTATACACGTTCGGACAATTACCTTTTTTTGTCTCTTATCTAGTATCTATTCACCCCAATATATTTAACCAATGAAATGCCAGGTGTTGAGGACATAAAATTACTTGTGTTAGATATTTTACAAAATATAGTGCTTGGGGTTTTCAAATCTCCTCTTATTTACGACATAATCATTTTATCAAATCATGTGCACCTATTCAGACATCCCACAGTCTTGGCTAGTTACCATCTTAATGACATAAACACAGAATCCAAATAGTACAATTTAAATTTTTATTGATAAATTATCATTTTTAAAAAGACCCAAGATTCATCTTTACCTGTCGCCTCACTACATCTTTCCCACATACTGAATTTGAACTATGTACAAAGAGCAGTTTTATATGTTATAATTTCATCACATTCAAAAGAAGGTTAGCAGTGTGTATTGTACTCAGTGGTTGACATCGAGAGACAAGATGCTGTTATTAGCTTATAGCAATGTTACTGATGTTAGCAAGGTTGAGCTGTGCAAAGGTCACCGGAGGTCATCTTCAAGCAATGGGACTTCTAACTCACAGCCGAACAAGAACACCAAGCTACTTCTGACAGACTGAAGTAATGGCACAACTGCAACTTAAAATAACATGTCATTATGTAAATATCATGCAAATACAAACCATAAACTGCCATACATTGGAGTGAGAGGTAGGAGCTAACAAAGTGGTTATTGCCGTAAAATGGAAAGCTGCATGGCACAAAAATAAAAACGATTTTATTCATCCGACGTCAAGGTTGGCACACGGGGCAATTTAATGGCATTTTCATCTTAAAATCTCAGGTTAAAATGCTTTAGCTGTGATGTCATTTACACCAATGTACACAGGCCGGATAATACACCATGTACTGTAAAAGGTCTACAATTGGAGTCAGACAAGCAGCAAAACAACACATAAAATGACATATAATCAAAGTGCAATGGGTTTCTATTTCTTCTGTATTTTGGTCTGGGCAGTTTGAAGATACATGGATCAGACTGCTGAGAAAACATGACAGAGAGCAAGTCCAAAGTCTGCTAACTATCCAGGCCAAGCTCATTCAGGCATTCCTCAAAAAAAGAAATAAATCACAGTTATTAGAAGGAAAAGAACCGGGGTATTTCTGATCCAGCTGAGCACGCAGATCAAAGTACAGTAAGTTTGTAAGAGACATCCATCATTTGAGTCATCCTCCGAGTCCTTTCCTACAATCAGACAAGATGAAAAAACGAAGACTTGATCCTCCAGTTCATGTTGAAGTACCACGTTGCACGCATTAGGCAAAGCTGTTCTCGGGATAGCTGACTTTGATGGCGCCCCAGTAACAGGCTCGTATCAGGCAGATGAGGCCCAGCAGGTAAGCGAAGGCCCAGGACACGTAAGTGGCATTGTATCGACTAGCAAAGTCCCGAGTGCCCACCTGGAAAAAGGAATAGTTTGTCAATTTACTAGTTTCATTTTTGTAAATCCCTATAACAGGTATAGCACAATACGTTTATAAGAAATGCCCATAGGCTTAAACAAACCCATACCCCCAATTGACAATCTATTGGGCAGTGGTTTAGAAGAGCTTGTGCCCCCTAGTGGTTGAATCATGGTATCGACTACATATAGATTTTTGTATTGACAATACATGTCCATTTCAAAACTGTGGTGTCATATTTTTCATATTAAAACACAGTTATATACTTACTGTTAAACCCACACCAATGAAAATGCAGATCATTCCTATTGTAATATAAGCACAACAGCGCCTCCTGGGAAGAGCACTTCCAACAGACGATCTGGAAACACATCAACATGAAAAGATATAAGTCAACAAGTCAAAGAGACAATAATAAAGACCCTAGTGCGCAGCAGTGGTTAAGTGCTATACTGATGCTGTGTCCTTGGGCAAGACACTTCACCTACCTTGCCTCCAGTTTCCATGTGTATTTGTGAGCAGAGGAATAGACAGAGGGGCAAAGGGAACCCATCTTCGAATTAATTTACCGGTATATTAGAGGGGGGCACATGTGAGGCTCCTTGGACCCCCAAATGTCTGTTGACGAGCCCATTTATGTAAGCGAATGTGGAACAACAGATGGTAATTAGCCCAATGGCTATGATCCGGCGTGTTGCGTTTTCAACTGTTGCAAGTTAGACATGAATGTGCCATGAGTTGATCACATGGGCAGTGTCAGCCTCTCCATTCAAACACATGTTAAAATCAAAGATCCCAACAGCAGCTGGCATCACATTTCTTTTCCTTCTGTGTGATTGGATGGGCTTTGCCTGCGCCGCTCTCACATGCCTCTCATGTGACGGGACTCAAGCATTCCTCAAAAATCACAGCTTAGGGGTCCAGCATCACCTGACCTCCATCCACTTTCTCCTTCTTACAAACAAATTAATTTTGTCATGGGATTTCCTCTTTGGACTATAGTCATGTTAAGCTACTATAAAAAGGTGTTATAGTTGTTTGCTACAGACATAACTGGACAAAACAAACACTAGTTAAAGTGGTTAAAGAAGGCATATTAAGCAATTTCAACTATTCAGTATTAAACTATACATTTAAAAAAATATATACGTAGATCATGAGCTTACATTTTGTTCACTGTAAACCACTATAGTGATCTAAACTGCAGACCTAAGAAGATGGAGCCCCGCCTCCTCAGTGTGGCATTGCACTGTAGCAAGCAGCAGATTTTCATTTGTGTGCCTTTATTTTTGAAAAATAACTGTGAAAGTTTGAATTTTGTGGCTAATCAAAAAGTAAGTACGAAGCAGTGGGTGGAGATGGGGGGTAGGTGAAATTAGACATTTTCTGAGCACTCCATCCTTAAATACAGGATTACTCAAACATGCACAGATCAATCAAAACACGGCTCTGAGTAAGTTTATGGTGAGGCAACAACATTATAACATAGTTATGATCTCATAAAGATTCATTTTAAATAATATGTCCTTTCACAAAAGATTTATTTTTAATGTTACCATGCAAATTATTCTCTACGCTTAGCAAAAAATAATACACAAACTATTTTGCTGTTTTGAGGGAATAAAACTATAATAACTATAATATCATTGATAATAATAGACTTCAGCTTAAATTATTATTTTACAATAAATCTTTTTATTTTGAACTGACCAGTCTATTGTCTAAACGTTTACTTTCCCACTGCTTGTTTTGAGGCCAAGAGCTAAGACCTGTCACACATCTAGATTAGCCCATTTCCAGTAAGTTCAGACCTCTAAGACTTTGTCCATAAAGAGCCACTACTTCAGCTAGACAGGCGCAATCCAGGCCACAAACCTCAACTCCAGTCTCATGAATGTCACAACAAGGATAAAATGTATTATATGAAAGTGTTTATTTGACACATTGCAATCAAATTAGCACAGTATGTTTAGAATGGCAAATTAATCTGTATAGTTTAATGACACTGATTGGTCTCAGTCACTACTATACGAGCAAGTCTTTCAATTACAAAAGCAAAATCGCTCCAGTGCTGACAGTGGACATGCAAACCTTGTGGTGGAGCCGTCATTTTGGCATGCACACTTTTACTTTACTTACATTTTTTTGCAGTGGGGACATTTGGCGAGTGTGTTGAATCGGAGCTCCATCCACTGTGAGGCAACACAGACAAACAATACTTACTGTTGAAAACTTTACAAAGGGCTACAAGACTACATCAAATTATCTTCAAAAACAATAATTAATGACAAAAGTAATTATGAATCAAACGTATGAATCAATTGAGTTAGTCAATACTGAAAATAGCTCATATTGCACCAAAAGCGTTGTTAATAAGCAATGATATATTAAACCAATCACAGTAGTAGACATTTATACCCATCTGACATCAGATTTGAAACTTGGAACATACATTTTAGCCAGATGTGTACAACGTGGACTACACTCATGTTAGGCTGAGATTAATATCTCCAAACTAGGAACAGCTGTGAACCTGTTGCTGTTCTGGGGGAGAGCCATCGCTGGACAGGCTAGACATTGGCTGAGATGACTTGGCGTCCTCACTGCCCTACACCAAGTGACAACGTGCACATGTTAACAAAGTCCTGTGATTCATTACACTATCAAGTCTAGTAAATAATCTGAACATGTAATATAACCTGAACATTCAACTTTTAAATATCCATAGGACGAAATGCAGGAGGCACACACCCAATTTAGAGAAGGAAACAGAAGTGAACATGCCAAAGTTAAAAACATGAAAAAGTGTTTTGGATACATAAACTATATCAATAATGAATAATAACATTATTTTTACATGCTTTGTTATTCCTCTACCTCTGATGAGGGCTTTCATTTTGCTTTATGAGACGACCCGCAATTGTTATTGACCTCTAACCTGCTTATCATGTCAATATCAAATAGTTTAATTTGGCAATCCGTGAGACCTAAATATAACGTGATAATGATTTAGACAATCTGCTGCCCACAGTTGTTGTCAAGTTTGCATAGTACGAAAACTACAGCACGGCAACAATCTTGGTGAAAGCGTGCGGTGGATCCAGTGTCTCAGTGCCATTACGTACCAGAAAAGTGTTCCCACAGTGGCCACAGACGACTCTCATCCCCTCCGGCTGGATTGGCAGCGCTGGCTGAGCCGGCTGCTCCTCTGGGATCACCATGACTGGGCTAAGATTTATAATGCGTCTGCTGTGAAAGCAAGACCAGCACAGTCAGAACTGAATTACAGAAAAAGTACATCCAAAAGACACAAGACATTGATATTTTGATAATATTCAATTGAGATTTGAATCCTACAAGTAGCATTAGCATCCTATTTATAGTTTGCCTTCCTGACCAAAACCGCCTAATTTTAGACCCTTGACACGGTGTCTTATGATATTGGTTCATCGGTTGGGTTTAACAAAAAGAAAGACAAGATTCAAAGAATAGGTAGACTTTTCTCCCCACTGGTACACAAAATCTAAATATTTCTTCGCATTTGTATTACAATGCTGATTGTGTTATGATAAACATGTTTACAGTGACCTACCAGTTTGGCCGAGGACATCCTATCCTCCTCGATGTGTCTTTACAGATGAGCAGACAGTTACAGGGACAACGCACATACTTTTTCCCAGTTGGGGGATTCTTAATAGGCTGCAAGAAAAAAGTATTTTATAGTCATAGTATTAGTATATATAAGAGTATAGTATAGTATTATATAAACTGGAATAAAAACATGATAACTTCAGGTGTTACAGCTAAGCAATGTCTCTGTTGTTTCACTGCAGATGGTGGTCAAAGAAATCAATATCTTAGCTTTCGATCCATGAAATATATATTAGCTCAACAGTCGATGCTTTGTACACTGGTGCAAGACAATGCAACCCAAATGTCTTAAGATATAAAATGATACAAAAAGGTGGAAAAAGCTCCAACACAAGTTTAGAACAACAAGAAGCCCACACTGCCATCGTGCCCTAGGGCCAGACAAGCCTTTCTACCTTCCGCTTCAAAGTATGTTAGTCTGACTACAGCCAAAGTAACTTATCAAGATTATGGTTAAAATGTATTTCAAAAGTGCAGTATAAATCAAATCAAATGTGAGCAAAATCATATTATTAACTAATTTAACTGAACAGTGAAATGAACAAGATAAAGCTTCTAATACATTTTGTTTTCAAGAATGAAGTGGCGATTTAAACCACGATTATAGGAACTATGCGCTGATGAAATGTAAAAGCAGTTTAGCCGCTCACCGTAGCCTCGTTGCAGACGGTGCACTTGACCACGTGTTGGTGCAGTTTGCCGTCCAGGTTAATGAGCGATTGACAGACTCGACAGTTTATGACAGGAACCCCACCGGCGTCTGGATTAGCAATGGCTGTGTATGGAGGAGGTAGTTCCGCTTAAAAAATAATAATACAAATTGTCATTTGCCATTCATAAAGCGGTCTTTGTAAGATCAATGAAGTACCGCCATGTAAGAAAACATACGGCAGTTTAAGTTTGTAGCCTGAAAGATTTACATAATTAAGCAGCATTATTTACAGGATGTCCTTGGTCTACTGAATGTCCTTGATCAATAAATCAATAAAGGTCAAGGAAAATCTACCTGAGGCCCTTACAGACAATTCGTTTTAAATGGACAAGTACAGAAAATACTTGAATACTATAAATGTTATTAATATTTTTGTACTTATTAGGTATTTGTTCTTTAATCCCGTCTAAGACTGTCAATTCCGTTTTCAGATTAACTCTCTTTTTAAGATATGTTCAAACGCATGACTGCATTGCACAGATCTCAAACAACATGTGACTATGGTAAAGGCAGAAACTACTACTGTGGAAGTGGGAGAGGAACAATGGGGTTTTAAGACACCAGACGTCCTTTCACTGCCAAGCTCCGATGCAATGAAACAAGCAAATCTACTTACTCTCGAGTATTGCAAATATTTAAATACATTGAGGATTTTCAGAGCATGTTTGTAGAGGCATTGGCAAGTTATTTTGTTCTTAATATTTCTTTTTATTGTGCTTTTCATATCACAATGTATATTTCCTTGTGAATCAATTTTAGTAACAGATTCGGTTTCATGGCAAATTATTATTATTATTATTATTATTATGATTATTATAGCATTCTTGAGCAGTCTAATCTGGGGGGGGAAAGAAATTACTAGAGCCAATTAGTACAAGACATTTATAGAGCAGTTCTAATAGCGTACCATTGATCCTTTTGGCACTAAAAGATGAATACAGCTAAGATGATTTGTGGATTTTAAGGTTGATAAGCGCTACAAAATCTTCCAATGTCTCCTGTGTGTACAGTGTTTCAGCATGCTTCGGTTTTCAATATTTCAACCAATTTTCGGTAGTCTTTTCAAAAATGGAAAAAAAAAAGTTTTTTAGATCAAGTTAAAGACCTAAAAAACATTTTTATCAAACGGTGACAACTCGGGGTGTGCCAAAATATCGAAATATTGATATATCGTGATTCTAAATTTGGTGATACAGTATCGATATTGTGGGCTGCTGTATCGATATATCGCCATGATGAATTTTTTGGTACAATTTCCCGAATTATTTTGTGACAGCACTACAATTTTGTTGCATGTTTAAAGAGAGGAAACGTGTTCACGCAAAATATACATTTTGAGTGTTTTAATGATTAAAATTTGTGTATTTCATTTGGAGTTTGTGCAGGTCGCAGTTTAACAAATTTCTTTGGTTCTTTGAATAAATAGTGATGTATCTTAGAATATCATGAGCAATATATCGATTATCGCATGTATCACAAAATCGTGATATTATCGTATCGTGAGCCAAGTACTCGACTCGTGAGGGACCCTGTGATTCCCAGCTCTAGTGACATGTCAGAAGAATTGTGTATGGGCAGATGGGATATTACATTTATATTCTGTTCACCTATTGTTCGTACAACACGCACATCTTTCAGCCAAAACAAAACCGTATTGATCATTCACAGCTATTCCCAACCCCAATCTCTCAGTTTTCTTCTCTGTGTGTTGCCCTGATGCAGGAGGGAAACTGTATACAGCAGCTATATGTGTTGGCTGCGTGCCTTTTGGTCCGGAGGTAAGACGAGAAGACGAGAAGACACAACTGTGAGCGGACAGGGCTGAGCATGAGGCACAATCACATCCGACAGCACTGAAACCAGGTCAGACTACAGCCGTATTTACAAACAGTCTGTACATCCAAATCTGCTTTACAGAATGGTAGGGCCGAACCACCATGGGGAAAAAAACTGACAAAAAGGGATATTAACCTATCAATTCAATTGAGTGCACATTTTACACAAGGAGCATTAACAATTTGAGAAACTGCAACACTGTAAATGCTGCACATGTTTGCAGGGATTTAAACCACAGAGTTATCAGATTTTACATAAGACACAATGGAAACAGGATATTTTGTACTTACATTACCTTAAATAATTGCAGTATTTGCATCTTGCTACATGTGAGAGTCCGTAATGTTATACGTTGAGCGTTATAGTACATAAATGCTCTTAGATGTTCCTTAGGATGAGACGAAACACAAAGATCTCTCTAAACTCATCAACAATCGTGTGTGTGTGTGTGTGTGTGATGGCGTCTCAATGCACTATCTGCAAATTGAGTGAAAATCAATATTCCAGAAAATGTAAAAACTGTAATCTTTTCAATTATATATGCTTTCTTAAAATAAAATGGATTTCATGTTTTTCTCTTTGTCCTTTTTAATAAATAATCCACCAAAACCTCCATGAATTTAATGGCTCTACTTTGCTTTCGCTGTAATGACTATTGACTGTACAAGTGGGGAATTTATTCAAAGTTCAATAACGAAGCAAAGTGTAAAGCTTTTTAGTGGCTGCGCAATTATTTTGCTGATAACTGACGAATATACAAAATATATCAGTATCAAAATGTGTGGCTAGACTTTTTCCAACACGTTTAAACAAGAACTAGTGTTTGAATTGACCTGAATAATATCAAAATCATACACAACGTTTAGGAAACAACAAGAATAAAAACTTGCTGTCGTTTGCTTGGGATTCATTTAAATAAGGCAGGTTGTGCAGAAAATGTTGAACTGAAAGTCTTTTGATTCATTTGAAGCTGCCAAGCACAACTGCAAAGCTTCTGCAGCCGTCCAACTGTTTGTGGTTCAGAGTTATTTATTTGTGCACATGTTATGTTAACATGTTTTGTATTAAAATCACCAGACTCTCACAATCTGGACTATAATAACAATGAAACATGTTTTCTGCGTCTCCCAGCCCTTGTGCCCACAGACCCACAGACAGTGATGTGAGATCTGAGCATAGGACAAAACCACAACAGTAGAACACTAACCTAAAGCTAAATGCCCCATTAACCTTTTTAATCTTTATCATTTCCTTATAGTCTGCTTCTGCTGGATGGAGATGGGGTCCCTATCTAGACATAACACTGTGACACAAAGGCCTATACATTTTTGGCACTTACACAGAACACTAAAGCCAACTAATTATTCTTTATAGACAAATTGATGGCAATTAAAATGTCAATAGTCTGCTCCAGTCAGATCATAAACCCAGTTTAGTCGTGCTTTTAATAGGTGTATTCTTGTATTGTTGTATTGTAACAGTGCGGCCTGTATGTGACCTGGAATATAAAAGAATATCCTCTTTTCAGTGTAAATCACAGCTCTCCGTAGCAGGCCTTCTTGAGTCTAACCCACTGCTCCAGTTCTCAACACAAGCGCCACCTTTTTCTCGGCGGCAGATCGGGATGTCTCTGCCTGTCTGTTGCAATTTATTTACGAACAAAACCGGGCTCAATCCGATACGCCTCAAAACGATTCAGAGCGCACGCATGTCGCCGCAATCACGCCTTTACCTCGGGGGCTGGAGTCCTGCAGGTACGGGGGCACAGTGGGGGTCACATTCTCGGAGTTGGGGCCCGACAGCAGCGGGGAGCGCTCGTCCATGCCGTCGGAGGCCATGTCGACGAGCCCGGATCGTTCTGAAGAAGCCCTTCGGAGCAGAGCAGCGGCCCGCGGATGGTTGTTGTTGGTGCCGAGACAAGCTCCAGCAGCACCACTGACGTACAGCGTAAAGGGCGGGGTTTCGAGATGACCACGCCCCTCCTCTAGGCCGCAGAAATACAGCAATATTTGTATCAATATATTGTATTATCACAAAGTACACATAGTATAACACATGGTATTAAAGTATGTAAGTTGTATAGTACAATGTGATGCAGTTTTAAATATGGGTAATGCCCTTGTCCCTTATATTCTAAAACATGTATATACAATTCTTAGGTATAATTTTTATTGCTTGAGATTGTTTACGTTTATGAATTGTATTCAGAATTGTTTTACACACAATTGTACCTGTGTGTAAAACAAGTAAAATTTTAAAAGAAAGAAAGAAATAACGTTAGGAAAGAAACGTGGTTATGTAGTACCTTTTTGTGCCGCTAGAGGTTAACAGGGGACTGTGGAAACCCATACCAGCTGCCTTCGGTGGTTGTACAAGTTGTAAACATGGATCTATTCGATTTTATTATGCTTCCAATAAAGCAGAGACAGAAAACGATTATTATTTCATTTAAAATGTTTTGAACAGAAATTTCCATGACCTGCTTTCACCACCTTGTGAATGCCCGAAATCTGTGAAATCATACAAAGGTTATGTATAATGAATAAATAATATAATAGTCTCATGTCTTTTATGTGTTTGCACCCTCTATTCTGCTCTCTTTCTTTGTCTGATCCAGCTTTTCATAAGGAGCCTATGCCACCTCCATGCCCAGCACAGTTTAATAAAACATGTGATCTGATAAAACTGTCACTGGTGCTGCGCATTAAGTTTCACCCTGAGATTTTGCAACGAATTTGGAAAACCTCATGTCCAGTTTTCCTCGAAGCTTGTTCCACTGTTTGTTTGTGCCAAAATGTCTCCCATTCCTGGATGCTTATGTCAGGAAGTCTGACTGCCCCAGGACACTTAAATCAATC
Organism: Chaenogobius annularis; assembly: GCA_015082035.1. Taxonomy (NCBI): domain Eukaryota; kingdom Metazoa; phylum Chordata; class Actinopteri; order Gobiiformes; family Gobiidae; genus Chaenogobius; species Chaenogobius annularis. The sequence goes on from BJKM01000365.1 coordinate 684,336, forward strand.
CACAACTGTTCTATCAAAAGCAGGACAAATGTGAAGTAATGGTAATGGGCAGAACAGCTACAGTTATTATGTGGTATTCTGGACCATAATCTTAAATAGACTTTTTGCCAAAAGGAAAAAAGTCCTAGTCCCTTTAGGACCTAGTAACATTGCCCATAAATTCCAAGGCATCACACCTCCTTTCCTTTAAAACTCCATTCAGAACGTTGTGGTTGAAAGAGAGGCTAGACATTGCAGTAAAACAGAAAGAGCTTGTGGAGGGACCAGACTCATTTGTCATGTAGTGTTGGGGATTAGTGCTGAGGAGTTTGCCAATTTAGATGGAAAATAAGTAAACAGTGGTTCAGATTGGAGTACGTGTAAGAGGCTGCAGAAGAGTCATTTTTTCCAAACCACTTCAGGATCCACAACACAAACGGGCGTCACTCTCAGCTCTGCTGCTAAAGGCACATTATAAGGTAAGATACCAAACCAACTGCAGTGTTACTGTAGATTTAGATTAGTAAAGTGAGTTGTTATGAGCAGCATTTTTACCCAACAACACTCTTCATAAAAGAGCCTGCCTTTGTGTCTTTACCTTTAATGGCAGAAATCTGTCTTTGGTTCACCATCACAGGTCACGGGACTAAAAAAAGCAACCGTTTTATTAAGAATTACATCTTATAAAACATCGTTCTTGTAAACAAGTCTGTTTTACTGTTTCATCGATCGCAACAGTGAATATTGGTTGTTAACAGTATTTTAGTTCAGAAAAAAAACACACTGAGAAGTCTTTTTTCTATTTTCAGTGTGTGGCTCTTCAGAGATGCTCTGGTTCTCAGAGAGGGCAGCCCTGCCCTGTCTGTGCAGCTGCCTGCTCATAGGGCTATGCTGCTGGGCTGAGGACACAGGGCCATTCCCTGCAGAAGGTTCTGGAGAAGCAGACTTTGAGGAGTGGGGGTCTGGATCTTCTTTTCTCCATCTGCTCCACAGTTTTCCAGCCGACAGTCCCTTTATAACAGAGACACCAGGGAAACGGGCTAACTGCACTCAGCGCTTTGTGCTGCCCTCTGCCCCCTATATGTGCTGGGACCATGTCGTCGGACCAGAGGAGTTCACTCAGTCCCGTCTGCTGCTGCTGCAGAACAGAGCGTCCCTGCAGGCAGTTTCTGACTCCAGTGGAGTGGAGGAGGGAGGCCTCTCATATGAGCTCCAGGCCAAAGACGAGGTCCAAAGGATCCAAGCAGACCACCAGAGCGCAGCGGAAACTATGCTGACCATGGAGAAAGTGTTTGTGTCTTTGGAGGAAAAGAGGAGAGAAGGCACAGAACAAGGAGTCTTCACAAGGTAGTGTTTTATTAATGACAAGATTCTGAATGAATCAATAAATATGTTTGAGCCCTTAATTTAACTGCTGTTATGTAAAATGATTCAAACACTTTAAAAGTAAAAAGTAATAAAACATCATGTTCTGACAACAGGGCTGTGCTTTAGTTTTACACATTAAATTTTTTTTCGAGTAAGAGTAAGCCCACAAAAGTCTGTATGCCTTTTTAAAATGGGCATTAGAGCTACTTGTACTTTAACGGCTAAAATGATAAATGTCCGAACGGGGCCAAATTTTAGACCGATTTCTAAATCTTCGCATTTGAAGTTTTCCAAACAGACCTTTGTTCACCAGACATAAATCTGTGAATTTTTACAGCATGAAAGAGCGCCTCATCAACACAAGAACTGCCATAGACAACAGACAAGCCGTGGCATCTATCCTGGAAAGTCAGTTTTCAACTCTGGAACAAACGCTGATGAACATGCAGCTTCGAATCAGCAAACTTGTCCAATAACAATGTCACAAGTATTTATATGCTTTTCAAGATGTTATTAATATATTAACATCAATGTTGAAAGTGCACGCTTCACCTAATCCGGAGGAAAATGTGTTTATTATAGGGAAGCACTGTATGATGTATTCAAGATACTGTACTACAATAAATCCTGAACATTTACATCTTTTTATCATTTTCAATGTGTTTATTTATTATTAAATGCACACAAATGTATAGGCTTTCCGTGCATCATAGGGGTCATCAGAAAGTCATGTTTAAATTAAAATATCAAGACAGTTATATATTTAATTTTCTTTTTAATATCAAAACAAAACAGTAGATAGCTTGTGATCAGCTGGTATACACAGTACACTTATTATTCACATAAGATTCAAGTGTGGAGAGTCACAGCAGTGTGTCATGAAGAACAGAAGAGGCATCCTCTAGCTTTGGTCACACTAAATTCTTTATCAGTCTAGTTAGTCCTTTATTAAAGACCACACTTTAACTAGAAACAGTAAAAGCATTTGAAAAGTGTTTACCAATAGCCAACACATCTGTATTGCAGCTGTGTGGACTGTACGCAATTTCTCCGTTTAGGGGCTCAGGGAGAGTTGTAAACTTGTCAATGTCGCTTCTACCACTAGATTTCAAACTATAAAACAAGATAGTTGAGATGTCTGTACATTTCATTAAGTACATCGGGTTTTTTTTTAAAAACATAATGTTTTCTTTAAACCAGTGCTAATTGGGTTTTTCAGGTTTTCTGAATATTGTCTGCAAAAATAACAATATTGGAGGCTCTCAAGGACGGAGTTTTCATCAATTATGATGTTAACATTAAAACGTGTTTTTTATGGGGGTGTCATATCACTCAATTTGATGAGCTACTAACATATATCTATATTACATTAGGACAGTATGAAAGTTCAAGTTAAATCCACTTCAAAAAGGTAGGAAAAAGAGGTGTGTATGCCTTATAATATAATTCAAGTATGTCCACTGTCCAATTTAAAAGTCTGGATCCTCTTCTTGCATTTCCTCCAAAGATTTTAAATAGTCCCGCGCCAAGATCTTCTTGGGAAGAATATCTGTTGGCATTATTGTTATAGTTACAAGTGTAAATAAAAGTTGCAATGGTCTGTCTGGTGGAAAAGTGAGTCTTACCTGTGAGGAAGTGAAATGTTTCAGTCTCTTCTGCAGTGTTTGCGAGATCACTGTAGGACAAAGATTTGGTCTCCTTTCCTGAGCCTGTGTTGAACGAAGACACAGCCAGATGCTGCACAAACAGCTCCTGAAACACAGACTCAATCAGTATAAATAAGACATAAAAGGCAAGTCTAATCAAGTTATTTACTACACAACATCGTTTTCACTGAAATGTGATAAATGACTGACACTTAAAATCAGGGGTCGGAAGAAATTGATACTCAAGTTTCTGGAATTTAGTAGATTTCTTTTTAGGTAAACTGTATTTTCAATGTTTATAATTATACTTCATAACATTAAATAACACTAGTTACTTTAGTTACTCAGTTGGTGGAATCCCTTATTCGTCCAGGAATGAGTAAGTAATTCTACGATTAGTTTACGGATTACTGTCCCATTTGGCTAAATGCAGTTTTCTCAGGCTCTGCTCCTTTCAACACCTGCTCTGACTGACTAGAGTTCAGAGAATCACCTGCACGATGCGATGGAAATAGAAAGTAAAAACCATACTTTTGAACATTCTTCATTAAAATAGATACATTTTATGCCATACTGTGAAATATTGTAGTAAAATAATCAAAATGTCCATTAAAATAAGCAGATGGAGTCTCCCACAGGCCAAGTGCGAGATGCAAGCCCACCCACGGTAAGCACACGTTTTACTGTTTATAAGTACAAGAAAACATCAAATTGGTTTTATAGTCTGTACTGAAGCTAAAACGTTTCATATTGGGTCTTTAAGTAAAATGTTTTACTTGTAATGGAGTACATCATTAGCCTATTTACGAACTGTAAATAACTGTGTGTACTTTTACTTCAGTACACACTTCCAGTACTCAAAATGATATTGCATTTGGCAGAGTTGTGTACGTTACGTGTGTATTAGCCATAGTTGAATTGCCTGCGTTTCGTTGAATTGCAAAGTTTCGTCGTAAGATATTGGAGAAAAAGGGTGTATTAATGGCTGACCAGGCAAATTGATCTCCTTGGACTGGATACTTTTAGGTTCAATGTGTATTTACTTGTTGTAAACCAAAAAACAGTTCACCCTTTACAGTTTGTCCACAACAACGAGGCCTAACTACGAGCTAATCCCCTGCTGCTGTGTGCTCTGGAGCTAGCATTGAGGCGGGGGTTTAGCTGCACACTGCGGCTCACTCACGGTGGCCTTGGTGGTGAGGAACAGAGCCTCCTGGTTGATGCTGGACACATCCGGGGAACTCTTCATGATGAGCCGAACCCTGGAGATGGGCAGAGAGACGCCCTTCTTGTTGCCTGGAGACGGGTCATCCTTGTCAGAACTGTTATTTTGAGACATCTTCGTAAAAACACACGCGACACGGCGCTTGTTTTGAACCGTGGCCGTGACGTAATCCTTCTTCTCTCACGGCTCTGGGGGGCGTCAAGGATGATAGCGCCATCCACAGGATTCTTTTTATTTAATTTCTTTCATTCAAATTTTCACGTACAAAAACAAAACAAAAAAGAGCCCCGTATACATGTAATACAATACAATAAAACAAGGACATAACATTGAAATATATAAAAAGGTGTTCAAATAATTCTTATTCTTCGAGTTTTTTAGCGGACTACTAACCAAACAAAAATGTGTATCAGAATCAGGAAAAGGTTTATTGCCATTGTCAGTGAACATAGGAGCTTTTTTCGGCATTAAGGTGTGTCGCCACTCACTGTATTGAGTGTGAACTACATCTATAATTATATTGATTCATGAAGAAAAAAGGAAAATTCTGTTTAACACCCGTGCCACGGAACAAGGGAGAGGGGACATTTTATTTTAACCTCATAATTTATAAAATACGTATTTTTTTTATAGATAGGTGAGACACAGTTACATGCAACAATCTTTTTAATCGTTTGGGTCAGTTTTATCTTTCAACTAAGCACTCACAAAGAAACAACAAAACTGTCCAATCTGCACCTAGATGTTTTGTTTCATTCAACCCATTTTAATTTCATCCAAAAATGTTAAAATTATATTTTCATAATGCATTTTTCTTCCATTGAGACATAAAGATACACACATCAAACGGGATTAGATTGTATTCCAACCCTGTTTTTTTTTTTTTTTTTCCAGATCCAGCTCCAAAAAATATTTTTTACGGCAATTTTGAGATCTAATCTACTCAGTTACTAAATAATAAATCCAACATCTCTGTTGTACATTTTTGCATACTTCATCGACGAAATTTAAACCTTTGCTGACATAAAATTAAAACACGATTAAAACGCATAATTCGTTGTAAACTACTGAAGAAATTTCATGTTGATCATATCTCCAGCTGGTGGCACTGTATTCGCAAAGTTGCTTCTAGAGGTGGATCTTGGACACGAAGAAGAAGCTTGTGCAGAAAAATGGCTACGACTTTTCTTCAATTCAAATGTTATTCTTATTAATTTATGACAATCGCAGGTGCAGTGAGCTTTTGTGTTGTATGTGGTGATCGTTAAATCTGCACTTCGGTGTTGTAATTTATCTCGTATCCCCGTGATAAAGCTGCCCGTGCATCCACAAAGCATTGTTTATGCTTCAGTCGTTTTTCGTTTGAGATCAAAATGCCACTTGGGTTAAAACCTTGTTGTGCGGTCTGCAAGACAAACTCCTCGTCAATGTGGAAAAAGGGGAACCAAGGAGAAATACTTTGTAACAACTGCACAGGAAAAAGCAGCATCAGCGGGACATCAGGAATTTCTCTGTCCTCCACAACACAACCCAGCAATGGCGGGGGCAAGCAGGTCGGATTGATTATGTTATTTCAAGTTTTAAACATTATTATGCTCTCTACGAGGCCATACATTCAGAACATGCATTTTGTATTGTAGTTTCGATATTTACAGATGTATTGGGGGATTAAGGCAATCACAAATAAATGATCACCACCTTGATTAATTGGGGTTTTTTTTCACCTAAAAATAATAATAATAATTAATTTAGCTGTTTGCTGTTTGTTTTCAGTCCAAGCAGGAGATTCACAGAAGGTCTGCACGTCTAAGAAGCACAAAGTATAAAGCCCCCGCATCTGAGAAGAAGGTCTCCACTAAAGGAAAAGGGAGAAGACACATATTTAAACTCAAAAATGTAATTAATAATAAGTAGTTACAATTACCTTAAACTTGGAAAATATTCTCTGACCTTGTTTTTTTTTTTTTACTTCAGCCAATCAAAGCACCTGAATCAGTTGCAACTTTCATTACTTCTGAGTCTGTGTTCTACAAGGTATAATTATTTTTGCCTAATGTATTACACATATCTATTTTAAGACTGGCCCCAAAATAGTGATTCTGTTTTGATTTATTCAGGGGGTGTATTACCAGACTGGAGATGTGATAAAAGTAACAGATGAGGATGATGGAAAAGCGTACTATGCTCAAATACGTGGCTTTGTTCAAGATCAGTATTGTGAAAAGAGTGCTGCTCTGACGTGGTTAATCCCCACTCAGGCCAGTCCAAAGGACCAGTTTGACCCAGGGACATATATTCTGGGTAAGAAATGGGCGTTAATAGTGTATTGAGTCTTTGGTAATCTGAGTAACAGAAGTTTTTCATGGATCGTTAAATGTTTTTCTTAGGTCCCGAGGAGGACCTTCCCCGGAAGATGGAGTACCTGGAGTTTGTGTGCCATGCGCCCTCTGAGTATTTCAAATCTCGGACGACTCCGTTCCCCACTATTCCCATTCGACAGGAGAAAGGCTACATTTGGACACATATTGGACCAACTCCGGCTCTCGCTGTCAAAGAGCCAATCAGTGGCACTTGCTGAAAGGATTTACATAGACTTGACTGGATCTGTTGTTGAAGACATTTCTTTTGTACATTTATGTAAAAAAGACCATTTTTATACTGATTGAAAGGCCAAGGTTTGTAGTTTTAATACAAACAACAATAAGCAATTTGTATCAAGAGCACAGTATGTATAAAAAAATAATTGGTTACAATTAGACTTTTGTAAATATCAATAAACTATGCCTTTTAGAGTAATATTTTCTTTCTTTTGTCCATATCATTATTGATAGCTTTGCACTTAGTGCTAATATTTAAAGTTTGGGATTAATCCAGTAAACCTATGATATTCACTTTAATACAGGACCTATGTTACAAGTTTAAATGGGTTTCGATTAAAACAAACGTTACTAAAAAAAAATTAAAATCTCACTCTTGTTTGAGCTGATTTCTTTGCCTTGCTGCTTTACAGATATTTCTATGTAAAATTGACTGGATTGTTTTAAGTTTTACTACTTAAAACTGATTTGAAGGAGGAGGCATTATCAAGTGTACCGGTAATTTGAAACCTCAAAGCAGGAAGTACCAAGCAGAGGTACTCTTGTAGAGCGTGCACACTCTTGGAATACTCTCTCTTCTGAATTTCCCCATCAGCGCTATTGAATAGATGTGTCTCGTCCGCTGGTTCTCTTGAAGTGTAAGTTCTAAATTATTTCAGTGTTGAGAAAAAGGAAACATTGTAATTTCAAGAATAGAACCATGGGCAAACTCCACTCCAAACTCTGTAAGTTTACATGTTTTTCCTTGTAAATCTGATGTTATGTTTTATTATATATTCATTTTGTTTTACTGGTCAGCCTCAAAAAGAAGACAGAGCCCTGAAGGTACTGGATTTTGTAGATTATGATGTACTTTGAATGGCGTTTCAAAATTACTCTCATAAATGTTTTCTTTATAATGATAGGTGGTGTTCTTGTGTCAAATTTATTGAACAGCCAAAGGGAGGTGGAACTCATCCCTAGCGATAAAGAAAAGCTGTCCATGGTGAGAAAATGATCTTATTTTGAAGTGTCGCCAATAAAATGATTTGTAATGTTAAAAGCATGTATAATTTAAAGATTCACCATTGTGAGTCTTTTCACATGTTGTTTGTTTCAATGTTTTAAACAAACACAATGAGTGGTCTATTTATGAAAGTGCTTCAAACTCAAACATTAGTGCTAACCCTATTTCACTGAGGTCTGGTACTATGGAAAATAACACATGGCATGAAAGCGTTCTTAAGACTGGTCAAAATGCTGGCTTCATCTTACTTGGGCCAGTTTTAGGATAAACACTATTTGCCCACATCACATCCAGGTAGCCGTCTATTTATTCTTCCACCCCTTTCCTCCACTGACTCTATAAAGAGACTTTGGAGTTTGAAGTGCAACTCCGCCGCCCCCTCCGAAACAGCAGGCTCTTTATGCCCACATCTGGTACTACTTTTCCTTAAAACGGCCAGGCACTGATTGAGGGGCTGAAGAAGGCTAATGGATCAAATGCAATGATCGTTTGATTGTTTCACATGGCATTAGTTGAAATGAAGATGAAGTCACTGGAGGTGGTTTAAAAATACTGAAACTTGTACTTTATACTGCATTTATGAGAATCGTATATGCTTACAGTTTAAGGGAAAAGTCTGACAGCCAAATGGTTTTAAAAGCTTGTGGGGAGTTTCTTAAAGCTTGTTAAGGCCAGTTTCCTGTCATTAGATTTTCCAAATGTAAGAGGTTTGGCATCCATAACATTTAGCAGTTGTAAATCATTTGTAGGAACTGATCCAAGATTAGTAGCTATGATTGAAAATCAGACTACATTTTCTGTTCTACTGTTCTACTGTTCTACTAGGTGGGAATAATAAGTATCGAAGCATCACAGCCAACAGAGGGTGTAAGACGGAGCAGGGCGGAGAGGGGGATCTGTTTGTGTTTTGTAGATGTAAAAAAATGGCTGCATTCCTAGAGCAGCTTATCTGTCTTTGTTTAAATTATGTTGGAATAAATGTCTTCATACCATCTATGGCAGTAGAAATGATCTGTGACATTTGGAAAGCTCGCTGGCATGAAGTTAAGATCTATTACATTTTGGAAAACCACAGGTAATCACTCAAAGCTAGAACTAGAAAATAGCTTCAAGAGCATTTGGGAAACCGAAGGTAGAAAAATATTGAGTTTGTATATTTGCTTAACATACTTTCCCTTTATTTACAGAACATGCCCAGGGATGTACAGAGCAACGATTGCCTACTGAAGGGTGAGTAAAGATAAGGGTGAATGGTATTGTCATGGTATTGTACATTGAGTGAGATGTTAATATAACTTTGAGTAAACATTTGAACATTTTTCACCTGCAGGCTGCAATTTGTTGATTTGTTTTTCTTTTTTTCCCCTTTTTTTTTAGTTACTCTTCCACCAAAGCAAGGGCTCGACAAGTGTAAACATTCAGATAATGAACACACCCATTCAGCTGTAAGTGTAATCTTTACATGAGAACACAATTGGATGTATAGTAAAAATGTATTGCTTATTTAGAACCAAGAGAGGAACACATTTACTGCCAATCCTAAACAAGAGTTGCTGTTCACCACTGAAAGTGGCAATTCTAATGAAGAGGTGAATTACTCTGGCATGAATTTTTATCTGTATTATTTTGACTTCCTTATGCAATAAGATGTTCTTTGTGAAGGATATGTCCAACTTTTTGCATGGAGTGTGTAAAGTTATTGACGCCTCAGTTAAACCAGCTAAAGACAGCACCACAACATTGAAGATCAAGATTGTCCTAAGTTCTTCTGATGACCAACACAAAGGTCAGTTTAATTAAAGATGCATGGGATCAATTAAGTTAATGTTCAAATTATTTTATTTAGAGAAGAAGCAGTGTCCATCTGAGGAGGCAGGAAGACCAATGAGACGACTCTACTGTGTAGGTGAAAACATTGAGCGCAGAAACCACTACCTGGATCTTGCGGGCATTGAAAATGTTACCTCAAAGTTTGATGATGAAGGCAAGTTATCAAATTATTATAGTTTTTGTGAGCCCATGGATCTACAAAACATATTCATATATTATTTTTACAGACTCCACCAATCAGAAACGTTCTTCTCATCATCACCATCTTGTGGCAACAAGTGATACCAGCACGCAAAAAGAGTGTCACAATTTTTCTACACAAAACTCTCTGAGAACTAGACCAGTCTGTAAAGAGGAAAAGTCCAGCAGATTGCATGGGCCCCACCCTGCAGCTTTGTGTCGTCATCATTCTTCCAGCTTCAGGCACGTTACAAATGGACATGTTCATCGCTCCCACAGCAAAAGGCTGCGACCCCACACTTCACCTCGCAGACCAGTGTGCTGCCATCACCAGGGAGGTAAAGACTGTTACACTTTGACATCTCCCCAACCGCCATCACCTGCAGTGAGACATGACCACCATCACCTGCATGAACACCATCATCACCACCATCACCACTACCACGCTGCATGATGGGAATTCAAAATTACATCCAACATTGATAAAGGTAAAATGAGGTGAAGGAATGTTTTGTTTATGTTTTGTGTATTTGAAGTTATAGTTTTAGGAAGTCAAAAAGTAGTCTTACTAATTAATGTGAGTATTCCTGACTCTTATTTCCTGTCTGTTATGGCATTTGTCTATTTCTGGGTTTAAAAGATTTTTGCCTTGTCTATTCTGTTTAAGCGTTGTCCTTGCAGTGAAGTGGTGTTAATAGTGACAGATCTTCAACTGGAGCTGGGATGTTGTTCCTACTTAACTCTGGGCAAAAACTGCAAATAGACACTGAACCGGGCCAGGGACGTGAGACAGCTGCTTCTATAAATAGCCTCTTGCCTGTTACCTACCAAGGGGACCCATGCCTTATCACAACAAGTCTGGTCCTAAACAAGTTCAGAGCTTACAGAACGACAAAAACAAGGAAGACTGTGGTGTGCTGACAGCGGCTGACAAAAGCTCATTGGTACAACAGGAACAACCTGCAACCATGAAGTCGTTGCAATTCCTAGCTGCAGAGAGCTTCGTAAACAGTGGTCCGGCTGCTATGGAGAGCCTCACAAGTGTGTCTTTTAACCTCTATCCAGTTCTGTTTAAAGCATGCTATCTTCACGAGCAGGCCGAGATGCTGCATGCTCTTGTCCAGACCTGGCCACTGTCTGTACTCAACCTGCAAATACTGTTGGGAGAGACTGCTGACTGTCAGATAGACCTTACCGCCAGCACCTGCCGCCTGTGTCTGGAGGCTTTAATAACTGGTCTCAAGGTACCAAATACTATTATCGATTACGTGTTTATGCATGTTTATACAAATTCAGTCAACATTGTTTTCATTTCATTGCATGGTTATTTTTCCTTTTTTCTTAAGGATTACGTGCTGAGTCCTCCAAAAACATATGCGAAAATCCTTCATAGAGTGGACCTGACAGCTTTGAGGGATGTTGAACACCAGGTCTGTCACTGCAAGTCGACTCTGGGCCGATGGGCAAGAACGCTGCTCCTAACCCAGATGTGTTACGAGACGTTGGTGGCTATGCAAGACATCAACATATCCCACACTGTCTTTGAGACCTCACTTGATATCCATTTTAACGGCTTTGTCACAGGTCGCAACTATGAGCCAGTAGCCCAGGCTTTGCTCCTTCTTCGTTGCTGTCCACTAAAGCTTCATTTTGATGGTTTCAGGGCTGACTCTCTTGCTCTCAAACATCTATTTTATGTCCTTCGACTAGCAGAGCCCGAATGCATGACTAAACTTGAAGTGGTACACAATGTTCCCCTTGAGGCCGCTCACCTGGAGGTGCTACTCTCCAGAGTACAGTTTCCACAAATGCAGTCCTTGACCTTGCCGGCCGGAGCTTTTGACGTTAGGAGGAGCTTGGATGATGCAGAGCTATTAGACACAATCGGGAATCTAATGTCCAAGCTGAACAACCTGACTGAGCTGCACATGGGATTTTCTACTCTTACAGGACAACTGCGCAGGCTATTGTAGTAAGTAGTACAATACCAGTCACAAAGTCAGACGGTGGAATATATATATATATATATATATACAATTGGTATCTGATTGATGTGTTGAAAAAAAGTTTATATATATATATATATATATATATATATATAAACTTTTTTTCAACACATCAAATCAGATACCAATTTGGAAAACATTAAGTTGGTAAGCTTTCATTACAATTGTGCCATCATCTGGAATACAACTGTATTATAAGTAAACCTCACAATAATACGGCAAATGTGTCCTTGTTTGCACTATATAACTTTAAAATCAGTACCGGTAGTGATGGGATTCAAAGACTTCCATTACATACGTTACTTCAAAACCGTTATGGTATATATGAGAATCATCTACATCCCGAACAGCCACTCATAGCTCTTTAGTGGTTGATTGTCAACACTGTGTGGCATTTTGTGGTTACAGTTTCTGACACAAAGCCAACTTGAGGACAAACAGCTGCACCTAACCTTACAAACAGGTTGTTTCAAAAGGAAATATTGGACCACAAACAAACAATTTAGACATTCCGACTCAATTTAAGAATTAGTTGTGAGAACATACAGCCTGTTTAAAATGATTACTATTGCTTTAACATTGTCTCATCATTTTTCCAGCCCACTGAATACACCTTTGAAGTGCTTGGAATTGGCCAACTGCAGCTTGAGCCGTGTGGACATGACTTACTTATCCAACAGTCTCCACAGTGAGAGTTTAACCCATTTAGACATCAGTGGGCATGACATCTTTGTCCATTTCTCCACATCTTTCCACAAACTGCTCACCCACTGTTCAAACTCATTGGTCAGCTTAACAGTTGAAGAGTGCGGGATAGAAGATGAACATCTCGATGCATTTAGGAATGCTCTCGCAGGCTGTCAAAACCTGGAGGAGCTAAAGTTCATGGGGAACCCTCTAACCGCCACAGGCCTGAGACAGTTATTTTCTGTCCTTTCTGCAGGTTTTCCAAATTTAAGGTACATAGAGTTACCAGTCCCTCGTGACTGCTATCCCATTAATGTCACATACCCTCTTGAAGATGAAGTCTTAATACAGTACAACAACGAGCTGTTTCAGGTGGTTAGGAGCCAGTTGATCAGGATTCTTGAAGGTGCAGGTAAAGGTGATGTGGAGGTGTGCACGCCACTTTTAGGGGCATTTGATGCAGAGATTAATGAAACCAGCAATGAACTGGGAGTATCCATGTTAAAATCATTTAATACAGTCATTGGGGCATTTATTGGTACTGTAACAGACTTAAACAACAGAAGATCACAATCACAAAAAAATGAGTGAACTGCCCAGTGTACGGGCAGACAAAGAAAAGTAGCCCTTGAAAGGTGTCTAAATAATCGGTTTTGAGATGCAAGGTTAATGTTCAGTTTTATAAAACATTTGACAATATAAGATCTTTATTTGGTGATATAATTCCGTACGCTCTAGATGTTTTTTCTTGTCCTTAGTAGTAGCAGATTAGGAATATTGTAAAAGGGGGGTTTGTTTCACCCCAAACTATTGTTTACTAAGTGTTGTAATGTAAAATTTAATTATTACCTGGATTAAAGTGTGAATGTTTTGACACTGATCCGAGTCGCTCTATGTAGAATGAACTATGCTATAAAATCAATTTTGCTCCAATAAAACATTTAACCTTTTAGGTGTGAATAAAGTATTTATTTAATTTACATTTAATGGGCAGTTTCATAGATAATATTACACAAATACTACAGTGGATCATTGAATCAAGACAAGGGATAATGTTTGCAAAGACATCTATTTTTTCATCCATTCTTCCCTCTCCTTCCTTTCACGGATGACCTCTTCCAAGTATGGCCTCAGATAGCTCAAATCCTGAGGAGGAAACAAAGATGACATTTTAGTAATGCAGGCTTTACAAACTACAGGGCGTTAATGCAGACAATTAACTGGCACTGGCTATGTTTACATGTACACGCAAATCTAAATCTACTTCTGGAGCTGCCAATATGGCCGGTTAGCGGCTAATATAATTTCTTACAAGAGTTTCTAGGAAAGTACAAAAAAATAATGTATCAAAGACTAAATGTAAAAAAAATCAAAGTGTAATTAACAAAAAAAAATCAGTTTCAAATACCCGTTCCATCCACAGGCTTAATAGACTGGAAACAGATATTGGAGAGATGTTCTGCATTAGACAATTAGACTGCATTAACAATAAAGTCAACGAAATGACCTAGAGAATTCTACATAATATTTACGCTGATTACAACTGCTGTTGCTTGGAAACCATCCCTCATATCTCTTCTACCAATGCAATTATAGTCATAACTTCTGGTCTGAAATTGAACTATTAATTCAGAATAAAACTGGACACATGACCCCACGTGTCCTGATGATTAATGGGTTCACCCTTGTCGAACAAGAATTTCTTGTCACCTACTGGGACATTACCAAGACCCTATGAACATTGTTTATTCTGTTTTTATTCTGGTTTTTCCACTGTAGCCCCTCGAGGCAACTACTGTTGTGATTTTGGGTGTTACAAAAATAAACTGAATTGAATTGACAAAGTTTATCTACTAGCCTCCAGGAGAGATCCTTTTTTCTATCAAACAACCATATTACCAATCTATTGGTAACATGATTTCATTATTGCTACAATAATATTCATATTTAAATGGAGAAACACTAACCAGAATAACTTCTATCAGGGTCTAAAACATGGACAATAAAACACCTAGACAATTTTTAAAAAGCCATAAATCCTAACCTGTCATTGTACCATTTACCAATGTCTTGTGTTTGTGTTATGACTAATCAGAGGGAACACAATCAGAACTAATTCAGACGATATTGTCGTTTACATATCATTTCAATTATCTTTTAACTCCAACAATCTGAAGCGCATGTAACTGCAACCACTGCTCTAAAAATCCATGCATGAATTGATGTTTGGATTGTAAAATTTCAGACGTTCAGGCAAGCACGCACATAATCGGATATAACTACTGTTTCATCATTTCATTACAGTTATGAGTTCATCTTGAAATGTACATGTATCCATTGAGCGTAAAAACATACCTCTTCGAATTTCGTCCACTGGTTCTTGGGGAGGATCTGCATCTTCATGGACAGGTCCAGGGCTCTCTTGATCCTGAACATACGGTCGTTGTACACGTTTTCAGGGAGTCTCCGAACAGCCTCTTTCACATCCGCGTCTTCGTGCAGAGTGTCTTCGCGCATTAACCCTAATAAAAGTCAACAATGAGTGCCACTGAGCTCTTGTGTAGACATGTAAATGTTCTGTGATAAAGCCCAACATACCAAGTTTGTTGAAGCCCGACATGTTATAGTACCATTTTTGCACCCCCATCAGGAGTCTGCCCGATGCCACTATCAACACAGTGTAACAGATTTTAATATCCGAGCTGAACAATTAAACCAGGATCATATCAACCTTCAACGTGGAAACAACACAAAACTTGTTTATCTTTTTTCCCTGAGGCCAATGTGAATGTGGTAGCTCTGTTAGCATCAGCTAGCATCAGACAGCACAGGGACACCAAAGGACATTCCCAGGTTAAATGTACAAAATCACGTATTCAAACACACAAGTTACTTATATTACATTATATCATTCCTTATCAATATAATGAAGATAATTCAGAGCCAGGTGAGGATTTACAACACCTCTATAACTGCAAAATTCATAAAGGACGAGTTTACCTTACCTGGTGCCCGAGACGCCATGTTGAATTGTGAAAGCTGCTGCTGCAGTGGATTCTGGGTAAGAATTCTTCAGGTCATGGACGAGGAATTGCGCAATGCAAAAAAAATGGTCAAAAATAATCTTAATTAACTCACTCTGTTAAACAACTATCCAGTAAATCAGTCAATGTACAAACTATCTAACAGAAACTCATGTAACATAAATACATATTACTCAAGTTTATTAATTACTACTAATGTAATTTGGTTAATGTTCTCCCCGTGTCTGCGTAGTTTCCCCCTACCACTGAAAACGTGTATGAATGAGTGTGTCGTGACTGTGAATGTGGGATAACGGATGAAAATTAGCCAACGGCTAATCCGGCGTGTTTACATCATGTGTTTCATGTAGGTTCATTAACATTAATTTAATTAATTTTGCCTGAAGTTCTTATGTACATGCAGTAAATACACCTTTGTAATTATGTATACTCACTAACAATAATAACTCAATTGAGATTATGTCCTTTTACAGTCAAAGAAAAAGTACTTTTTTAATCCAAACACTTGATATGCAACACAAGAACAAGTGTAGAGTATGAAAACACATATGCACACACAATCCCATTGTGACAAACCAGGTATATTTCAGTCAATTTAATATTTCTGACTCTTTAGTTGATTAATATCGTTATATCATAAAGTTTTTTGAAACAAATAGAAATCTTCTAATTTGGCTAATGCCAAATCAGAACAAAAGCTCACATCTGGTAAAGAAATCAGGTTGTCAAGGGCAATGTAGTTTGGCTGCGTAGGATCATATTGAGCTTTCCCCAGATATTCAAGGAACAGATGTCGCTCTTTGACACGCAAATATTTTGTATTCAGAACCTATGAGAAATAAAATGTATTATTACAAAAAAATACATTTATGTATCCATCTAGCGCTCTAAATATAAATATATATCTATAGGTATATATATATATATATATATATATATAAAAAAAAGCACCTTTACCTGTGGAAACTTGACAATCAAGTGATGGGGCACCTTCATAGTATTGTGGAGTAAATCAAATATTTGGATTAGCTTCTTCTTATTGGCAGCAAGCACTTTTGGAACTGCCAGGACGATGTGCTGAATCTCATTCTTCTTAAAACCAAGTTCTATTTCACATACCTCATATGTACATAACACAACAGACAAATATGTTAACAAGACTAATTTCCACAATAAAGTTAAGTTTATATTTGTGGCAAAAAAAATAAATACCTTCAGATTTTCCTTCACAGGCTCCAAACTACTACACAATAATCGTGGTAGACGAGAAACTATATTTCTTGTCTGAAAAAGATTTTCATATGCTTACATGTGCTTAAAATACTGTTTAAAGACTGTATAAAATATTAAATGTTTGTATGATTACATTGGCAACACTTAGGTTGAGCTGCTGCTGATAGAAGCCCATCCGGTTGTCTAGCCTCTTCACACTGAAGTTGAGCAAATATGGTGCCCTTGACACCATTGATGCCACGGCCTCTGAGCTGAACTTCTTAGACTTGAGGTAGTTCACCCTTCAACCACAATAATTCAAATATCAGTATTTTGATTTCGACTTTACATAATTGTAGTTCAAATCAGCGAGTCTTGCCTTGTTTTCAAGTTTTCTAAACTCTGTGTGAGAATAAATGGATTGTTCGAGATGATATAGCCAAGACGAGAGTCCTCAACCCCAATGTCTTTGAGAAATAGCAGCTTTGGCGCAACATCAGTCTCAAAATCAAGTCTCAAAAGCATAGAACCAACATTGGGCCTTTGTTCGAGCTTCCAAATATTGGCACCTAAAACAAAAAATGAATTGAAATCAAAAACATATTAAGGCAGCATCTACGACATTCAAGGATGTTTTACATGTTCATGAAGATAATTCTCAGAATATCTACATTTAATTACCTAGCTGCACAAGTTTACTCAGAGTCTCGGATTTATCAACATAGTCTTTGAGTGAATTGGATGATGGAGGCAAAACTGTGGGAACAAATATTGTGACCGCTTCCTTGTCATCAATCTCCTCCAACGCAGAGACCTCAATGTTAGCATCTAGATCTAAAAATGAAATTTTTTAAAAAAAACCTCAGCCTTAATTAAATAAGTACAAGCAATTATTTTTAAGAGCAAACAAAGCAAATTGTACCAATTGACTCTTTTTCTGCACCTCGTAGTACAGAACTTTTACTAGATGCAAAATCGGTTGGCGCTGACAATACTTCAAGATGTTTAGCTGAGATGTAATGACACATCTGTATCATTCTTGTTCCGTTTTGGTTTCCACTGGAGAATGATGGCACGCTGCTTTGTATCAGATGCGACAAATGTGTGGAAATCCTGGTGCCAATCCTAGTGCCAAGAAGATTTCTGCATCTCAGACACAACAGCAAACACACAGGAGCCATCTGGATTCTGAAAGTATATGCATTAAGTAAATGTAGATATACAAGAAAAACAAAGCAAAGTCCAAATAACTTAGTTAACCATTTTGGAATCAAATGAGACGTTGTACAGGCCAAAATGACAATAAGTCACATGTCACTGACTTAGTCCTAGACGACTCAATTCTACACTGACGGTTTAGTATTGAAAATGTTACGAGTTGGTAGTCGCAAGCAAACTTGCTCTATCTTCTCTTCAGAGTCTCCTTTAAAAAACACAAGCTGAAACAAAAAGTCCAAATAGTAAAACTCCAAACCCTCTTCGTTCTTGTCTTTGATGAAGAAGATGCGGCAATGTCGATGATACGTTTCATCAAAAATACGTTTCATGTGACAATATAATAGATCCATGTGCCAACCCCGGAAGAAGATGAAATACGTGTTTACTGCACTAGCTCCACCTAGTGGTCCTAATTAGAGGGGCATCTGTTGTAGGTTGATTTTTATTTACTCTACATTTAAGAACCTATAATGCTTGACCATATAAACGTATGGTATTTTAAAAATGGTATCATAATATTAAATGGATTAGGATTAGTCAGTTTACCACAATATCCCAGAAAGAAGATTCAACATTGATATTGTGTTAGGTGTTTTGGGTTGAATCAACATTGATGACCAAATGTTGGATTTTCATTGAAAGTGCTCGCTATGAACATCTAAAAGATGTTGATTTTTAATCTATTTTATTGTGAATCAATCAACGTATAATCAACATCAAAACAAGATTGAATATTAAATTATATTCAACTTGTTTAATTTACATTTAATCAACATTGAATCTATCTAGTTAAAAATTCAATTGCATACATTCAGTATAAAATAAAAAATCCATTGATGCCAAGTTGTGTTTTCAATGGATGAATTTACATCTATAAAAATGTTTTGATTTAAAGGTTTTTCTTCAATTATTATTATAATAAAGCAGTATTTTTGCTGTTCCTATGTTTTTCCGGGGATCTGTTGTAGCCACTGACCCGAGTGCTCCGGTGACCACGGGCACCACTTTTGCCTTCACCTTCCACATCTTCTCTAGCTCTGAGCCCTTGGCATTTCTCCAGTTTCTCATGTTCCTTTTTCCTGATGTTGCCATGTTGCCTTTTTTATTGCCACATCAACCACAATGGCTTTCCTCTGCTGTTTCTCCACCACCACAATGTCTGGTTGGTTTGCCATTACCATTTTGTCAGTCTGTGTCTGAAGTTCCACAGAATCTTGACTCGGCATTCTCTACCACCTTTGAGGGTGTTTCCCATTTTGACCTTGGGGTTTCCAGTCCAGTTCCAGTCACAGATGTTCCTGTGCACCAAGCCAGCCACTTGGTTATGGGGCTGCATGTATGCTTTCCCTGCCAGCATCTTACACCCTGCAGTTGTATGCTGGATTGTCTCAGGGTCCCCTTTGCACAACCTACACCTTGGGTCTTGTCTGGTGTGGTAGATCTGGGCCTCTATTGCTCTAGTGCTCAGGGCCTGTTCCTGTGCAGCCATGATGAGTGCCTCTGTGCTGTTCTTCAGTCCGGCCCGCTATATATATATATATATATATTATATATATATATATATATATATATAATATAAATATATATATATTATATATATATAATATATATATATATATATATATATATATATCTTATCATCATCATCATCATCATCATCATCATATCATTTTTTGCTGCATCTTGATTGTGAATAAAAAGATTTTATGTGTGTTTGTAAATTTTTGGGTGGGGACTCAATGTGTTTCTTTATAAACAGTAAAAAAAAAAAAAATATTTTCATGAGGACTTTTGTTCTAATAACTTTGCGGTACAATACTACATTTCCCACAATGCCTCAGAGCTCGGCCGCGGTGCTGGATGACAGCTATCCGGCGCCGAACACCGCCGCACAGCAGACTACAAGGGCCATCATGGCAGCCACGGGTGGAGGGAAAATTAGGAGCAGGAGATCCCACATCGCTTCTAAACCCTATGCCAAGAATAAACAGGTAAACTACAACAAAATAATCAAGAATGAACTCTGTAGCGGCCAAGCTCCATAAATTGGGGCTTGACATTTGTTTTGTTCATGTTATTGTTTTCATGAAGGCATTTATGGCCTGCTCGTGGCCTCCACGCGCTTTTAGCTTGCCCGGGAATGATGACCAAAAGCAAGTTGACTTATGAGCAACAAAAATCAAGCGGGCTTGTCATGTCTGGATCGCGGTAATTAAGCAGGGTTTGTTGTAGATTTGCGATAGGTGTTGTCTGAGAAGCACGATAATGTAGCCCTGTTTTGTGCGAAGTTTAAGGAAGGCAAGGAAGTGCATTTGTAACAGTTAGCGCATGTTGCTAAAGCTAAGTATCGCGCTAACGGCGAGCGGTGCATTGTTGTCTTAAGATCCTAACTTTCACAGCTTTATTTTGAGAGATGTCATTATTAGTTGGCTGCATAATCAAATTCCAAATAATACGAGGCACGAGTTCTGTATGGAATTAAGATGAAGTCGGCTATTGTCTGCTTCATACTGACTCTGTTACCTGCCTCATTGCTAACGTTAGCTAAATCTCAGCTGGATTGCGCAGGAATCATTGGCTCCAGCCCACATGGCTCTGTGTGCGTCAGGTGTCCGCTCACATTTGCACCACGTTAACATGAAACCACAACTTTAAATACTGCGAATCTTCAGCCTGTCAATTTTATATTTGGTAAAGCACCGACAAAGACGTATATGCTAGATTGTGTTATTTATTCATAATCAGTCCATGTACAGTGAACTGACCATAGACATCACCTCTGTGTTAATGGCTAGTACGTTTCTGATTTACAGGTTATTATGCTTGGTGTAGAAGTGTCTGAATAATTTCAGTAAACCTCATCTGCCCTACAATATGTTGCTACAGTTCATACTGGTCACGTATCTTACTGAAATGCATTTACCTGTTACCTTTTAACTAATTGTTCCGAAGAAAATTCAAATTTACGTTTTGTGTTACCTTGGTGACAAAGAAAACCAGGGCAGTTTAGAGAATAGCTGGCACACACATTGAGTTTTTCATTATTCGTGTTTCTCAAGAGTGTAAACAACTGTTGCAGTTGTGGTCACTTCATATACAGTAGCCATGTTTACTCAGGTTAAGGCTAAAAAATGTTCTTGTTTGTTCTATAGTTTGCAGATAAGCAAATGTGAGGGGCCCTGTGTTGTCTATCCCTAATTTCAGGATCTTGTCACCCATATGATGAACACAGATGGCTGCAGTAAAACCTGCTGGAATTTAAAACTACTTTAAACCCATGGGTCAAGTAACAAAGCCCAAATTATAAGGTCAATATTTTAACATACACAAATATGTATATGTGGTCAACCGTAATGTTCTATACCTGTAGTTTCTCGTGTTTTGCTTATTTGGTTGCTGCAATAGGTTAAGGAACATTCACGAGAGATGTTAAATTGCTGCATTGTAGATTAGATCTAAGATCTATCTGTCGTCTCATTCAAACACATGCACACAAAACACCCCTGTACAAACAGGGGAGGCCAGGCGGGTCAAGTGTTATTGCCCACGGATACAGTCGCAATAAGTATGTACTGTTCGGAGTTGGAATCAAACCATATTAGGGTTAGCAGGAAAAAAACTACCTTTGCACCATAGAGTTGGGTGATATGAAAAAGCCTTACCTTAAATACCACCCGTATTTAAAATATATCGCCTGTAGAATGGGCAGAGTTCATATTCAACACTGCAGCAAATAACTAAATAAAATGTATATTTTCAGCCATTTAGTAGATATTAAACCTCAATTGTGTTGGTAAAATAGACTACCTTTTAATTTGAATACAAGGAACAAGGACAGAAGAGGAGTTGCTTGAACATGGCAGATCCAGGCCAGTGAACCAACTTCGTGACCTAACCAAATACACAGAAGTGCAATGTTTTCATTCTCCTGAACACTTTGTATATCCATATGCCTGGACACGTATTGTACGTCAGCAGCGACTCATTGATGAAACACTGCAGTTGATTTAAATCTACACATTTTAAGCAAATTTGATTTTAATTAGATTAGGGCTGCAACGATTACTTGAGTGAATTGAATTTGATTACAAAAAAAGCTTAGGTTATTATTCCATTGCCTCAATGATTTGTTAAATTTACATATTTAATTAAAAACATGTGAATCTGTGGTGCGTGGAGCGCATGGAACGACTTGTGGCGCTTTTATTTCACGCGTATCTTGTTCTGCTCGGACAAAAGCGCAACAGAGAAAGAGTGGCGTGTTCCAAACTCACGAGTGTGACCGGGAAGTGTTTTGTAGTGTGAAAGAGCATGGTGTCCTGAGCTGCTACTCTAATCACCGCAACTAGCTCCGCGCGCCGCCCACCCTAGCCCCCACATCCTTGCGCCGCCACCGTAGACCCCCGTGCTCCCCCACACAGCAACTCTCTTTCCCAGTCACACTCGTACTTTTAAACAACTTATACACATGGAAACAGCACAGAGAAACAGCAGTCATGTACTAATAATCTGTTGTGAAACAGAAAGTCCGCGGCGACAACACGGAGGCCAAAGGGAACGGCGCATGGAGCCAACGCCGCAAAACGACAAAATGCAGAGCCACCGCTCAAAACACCAGGATCACTGGTCCCACCCAACATAACCTTTTACAAACGAATGTCTTTTTTTAAGTGACGTGACATAAACGCAAATTCATTCATAGCTACTGTAACTGTTTACAAACAGTCTACACATACATACATACATACATACATACATACATACATACATACATACATACATACATACAGTTTGGACTGGTGAAGTGAAATGTTGCTGTTTTGGGGACATATGTGAAATTTAAAATAAAATGTGTGTTTTAAGCAGAAACTCCATTTATTTGTTTATTACTATGAACTATAACGTTTATTTAAAAAATGATTTAATATGCTTTTAAAAGGTTTACGGAATGTACCCAAAAAATTAATTAATTGATAGATTACTCGATTACTAAAATAATCGATAGCTGCAGCACTAAATCGGATGAACAGACAATAATGCATGTGTGCAATGTGTAGTTGTGGTATAATTAGGGGACGGTATGATGAAATTAAAAAGTGGATTTGGCCCAACTACTGAGTCACAGCTTACAAGTATACTGAGGCCTGCTGCTGGTGCATCACACAACTGTTGTTGGCACAGCAGCTGTAGAAAAAACATCTGTGCTCAAACAGCAGTCAGATCTAGCGCCATAAGATTTTCCATGCGCGGAGCACCAGAGATTCTCGTGTTTTTAATTAAATATGTATTCGAAGCTTTTTTGTTATCGAATTATTTGATTTACTCAAGTAATTGTTGCAGCCCTAATACACATCCAAAAACAATAGTTTGAAAGGAATTCTGTCATTAAGGTAATAGATTTATACAATTATTTCAATTCTCAAAAATGTATTGAATCTCTTGGATCTAATTGGATCTTAATTAATGCATTCACTCATGGCTTTCAGGGAAAGGATTGATTCCAGATTTTAAGGAATTGGTATAGCAACAGCATGCCGTTGTTATAGCAATACTGTAATTCAAATCAAAACATTTTGAATATAATTTATGATAATTTTAATTTAATTGCCTAGTCATTAGCTTGACTATAATTTCATTATTTGAAACGCCAGAAATGGATAAAATTGTATTTTTATGTAGTCAGTTGTCAGTCATTTAAATGAGTAGTTAAGAAAATTTCATATGGTTTATTTTTAGGGGATTGTTTTTAGGGGATTTGTGATTTTAATGCATTTTTTCCTGTTGTGTGAAGCACTTTGAATTGCCTTGTGTACGAATTGTGCTCTACAAATAAACTTGCCTTGCCTAGGGGTGGCACAATGCATCACGATGCCAAAATGTCACAACACGTACACGTGTCTTGAAGCGAAGTTGATAAATTTGTGCTAAAAACATTAATGGCGCCACATCCTGACAGTCCGGTGAGCTCACCCTATTTCCACTCTATTGTTACCCATTCAAATGCAAGCATCATATTCCTATCTCCTCTCATATGTACTAATCTGCACGTGACCTGCTCGACAGCGCTTTGACAATGTGCAGTGTCTGAAACTATTCTCTGTGCTTCAAACTTCCTGCTCTGTGTTTTAGAAGAGAGCACTGAGCAAGAGACACAGACACCGGGGGCGACGCACGTGCATGAACAAACAAATAAATAAACAAACGGGGGTCAAGCGTTTCAACAAGTCCATTTTGCAAAAAAAAAAAATCACCAAACTGCTCTTAAGACACTTCTTTATGCAGCAAAGATGTTGCCTAAATGTAATTTAAAAATATGTAAATATATTGAGCCCTATATGATATAAAAACAAATGCCACAAACTCAATTATAAGGACACACTTGCACATTTGACTTATTATTCACAATAACAATAATAAAGTAAATTATTTTGTGTTTATTTTTTTTTTCATACATTTTAAATCATTTTATTAATCATGACAGAATCGAAACATACTGTAGGTCGTGAATCAAACAGAATTGTAAGATTCCTGAATTGTTACACCCCAACTTATTTTTGATAAATGCATGTAAAATCTCGTTCCTGCCATTGTCGGCAAACACAAAAAGTATTTAGCTGAAAACTCCCATTCTCTGCACTGATCTGTTTGCTCATGTTTATTGGCAGTTAAATGTTGTGTTTTCAAGCTCTTATTTACAATTTTAAAAGATATTTATTGCATATTAGATGGTTTGTCCATGTACGTGTTGCCGTTGTAAGTGAACAATTGATGTGTTTTCACAGAAGCATCTGGGCAGGTGAAGAGTAAACTTTTACGCAAATTCAGCAGACTCAAATTGAGTAATCACTACTAACCTTTTGCTTCTCCTACTTTATAACCACTTTATTGTTAGACCTAGGGCGGTTGACCTTTATAGTCTATTCATTGGTGGTGTTTGAGTCAATAAATTTTTTTATTAGCCGACTGATTATTTTATTTTGATTAGAAATGTTATAATTATATATTTGGGACAACAGCAGAGTGAGCTAGCTGAAGATTTGGGAGTGAATTTTATGAGCGAGAGTCATCTACCTTTCTACTTAGAAAATCTATTGTACTTTTCTGTAGTTCCCTTGGCATGAACACCTGTGCAGATGTGGTCTTGTAAATGAATCAGATCATAGAGATAATTAGTTTTTAATTAAGGAAAATAGTGTAGGCCTATTCAGACATGTTTATACCACAGTAATGAAGTGTTTAGACTTCATTATAATTTTTGTGGGAGGGGCCGTCAAAGCCAATGTCTGCATGTTGCTTCCCGGGTGAGGGGAGCTTTTTTTGGGGGGGGGGGATGATAATCAAGTCAAAGTTCATGTGACAACAATAAATCACGCATACGCAACTGTTTTACGCACTGTTTAATACTTGAGTTGTATATAACATAAATCAGGGTCTGCTACGTACATACGCGGGGCCGCCTCCCTACATGATAAATCCAATGGCCGTCATCCGATTTGACATGGTGGGGGGGTGGGGGGGGGGGGGATAAACCATCCCTAAAATCAACTTCATCCCATATTTTAAGGTAGCGCCATTGAGAAGAAAACTTTGTGAAGAATAACCGAAATCCAGACTTGGAAGTTTCAGTGCAAATGAGTCTTTATTGCGAGATGACAAACGACCCGGGACAATTTTCTGCAGGAAAAAAGCCACCGCATACAGATGTAACACACCATTTATTGTGTTTTCATTCATGAATATTAACCTAACATCCCCCTCAGTAAACAACTTGACTATAGCTCCTTACATTTGGCACGAGTAAATTGTACCAACCTACATCTTCATTATTATTCCGGATCTCCCCCCAGCTAAGATCCACCTCTTAGTGATCTCATCTCCGCAGCTGCATAAACCCTAACTCTCTTCCTACAGTTGTTTTCGTGACCACTAGTTCACCCTATTCCACTTACTCTTATTCCAACTCACCTCTAGGCTTCATAAAAATACATTAAGTAGATAAATGGATACATTATACATTTTTACCATTGACACACACCGGCAACAATTACCTGGGACGTAACATGCATATACTTCATCGGACACAAAACTCTCAAAACAGATTTCGCCTCGCTGAGCGTGTCAGACCGCTGGGCGCTCCTCGCTGTGCGAGTTGCCCGATTTGCGTCGGACAGAACGCAAAACGCGGAAGTAAGATGTTAGTTTCCCCCCCCCTCTCCCCCCCCCCGGGTAAACAATGTTGTTTTGTTGCAACAACTTGTAAAAGGACTCCAAAAGAGATCGAAATTATGATGGAACACTACAAGCTCCCGTGAGTAGACACAACCAAAACAGTTCCACCGTCGAGTACAGTAATAAAGCGTCGCATTTTGATGATGTAGCATGGCGCTTAGAATTATGTCATCAAACGTAAACTGGTACTGATTGGTCGGAACTACAACCGAACACTTCCTGGTTACGCCCACAATACTTCTTTTGAGAGCAATTTCAAAAATACGATTGGAAAACTTTTGAAAAGCATTTGGGGCATGAATCTAGAAGTATTTCCCCTTCTTTTCATCACGAGTAGTTTCTTCGTTTGGATTCAGTTTTTCTTTTACAAGTTGTTGAAGTTGAGAGTATCATCATGCAACAAAACTCGACCAAAATGGTGAGGTGAACATCCGTTTGTTTAATCTGTTGTTCTCATTTTATCTTATGTATATGTATAATATACAAGGTTTAAAAAATAACAAAGACCTTGTCATTTTTGCTTTTTGGAATTTTTTTTAATGATGCTCTAATTAACGACGATGGCAATTGTACACTTTAGTCGGGAGTGACCCATATGTATATGTATGTAATATATTAGGGATGTCAAGATTTAAATTTTAGAGTCACGATTATCATGAGGAGAAATATCATGATATATATCATTTATGATTATTTACGATTATCAGCAAAAAGAAAGGAAACATTTATATTGTATAGTATGTAAAATTTGGTTTTATAACAATTAACTTCCCTATCTTTTTAATACAGCATATTCATTTAAAAAAGGAAATATTATAGCCACAAATGGACTACATAATATAAATGTATGCTTGTTGGCCTCTCATTATAGCTCTTTTATGCATTATATCATTTATAAGTGAGATGAGCTCCATGGTAACGCTCGGGGGAGGGGCTTGAAACTTTGAGAAAGTCACTTTCCTCTGGCTCACGCCAACAACAAACAGATTTGTGAAGAATAAAAAAGTGTTTACAGGTACGATCACGCTCTGGAACTACCAGTCTCCTCTGTCTCTCTCGCCCTCCCTCGAGTTCATGTGTTCCGTGGCTTCACTTTCTGCTCGCTCTGAGCAGCCACTTTGCGGTGCGGCCCCTCGCTCCGCTCCGTGTAAACTCACGAAACAGCGGCATAAAAAAATACCTACTCACTGACTGTAGCTCCTGCTTTTCACTCGCACTAGTGTGGAACCCCGTGTGTAACAGACCCGGTCGTTCAGCGTGCCACAGTCACATGTACGATGATGCCAAAAATTTGTGTGACTGACACAAAATACTCAATTAAAACGAAAGTGAATGATCAATGCCATTATTTGAGTAATTAATTAAAAGGGTGAATAAAAATGTGTTTTTCTTGTAGCAACAGACGGGCTTGATTAGCCGAGTCACAGACACAGTGAAGAGCATCGTCCCGTCATGGTTGCAAAGATATTTTAACAATGAAGAAAGTTCATCAGGAGCTGCTGTACAAGGAACTGATCACAACTGTCAGACTCTTCCTCCAAACGGCAGTGAAGAGGGCCCGCCCCCTCTGGACGGACGAGACTCTCCTGTGCCCAGCACCAGTAATGCAGGTCAGTGCACTGTGGGGTTATTGCCGTCATCAGCTCCACCAAAGAACAAGTTGGGGGTCAATGTGGCTTTCTCCTTCAGAGCCTTCGACGAGCCGTGCCTCACTGAACTTTCAGGAGTATGTGCTGCCCCGGCCTCCTCTGAGTCGTTCTCATCTACACTTGGACGCCTTGTCTCCAGCCCACGGAACGTCCTCTGGCCTCTTCTCCCAGCCTTCCACCTCCTCAGCCCCTGGACCCTTTTCCACAGGTTTCTCCTCGGTCAAAGAAATCAAGGAAAACCTCTCGCAGCATGAGGACGATAATATTTCCACAACAAGTGGATTCTCGTCACGGGCATCAGACAAAGGTATTAAACTAGCTCTGAAACAAGTTAATTCATTGCAACTAATCAATTATTGAGATAATTGTCAAACAATTTAATAATAAGATAATTGTTATCTGGAATTACAGCCTCCAAATCATGCCATGTGCTGGAAAAAGAGGTTTCATGGATCAGAGAAAGCTGTAATTACATCAAAATTACACGGGAAACATGTACATTAAGTGTGGCAGAAAAAAATATTTTGACTGTAAATGTACTCCACCTGAATGTACTCAAGCAACACTCACTTTATCTCCATCTGGGTCACGTCTCATATTTACACCCTCTTTGTAATCCATACGACCAATCGATTATTTGTTAGTTGCAGCCTTTTATAAAACCACTGCTGATGAAAAACTTATTTTTCTTATCAAGCAGCATTATGTATTTGCAAGAATAGGTTACTCGCTTTCTTTCTTGCATGCAACCAACACAAATTGTGTTTTGTAATGTTTTACAGATGTCCCAAACTCTAAAACTGCATCAATTCCTCAGCTGTGGTCTCCAGAGACGGACAGAACAAACTCTGGCCCTCATTCATCTCAGGCCAGTTTGAAAAAGCCTTCGTTTAACCTGTCAGTTTTTGGCAACCTGTCTAATGTGAGTTATACATTAACATATATAACAAAGTTATGGTGCCTTTTTAAAAATATCTGTTAAACCCAGTATGTAAATAACAAACCAATTATTTGTTTCTCTGTGTAGTCTACATTAAACAGCACAATCCTAAATTCAAGTCAGCTTGGAGATTCTCCATTCTATCCTGGCAAAACGATGTATGGGGGCGCATCTGCGGTCAAAAGCTCTCGGACCCGTCCTGGAACCCCTTACCAGGTCAGAGTCGTAATTTCACTCTATATTAAAACAAATCCATAAAAATGACATGTTTTGTTTGCGTAGGCCCCAGTGAGAAGACAGATAAAGGCCAAGCCGGCTGGTGCTCAGCCTTGTGGAGTGACAAGTGCGACCGCACGGCGGATACTGCAGTCTCTGGAGCGCATGTCCAGTCCTTTAGCTGTAATGCTACATATTTTTTACACAGTTTGCCATCAAGTCACTTCAAACCTATAATTTTATTTTCTCTTCTCATTATCCCAGGATGCAAGGAGAATTCCATCAATGACTGCCTCATTGTCAGCAGTAAGTACTGAAATCAAGTTCCGTATGATATGCTATCATAATTTATATATAAAATTGATGAATAACTACCACTTATTTTAACTTACTTTTTATAGTCACTAGATGGCACAAATGTAGAAATATCTCCGTTTCAAGCAAAAAGGAAACGGGTAAGTACTAAATGCTATCTTCATGCATCTTTTTAAACATATGGCAGCATTTGCATGCTCTGAGTTCACCGTAGCATTTTTTTCTGATGTGAACAGTAGCTTCATTGTAGTGACTCTGCAGCATTTGTTGTGATACGTCTTCCTGTCTGCCGCCTGTTGGCCTCGGTTACAGTTGACTGGATTCCCCACACGTTATACAGCTGTTAACCCCTGTCTTCAGAATCAGAATAGTTTTATTGCCAATGTCAATGAACACAATTCACTAACATAGGCTCCTTAGAGCTCCTTAGAGTTTTGATACTGATGTTATTATTGTACCTCTCCAGATGGAAAATGTCCCTCCGGTGCAGAAGCTGATTGTGCCGTCAGCAGCACCAATGTCAACAAACCGCTCTGTGTCCTTCAGGCCCACTCTGAACCCTGGGGTAGGGAACCGGACCCTGGACAGAACTAGAGACACAGTTAGTACTACCTTTTAGATTGTCAGAATGTATTTTATGAAGATTCTGTGCAAAAGAAAGAAGGTAGATGTGTGATATATTTTTCTTATCTGTTTCCACAGCCAACAAGACAATCACCACAACAACCGGAAATGACACCGTCCTCAAGGTAATATATTACATTTATTTAATTTGATTGTTTGATTATAGTCAAACCTCACAATTGTCATTTTTCCTCCCAAGCACATTTAGCTCAGGTGTTGAAGGCTACCCTTTGTCCAGCACACCTGCAGCCAGTGCAGCAGGCGGCTCTGGAGGGGGGAAAATGAAGAGGGAGAGGAGCAGCGCACGGCCCTCCTCCAAACGTCAAGACGATGAGGTGAGATTTATAATGACTCATGACTTATGCAGACATATGTACTCATAACACCCTTCCCACCTGTTCCTTTTCGACATAGCATTGTAACAGAAAACTCCATGCTTCTTGTAATTCTGTAAAGAAGCAGTTTTGTCGTTGATTTATAGGTTTGCACTTTTTTTTTTACTTATTGTTCAGCGTTTTGGTTGTTTTTAAATGTGCTTTATTTACATTTATACAGATTTGATATGAATAACATAATAAGATGCTTCGGCTTTCTTGACTCAATCTCACAGAGCCGTGATCAACAGAAACACCTTTAAGGCTGCCCGTTTCAAGATTATGCTTTTGTCCGCTACATGCAGTGAGGGAAAAGTATTTGAACACCCTGCGATTTTGATAAATCTCCCACTGAGAAATGACAAAGGGGTCTGAAATGTTCATTGTAGGTGCATTTCCACTGCGAGAAACAGAATCTAAGAATCCAGAAATCACGTATGATTTTTAAATAATTTATTTGTATGTTATTCCTGCAAATATGTATTTGAACACCTGAGAAAATCAATGTTAATATTTGGTACAGAAACCTTTGTTTACAATTAGAGGTCAAACTTTTCCTTTAGTTCTTGACCAGCTTTGGCATTTTGGCCCACTCCTCCACACAGATCTTCTCTAGATCTCTCAGGTTTCAGGGCTGTTTCTGAACAACACAGAGTTTCAGCTTCCGCCCAATATTTTCTTTTGGATTTAGGCGGAGACAGGCTAGGCCACTCCAGAACCTTGATATGCTTCTTACAAAACCCCTCCTTGGTTATCCTGGCTGTGTGCTTCGGGTCATTGTCATGTTAGAAGACCCAGCCACAGCCCATCCTTTTGTTTTTTCATTTCGGTCAAAATGGCTATGCAATGCTGCCAAATCTGCTGAAGGTCACCGTTCAAGGGAATAAACAACACAAGTATGTCCAGGCAGTGGGCGTGTATTGGAAAATCTAGAGAGCAGTGAAACATGTTCAAAGCAATGGTGTCTTGTCCCCAAGAGAATAAAGAGTAGTCAAACATGCATGAATCACTCTAAATACAAATTCGAGTGGTTTCTTAATATGGTTAAAAACTCGTAAAAGTAAATTTTGCACAGTTCTCCTTCAAAAGCGATGATATTCTTAGTGTGTTGGACTTAACATGATTTGTTTTATCTTTTTGTCCCATTAGATTGCTGAAGCACCAGACCTGCCAGCTATTTCACTTCCCATAAGCAGATCTGCACTGCCCTCTTTCACCTTCGCTTCCCCCGTGCAACCTCCAACCACAACCTCATCCAGCTCTGCCCTCAACACACTGACTCGAACCCCTGTCAGAGAAACTAACAAAGTTGTCAATAAGGTTTGTTTACTCAGTACATTATGATGAGTACATCAGTGCTTGATTCATTTCTGTCTTTATTAGGAACCTACTGTAGCATCAACGCCACCGAGTGCACCGTTCACATTTTCTTCACCTATTGTGAAAGCAACTGCTGCTAGTCCACCTTCCTTTTCCCCAACGGTATGTATATACTAATACAGCTATGCAAGAAGCTATTGTGCATATGATATTGTATTATGTTTTACTTTATTTCCAGGCTGGATTTACATTCAGTGCACCAGTAGCGAAGATGGGCCCCTCTCTGTCAAATGCCAACCCGAGTGTTTCAGTATCAGCTTCAGGTTTGATCATTTTATTACATGTTTTTATAATGTGAACTAGGGTTGGGTATTGTCAAGACCCTCGCGATACAATACGTATCCCGATACAGGGGTCACGATACGATATATATCCCGATACATATTTTTTTTAACTCTGGATAAGAAAATGTTTATCCTCAAAACAATTTATAAATCAATTATGCTCTAATAAGTTCATACATCCAACCAACTGATCAAAATAGAAATGTATAGAACACATTAAAGTAAAGTATTTTACTTTGTTGCCAAACATGCTAGAAGCATGGTCTGAACATGCTGCTGCAGCATCTTCTGCACAGGCGAGATCAGCTTCTAATAAGGTCCACAGCTCCTTCTCACCTTGGCCGAGAGTAGCACGGCACAGACAGCCGGCTGCTGCTCTTAGAAGCACTCGAACATATCAAAAGTACTATTCCACCTCGTTTGCACGTCAGTCATTAGCTTGTGTTCCGGCAGATTACGCT
Source organism: Chaenogobius annularis (assembly GCA_015082035.1). Classification (NCBI taxonomy): domain Eukaryota; kingdom Metazoa; phylum Chordata; class Actinopteri; order Gobiiformes; family Gobiidae; genus Chaenogobius; species Chaenogobius annularis. The sequence continues at coordinate 716,806 of BJKM01000365.1, forward strand.
GCGCGCCCCTCTATCAGAGTTCATTTCTAAGCAGACAATTTACACTAAATTAAAGTTGTTTTAAAGTTTTTGACGATATATTGTCGTATCAATTTTTTAACACAACCCTAGTGTGAACCATGTGGGCCATAATCACAGTAAAACCTTTTCTTTGCAGTGAAACCAATAACAACCACAGATGAGTTTGAAGGACCCTTTAAACCAGCAAAGACCCTAAAGCAGGGGAGTGTGCTTGATTTCCTTAAAGATCCTGGTGAGTCCTCATTTGAAGGTTTTAATCAGTGATGGGGTTTTCAGAACCACTTTCTTCTTCCTACTGTAAATCTGATGTATATTTTATCCCCTCTAGGTTTTTCTTCTCCTGTCACACCAAAGGCAGCTGCAGATGTGACTTCAAAAGCATCAACCCCTCCTTCTTCCTCAACATCCACAATCTCTTCATCAGGACTATCTGACCTTTTCAAACCACAGCCAGGCTGGAGCTGTGACACATGTTTTGTGCGGAACAAACCTGCAGACACAATGTGTGTGTGTTGTTCAGCCCCTCAGCCCAACTCTGCTCCAAAACCCTCTGACAGTAAACCATCTGCGTCTCCCTCGACTGGTATCGACTCTGCCACTACCACCTCCTCCACTTCCGCCTCTGTAGGGTTTGGAACACTTTTCCCCAAACAGCCAGGAACCTGGGACTGTGACACGTGTCTGGTTTGCAACAAACCGGAGGCTGTGAAGTGTGTGGCTTGTGAAACTGCAAAGCCTGGGACAGGACTCAAGTCATCTCTTACACTTCCTTCTGCTTTTTCGGCTGAAAAAACTCTCTCTCCAGCTCCAGAATCTGTTTCTTCTGGGACAATTGGATTTGGAGACAAGTTCAAGCCCCCAGAAGGCTCATGGAAATGTGACATTTGTATGGTGCTGAATAAGGCAGAAGACTCGAAGTGTTTGGCCTGCACAACCCCTAAACCTGGTAATGTTGTCTTAAACAATAATTATCACATCAACAGATTAAGTCTTAAAACTAATTGTTCTTATTAATGCATCAGGGGTGTCTGGAACCACAACAGCGCCCCCAGTGGCTGCCTCCTCTGCAGCGCCCTCAGTACCCAGTAGTACGCCTGTGCTTGGCTTTGGTGACAAGTTCAAGAAGCCAGAAGGTGCCTGGACCTGTAACGTGTGTCTAGTGTGTAACAAAGCTGCTGATGTCCAGTGTGTTTCTTGTAAGACACTCAAACCTGGAGCCAAAGTAGAGCCCAAAGGTATCCTGTTGTACATTGTATTGTATTTAAAGATATACAATGTTAAATTTTTACTGTTTCAATAAATTGTACTGCTTTGTCTTATCTCGCGTTTGGTACAGGCTTTGGTTCATCGGCAACTGAGAAGAGCAGCTCCTCTCCTTTTGGCTCTTCTGCCGCCGGTGGTATCAAATTTGGCACAACGGACAGCAACTCCTCAGGATCTGGATGCTTTAAATTCGGGGGTTCATTTCCAGATTCATCTTCAACATCGGATGGAATCAAATTTGGGACAGCATTTGGAAGCTCCTCGTCTGAAACTAAAGACACCACTGCTTCTTCAGGGTTCAAATTTGGCGCTTCATCCGGGGGCTTTAAATTTGGCATTGCCTCTACTGATGACAAAAATTCTGACCAACCTGCTGCCACTTCTGTGTTTAAATTTGGAAATGGAAGTGGGATAGTTATTGGGACTGGCTCCTCTAGCACAGAAAATGGCCCATCTACAGGAGGCTTCACATTTGGACTATCAAAACCTGAAGAGAAAAGTTCAGAGAGCACTTCTACCCCGATAACTGTTAGTTTTGCTCCCCCTTCTTCCTCTGCAGAGAAGAGCGACAGTCCAGCACCTTCAACCATAGCACTGTCAGACAGCAGCACATCCACCATCAGTAAACCAACTGCTGGCTCTTTATTTGGGAATTTGGCATCTTCTACAACTTCCGGATCCGTTACTTTTGGATCATTATCAGCTGAAAAGGAGACTCCTGCACCCACATTTTCCTTTGGAAAACCAGAGGCAAAAAGGGAAGCCTCTCCAGCCCATTCAGCATTCATTTTTGGGGCTGCCAGTAAAGACCCAGCCCCTCTGCCTGCCCCTGCTTCGACTGGAGGCTTTTCCTTTGGCATACCCTCTGCTCCTGCAGATCAGCCTGCCTTCACCTTTGGCAAGCCAGCAGACAAGAGTGAACCCTCTACATCAGAGCCTCCAAAGCCAGTTTTCAGCTTTGGGCAAAGTGCAGCAGGTATTTACAGTTAGTCGTGGTTATTATTGGGTTTGGATGGAGTGTATTTATTATTTTCACAATATTGTATTAACAATTATTTCCTCTTTTTCACCTTTTTTTGTCAGCAGATTCAACAGCTGCTCCAAAACCAGCATTTTCCTTCATGGCGAGTAATCCTACCACAAACTCCACGTCTTCTTCCACCTCTACACCGACTGCTAGTCTGTTTGGAAGCAGCAGCAGCAGTTCTGCTCCGGTGGCTGCTCCATCTCCAGTCCCCAGCCCCTTTCTTTTTGGTCAGGCTGCACCCTCGGCCCTGAACCCAGCTCCAGCCCCTGCTCAGGCCTTTATCTTCGGCGCGTCTGCAAACACTGCTCCTGCTGCTCCCTCTTTCAACTTCAGAGGAGCAGCACCGCCTGTGGCCACCTCCACTGGTCTGTTATTATACGTGTTAATTTGATTCTGTTTGACACATCATTAATTCTTTCTTTTCTCATATGAAGCTCCCTCAGCTGCCCCATCACCGTTTGCCTTCAATTCAACCTCTTCTGGCAGCTTTGGGGCCAGTCAGACTCCATCTTTTGGTGCTTCATTTGTATCACCATTCCCAGCACAGTCTTCTCAACCGCCTGCTTTTGGGACAAACACCAATTCAGCGCCTGTGTTTGGACAGACCAACTCTGCACCTGTTTTTGGAGCTGCTGCTAATTCCACACCAGGTAACTTGGGGGGGAAAAACTCGTAGTTGTCCACCATTCAACAAGTATAATAGTAAACCATGATGTTTGTGTTCTCAGCCGGTGGAGGATTTCAGTTTGGAGGTGCCGGTGCATTTGGTGCCTCAAACACTGGTCCAGGTGTATTTACCTTTGGTGCCAGTTCACAACCTCCTGCATCATCGGCTACACCTCCCATTGCTCCGCAGCCCGGAGCAGCACCGGGAGGATTCAACT